>OU452245.1:11877500-12502500 GCA_911728495.1 Furcula furcula
GAAAAGAGCAGGCAAGTGTTTATTCTTTACCTTGGTATTCTCAATGAAGCGACTCCATACAGGGATCATAAGTTTGTCACTTCTTCATCACTATTTTGTATTTTCCTAACCCGCCACGGCCCATTCCAACTCCGTCCATGATCGGCAACAATTAAGAAAACCTCCGCCGGTGCAAGTCGCGCAGATATAAAACTTTATGTACGCATATAAATTTGGATGTCGAGACATGTTTTATTGTACAGTCGTAAAATTTGGGGTCGGAAAGACCCGACATATTTATTAAATACGAACAAGGTCGTAAAGTTGAATGCAAACCTTGTCGTGGTAGCGATGATATTATCGAACTATTTCTGTTGTTCATCAGTACTCGATTACAAATCGATGAAGGGAACGTGCGCACCTCAAGGTCTATTTAAAACCAGCGAAGAAAAACACACTCTGTAGAATTTAACCACAGTAAAATTAAAGTGCAAAAGTGCTTGCGTGAAGTGTTGAAGTGTTGTTATAGCAACACCACCATGTCGATCCGACTACAGGACGAGAGCACGAAACCAATCCCATTGCAGCGAGGTGTGAGACAGGGAGACGTTATTTCTCCGAAACTGTTCACAAACGCATTGGAAGACGCTTTTAAGCTCTTGGACTGGAACGGATTCGGCATCAACATCAATGGCGAACCGATATCCGTTGGGGAAGAAAGGTTCTCGAGTGGCGACCACGAACCGGAAGACGCAGCATAGGCAGGCCTCCCACTAGGCGGACCGACGATATTGTTCGCGTCGCAGGCAACCGGTGGATGCAAATGGCAAGTTGTCGTTCATTGCGGCGGTCTAAGGGGGAGGCCTTTTTTTAGGCAGTGGACGTCTTCCGGCTGATGATGATGATGATGAAGTGCTTCACACCGACACGACGGGGGAGAGAATACGCGCAAGACCGACTTTTTACATCCATCCGACAGATCCATCTTACTTTTCGGACAAACAGATGATCGGCCTGCATTGTCCGTCAGTAAGGAACAACTGCATAAAGTTGCTCCCTGCAGGATTCGAAGTCGTGACCTCCAGTTTGTAAAGCAAGCAGTTTCCCGCTGCATCACGGAGGCTATCTCGAAGTTAAAGAGAATAAGAGAGGGCTTAAAGCAAGTCTTAGGTATACCGAATTACAGGACACCAACCTGGATGGAATGAATTGGCATTCTGCGCAGCGGCCAAAATGCAAGACCGTGAAATTATAGTGTACTATCTATAGCCATTTCATTATGTCCTTGTGATTGCCTTGTGATCTACATATGTATTATACATATGTATAATCTTCTTATTATATAAAAGAGTAAGCAAAAACCCACTCATCACGAAATCTCAGAAACTACAAGTGCTAGAAGTCTCAAATTTTGCATGGGGGTTCCTTTTAGGATAAAGGTGCTCACTAAGACGGGATTTTGTGAAATTCAACCTCTAAGGGGGTGAAACAGGGGGGAAAAGTTTGTATGGGAGAACGCGATTCCTTGGTCCAATTGACTTGAAATTTTGCACAGACATTCGTTAAGAATGTTAATTGAATTTGTATTTCATATTTTTTGAAATTTATACCTTAACAGGGTAAAAAAGGAGTATTATTACTCAACCGACGGTAGTACAAATATATCACAAGAATAAGATAGGGTAATTCCAAATATAAAATATAGGTTCCTTGGTCAAGTGGCTACGGAAGCGTCCTCTAAGTATGGACTGTCCGGGTTCGCTACCCGTGTACGGTTTTTTTTTTGTATTTTTAAACTTTGTTTTTTTATTTATATTAAGATTCGATGTTTTAAATATTTAACTCATTTTTTAAATTTAATACGTTTTTTAAATTTAAAATCATGCATACGTATTTAGCTTCTGTCTAATGTTATGATTTAGTTATTAGTGGAAACTTAATTGATTTTTGTACTATTGGATCTTATATTAGTAATAAGTGGTATCATTTGTTTGTTTCCCAAATATAATAAAAATAAAATAATGAAAATATATTTCCAAAATGTCCGTTTGGGTAGGAATACAATATGCATGTATTTAGTATGCAGATGTCACCGGAGAACCCTGGTTCCCCTCTCATGTGCCAATGCGACAGCCACGGGAGTTTTAGTGGGTAAGAATCCCCCACAGGATCCTGGGGACATAGTAAACGTGTCCCCCGCCACCGCTATAACTGTGACAACGGTGACAGATTCCCGGGGGGCTATAATGCGCCCCGGCAGTGGCTTCAAATGCCCTTGCCTTGCACTGAGGGGTACCCGGTGCAGCCTCATATTTTGTGCGGATAGCCGTGGGGAGTTTAGAGGGTAAGAATCCTACACACCGCGGTCGACCGCCCGCAGGATCCTGAGAGCCTATTGGAGGTCTATCCGTGATCCCCGAAACTTTGAGCACGGTGACAGGTTATTTTTTTATTGTGCCCCCCGGTGGCGGGCTCAAAGGCAAGCCACTGAGGGGATCTTTTTTAAATTTATCCCTTAACAGGGTTAAAAAGCAGTATTATTACTCAACCGATGGCGGTACAAATATTTTCACTTAGATTAGCTTAGTACGTAAAAAAGGTACTGTACACGGATAACTTTAATACATAAGATTAAATATCACGCTATATGCATTAGGGACTGAGCAGACTTATAACAAGAATATGATCAAGTAATTCGAATAATAGTATAAGAGTAGCCGTGGTCTGGAGGTTACGAAAGCCTCTTCTAAGCACAGCAGTCCGGGTTCAAATTTCTCTTTGGGATTTTTTTGTGTACTTTTAAACTTTTTATTTTTGATCATTTTTTTTATTTTTTCAAGGTTTATATATTAACTGAATTTATTTAGGAGTTTTATCTAAGTAAGTAAATTTAATTAGCTTCCGTTGACTAAACCAAAAGAGGTACATACTTAACAATCAAGTACTAGAGAAGTTTATTCTATATATCATTATCATTCCAAATAATATAAGATAAATCTGGGATATAATATGCTTTGCCCACCGGTGGCAGACTCAAAGGCCAGGCACTGAGGGACACCTGGTGCAGAACCCACCCGAGAACCCAGGTTTCCCTCTCATGTGCCGATGTGACAGCCACGGGAGTTTTAGTGGGTAAGAATCACAAATACCCAGGTTGACTTCCCCATGGGATCCCGGGGACATATTGGATGTTTCCCCCGCCGCCCCCTTAACTGTGACAATGGTAACATTTCCCGGGGGCTATATGCGCCCGGCAGGAGGGGTACATGGTGCAGCTCCTCTCTTTTGTGTGGACAGCCGTGGGGGACACATACCGCAGTCGATCAACCGCAGGATCCTGGGGGCTTATTAGAGGTTTCCCCCGCGATCCCCGGATCTTTGAGCACGATGATAGTTTCCCGGGTGGCTTTATTGTGCCCCCTGGTGGCGGGCTCAAAGGCAAGCCACTGTGGGATCTTGGTGCAGATCCCACCGGATAGCCCAGGTCTGCTTCTTATGTACTGATTTAACGGCCGTAGGGGGTTTAGTGAATAAGAATCCTACATAACCCGGTTAAACGCCAACAGGGTCCCGGGGACATATTGAAGGCTTCTCCGTGACCCCTGTAACCGTGAGCACCATGATAGGTTCCCGGGTGGCTTTATTATGCCCCCTGGTGGCGGAGTCAAAGGCAAACCACTGAGGGTATCATGGTGCAGATCCCACCGGATAGCCCAAGAAGGGGTTCTTATGTGCTGATTGCACGGCCGTTGGAAGTTTAGTGTATAAGAATCCTACATACCCGGTTGACCACCAACAGGGTTCTGTAAATCCCATTAAAGGCTTCCCCCGTGACCCCTGTAACCGTGAGCACCGTGACAGGTTCCCGGGGAACTATAATGTGCCTCTCCGGCGGCGGGTTCAAAGTCAAGGCACTGAGTGCTATCACCTGGTGCAGATCCCGACAGATATCCCAGGTCCGCGCTCTAATGTGCCGACGTGATAGCCGCGGGGGTTTTAGTGGGTAAGAAATCCCCGGTTGACCCCCGTTTAGGTCTCAACGATGAAACCGAACAAGGAAGCCCGTATTGCTTCCATAAATTGGTTTTATTTATTTATTTATTTTATTTTATTTAGGAAACAAACAGTCTTATACTATCATTATACAAAGGAAAAAAAAAACTTATAGACTTAGAGTTCCATGAAATAATAACATAGAAGTACTTAAAATAAAAAGCATTAGGTATATCTTATGTTTAAAGAACACAACAAAGATATAGAAAAGGCAAAACAAGTTTATCTAAGTAAATGTGATAATCTAATATAACTATAGTTTCAATTTATAGTTTTTATTTATAGTTTTAAAGAAATGGTGTTCTGTTCCTGTCCTTAATCCACCCAAATTGTACACCGGTACACGTCTGCAGTTTCTAATAAAAATAAAAATACAATTAACATTCAACGTTGCAGGCTTAAACCTAAGCGTTGAGTACTTTGCCCATGAACAGACAGCTATACGTAGCCCTTTCACGCGTCATTTCTAAACAAAATTTGTTCATATTGCGTTACGAAAAGTCAGCTACAAACATTATTTTTGAAGAAATTCTATAATCATTAATTCTATAATCTTTAAATTATTCACTTCTTTTTTTTCTCAATTACACCCGTGCGAAGCCGGGGCGGGTCGCTAGTTATATTATATAGATTATATAGATAGAAGATTTATTATCAACATACGTTGACTCTGCGTGTAAAATTTTAAGTCATCCGCATACATTTTAAAGTCGCATTTTAAAGATATTTACTAGGTCATTAATGAATATAAAGAAGAAGAGAAAAGTGGGACTTGAGGAACGCCTGTTAGTATAGTCTGGGCTCGAGACATATAACCGCGAATCTTTACACGCTGTTCTATTTTGGAGGTAAGATTCACACCACTGATACAATAACCCGTAAAATACCCAACTCTGAAATTTTATTTATCAGCAATATAATTTGATCAATAATTAAGTCAAACGCCTTTGTAAAATATGTGTATAAAGTGTGGATTTCATCACCATCTTCAATAGCCTTGGAAACATATATACTACTAGCTGACCCGCGCAGCTCCACCCGCGCTTTTATTACATTTTGCTCGTCTCTCTTTCCCTCCCACTTCAGTCCTCGTCACACTCCCCCTCTTCCTCTCCCCGTTGTCACTTCACTGAACCCTCTCCCTTTCTCTTCTCCCAACTAACTCCCCCGATACCACCCATCCCCCCCTCCTCAAATCCTCTCTCAGTCTCTCTCCTCTCTTGCACCCTCCTCTCGTTCTATATATCCTCGTCAATCATGTTATCAGCGGCATAAAATATACTTTATGACCTATTCTTAGACCTACCCGATATGCACACAAAATTTTATATTAATCGTTTCACCCATCAATTTAATGACCTTACCTAACGTTGCTTAACCTTAACTTACCGGGATAAAAAGTATCCTATGTCCGTTTCCTGGTTCTAAGCTAACTCCCCACAAATTTTCAGCCAAATCGGTTCAGCCGTTCTTGAGTTATAAATAGTGTAACTAACACGACTTTCTTTTCTAAATATAGACAATAAAGTTCTATAGTGATTGTATGTTCCATTTCACCGATAGATGGCGCTGTTCATAATGTAAATCACGCTAACATCGTAAATTACTGTCTAATCATATTCGATAATGAAAGATTTTCACATTTTTTATTTTTTTATTTTATTTTATTTACTAGCTGACCCGCGCAGCTCCACCCGCGCTTTTATTACATTTTGCTCCCCTTTTCACCCTCCCCCCTTGATTTATTTCTCACCATCTCTCTCTCTCTCTCTCTATTATCCCCTCAAGCCCATGTGGTTCCAAAAGGAACAATGCGCGTTTTCTTTTAGGACCCAGCCGGGATTGAAGCGTTATAAGAAAAATGTAATTCTATGCTCTTTCTCTCCTCTCTCTTTCCCCCACCCGCATCGGTCCCCGTCACATTCCCCCTCTTCCTCTCCCCGTTGTCCCCTCTCGGAACCCTATCCCCCCATATCTCTCTCCCAACTTGCTCCATCTCACCCCCCCCCCTTGCTCCACCTAACTCCTCCGATCCCTCACCCCCTCCTCGAATCCCTTCTCCCTCTCTGTCCTCTCTTGCACCCTCCTCTCATTCTATATATCCATCAATCATGGTATCAGCAGCATGAAATATACTTTACGACTTATTCTCAGACCTACCCGATATGTTCACAAAATTTCATACACATCCGTTCACCCATCTATTTAATGACCTTACCTAACGTTGCTTAACCTTTACCTAGCGGCATGAAATATAATTAATGGCCTATTATTAGACCTACCCGATATGCACATAAAATTTCATACAAATCGGTTCACCCATCTATTTAATGACCTTACCTAACGTTGCTTAACCTTAACCTACAATTATAAAAAGTATCCTATGTCCGTCTCCTGCTCCTAAGCTACTTCCCTACCAATTTTCAGCCAAATCGGTTGAGCCGTTCTTGAGTTATAAATAGTGTAATTAACACGACTTTCTTTTAAATATATAGATTAAAGTTCTATGGTGATTGTATGTTCAATTTCACCGATAGATGGCGCTGTTCATAATGTAAATCACGCTAACATCGTAAATTACTGTCTAATGATATTCTATAATGAAAGTTCTAAGTTTTTCGCATCTTTTATTGTTGCGACTGTAATACAATACCTATACACTACCTGGACTTGGGGAGTTTCATTAAAATTTCATGAATAATTTCATGATCTAGTTTGGACTCGCTCGGGATTTACAGATTTTAACTTTTCAAAGATATAATGTCATATTGCTATCAGCAACGTACTTACAACAATACGGAAATCTTATGAAAATGTCCTGGGTGTACCGGACCGGCTTACCCCTTACAAAAATTGACCCTTCGCCACTGCCATATCTTATTCAAACTAAATGTCTGCTCAGTCCCTATTGTATATAGCGTAATAATACATATCTTTATGATTATCTGATCAGTCTATAATTACCCTATTCTCATACAAAGGAAATTACGTGGTAATATGTGCAAATAATGTTTCACTGCTTAGCCCCTATTAAACATAGCGTGATGTTTTATATACCAATTTATACCCCTACTTCTACACAACACATCAGTGAAAGTTCTATCAAAATCCATCCACGGGTTTTCAAATGATACCTGGACAAACAGAACGACAGACAGACAGACAGACAGACAATAATTCCAAAAAAAATTGTTTTGGCCTCTATGTCGATAGTATAGTATCCCCACATAGAAATTTTGGAAAAATATTCAATGTACAGAAAAAGTGCTCTTTGAGTTTTATTATAGTACTAGCTGACCCGCGCAGCTCCACCTGCGCTTTTATTACATTTTGCTCCCCTTTTCACCCTCCTCCCTTGATTTATTTCGCTCCATCTCTCTCTCTCTCTCTCTATTATAAGAAAAATTTAATTCTATGCTCTTTCTCTCCTCTCTCTTTCCCCCACCCGCATCGGTCCCCGTCACATTCCCCCTCTTCCTCTCCCCGTTGTCCCCTCTCTGAACCCTATCCCCCCCCATCTCTCTCTCCAAACTTGCTCCATCTCACCCCCCCCCTTGCTCCACCTAACTCCCCCGATCCCTCACCCCCTCCTCGAATCCCCTCTGCCTCTCTGTCGTCTCTTGCACCCTCCTCTCATTCTATATATCCTCGTCAATCATGGTATCAGCGGCATGAAATATGCTTTACAACCTATTCTCAGACCTACCCGATATGCACACAAAATTTCATACATATTCGTTCACCCATCTATTTAATTACCTTGCCTTATGTTGGTTAACCTTAACCTACAGGTATAAAAAGTATCCTATGTCCGTCTCCTGCTCCTAAGCTACTTCCCTACCAATTTTTAGCCAAATCGGTTGAGCCGTTCTTAAGTTATAAATAGTGTAACTAACACGACTTTCTTTTAAATATATAGATTAAAGTTCTATGGTGATTGTATGTTCAATTTCACCGATAGATGGCGCTGTTCATAATGTAAAATACGCTAACATCGTAAATTACTGTCTAATGATCTTCGATATTGAAAGTTCTAAGTTTTTCGCATCTTTTATTGTTGCGACTGTAATAATTGTATTACAGTCCCCAAGTCCAGGTAGTGTATAGGTATTGACCTATACACTACCTGGACTTTCATTAAAATTTCATGATCTAGTTTGGACTCGCTCGGGATTTACAGATTTTAACTTTTCAAAGATATAATGTCATATTGCTATCAGCAACGTACTTAGAACAATACAGAAATCTAATGAAAATGTCCTGGGTGTACCGGACCGGCTTACCCCTTACAAAAATTTACCCTTCGCCACTGCCATATCTTATTCAAACTAAATGTCTGCTCAGTCCCTATTGTATATAGCGTAATAATAATACATATCTTAATGATTAACTGATCAGTCTATAATTACCCTATTCACATACAAAGGGAATTACGTGGTAATATGTGCAAGTAATGTTTCACTGCTTAGCCCCTATGAAACATAGCGTGATATTTTATATACCAATTTATACCTTGACTTCTACACAACACATCAGTGAAAGTCCTATCAAAATCCATCCACGGGTTTTCAAATGATACCTGGACAAACAGAACGACAGACAGACAGACAGACAGACTTTTTATACCGGTAGGTTAAGGTTAAGCAACGTTAGGTAAGGTCATTAAATAGATGGGTGAACCGATTTGTATGAAATTTTATGTGCATATCGGGTAGGTCTGAGAATAAGTCGTAAAGTATATTTCATGCCGCTGATACCATGATTGACGGATATATAGAATGAGAGGAGGGTGCAAGAGAGGACAGAGAGGGAGAGGGGATTCGAGGAGGGGGTTTGAGGAGGGGGTTCGAGGAGGGGGTGAGGGATCGAGGGAGTTAGGTGGAGCAAGGGGGGGGGTGAGATGGAGCAAGTTCGGAGAGAGAGAGGGGGGGGATAGGGTTCAGAGAGGGGAAAACGGGGAGAGAAAGAGGGGGAATGTAGCGGGGACCGATGCAGGTGGGGGAAAAGAGAGGAGAGAAAGAGCATAGAATTAGATTTTTCTTATAATAGAGAGAGAGAGAGATGGAGAGAAATAAATCAAGGGACGAGGGTGAAAAGGGGAGCAAAATGTAATAAAAGCGCGGGCGGAGCTGCGCGGGTCAGCTAGTAGTATATATATGTAATTTTTATATGCTGCTGACAAAGCGATACCTCAGATACTAGGTCCCGTTTCCTTGTCTTGAATAAGCAGAGACGATTGTGCTGCGCTCTTATTAAATACTGTGACATCATAATGTACCCACATTTTAGCAAATAAATTGATTGATTGATTGATTGACGTACTAAAAAATACAAAAAAAAAAATACTTTTTGTTTTTTATACTACCAAGGTGGCAAGCAAGCGTGCGCCCCGCCTGTTGGTAAGCAGTCACCGCAGCCTATAATAGACGCTAGCAAAACCAGAAGAATCACTAGCGCGTTGCCGACCCTTAAGACATTAGATATTAAGCATGTGTGTGTGTGTGTGTAGCATGTGTGTGTGGTAATTTCAACGGTAATTTCGGTACTAAAAAACTTTTTAGTAAGTCTGTGTGAATAAGCTAGTGCGCTTCCATATACATAAGTCAAGCACTACCTTATACTAAGTAAAATAAACTCGTATTTTTATAGAAGTCTCTTTTATATAGAGAATTTATCCCAAAACAGTCTTTCCCGTATAAGTTAACAAAAACGCTCCAACAATAATGTGAATCCGCTTAACAATTCGCCCGGCCGCCCCGGGGAACAGCGGGGTTCCCGGTGACGCGTAGCCTCAAACCAGGGAATAACTCACCTAAAGGTGCCAGTTTACCGAATACAACACTAATAAATTTAATAAAAGGAATAGGAACGCGCGAAAGCAACGAAAACGAAAGTAAATAAAAACTTTTGGCGTACTTATTTTTTAATACAACTGATAAGAAGATGATAAAGGATGTGCCTGGCCGTGTACATTGGTCTGCCTACTTAAGATATTAGTTATTAAATCTCTTGAGCCCAGCCTATCTAGCTGCAGTGTTACGGAACACATCAATATATACGCATTTTGCTATAAAAATATCTGAATTTGCAGTGAGACTACGTGCCGTACTTTCTCGATAGAAAGTGACAGAGCTATAAAGTACGTATATTGACGGCTCTACCTCATGTCTAGAAAGATGATAATAATACTGCTAATAGAGGTGGTGGTAAGACCCCTGGACCTTGAATAACGGGTCTGTCTAACTTGTAAAAGTTGTCTGCGTTTATCGTTCACATATCTCAGTGGTGACAAAAAATATCACCTTAGCCAGCTATAAATGTCAAGAACACAATATCTACAGGTAGTTGGCAGATTTCCAGTTCTCACCTGGTTTCCTAGATGTTCCACATTAACTTTTGTGTCGCGGGAAAAAGTTTAATGAAGCACATTTTGGGGGTCTTTAGGCATTTGACATAAGTGTAGTTCAGACCCCGGTGTGAATCATCAAGTATTTCTTTTTTTGATACGGCGCTTCGGACCCCGCTTGCAATCGACAAATATTTTTTTTATTGATGTAATAGTTTTTGAATCTGGAATTCAGATATCAGAAGAGAGAGATGTGATGTGTGAAATATAGTCGCACGTAAATTATTAAAAAAATGAATTTATAGAATGGCTAGTTGGTGGGCAGCGAGGGAGGATGTTAATCCGCCTGTCGCCAGCAGGTATCGATGGATGGATTAAAACACCATTTATACTGACGGTTAAACCCAACTACGAGTATCATTTTCATGTTTCCATTAATGGCAATGCAATTGATTTTTTCGCGAATATATTTTAGTTTTATAGCATAATCATAACGTCATCCGTACGATTTTTATTCGACTGAGTTCTGCAAGATTTTTTTTCGTTGTAAGTATATAATTTATCTTAAAGTGTGTGTTTTTTTGGAAATTTAAATTTTGTTAGGTACTTAAATAATATTTTGTTAATTTATCTTTACCAACACGGACCCGTTGTCAAACTTTATTTTCGGGATCGGGAATTAACGCGATTTACTTTATATTTTGGCTTGACGTTTGGCTTGTTGTTTGGCTGGTGCAACCAGGCCGAAACGTCAAGCCAAAATATAAGGAAATCGCGTTAATTCCCGATTAAAATAAACATTGATAATGGAACCCGAAAGTCTAAAAGTATATACGGACCCGTTGGTCTAGTGATGAAGCAACCTAACCACTGCCCGTCGCGGTTTCAATTCCCACCCGGGACAAATATTTTTGTGAAGGTAGGTATTTAATAAAAGTATAATAATATCTGTATCAGTTTTCTGATGGACCAGGCTATTATTAAATTTATTCTTAATACATTGTAGTGATGTGATGTTCTCTCAATGGCAAGCGACGCCTACCCTTGGGCCGTTGCATTGCTCTGCCGTTTGTTACCAACATTGATGTTACCAATGACATAAGTTATTAAGTCTCCTGTACCCAGTAAATTATTTAAAAAAACACAACATTGTTACACTCTTCACTTTGCATCGGAAAATATAACACAGTCGTGGTAGAAACCTTCTACGTTAAATTTATGACAAAGTTCAAATTATGATGAAGCATCCTTCACCTGCAGGTTGAACTAATAAATAAAAAACACATTGTCTATCGATAAGTAAAACTCATTTTTGTCTTACCACAATGTAGACCGCCGCTTGAAATTCGACTGTAAGCAAGTCTATAAAACTATAAATAATATTCGCGATCATAAAATTTTATGAGGTTCAGGGGGGCTGACGCGGCGGTTCCATGGTGTACATCAAGTGCTCGGATAAACCAACACGGCAGACGGCATCGGATATAAATTTAGGAAACTAACAGATTCACGATAACACGTAAAGAAGGTAATACATATATTACGTAAATTGTACAAAATAAGCTGATTCAACATGTTTGATATAAAACATGCATTCGGGGGTTTGCATAACTATGTAAAATAATCTAATAGCCAAGAAAGCAAATTGCTAAAATTTTATTGGGTTTTAAATGGCTTTGAAACTGTGTCACATTATCTCCATCTTTGCCAAAAGCGCACAGCGTGCTTCTGTGTCATCACAACACGCATGTAGATCTTATAGAGGAGAGTCCTAATGTAAACACTAGATCGCAGGACCGACCATCTAAATGATAAATGTATGACAACAGACAACACGCATACCTGAACCCATACACAGAAAAGCTACTTCAATAGGGTTGTTACCTAAGTTGGGTTGGTAGGCTAAGACGAACTTGACCCCCGAAGCGAGCGACGACGCGGTGCACGCTATATGTAGCCGCGAGCACCAGCCCAGCCCCCCTCCCCCCGCCGTTTTCAGCTGCTGATGATGATGATGGATAAGAACTTCCTGGAGGACCATGATGTGGAGGAATTTATCTGGTAAAAACCATAAAACTGATGTTCTCCATTACATTACTCTGACAAATATGAAGCGATTTCGATTATTCTTTTTTTTTTAAAGCTAAAATTATTCCATGCAACTTTCATTACGACCGGATAAAGTGTTCCTGAAGAAACATGAATTACTTAAAACTATGTAGACGATAATGTGATCACAACCAACCTAGATCATTTTACCGTCTTCGATGGTTCAATCATTATGTATGAAAATATCACAAAAAAGTATAAAATAATTTAAATATTATTGAAGTTGGTGTTGACTTACCTTCTGTGTATTTAAAAAAAATGTATTTTGATATCACACACAAAATTTCAAATGCTTTGCAGAACTCGTAATCATGGCAGGATTCAAGATTTTCTTTAAGAATACAACTAACTTTTCTATAGCAAAACCAGTCGACCGAAGATGCATAAAGAAGCCATTAATCCCGAAACCAAACAGTAAAGTTAGTTACACAAAAAGAAAAGATACGCTGTTTTTGTAAAATGGAAAACACGCTACTATATTCATTTCCCATACCTCCAATGGTGTAGGTACTCGAGCATACAAGTAGTCGTGTGTCGGGCTTGTACATTGACATTTAGTGCAGTCGAACGATGGTTTACGATCAACGGGAGCCCCACGGGCGCACCCCTCGCGCCGGCAGCGGCGTCCTTTCACAAAGATTACAATTTAAAAATATTATACGTGTTGTAAAATTTGATACACGAAATTAATGTAAAGGGTCACAGTAATAATAAAAAGCGGAGGAATTCTTGTTGTTACTCTTTTAATACTTCTTTCACTACTGTGATATCCGGATAAGAATAGCACCCTCCCATCTCCTCCCCGTAAGAGGCGACTAAGGGAAAAAAAGACGGCAGCATCGTCTTTCTATTGTGTCCTATCCAACTATACTGCGATCCCCAAGATGCCTGCCAAGTGTGGAGATTATGGCATCCCCTCCCCTTTAAGGGGAAGGCCTTTGTTCAGCCGTGGACGTCTTTCGACTGCCGAGGACTCCTTCAATAGATAATCATCAGCTAGAAGATGCCCGCTGCTTAGATTGTCGTTACTCTTGGCGGGCGTTCAATAGTTAATAATCATCATCATTATCAGCCGGAAGACGTCCACTACTGAACATCCCCCTTGGGACGCCACAATGAACGACAATTGGCTATTTGCATCCACCGGTTACCTGCGTATAATGTCGTCTGTCCACCTAGTGGGAGGCCTGCCTGCCTACGCTACATCTTCCGGTTCGTCCCCAACGTTTATCGGTTCTTCGAGCGATGTGGCCTGCCCATTTCCACTTCAACTTGCAGATTCTGAGAGCTATGTTGGTGTCCTTAGTTCTTCGGCAAATCTCCCCATTTCGGATTCTATCGCGCAAAGAAACTCCGAGCATAGCTCTCTCCATTGCTCGGCGACTCGGCGCTTCTCTAAAAGGCCAGCAGTTAAGGACCACGTCTCAGTACCATAGGTCATCACTGGCAACACACATAAGTTAAAAACCTTCGTCTTCAGGCCCTGCGGTATTTTCCGGACGAGAAGATTTCCTGAAGTTTCCCGAACGCTGTCCATCCGAGTTTGATTCTTCAGGCGACCTCTTTGTCGAAGTTGGACCGACCTAATAATCATCAAGAACTAAAATTTAGAACCTTAGAATCTTATCTATACTTATAATAAAACTGTAACAGGTCCAATTCTGTACATCTATACTTATAATAAAACTGTAACAGGTCCAATTCTGTACATTGAAGATATTTTGAAAATTATATTTGGAGGGCATTCTATAACCGATACTGAAGCCGAAAATGTATTTTTTTTAATTTTTGTCTGTCTGTCTGTCTGTCTTTCTGTCTGTCTGTCTGTCTGTCTGTCTGTCTGTATCACGGCTGAGCATCACGCCGAAACTACTGAATGGATTCAAATGAAACTTGGCATGATTTGAGATCTTACTACGAGGTAGGACATAGGATACTTTTTATCCCGTAATCTAGCACGGTTCTTTTGGGAGAGGGGATTAAAGTCAAAATGGGTACTTGGTCCGATTTTATCAATTTTTCTTAATAATATAATAAATATTAGTAAGGGAACACTCATAGAGAGTTGTTATTAAGGTTTTGTAATCGATCGGGTTAAGCAACGTTAGGTAAGGTCATTAAATAGATGGGTGACCGTTTAACGCCATTTGAACTAAACGGGTCCGTGCTTCGGAGAGCAAGTAAAAAGTGGGTCTCAGTTTTTAACCGACTATAAAAAAGGAGGTTATGTATTCGATGCGAATGTCTGATATTAAAAGTTTAGTTAACGTAAAAATAGCGCAGGCGGAGCTGCGTGGGTCAGCTAGTACTTAATAAATCAAGAAATAGGCGAATTTTATCGAAGAATAACATATCGTATTATTCTTTAATAGTATCCGGAAACTTTTAAAGTAACCCGGCAACCGTGTCGTAAAAATTCAACTAAATGTAATGTATGATGACGCGAACCAATGGATTTTTATACATCAGCCCTTCACCCCACGGAGTTTCTATAGAACTTTAGGTCTCCCATGGGAGCCCTACAAGTTACAGGGATAAAGTATATTGTATTATGTTAATCCGGAAAAGAAGTTACTCTAACGCAAAAGAGGTCCAACGTATCCTCGCACACTTATGAGATATTTCGCAACAGAGTTTTAAAATAATAAGTATATACATAAGCACGTATAATAGTTTAATTTAACGTGTTCATAACCTGGATGGTACTACAGCACAAGTATTTTTCATAAATTGTACAATAACTACCTGATGCATGCAGCTTCGCCCGCGCTTTTCCGCAAGCAAGTCTAACAACTATCAGTTTTCAACAACTATTATCATATTTCAATCAATTTACACAAAACCTTGACACGTTATATAAACCTGAGGAAGCACTATCTATTGGTCAAAACTGCATGAAAGCCTGTTAAGTAGTTTTTAAGTTTATCGCGAACAGACATACAGATGTGGCATAGGACTTTGTTTTACAATATATATTGATTAAATACTTATGTCAATATAGGTACGAGTGATTTTCTACCTTCTACATCTACACTAATCTACACTAATATTATAAAGAGGAAAACTTTGTTTGTTTGGTTGTAATGAATAGGCTCAAATACTACTGGACCGTTTTTAAAAATTCTTTCACCATTCGAAAGCTACATTATCCACGAGTAACATAGGCTAAATTTAATTTTGGAAAAAAATAGAGTTCCGTAAGATATTCGGGTTTTTTCGGACACAAGGTGTAAAAAATCAACCAGGAAAGTTACTTATTTTTCGTACGCTGCCTAAACTATAAAAGATACAACCATAAAATGTTCTAATTAATTGTAGATTTTATAAATATCTACAAAAAAGTCCGCGGCACACTGTCTATGTCGAGGCCCAACAAAAATTTTTTTATTTAAAAATCATGAATTTTGTTTGGACTACATTTAAACGCATTTATTTTACTCATGCTATTAATCCTTATCAAAATAAATTATTTCATCATTAAGTACAGTTTATGTAGATAATATTTTGTCTTTGAATGATTAAAATTGGACATTTGGTTTTGAAGTTATGACGAAATTAAAATATTACGATTTCTGCTGCACGGCCCGTTGCGAAGTGAGCGTCACCAAGGCGGGGGAGCGCATGCGGGAGGGGAGTTTAGATCTATGAGTAAGGTACCCGCGCGGCTCAGACGCGAGGTCGGCTCCCACTCGATTTTTTTTAGATTTCTTTCTTAAAACTACACCTACGCAAAAGTTCTTCTCAGAGCTAATCAACAGTTCTTTTCAGGGCTAACCAACAGATTTTTTCAGGGGTAACCAACAGTTATTTTCAGGGCTAACCAACAGTTCTTTTCAGGGCTAAACAACAGTTCTTTTCAGGGCTAACCAACAGTTCTTTTCAGGGCTAAACAACAGTTCTTTTCAGCGCTAGAATATTACACGCTGTTAGCATTTTCTTAAACATTTGAAAATGCCTAAGAGAGCCATGTCTCAACTTTCTAAACATAGTTCTCAAGCACGGGCAGCAAGAATACGTCGTATGGGAGAATCTTCACCTGAACGTTCACAACGCCTTGCTGAAGAAAATCAGAGAAACTCTCAGGTACGCGCACGAGAGTCGAGTCGAGTGTCGAACGTTCGCAACGCCTTGCACAACAAAATCTGAGAACCTCTTGAGTTACGTGCACGAGAGTCGGGTGAACCGATATGTATGAAATTTTGCGTGTAGGTCTGAGAATAGGTTATAAAGTATATTTTATGCCGCTGATACCATGATTGACGAGGATATATAGAACGAGAGGAGGGTGCAAGAGAGGGAGGCAGGAGTTAGGTGGAGCAAGGGGGGAGAGTGAGAGGGAGCAAGTTGGGAGAAGAGACAGGAGGGAGAGGATTCAGAGAGGACAACGGGCAGAGGAAAAGGGGAAGTGTGACGGGGACCGAAGCGGGAGGGGAGAGAAATAGCATAGAATTCGATTTTTATTATAAGAGAGAGAGATGGAGAGAGATAAATCAGGAGTAGGGAGAAAAGGGGAGAAAATGTAATTAAAGCGCGGGCGGAGCTGCGCGGGTCAGCTAGTAGTAAATAAAATAGAAAATCGATTAAACATATTTTCTCAAGAAGAAAGTTAAATATTAATCCAAGGAAAAACTTGGTCAGTAATAATACAAGCGTTGCTAGTTATTTGCTATTTTTGACGAGCGTACTGAACCTTTGGCCCGCATCTCGGCATATGAATGTTATCTTGCAGATATTTTTCTTCTTTTTATTTCATCCGGACCCTCTGAATAAATAAAGAGACCCGACGCTTGCACTAATTGAACCCGAATTGCTCCAACCCAAGACGCCTTTAGGAGGCATCACTTACATGATTACTGGATTGGTTCAATTGTAAATACGCATGTGTATTTTTGTGTAAACAAATTGAATTGGATCTGGTAATGAATTGATCCTAACAGTTTCAGTACCAACGAGTTCCGCACATATAAGGTGTACGATGAAAGGAGGTAGGTATATATCTTCATATTTCGTATTCGATACAATACAATATATATATATTACATACCTACCTAGGCGACTATATTCGCAAAGTCGCGCAATAGCTGGAAAAAGAGAGCCAAAGATTAAGCACAGTGGCTTGTCTTATCCAGTACCACATCTACATCTTTCAGTTTTCAAAAAAAATTGTTTCAACCATGTTACGTACTTTTACCTTACTTGCACGTATCTTGGACCGGCTCGTGCAAACGATTATCATCCTAGATGACCGAAAATGTAATTTACTGGAAAATAGTACTAGTTTAGGTTAATTATGATATGTATCTTAATTAAATTTAGACCCTAAATACGCTGAAAAGGTGAACAAATTGCCAAAGAACACTTCAAATCGGTACAACGTATGTCCACATATGTACACACAACGTATATACATACATTATCTGCAGTATTCCTATAACTAGGTAAAAAGTTATCCTGAAATGCACTCATGTGGGAGCCAAGTCGTAAATTCGGAAAAGTTGGAAACAAAAGTCACCGAATGCACTTCCCGTTAGCATCTGTTCCAACTGCAAAAATAAAAGGTGATTTCTATTTCACCATTCACTGATTGCTTCCGGCGATTTCATATATTTTCCCTCTACATGTTTATGATAGAATGTGAACAATATTTTAGTACTAAAGCGTCATTTATGAAGAAAGAAGGCTTTTAATTATTTTTAATATATTACAGCAAAAAAGGTATATATTTTTATATATAAGTTTAGGAATGGAATTTAAGCTTATAAAGAGGAAGTGTCATGATTGGTAGATAAAAATTGACATAACTACTTCTAAAATAAATATGGCGGGGGGTGAATTGTACGCTAACTGTGTAACATTTAAATAAACTAAAATCAAGTGGAATCCGGCCTATTATCCCATATATGAATATTTCTATTTTATTTTTTACCCTATAGCCTTATAAGCGCCTAGTCTTTAAAAAAGCTTACTTCAATTTTTACATTAATATATTATATCTTCTTCTTCTTCTTTCTTTATTCATATTAAAAAGGGTACATATCAGTTTATTACAAAAAGTATCTCAAAAACGCTAAATCGGGTTTATATATAAACTCATATCTATTGGTGTGCCTTTTTATTGAATAATAATTAAGCAATATTTAGTTATAATCCACTCAAATAGCTCTACATTCTAAGCATAATTTGGACTTACGGAGTACAAAATAGACATAAAAAAAACTGAATAACGAAAAATTCGGAATTCGTAAATAAAAAACGTTTGGTTGGCAAAAAATATAGAGGAAGATCCGAATGGATAGTCGATTACGCCGTGGAGCGACACGGTGGCGCCACGCTTAAAACTCTGGCTAATTAAATGAATGAAAACGAAACTCTGGGAATGTTTTCATTCCATTTACAGTTTCTATGCACCCCTCTTCCGTTTGCCGACAAACTATTGTTCATATGCAAACTGTATGATGATATTATTAATGTAATTTAAAAATGGACTGGGTAATTTAGACTAATGAATAGATGCATAGGTATCTGGTAAAAACAATGTTACACTAACTTGTATAGTACATGATATGAACTAAGTTTGTGTAGTAGGTTAAATGTTTATGATAATTATAATGTGAACACTGTGTTACGAATAATGCCTCATTTAAGAAGAAAGAAGGTTGTTAATTAGGGCTTAACATATTTTGCAATTGGTTGATATTTTTTAATATATCGTAGCAGAATAAGAAATATATTATTATATCATCATCATCAGCAGCAGCCAAAGGACGTCCACTGCTGAACAAAGACCTCCCCCTTAGACAAGAGGGGTTGCCCTAATCCCCACGCTTAGCAGGCGGCTTTAAGTTCGCAGTAGGTATAGGTTAGGTAATCCAATAGAAAGACGCAGCTGCCCGTCTTCTTGTTTTCCCTTAGTCACCTCTTTGGCTCAATTCAGACCAAGATGACAGCGGCCTACAGCGCACTTTCAGTGTGAAAGAATTTTAACCTTTATCTACAGTAATTAAAAGACCAGTATCGCATGAAAAACGCGACGCGCGGGCTGCTGCCGGCGGCCGCGAGCGGCCTCGAGCGGCGCCGGCGTCGCGTTCGGGACGAGCCTTACGGTCACATAAAGGGAAGAGATGGGAGGGTGCTATTCTTACCCGGATACCTCACGCGTATATAAATATTTCTATCTACAAAGATGATGAAAATCATACCAAGATAAAAATCTGCGTAAAAGCAACATAAAATCTGAAAAATTAAGTTAAATGTAAAAAAAAATGGTTGCAACAAAATATTAACCCGATGAAACGTTCAGTAAGTTAATGCCGCTCTGGCTCTATCGCGAATAACACCATCCTGCTGAGTTCGAAAAGTCATTTGCGCGATTATCTGTCTCACGGAGCACATCACGTCCACCGTTGTATGTAAATTGAATTAATGACTGTGCAGTTACCCTCTTTAGTTTATCTGATATTTCGAAAATGTTTTGAACTGAAATATTTTTATTCGAAATTTGATTTCAATTACACACGGGAATAGAAGAAAATATATGGACTTTAGGCTATATTAGGAAGTAAGACTTAGTTGTTTTCGCTGCGTTATTTCTTTTATGAAAATATTTAGAGCAGCACATCGTGGCTTTTGGTAACGATTTAAAAAACATTATAACAGGCAGTTTATTACCCCCCTTCCCTCTAATATGGTTGAGGGGAGTGAAGGGCGCTGCTCGAGTCAACCCGTGCGCGGGTGATGCTTGGTCAGACTATCCCGTTGACCTTTTGGTTTGTTGTAATTTTGTCGTATTGTTTTTGTTTCTCTCTGGTTTTATCTTTCGAACGGCAGAAAAAACTATCGCTGATGTCAGCATCAGCGATAGTTTTTAGTTGGATCAGTCCAATTGTAACAAGATAAACAATGTTTAATCTTCTGAAAGTCATTTTTTTTTAATATTTTATTTTATACTTTTTAGCGATATTTTCATTAAAATATTTAAAAAAAAAATTGAACCGATTTCAATAACACTAAAAAGTATAAAATAATTTAAATATTAAAGAAGTTGGTGTTAGCGTACCTGCTGTGTATATTTGGCACCAACTTTAATAATATTTAAATTATTTTATACTTTTTAGTATTATTGAAGTCGGTTCAATTTTTTTTTAAATATTTTATTTTATACTTTTTAGTGATATTTTCATACATAAAGATTGAACCATCGAAGACGGTTAAATGATCTAGGTAGGTTATGACATCATTATGATTTCACATTATCGTCTACATACTTTTACATAATTCATGTTTCTTCAGAAACTCAGAAACAATTTATCCGATCGTAATGAAATTTGCATGGAATCATCATAGTAGTTTACTCTCTCGAATAAAAAAAGAATCATCGAAATCGGTTCATATTTGTCAGAGAAATGTAAAGGAGAACATCAGTTTTATGGTTTTTAAAAGATAAATTCCTCCATATCATTCATGGTCCTCCAGGAAGTTCATATCTGGTTGTGATAAAATTAAACAGGTTCATTACAGTGGTTTCTTCTTTCGAATAAAAAAAGAATCATTGAAATTGGTAAATATTTGCCAGAGTTATGACCATTTTTGTCCTTAAAAAGAGACATAAAGTCATCTATATAGGCTTTCTTGCAGCTTTCCTGCGCAGTAAACATTCTTGTTTTTTCAGGAACACTAAGCAATAATAATAGGATTACTAAGCAATAATTTTTTTATGGGACCCAATTAACGGATTAAAGAATGGATGGAAGAAAGATTTTTTCAAATCGGTTCATAATTGCCAGAGTTATGCGCGAACATACATAGAAAAAAAAATATATACAGACGAATTGAGAACCTCCTCCTTTTTTGAAGTCGGTTAAAAAATGAAATATGACAAGCCCGCTGAGTTTCTTGCCAGATCTTCTCAGTTGAGGCCGCGTTGTAATCCGGTGATAGCTTTAAAAAAAAAACTTTCAAAAGTGCTAGCGTTAAGCCTATCTGAAATAAATATTATTGAAATTGAATTAGTCCTATACGGATGACTTAATAACACACATAATAGCGACTATAGACAAATTGCTTCTGAAAATAATTTTTATAATGTAATATGTAACAGCAGGAAAAACGTATAAGACGTTCTCAAAAACCGAGCAGTCCATTATCCCCGTTATTACGAGAGATGTAAGATACGGTCAGCAAAGAGTTTGGCCCCGGGGGAGGGTACCTCACTAAATTCCCCCACTTTACGTAGCGAGGTGGCCATTAAGATTATGAAATTATGAAGCCGGCCACTTGCCGAGATTTGCTTCGTACGGTTACACTTAACTAGCCTGATTTAATTCAGACCGCAGTGAGTAACTGGCCGTTTGAGTTGGAGTTTCAAGTGTTTTGGTAATAAATAAACGATATGAACATCGCCTTTCAACCTCGACGGGCTTATTTTGTATTTAAAATAAGCCTTATTTTATCTAATACTAGCTGACCCGCGCAGCTCAGCCCGCGTGTTTATTGAACCTAAACCATCAATTTCATCAACATCGGGCCAGCCGTTTAAGAGGAGTTCAGTAACATACACACGTACAGTAGAATCTATACTTATAATAAAACTGTAACAGGTCCAATTCTGTACATTGAAGATATTTTGAAAATTATATTTGGAGGGCATTCTATAAAACTGAGGCCGAAAATGTAATTTTTTTAATTTTTGTCTGTCTGTCTGTCTGTCTGTCTGTATCACGGCTGCGCATCACGCCGAAACTACTGAATGGATTGAAATGAAACTTGGCATGAATTGAGATCTTACTACGAGGTAGGACATAGGATACTTTTTATCCCGTAATCTAGCACGGTTCTTTTGGGAGAGGGGATTAAAGTCAAAATGGGTACTTGGTTATACGCTTGGTCCGATTTTATCAATTTTTCTTTATAATATAATAAATAACACAAGGAAGGTAAGGGAACACTCATAGAGAGTTGTTTTCAAGGTTTTGTAATCGATCGGGTTAAGCAACCTTAGGTAAGGTCACTAAATAGATGGGTGACCGTTTAACGCCATTTGAACTAAACGGGTCCGTGCTTCGGAGAGCAAGTAAAAAGTGAGTCCCAGTTTTTAACCGATTATAAAAAAGGAGGTTATGTATTCGATGCGAATGTCTGTTATTAAAGTTTAGTTAACTTAAAAATAGCGCATGCGGAGCTGCGTGGGTCAGCTAGTTATATATATAAAAATAAGCCGCTGCTTGACCACAGTCCCACCTGATGGAAAGCGGTGACGCAGTCGAGGATGGTAAAGCACACTAGCTTATTAATAGCCTATTCACTCTAGTCTTGAAGACATCTAGCGCGGGCAAACTATTCCAGTTTGCTCCGGTAATATGACGGTTTTATTATACCAGCCGATGTTTTAGTCCCACTATTGGGCACGGGCCTCCCCTCAAGATAAAGGGGATTATGCCATAGACCACCACGCTGGCCAAGTGCGGTTTGGCGGACTTCACACGTCATTCGAAGGCCAGTTAGGCTTTCTCAGACATGCAGGTTTCCTCACGATGTTTTCCTTCACCGAAAGCTAGTAACAATCGCACAAAGACGATTCGCTTATGATTAATTAAAGAAATCAGAGGTGCAAGCCGGGGTTCGAATCTGCGCACCTTGTTTCTAAGGCAAGCGCTCGCTCACTGAGCTGTTACAGCTGTATTATGTAGTTATAATACATTATATTTTATTCAGTTATTCAGAGCGATGGCCGCCAACACCGATCCGGTAGAGCTTACATGAGACTAGAAAATCGGTAGATAGAGGTACTAAATGTAAAATTTTCCGGCGCTTACAGGCTGTTCATTGGCGCTTGAAGTTTGCCTTCATCGATTAGCAGCATGGCTATGATGAGTCTGCTCCGGTTGCCATCTTTCTAAGTGAACCTGAACGCATTCTCAGTAACTAGACTTGTCGCTGCGCCGACTAGTCAATATGTGACGAAGAACATTTCCTCGCTCGAGAGATGAGCGACAAAATGATTCTATGTAATTAAAAAAAACTCATATCAAACTAGTTGCTCGATATCTGTCCACCACACGGGCAATAATTTAATATTCACTAGTTATTCGATGCCGCTTGCGCTTGGTGGAACTTATTTCTAAAATAATAAATACTTACACATAACATTCCTATTTTACGAAATTCTATAAGAAGTGTATTCAAAAAAGGTTATATAGAGCTCTGCTCTTAACTATTACTTTTATGTTAATACACACGTAATGCGTTTCTGACCCGTAACATAAAAACGAGTGAGGTAAACCCCTATTCGCCTGTTTGGTATGCAGACATGGTAAAATAACCAGGTTCGGATAATAAAAATATGTCCCATTTACAAGTAAACTGTCGTATCTAGAGCGCGGCTAATTCTATGCGCGGCCCCATCGCAATTGTAATTTTCTCTTACCCTTAACAGCAATTTATTCGTCGATAAGAATCTTTTTAGTCCTTGCAAAAGGGAATCTTCGTCTGAATCGAACACTCCTCAGTTTGATTATCAAGCGCCCAGGAGGCCAGATTTCATGAAGCCTATTGCCATTCACGCGTAGGCGAAAGTGATCGCTAGGGTGATATTATTTAAATGTAATCTTTTTTCGATACTTTTTAACAGGTTATCTTATGGGTAACTGTTAGTTAAAGCATGCTACGCTCTGTGAATAAAAGTGACAGTGTTTACGGGAGCGAATCTACCTTATGGTATAATCTGTATCATGTTATCTATTTTTATTGCGATATCGAAGAACTCATGAAACTTTTTATAGTTTAAATATTTTGTTTCAATAAATACCTAGTTTTGTATGTGTAATCTTTTTGAAATACAAATATTATGTATGATGTGTATAGTATAACGCAACCTTCCGAGTAGTGCCTATTTATAATTTAATATCGAGAACCACGGATTGTAGTTTTTTTTTATTACCGGATTAGGGAATTGTGTAAGTAACGACGTATGGATCAGTAGCGATCAACAATCTTATCACCTATTCTCGCTAAAAATATACAAAAGAAATACAAATCTAAGTGAATAATGTATAAAATAGTATCGTATAGTTTAAGCGTTACGTAGTTTTCTAAAGAAACCTAATTAATAATTAGTAATGAATTACTGGTATACCTTTTCCAACATCAAATAATTATTTTGATAAGTACTAGCACTGTAATTTTGCGCTTGCTTAAGTGGCCTGAGTGAAGCGAGGTGGCGATAGTCGCGGGATCGAATCCTGCATAAAGTAACTACGTATAGTGGTTTTTAATGGCTAGAAAAAAGAAGTTTCTTTGGTTGGGTTAGGTGGCACAAATGGTCCTTCGGAGTCGCTGGACGCTCGGGGTGTGGGCCCTTTGAACGTCCATTGAGTACGGCGGCGACTCCGAGGAGGACGACGGCGGGGTTGCGACCCCCGTGAGCACCGTGACTGGTTCCCGGGGGGCTACAATGCGCCCCCCGGCGGCGGGCTCAAAGGCAAGGCACTGAAGGGCCCCGAAGTAAGAATCCCACATACCCCGGTCGAGCCCCACAGCTCCCGGGGATCTTTGGAAGATTTCCACCTTGTCAAAAAAAATAAAAAGGGTGGCATGAATGGGCCTTCGGAGTCGCTGGACGTTCAGAGTGTGGGCCCTTTGAACGTCCATTGAGGACGACGGCGGGGTTGCGACCCCCGTCTCCGTGAGCACCGTGACTGGTTCTCGGGGGGCTACAATGCGCCACCCGGCGGCGGGCTCAAAGGCAAGGCACTGAAGGGCCCCGAAGTAAGAATCCCACATACCCCGGTCGAGCCCCACAGCTCCCGGGGATCTTTGGAAGATTTCCCCCGCGTCAAAAAAAAAAAGGTGGCATCAATGGCAGGCACAAGAGGCCGCCCTCGTAAAGTGGAAGGATCGGCTGGCGGAATCAACCACCGGCCATCTGACCATAGTGGCGATGCGCCCGGTCCTAAAGGACCGCACCGCAAGTTCGGCACGATCACCTTCCGGCTCGGAGGCGACCCTGGGCTTCCACGACTGCCTGCCTGAGCGCAGCTAGCTGCGCGCCACGGTTAGGGCCGGCCTGTCGTTGCCCGCCGTGATACAATCCATGGTGGGCAGCGAGAGGTCGTGGTCGGCGGTGGTCTCCTTCTGCGAGTGCGTAATGTCGCAGAAGGAGGCAGCGGAGCGGACCAGAGAGATCGATCCCCTCGCGACGCAGGAGGAGGCTCGGGCGCAGAAGGCAGGCCCACGCCGACCTGATGCCCCCGTAGCGAGGTAGTGCCGGCAGCGGAAACGGGGGAACTGCTGCCTGCACACAGCGTTAAATTGCCCTCGCGGAAGATGGCGTGCCGGTGTGTCCAGGCACGCCACCCGGTTGTGAGTCTGCGGGCCTTTTACACCCGCAGACAGGTCCGCGGACAAGGAACACACACCCGCGGACAAGGAAGGGCGGCCGCTGACGGGATTCGGACGAGTACCAAGTACGTTCCCGGGGCCCGTCGACACAGCGGGTTGAGGACACCGTGGGGTTTTAGTCGGTAAGAGTCCGACATAACCCGCGCTGCTGCCTCCGTGGCTGCGTGGGTATCCACGAGAACTTCCCCACGCTAAAAAATTTGCGGACAACGACACACATACAAATATATAAAATAAGAAAGGTATTCAAACACACAAAAAAAGTACAAAAAACTTAAAAGATAATGTGAATGTGGCAACTGTGCGTCGCGCTTCCGCCAAACGAGGCTGGCAACTCAGCGATATGTTGCACCGAAAATCCAGATTCCCGGCGCAGCGCTGTTTTTCAGTGCCAACCTCATTGACATTTCAATGTCGCATCACTTACTTGCATAAATTACATATATAGATAATACGAATAATTACAATATAAATAATAAAAGAAAAACAATAATACTTGATAAAAAAGTATGTTGCATGATTTACCATACGCCTGTCTATAGTGTTTAAACAATACTACATTGAGTTAAAAAAACAAACAATTGTCAATGGGCAGCATATGGGCAGCGTGGGCAGCGCTAAGAGTTATATAAATTTCTGTAATTCTGCCTGGAACGAATCTGAATATATTCTGTTACCATAGAATCGCAGAATATTCTGTTTTTTTTTTGCATGAATGATTGAGTACGACGGCGACTCCGAGCAGGACGGTGGCGGGGTTGCGACCCCCGTACCCGTGAGTACCGTGTCAGGTTCCCGGGGGGCTACAATGTGCCCCCCGGCGGCGGGCTCAAAGGCAAGGCACTGAGGGGCAGGTGCAGATCCCACCGGAGAGCCCTGGGGTCCCCCTCTCATGTGTCGATGCGACAGCCGCGGGGGTTTTAGTGGGTAAGACTCCCACATACCCCGGTCAAGCCCCACAGCTCCCGGGGATCTTTTGAAGATTTCCCCGGCGTCAAAATAAAATGTGGCATGAATGATGTTAGATTAATGCAAAGAAATACAGAGAGGATTACATAAACAAAATAATATGTGTAATGTGTAGTAGTGTGTTAAACATAATAATTAAATATTAGTAAGTATATGGGTTATCCCTAAGTATTTATGGGAGGTTCGCGTGTGGGGCGCGCGGTTTGATGGCGCCATGTCAACACTGCGGCGCGGCGCACTGCGGCGTCGCTGAATTCATTGCTTTCCTTCTACACCTTTATTAACCTAACTAGCTATTAGGTACCCGCAGCGTCACCCACACCTAGAATTGTTTGCTTTACACTTGAAAAACATCAAATTATTGGTTAGTTTCCCTGTCATGCAGGGACGCGATACTGATGATTAATTATGTAAGCTATCAATAAACAAAACTTTATTAAAATCCACCCTTGTGATACTTAAACATAAACAAAACTTTGCCAATCTTACGGGCCAAAATACTTTTCTTTTCGAGTTAAAAATTATCACAAAACCTGATGCTTTATATTATAAGCTATCACTTTGCCGAATGTTATAAAAATTCATCCACTGGTTCTCGCAAAATAATTTCTAAACGCCTTACCGCATTTTATTTTTAAGACAATCAGGTTCATTGTCCTAACCTAACAATAAGTACATACTTAAAGTTTTTACTTAAGTCTCAACATTTCGTTTCGAGCCACCTTTATCTTGTTTAATTAACTTGTTAGTTAGGCCTAATAGGCCATCCTAAAACAGAATTTACCAATTTTTTTTTGTCGTATTATTAGTTGCCAACCCCAACCTGTTGTCAGAGTTTTCAAACTGCCTTTAGGCCTCTGACTTAGCATAACGACTGCTGTCTAGATGACTATAGCCGTCCGTAGACTGCCTTTAAAGCCTTTTGAAGAATTCCACCTGTATCGATATAAAACACTTCTTATCAAACACAAGGCCTATTAACAGCTCTCCATTTGTTTGTTTATCAAGGTGCAAACAATGATGATGGGCGAAGGAATGAATCTCAATCGTATGTTGGTTTAGGATGCTGTAATGGCCCTTAGATTGTAACTGTAAATGGAACTACTAAGTACCTACTGCTCTATTAAGGCACCAGGAGGATTTAGTACGTATGAGTATATTTTTAAGTTTTACTACATCATTGCTCATAAACAAGTACCTAGTATTTTAATCGACATCTAAAAAGATTCTCAGACTTAGTCGTATTTGTTTGTATAACAACAACTTGAGGCATAGTGATACCAAGAGGATTTAGTACGAGTATATTTTTAAGTTTTACTACAATATTCATAAACAAGCAGTATTTTAATAGACATCTAAAAAGATTCTCAACATAGTCGTATTTGTTTGTATAACAACAACTTGACAAATTTTAGATGTACCTGTCCTTCATTAAAATTATTTTATCCGAACTGAAAAGTACAATAAAGTATGAATCTCTGAGGACAATCGGGTCTAAAAGGCAACTTTTGGTGAATCATAATATGGGTAAATTACTTTTAATTTTTTTTTATGGCAGCATTAACAGCAATTACGAGTCTGCTAATTATTGCTAACAAATTAATTTAGTATTATTCACCGAAAATGTATGACCATTATTCAAAAACTAGTAGAATTTTTAAGAATATTCTTGGAATTCTAAACATGAATTGCTTTTTATTACCTTTTTAGACTCCAAGCCGTACACCGTTACCATTTTCGAAAAAAAAACAAAAAACCTAAAATTTTGACCTTGGGCCCCGAATAAGTCCCTTAGCACACATGGGACTGATTGGGACTTTTGACACTTTATTCCTTGTGGTAAACCTAAGGTCTCTACGAAGATTTGGCTCTGTCGGAATTTTCTTTATTTGATCACTATTTTTATGTCTAAATTGACCGGACTATTTCTAGAAAATTGGTTTGTTTATTTGGATAATTTATTTAACAGTATTTTAGATAGTTTTAATGCGTTTATTCAATAAAATTAAAATGAAGTGACTCTATCAATGATTCAAGTTGTGTTAAATTAAATCACCTTTTACCGCCGCTTTCAGATCGCCTGTAACCTATCTACCTCTTTTTACATTATAATATCATTGCTTTTGTATAGGTATTTTAAAAGCTGAGATAATTACATAGATAGAAAAATCTTTGTTATACCAAAGATTTATGCGACAAGAACGAAAACATCTCTACCGAGCGTTGACTTATGTTTATCAATTTAAAAATTCCAAAGACCCGGCGTCGCTCACCGCTGACGTATTATAATATAATGGAGTATGTTATGTCCTTATTCATTACATTCTTTGCACGTAAAAAATAAAAGCTCTCGGCAATCTTGACAGGCCCGTACGAGAGAGTAACGTAGCTAAGTTATATGAAAGTTGATGCTCTTACACGGCCCAAACAAATTATTAATGTACAAAAAAGATACATCGAGACGGCTTTAAGCTAATACTTCAATACACTACGTGATACGAAAATACTTTTTTTGATGAGAGTACGTCACATTTTTTTTTATTTCTGTCTTCGCATAGATTTCTAGGTTTCGAATACGGTTTCGAAAATGCATACTCGTAATACGCGTTCTGGAAGAAAATGTTCTAAGAACCTACGTCGCAATTTATTTTCCGGCTTTGCACTGACTTTTAGGTCCAGAATAAGGATCCAAAAAAATACCTATTAAGGGCCACAGCTGACACGATACTTTTTGCATCCGCGATCGGCAACTCAGTTGCTTTTCGGAAGCTTGATACCGCGGTCGATCGCGAACCCCTGCACACTACTAGCAGCAGCGACCGGCAACTCAGTCGCTTTCCGGTCACTGGATGCAGCAACCGCACGCTACACCACGCACACTATAGTGCTTGGATCTCGATCTGCTCAGTCAACAATTAGGTATTTGAAAAAAAAAAAAACAAATACCTAATTGAACTTTTTCTTCAAGATGTAGAATTTGGGTTTCTTGTTTTTCAAGTATGACCTCTTTTGATAAACCTGCGACCACATCATCTAATCTTTCGTGACATTTAGCAATCGATCCGAAGATACTAGAAATTTACGCTTTGATGTCGGACATATCTTCTCGAAGCAATTTAATTTCAGCGGTGAGAATTTGCAAATCAGACGACGGAGTTAACTTTCTTGCACGTACAGTCAGAGATACAGTAGAGAGAGAGAGAGAGAGTACAGTTAGAGATGTCAGTCTGGTCCTGTCCCCTGACTGGAGTAGATGAGTTATCCTCACCTTTTTTTTGGTCACAGAGACATTTTGGGCATTTCCAAGCAAGCTGACTTTCTTCATTGAACGGGACTTTTCCACCGACACAGACATCTTTATGGTATTTTTTTGACATTCGATGACTTTACAAGTAATAAAATTATGATCTGTAATTTAAGCAAGCTGCACAGGAATGTTGAAGTTTGGGACGAAATTTACTAGACATCATTAAAACTGTTGTTATTTATAGTGTTGATATTTCTAATCGGGCGAGAGTGATCAGTTTAAAGTTCTTTTACTTACAACTCAAATGTGTTAAGTACCGGATCCGTTTATATTTTTAATTCAGGTAGTTTGAGATTGTAAACACATAAATTTAATTTGTTTTGTGAACAATTTTGATCGTGTAACTGATTTAAGTTACTAAGTAACACTTTAGGTGATATAACACTCGATGACAACACTATTTAACACTGAACTATTACAGCAAAACAGTGGATTTTAATTAATGAACACAATAATAACCCGGGCCACTTGCACCTGTCGTGGAGGTACCCAACGCAATGATGAAGATCTCGGATATCCTGTGGCAGTTTGTTATAAAAGTGTATGTTTTGGCCCATAAACGATTTGCCTGTTCGGTTGAGACGCGTGGCTTGTACTTACAACAAGATCGTGTTTGGGTTGTTAATTGACAAGTAAAGTCTTGTTGTGTCTTAAATGGAAGGTGTGAAAACGATACTTCTTTTCACCAATTATAATGGGAAGGGAGACTAATGATATCCGAAGGGGTTATTCGGATAAACATATGCTTAGATGCCCATATATGGGCAATTGACTTAATTATGTTAGACTATAGTCTAATGTCAATTGTCATGTCAGTCAGGCATGTTCGCCAGCATGTCCGCCAGCATGTCCGCCAGCATGTCCGCCAGCATGTCCGCCAGCATGTCCCCCCGCATGTCCGCCCGCATGTCCCCCAGCATGTCCGCCAGCATGTTCGCCAGCATATCCGCCAGCAAGTCCCCCAGCATGTCCCCCAGCATGTCCCCCAGCATGTCCACCAGCATGTTCGCCAGCATGTCCACCAGCATGTTTGCCAGCATGTCCGCCAGCATGTCCCCCAGCATGTACCCCAGCATGACCCCACCATATCCACCAGCATGTCCACCAGCATGTTTGCCAGCATGTCCACCAGCATTTCCGCCAGCAAGTCCCCCAGCATGTCCACCAGCATGTTCGCCAGCATGTCCACCAGCATGTCCCCCAGCATATCCGCCAGCATGTCCGCCAGTATGTCCCCCAGCATGTCCCCCAACATGTCCCGCAGCATGTTCGCCAGCATGTCCACCAGCATGTCCGCCAGCATGTACCCCAGCATGTCCGCTAGCATGTCCGCCAGCATGTCCCCCAGCATGTCCCCCAGCATGTCCGCCAGCATGTCCCCCAACATGTCACCCAACATGTCCTCCAGCATGTCCGCCAGCATGTCAACCAGCATGTCAACCAGCATGTCCCCCAACATGTCCCCCAACATGTCCCCCAACATGTCCCCCAGCATGTCCACCAGCATGTTCGCCAACTGGTCCGCCAGCAAGCCCCCAGCATATCCACCAGCATGTCCCCCAGCATGTCCGCCCACATGTCCACCAGCATGTCCCCCAGCATGTCCCCCAGCATGTCCCCGAGCATGTCCCCGAGCATGCCCCCCAGCATGTCCCCCAGCATGTACCCCAGCATGTCCCCCAGCATGTTTGCCAGCATGTCCACCAGCATGTCCCCCAGCATGTCCGCCAGCATGTTTGCCAGAAAGTCCCCCAGCATGTCCCCCAGCATGTCCACTTGCATGTTCGCCAGCATGTCCACCAGCATGTCCGCCAGCATGTCTCCCAGCATGTCCCCCAGCATGTCCGCCAGCATGTCCGCCAGCATGTCCCCCAGCATGTCCGCCCGCATGTCCGCCAGTATGTTTTTTTAATAATAATAAAACCTATTAGTTATTTAATATATTATCATTATAATTATCTCCACGCCCGCCGCCGGAGTTATAATAACCTAATTAAATGACAGTCACCGCAAATACTTAGCAAAACCATCAGGTATCCGTTTCTGATAAAGCCTACTCTCATTTTCGTTATGATGTTAATAAAAAGAAATGGAAAAGTTTCTCGCGTACGCGTCAAATGAAAAAGTTATGGCGCGTGATGATACTGCGAAGACAGTGGGGCCACCTGCCGGTCCCTACACGAAACTAATTACAAACTCGCTAACTTCCTCAAACACTAAAATATTCTCCTAAAAACGTCACCTTGTAACGCACCCGGATAGAATAATAAATTCTACTTTCGGTGTTTTTGTTGGGGTTGGGATTACCAAATTTAAGCACTTTCCACACAAACGCACCGCAACGCACTTATTTTTTATACTAAACAGTGTAAACAATAATATCAATGCCAGATTCATTCAGATCATTTTGCACAAGACATGATATCGGATTAAATTTTTGTACAAAAAAAATTCCGGTGACTACACATAACTTTTCCTAGTCTTGATTTTTTTTTTGCATTAGTTTAGAGACGAACTGTACATTCGGCCTATGGTAAGCAACATGCCTGCTCATATAAATTTGGATTAGTAGTGGTTAAGACTTATGTCCTTAGTAATGTCCCCAGCTACAGTGCCCTTCACACCGTAACGTATCAATATTTACACGCTGTTGCTTGGTGGTAGAATATCCTATAGTTACTCAGTTTGTTTAAAATCGTAATAATGTAGGTGACATTATTACGGTTAGGTTTTTAATTAATCTGGTTATATATTCTGGATGTTATACTAACTAGCTCTACATTTAATTACGGCGTATGACCATCAAATGGAAGTTTATGCTATAAAAATCCTATTATGTACTCCTAGTACTGATCGAAAAGTTGAAAATACTGACGGACAAACCTCAGCAAAATTGCTTACAGATTTTTTATTAAATAATTAATCAAAATATTATTTGTTCATAATGTCATATTAAGATATTATAATTTGTAGTGCGTTTACTCGTTCATTAATCTGAAAAGACGCTAACAAGTATTTCGTAGTTTCTTAGTAAAGTTTTGCTTAGTTAACATTCATTAAAACGAGTTCCTTAAAAAGCCTTAGAATATTAATTAAAAATCTCTGTTTCAATTAATTAACAACTTTTTTATTATGTTACGCGTAGTAAGCTTTTTCTTTGAATTACCTGTACCAGACACCAATCTTTCATAATTTCTATGAATATATCGTACTGTTAAGTAATATATCAATTTTGTGAATAGATTACAAGTCTATTTTGTTTATTTATTAACTATTGATAAACCGAATTCTTCTTGAAGTTCTGTACACATACACAATAATTAATACACACAATAATTAATAATTAATTTTTGTGTAATTACACGTACTACTTTATTTTTTCTATGAAACAAAAGTGTTTTCATTCCAATATTTTCAAATTTATGTTTTTTTTTTAATTTCTGCAGAAATGGAAATAACTTGCTAGGAAGGCTATTGTGCATAACTATCCAAGTCGCATCGGTCGGATTTTGCTGCATTAGGAAGGTAGAGCACTGTAGTTGGTGAAATGACAGCCCTCTTAGCTACGTTGTCATTCTACGCTTCTTCACGTGACTTATCCAATAGTTATGTCATTACTATACATTTGTTCTCTATTATAATTCTCTAGAGTTCTGTATTGTAGAATTACAACTTGGCCACGGCCCGGCTCAAGAAACTAATGACTAAGGCAACGAGAGGCAGCTTAGTACAGGTGTCTATAGCCAGACGTTACGCTCACCATCAGGCGAACGGCTTACTTATCACATCACTGGGTTCAATTAAAAAAAAAACAATGGGTTGCACTTCGGGAGTACCAGCAGAAGTGAAAACTTGAATATTGACGTTGTGCATTTTTGACATTTTGTAATGATTAGGGAATAATTTTGCACTAATTGGCACTAATATAAAATCTTTTTAAAAAAAGATTAACCGACTTCAATATCACTGAAAAGTATAAAATATTTTAAATATTATAGAAGTTGGTATAATGTTGTCTTTTACTTACGCGAATATTACACATTGAAATTAAACTACTTTTACGGATTTTATCGCGGTTTATTTATTGATTTTACTATCCCGACGTTTCGAATGCTTTGCAGCACCCATGGTCACGGGAGGACTGAGATGTTGAACGTCCTTATGTCACAATTATGCCGGTGAACCCTCAGGTCTTCTTAGTTATTATTGTTGGTCCGATCTACGCATTAATTAAGCATTCGAAACGTCGGGATAGTAAAATCAATAAATCGTCGGCTTACTGCAAGAACTCACTAATGGCACAAAGTCATCAAGTACAGTTAAATAGCGCCTCGAACTCCACCTTCTATCATCGGTGAACGAGCATTGAGTCCAGACTCCGGACTAAGCGATTTGCTTCTTCACTTATGATAAGGACAGCTAAGGACTGGAAAGGCTTGCCTGCGTCGGTTTTCCAGCCCGTTTTTAATGTAGGTGACTTCAAGACTACCATGATTAGGCTTTTAATAAGCTAGTGTGTGCTTTACAATCCTCGATTGCCGCTTTCCACCAGGTGTGAACAGGCAAACGCTAGCTTATGTTATGTGTTTATGTAAAATAACAAAGTCGAGATACTAATCAGTTAGATAACATTGGGCTTATGAAGATGAAAGCTTTAATTACATTACATTGAATTTACAAAAGGTAGGTATTGTATTTACCAACTAGTAATGTTTCTTTCCTTTACTACCAACGCAAACTGAATGTATACAATGCTACCATCTATATAACTTTTTCTGAAGTAGATGGAAAAAAAGAAAGTCATGTGGTAAGTACACAGCATTTTATCTTTGTATCCAATGTTTACCACTTACAGTACAGAAATATCTATATTCTCTGATACCTGCGCCTGCGGTCAAAATTGCAACCTAGCTTCTGTTGTGCCTGCAACTGTATTTAGGTTTAGGCAACGCACCTTGAGTTTATCGAACACAAATATCTCGAGTCTGGACACACTCATGGTGGTCGTCAGTATCCATAGTGAAATAGAAAATCTGATGCCCCTTTTTACGATGATCGATCTGTGTAACGTTATTTATAACAAAAAGAAAAGTAAAATGATGGAACTATGAAACTATACGAACGTAAAGCCCAGGGATTTTACCAGTCAATGAAGTACCTAGGACAAACTATCCAGTTACGTCGGTCCAACTTCGACAAAGAGGTCGCCCGAAGAATCCAACTCGGATGGGCAGCGTTCGGGAAACTACGTGACATCTTCTCATCAGAAATTCCGCAGTGCCTGAAGACAAAGGTTTTTAACCAGTGTGTGTTTCCAGTGATGACATATGGTACTGAGACGTGGTCTTTAACAGCTGGCCTTTTGGAGAGGCTCAGAGTCACACAACGAGCTATGGAGAGAGCTATGCTCGGAGTTTCTTTGCGCGACAGAATCCGGAATGAGGAGATTCGCCGAAGAACCAAGGTCACCGACATAGCTCGTAGAATATGCAAGTTGAAGTGGCAGTGGGCCGGCCACATCGCTCGAAGAACCGATAACCGTTGGGGAAGAAAGGTTCTCGAGTGGCGACCACGAACCGGAAGACGCAGCGTAGGCAGGCCTCCCACTAGGTGGACCGACGACATTGTTCGCGTCGCAGGAAACCGGTGGATGCAAATAGCAAATTGTCGTTCATTGTGGCGGTCTAAGGGGGAGGCTTTTGTTCAGCAGTGAACGTCTTCCGGCTGGTGATGATGATGATGATGATGATGATGAATGAAGTTCATGAATTTGTTGCTGAAAAAGAGAACTCTGGTGAAGATTTGTAGAACACACTTTTCATGAATTTCATGAACTTTCCATTCATTTATTATTCAGGGTTATTATTTTTGACTGATTTAATGTTAATCCAATGTTTTATGTGGTTTTTAGCTCAACATTGTCCTTGTTTTTTGTTTTAAGGATTTATACTATGTTTTGTTAATGATAAAGATTATTTTGTTTGTAACTTTCGGTACTGAATCATGTATTATTTCTATTAAAAATTAGTTATCAGATCAATTTTAAGAAATACTTAATTCAAACCTCGATCAAAGCCGCAATGGCAAAAAGTCACTAAGATTATTTTTATTTATTAAAAAAAAAACTACTCGTTAATATTTAAAATAATCACTTGATTTTAATACTAGAAGTATTCAGCAATATAATGGTGTATTATTTTTCTTTAACTTATTCATACGTACGATGATATAGGGCAAACACTATAACGAAACCTTATTAGTGGTTTAACTCAAAGTTTTGAAAATGTCACTTAATGAGGTCTTGCAGTAAGCCGACGAAATATACCGCGATAAAATCCGTAAAAGTAGTTTAATTTCAATAGAAGTTGGTGTTAGCGTACCTGCTGTGTATATTTGTCACCTTCAATAATATTTAAATTATTATATACTTTTCAGTGATATTGAAGTCGGTTCAATTTTTTTTACAGATTTTATTTTAAACTTTTTAGTGATATTTTCATACATAAATATTGTCGAAGACAGTAAAATGATCTAGGTAGGTTATGATCACATTATCGTCTACATAGTTTTACATATTTCATGTTTCGTCAGAATCGTTCATGTTCCTCCAGGAAGTTCTTATCCGGTTGTGATAAAATTCATACACATTCATTACAGTGGTTTTTGCTTTCGAATAGAAAAAGAATCATTGAAATTGGAAAACATTTGCCAGAATTATGACCATTTTTGTCCTTAAAAAGCGACATAAAATCCTGCGCAGTCATCATTATTGTTTTTTCAGGAACTACTTAAAAATTACTGTAAATAAACTGTAAATATTTTGTTTCAATAAACAAAATTTAGTTCAGTAAAAAAAAGTTGTACCAAGGTAAGGAACTACTTATTTTAAGCAATCATTTTTTTATGGGCCTAAATAACGGATTAAAGAATGGATGGAAGAAAGATTTTTGCTAATCGGTTCATAATTGCCAAAGTTATGCGCAAACATACCAAAAAAATATATATACAGACGAATTGAGAACCTCCTCCTTTTTTTGAAGTCAAGTCAAGTTAAAAAGTACTATCATTTATGTGGTAAAATACAATATTCATATGCGCTATCGTACACAAACATGACAATTTATATTACATAAAAAATTTAACACTTCAGAACTATTACAATTATTTTACACTAGCTGACCCACGCAGCTCCGCCCGCGGTGTACGTTAACTAAACTTTCAATAATATACATGCGCATAGAATACAAAACCTCCTTTTTTAAAGTCGGTTAAAAACTTAGACCCACTTTGTAGTTGCCCTCTGAAGCACGGAGACATTTAGTTCAAATGGCGTTAAATGGTCCCCCATCTATTTAATGACCTTACCTAACGTTGCTTAACCTGATCGATTTCCAAACATTGTTAACAACTGTCTATGAGTGTTCCCTTACAAATATTTATTATAATTACTAGCTGACCCGCGCAGCTCCACCCGCGCTTTAATTACATTTTGCTCCCCTTTTCTCCCTACTCCCTTGAATTATCTCTCTTCATCTCTCTCTCTCTTATAAGAAATATCAAATTCTATACTCTTTCTCTCCCCTCCCGCTTCGGTCCCCGTCACACTTCCCCTCTTCCTCTCCCTTGTCCTCTCTGAACCCTCTCCCTCCTCTCTCTTCTCCCAACTTGCTCCCTCTCACTCCCCCCCCTTTCTCCCCCTAACTCCTCCGATCACTCACTCCATCACCCTCTCCTCTCCCTCTCTTGCACCCTCCTCTCGTTCTATATATCCTCGTCAATCATGGTATCAGCGGCAAAAAATTATTCTCAGACCTACCCGCAAAATTTCATACATATATCGGTTCACCCATCTATTTAAAGACCTTGCCTTATGTTGCTTAACCTTAACCTCGCGACATGAAATATACTTTACGACCTATTCTCAGACCTACCCGAAATGCACACAAAATTTCATACAAATCAGTTCACCCATCTATTTTATGACCTTACCTAACGTTGCTTAACCTTAACCTACCGGGATAAAAAGTATCCTATGTCAGTTTCCTGGTTCTAAGCTACCTCCCCACCAATTTTCAGCCAAATCGGTTCAGCCGTTCTTGAGTTATAAATAGTGTAACTAACACGACTTTCTTTTAAATTTATAGATTAAAGTTCGATAGTGATTGTATGTTCAATTTCACCGATAGATGGCGCTGTTCATAATGTAAATCACGCTAACATCGTAAATTACTGTCTAATCATATTCGATAATGAAAGTTTTAAGTTTTTTGCATCTTGCTTTTATTGTTGCGACTGTAATACAATACCTATACACTACCTGGACTTGGGGGGTTTTTATTAAAATTTCATGAATCCCCCCCCCCCCTGAGCCCTGACCTTGAAGCGTTTTTTGGGAGCGCTGTTCATTGTGCTTAGTGTGAAATGTATTTGTACATTTTATTGCGTTAGATCATTTCGAGTCATTTTAGGTCTTTTACCTAAGTAAAAATTTTGCAATTTCGTATTCTCAATTTCTACCTACCTATACAAATGTAGCCTTGGTGGTGCAGCGGACCTAACCGCTGGCTTTTAAATGAAATGAAATGGTATTTTTCCCTTGCTTATTTCTTTCCTAATCTAGTTTGGACTCGCTCGGGAATTACAGATTTTAGCTTTTCAAAGATATAATGTCATATTGCTATCAGCAACGTACTTAGAACAATACAGAAATCTAATGAAAATGTCCTGGGTGTACCGGACCGGCTTACCCCTTACAAAAATTTACCCTCCGCCACTGCCATATCTTATGCAAACTAAAAGTCTGCTCAGTCCCTATTGTATATAGCGTAATAATAGATATCTTAATGATTAACTGATCAGTTTATAATTACCCTATTCACATACAAAGAAAATTACGTGGTGATATGTGCAAGTAATGATTCACTGCTTAGCCCCTATGAAACATAGCGTGATGTTTTATATACCAACTTATACCCTGACTTCTACACAACACATCAGTGAAAGTCCTATGAAAATCCATCCACGGGTTTTCAAATGATACCTGGACGAACAGAACGACAGACAGACAGACAGGCAGACAGACAGACAGACAGACAGACAGACAGACAGACAATAATTCAAAAAAAAATTGTTTTGGCTTCTATGTCGATAGTATAGTATCCCCACATAGAAATTTTGGAAAAATATTCAATGTACAGAAAAAGTGCTCTTTGAGTTTTATTATAGTATAGATAATGAAAAATTGTTAAAATCGGAGCAAGCGTATAACCAAGTACACATTTTGACTTTAGTCCCCTCTCCCAAGGGAACCGTGCTGAATGTCGGGATAAAAAGTATCCTATGTCCTACCTCGGAGTATTAACTCAAATCATGCCAAGTTTCGTTCCAATCCATCCAGTAGTTTCGGCGTGATGCTCAGCCGAGATACAGACAGACAGACAGACAGACAGACAGACAAAAATAATAAAAAATACATTTTTGGCTTTAGTATCGGTTATAGAATGCCCTCTAAACATAATTTTCAAAATATCTTCAATGTACAGAATTGGACCTGTTACAGTTTTATTGTATAGATTAATTAATAACTACATAGACGGTCGAGCCATCAGCAGTCACCATCCATGGATGCGCGTGGCACGCTGTAACACAAACAAACACAAACATTCGCGCAAGCGCCCTGCGCCGCCTACGTCTTACCTTACGAGACCTACGGTCATGTGTCCTGACGCGAATTTAAAATTTTTTCCCCAGCGCCGCCTACATCTTACCTCACCTTACGAATCTTACCTTACCTTACGATTTTTCGATCAGGTCTTTCAGTCACGTGTCCTGGCGCGAATTTAACATTTTTCCCTCTATCAGAAAAAGTTCACCGCGCTGGTGAAGAAGTTTTCACTTCTAAAAAACATATCAAATTTAGTATACGCCAGAGATAAAACAAGTTTTATAATCAATGAGTGCCCATATCTCGATCTCGGTTCGCTTATCGTATAATATGATTTAGTGAGTGCTCGTTCGGGAGCAACACTGTCAACGTTATAGCCACCAGGATTTGAACACGTCATAAAAATGAAATGCCTTTAAACCGGGGACAGCCGCTCGTATCGCTTCATTGAAAGTATATTACCGATCCACTTGCATTTATGCGTTGTTTTCAGCACACATTTTGAATAAATGCGCTGTATTTTTCAGTACCTTTTTTTGTGGATTATGTAGTCAAATTTAACACGTTTAAGTTAAATTACTTTTATATAAGTTTTGGTTGCCTGGAAGAAATCGCTATTAGCGATAAGACCGTCATTTGTTCCTAATGTAAGTTCTTTTCTAAGTTTTCTATAAGTTTTATTATGGTGTGCAAATAAAAAGTATTCTATTCTATACCCCTACAAACTGTTCCAGCATGTACCTATTAGAATTAATTAGAATTAACTCTACATTACGAAATTTAAATTAAGCTAAATTGCTCAGGGAGTTCAGAGTGCAACTCAGATACACAGGAAAGATAATTAACTAAGTTTCTTAAAATTATTTACTGCTCAAGAAAATTGTTTAAAGTTCTGTTCATTAAAATTCAATGAATAACGAAGAGTCGAAAATACACCCCTTGAAAGATATATACGATAGATACGAAAAAATATGGATAACCACTTGAACTCCAATTCAAGTTTTACCATATTAAGTAGCGTGCATAACTCTTGAGATGCACCTATCTTCCTAGTTAGATAACATTTTCACAGCACAATTTATTTGGCGGAACGTCTTATTTATCTTCTAAAGCATCGTCCAAAGAGAACGGAGAAACCTCTTAATGGTCATGAACCTTGAAAGTATGAGGCCGGAGCTACCCTAGAGGGCCATGAGTCACGGCCAAGATATCATTACGCAAGATAATCCGATGCCGGTTCCCACCACCGCTATATTTAGATTATGAGAAATGTAGGTGTAAGGCGACGCGACTCCGCGAACAGTTTTTATATCTTCGATAGAAAAAGTTTCGGGTAAATGAAACGTATCGCCACGGGACACTATCAAAGTGGCATTTTCTATAGACGAGCGAACTGGATAACTGTAGTTTATTGCTTGTTTTGACCTTTGAGGAACTGACTCGTGACTTTTTGTGAAGATAATTAAATTAAATTGGACATAAAATGTATCAATTGATACTACCGTAACTGTAATATCATTTTGAAAAATAATTTATTATTCTTCCTTTTTCTTTTCGTGTTATTCATGTGCTATTGGAAGTTTTAGACAGGCACAAGATCTTCTGGAGGTAAATATTCATAATTTGCCAGGCAACATATTATTACGCCATTCGATGAGTTTCCGTGCATCCCTATGCCTTAATATTGGATCAAAACCGGTTGGAAAACAATCAAAGTAGTAAGTAGATTTAGTGCCATGATCCCATTTAAAATTAATTTGGATTATATTTGTTACTATAATAAAGTTAGGAGTCTATTAGATAAGAAAATAGAGAAAAATATCGAAGATTCAAACCAATGATACTTATTGCGTTTTAGTTTCAATTGACCAGACAACCAATGGCTGATGGCTGAAAATAGACGTTCATTGTGGCATTCTGAGGCTTGTGTGGCTGATGATGATGATGACGCTGAGAAGATTTCATATAGCGGCATGATACCTACCGCGCCGATAGAAAACTGATTCGACAGCCGCGAGGGTTTTAGTCTGTCAGAATCCTACTAACCCCAGTTGACTCCCCACAGGGCCTTCTGAAAACTTCCTCTACGAAAATAAAAAAAATGTCCCTTTGGCAAGGGAACGTCCACCGCAGTCAGATATTCTTCCTCCAAGCAGCAGTATATAAAGCATTGTTATTGTTGTGTAGCGGTGTAAATAGCACTAATAAGGGAATTACCAGGAACAAAACAAGTTCAGTGCACCTGTTTATAGGTAGGCGTGTCATTAGCCATCTAACGAATGTCTTGCTGACTAAATAAATAAATAAATATTTATATTCTATAAAGCCAGAAGCTTTCAATTTATCGTACTCGCAAGTCACATTCTAACACCAGTTAAGTGCCAAACAACATGAAGTTCCACATAGCTACGTAAGATGTATGTGTAGAACGGAATAGAACAATGGTCGTTACCAGAAATGGGAGTTCCCGAGGAACTTCATCTAATCTGTTAACTGGCCCCGTGCTAGACGCTAGATACACAAACATGATAATAGAGAACCATATTATATGCATGCCTGAGGTAGAACATCTCGATCTTACTATTTGATTTCTACATGGTAGAGCTTTGGTAATAGATTAGAGATTAATAATCATGAACAAAATGACACCAAAAACTGCTAGCAGTTGCATGTTGCATTTAAATATAAAACTTAAATTTATTTAAAAAGAAAAGGTTCAAAGCATTTGTAGATATTTTGAAATAAGAATTCGAAGTAACGACATGCGCGTACGTTGATTGTTTTTTTTTACCATTTCTGGAGTCAACGCTCTTATACTTAAATATATTTTCTATTTTATATTATATACTACTATTATATATATTTTCTATTTTCTTCTTCTTCTATTCATGAATAAAATTTTATTTTTATTGAAGTGCACCATCAACTGCCCATTATGTTTCTCTCTCTCTCATTTTCTAGTTAGGTTGCCTGGAAGAGATTGCTTTTTAGCGATAAGGCCGCCTTTGTACATTGATATCTTCAACGTATTGTTCAATTTACATGTAACTTTTGGTACAATAAAGTGTATTTATTATTATTATTATTAATATACTTACTTATAGTATGAATTATAATCAAAGGATCCAACTGTCAGTTTTTCGTCATAAGTACATTGAAATGTGCGCGCTTTTATAATGCGCTGGTGTGAACACCATAACATCAACAACATTCCGTTCGTACCCGCGATAGTACATACGTGTGCCCTGCTTGTGAAGCAATCGGGCAAAAAATCCAAGCCCACTGTAGTTCCTTGCCGGATCTTCTCAGTTGAGGCCGCGTTGTAGGCGATAGTAGGTAGTTTTAAAAAAAAACATGACGATTCAGTTGTACTCGTGCCGGCTACTGCACTAAAATAAAACAGAGCACTAAATGACATAGCTATAAGCAATCCTAATGTGCTGTTTTTGCGTAGGTCTTGAAATTGAAATTTTCATTTCATAATTGGCGCAACGCCCGCCTTATGCATAGTAAATGTACATGTATATTTTTTGTAAACTAGTATCACTATACATAGTTTACTCGTGCCCGCCTGTGGCCCTTGGGGTTTCCGGTTAAGTATAGTACCCTCCCATCACCTCCCGTTGAGTGTCCGTAAGAGGCGTTTAAGGGAAAACAAGAAGACGGGCAGCAGCGTCTTTCTATTGGCTTACCTACCACCTATACTGCGATCCTCAGGACGTCTGCCAAGCGTGCCGAATTTGGCAACCCCATTGAATTAACCGGTTTTCGATGACAGTCATTGAATAAATTCTTAAATAAATTAATAGTTTAAAAAACTAAAAATACACGCTTTTATAAGGACTACTGCATTAAAAAGTTATAAATAAATTATCTAAACCGTGCTTTCTTTCTTTCTACCTCGTGTTTGTAATTTATGGATTATATTTATGTGTAAAAGCGTGGGGCGCTTTTTCATCGGTAGATGGTAATGGAATCTTGCATCGCAAGATTCCATTACCATCATAGTTACAAAGTTACATACATACATACAAACATACAGGTCAAGCTAATAAAAGCGTGTTAAAAACATAGATAACGTCGTTTCAGCTTGAACTATGTATATGACATTTGTGTAGCTCTCTATATTTATACACCAATGAAATAACTTTTGCAAACAAAAAACAAATCTTTATATAAACACGAATAAAAATAAAACACATCAACAAATCGGAAATATAATATTGTATGAGTATAAACAACGCCAGTGTCACTCCGCGAACTATTTTAATTAAAATTCATGCCTTTTACGTACATATTTGTCGGCAAACAATTAACAAACTACGGGTAACGCAGAAAAACTTTATTTTAGTAAACATAATAACGCGAATTCGGGTCCAAAACACTGTGTAGATGCCGGTTCATTTGCATTTCAATTGGCATTACCTATTATTTTCGTTATAGAAATGCCTCGCGATATGTCCTAAACATTTTTATTACATTCCATGCACGTAAAATATAATGTTCCTACCCACACTCCGATGTACGCGTGGTGAACAAATATCTAAATGTAATTTCCATGCGTTGTCCCCGCAATGTTTTCCCAGAAAATATTAACATGGAAGGAAAGGGGCTGAATCTCTCCTAAGTAAGTTGCAAAAAATGTACGTGATTTTACTTCAAAGTCCCTTTTGTCTTTATGGAGGGAAGGCATAAAAGTACAAGCACGGGAATGGCACATACGAAAAAATTACGCACCGTAATGATGATGTGCCCTCACTCTCCTTGAAAACAAAATATTTTCTCTTTACAGTGACAGAAATGTATTCAACGAGTTTTACTGATACCTACCACTCCGAAGAAAACACACTTCTTTGCTAACTTGCTTTTACGAATTACGAAGAAAATGTAAGTATACCTAATAAAATTGTTTTCTTTTTTTGTATGTGAGCAGATGGAAAGTCTAAAGGTGAACTTGAAGGCTGTTTATGTAAAATAATTTTGAAAATGTTTTTATTCACCTAATCAATTTTTCATTTCACTTCTCTATCAATCGCAAAATATACTCGTAACGCCATCTATTTTTGATGAACGAAACTAATCCCCCAGAGTTCTCCACTCGGGTCGGATCAATTTATTATGAGTCAAAACACTGGCTCAGTTGAGTGAATTAGAAACACTATGACCCATAATGCGGTTAGTGCGATATACCTCCACACTTGATGATGACATTAAGGGTAATAAAAGGAAAGTGCGATTACTTGCGGCTACAGGAGGCCGTTCAGATCACCACGGGGGACCAGCGCACGGGAAATTGTCTAATGCTGTTACTCAAATAACTGCTAATGTACTCAATTTTATTAAATCAACAAGTAGGTAACGTTAGAATAACAATGTATTATTATGTCACCGTTATTTGAGAAACAGACTAGTAGCATTATTTATTACATTGAAAAACAAATAATTGATTGTTTTTTGTTTTATAATCACCAACGCTTTTAGTTAAACCTGTGCTGACTGGTGTGGCCAGCCAAAGGCAATTGATAGGGTTGAATATGGCATATTGGACTCTATTGGCCCTATTTGGCTAGCCACGGGTAAGCCATCACGCCTGCGTTCATACATTTATTGTTCAATTTTCGATCTTGTATAGAAAACAGGTAAGGATCAGTTTGTTAGACAACGTCAGGCAAGGTCAGTTCTTAAATGGGTGACCGTTTAGTGGCATTTGTACTGAGCGTCTCCGTACTTCGGGGGGCATGTAAAAAGTCGGTCCAGGTTGTAAACAGCAGTTGTTAAAGCTTGAACAACTCTGAATTATCGGACCGCAGCAATTAACATAGGTACTTAGGTACTCTTTGGCAATAGAATATTAGACAATGCGGTTGTACCTACCTGGGTGACCCTGGCTGACTACAAGGAACCTGTTAAATAATCCCAGCCCTTGTTGGACACGGGCCTTCTCTTGAGATGAAGGAGCTTAGGCCATAGTCCACCACGCTGACCAAGAGTGGGTTGGCGGACACAAGTCATTCGAAAGGTATATAGTTAGGCTTTCTCAGATATGCATCTCCAAACAAACATCGAGCACCCTTAATATGAAATATATGTTTCTCATCATGATCTCACTGCTGAACAAGAGCCCTCCCCTCAGAAGGGAGGGGTTGCCATAATCTCCACGCGTGGCAGGCCACTTTTTTTTTTATTAATTTATTATTTATTACTATAATATATGCATATGTTTACACACGAATATACCACACAAACCATCGTGGGTTTAACAGTGGTATAATAACTTGGGGATCGCAGTATAGGTGGAAGATAAATACAAAAGAAAGACGCTGCTGCCCGTCTTCTTGTTCTCGCTAAGTCGCCTGTTACGACACCCAACGAGATTAAGGCTAGAGTGCTTTAAGCGCTCGCCTCCTATTGTCCGGTGAAGCTGTAATGGCCATCTGCGGCCAACAGCGTCTATCATTCCCAAAAAAAAAACACCCAACGAGAGGAGATGGGGACTGATGATGATGGATGATGGATCTAACCCGGCACCCCACGCGGGAGAAATACATCTAAGTATAATATATGTGTCTAAGTATAATTAATCCATTTCACAATTTAAATGGGCAAGATGATTTTCAGGTCGCAACATTGTCCGCGGTGATCCACTGGGCCAGGCAGTACTCGGCAGTTCCGACTTATGGCAACAGGCCACAAACGCAGTACCCAAGCCATGTTTAAGTTTACGATACCACCGTATCTTGGCTTTACGATGACAGCGACTGTGACTGTCTTCTGCATTTAAACTGTCTAGAAGTGCTTATAATTTTTTTTAAATAACTTTCACGAATAAGTAAGTAATTAAAACAACACCAACGCTGTGTCAGCTGAGAACGTCAGGGTGTTTTTTAACACGTTCTTTTTTGTATTAGATTGTAGGTACTAAGTATTTTTATTACCGTAATTTTTTGTTACAGCTATTTTAATAATAATAATAATATCCTGGGACAATTCACACACAGTAATCTAATCTCAAACTAGGCAGTGCCTGAACTGTGGTAACCAGACAAGTGATGCAAATACTAGTATACTTACTTTTTTTGTGAATACATACTTAAATAGATAAATAACACCCAGGCACTTGGTGGGAATCGAACCCACCACCCATTTGGTAGCGGCCAGTACATCTGATAACTCATATAACATGATTATGCTGTCCGCAGCAGTACTTTTTACTTATGTATGCGTACCCCCGCGCGACAGTATTGAAAACTTCACATATGTACTTTAGTGACGCGTTTAATAATTACACATCGCATTATGAAAATGGTGAATTACTAGCTCATATTAATTTAGTCACACGCACGTCTTATGTACCTACAAATAAATAGTGGGAATACTGTGTATTAAATATATCCGGCTCGAAGGACTAATTACTGTAAAGTACTCCAACGGCAATGATCGCAACCACGGCCCAGAGACCCCACCAGAGAGCCCAGACCCCCAGACGCTCTCATGTGCCAGTGCCACAGCCGCGGGGATTTTAGTGGGTGAGAATCCTTCATACCCCGGTTTACCCACCACCAGGGTCCCGGAGCCTATTGAAGCTTTTCCCCGTGAGAACAAAAAAATATAATCGTAGGGTGTCCCTTCTAGTATACATGTATTGAACCCAAGACCAGTGTTACTAGGAATGCTGACGTGGCTAGCTCTGTACTTTCGTTAAAGCTAAACAAAATGTTTGCCCGGCTTCCTTTTATTTTTTGTGTTTGATTCTATTAAAATATGAATCGTATCTCTGGTACTGAAAGTGCACGTATATATTTTGTAATCCCAACCTGTTTTGAATAATGACAATATAAATAAAATAGGTATTTTTAATATCAACTGCACATACAAATTATGAAAAGTATCTCGTTACGTCTGTACGATAAACTAAAATAATCACGTTACGTTCATGTGGTTGCACAAGCAGACAAAACATTATTCGCTGAATAAACATCTCCTGTAAACTTAATTGTACAAAAATACAACGCGGCGAAGCAACGGGTAACTCGATTATCGGGTCCGTATACCCTCGGACAAAAGTGATCGTACTCTCCCCCGGAGCTTCGTTTAAAGAAGTAATTACACGAACAGCAAGTTTGGACGATCTTGTGGTGACGTCATTAGTATGCGCGTCCCGTCACGCCCGGCGGAGGCGATAACGCAAATTCGTTTGGCCGAGAACATCTCGCTAATAGAGTTTCACTAATTTATAAGACCTTTGAGCTGTAGGCAGAGCGAAACAGAGTAAAACTGTCCGCAGCGGACGTAAAAAGGATTTTTCGGTAGACCCTGTTACATATTTGATGGGACTCAATCTTTCGCCGCTGCTAGGTAAATTTTAATAATTAACCATTTTGCTGAATTATGTAAGATGTTGGTTTGTAAACACTTGGATAAATATTATTTGTAAATTATTTTAATTTTAACACTTTAAAAGTTAGGACTATAATTCTACAATGTCAACGTAAAATTATCTAAATTATAAGAATTCTGTTTAACTAGGTTTTATTGTAATGTGAGGTGGTGAAAAAGTTAAGGTTCTTCTGTCATCATTATCAGCAGCCAAAACGTCCATTGCTGAACAAAGGCCTCCCCCTTAGAAGGCGGGCGGCTTGGGGATCAAGGTTCTTCTGTAGTTTTCTTAAATTAAATATCCTTAAGGATTTCTTATCGTCCCTCTGGAGACATCATCAGACCCTGGACCCGTACTTATAGAACTAAATATACAATGGGATTGTTTTGTGCAATTGACGTGTCTAAGTTGTCCACTTTCTGACCCCGTCACCAGACCTTGGATACCGCCTGGGACAAGTACCTCTAAAAACAAAAACGAGCCAAAAACTATAACACGTTGTGTTTCGATGGTCACCTTGCGGCTCAAATTAAAATTCAGAATACATTACCTCTCAGCCTAAAGGAGGCCACTTATACCTACTAAATCTTCTTTTACAAACTATACTTTCCATCGAATCGGAACGCGGCCTCCACTAAGAAAATCCTATAGTAAACTTAGCGGGTTTGCTATTTTAGTCGAGGACAAACATAAATCATTGTTTGATAACCATTCCCTAGAGTATCACTGTATTGTCACAGAAGTTACATGCATGCCAAATTTAAGCTCAATCGGATGTCAGCAAGTGAAAAATGGGTTACCAATTTTTCGCCGGAAAGACAAACACAGGAAAGAAGCAAGTTAAATAAAGTATAAATGGTTGTAAAGTGTATGTGTATCGGCAGGAAAATTTTGCACTACGTTATTTTGTGTCTGTCTGTCTGTACGCCTATCTGCGGCCTAATGCAATGTATTTTTTTTTCACATGAAAACTGGTTTTATCGAGATGGTCCTTGGCTGTGTTTGATGAAAATTTGTTCAGCTGTTTTAAGAAAATCTGCTCTTGCCTCGTAGTCGATTTAAGAATCTTTTCTTTACTAAACCTATACCGGTAACCGTCACCAAGGTCTAATCATAGAGCGGGAAGTTGGTTACAGAAAGTTACCTATTTAAATTACTTATTATAATAATAATAATTTCACTTCTTCAAAGCATGCCATATCCTCCCAGTATACCAGTAAAAATAGTCAGTCAGTAAATCTAGTCCTTGTTTCACTTAAAATGGTCTTACCGCCGCAATACTCAGTCAGATAGCGAATAATTCATTATTCATTCCTTAGTGTGGTTTTATATTAAAATCTACATTGAGAGACGATTATTAATTAAAATAAAGTAATCTACTAGGTTCTAGGTTCCTTGTCCAGGCAGGTACTCCCACAGTGTTAGATATTCTGCCACCAAACTGCAGTGTGTAAACATTGCTGTATGCCGGTGTGAAGGCACCGTAGCTGGTGAAATTACCGGACATAAATGACAATATCTAATGCCTTAATGGTCGGCAAGGCGCTAATGATTCTTCTGGTGTTGCTAGCGTCTATAGACTGCGGTGACTGTTTACCATCAAGCGGGCTCCTTGCTTGGATCCCACCATAAGTAAGTACCCACTTCCATTGTATAAAATCCATGTTTAACTCAAAAATAATTAATCTTCTTACCGCATTTACAAACTTCGCTAATAGACGTTTTAAATGCGGAGAGAAGATTTTTGTTTTGAGATGAACATGGATTTTATATAGTGCAAGTACTATTTTTTTACATGATTTCAATTCTCGTAGCTATTTATGCTTGTGTGTCGTTGTCATCTATCAGCTATTAATGGCTTTCGAGTGACGGAATAATAACTCAAAAATAATTAATCTTCTTACCGCATTTACAAACTTCGCTAATAGACGTTTTAAATGCGGAGAGAAGATTTTTGTTTTGAGATGAACATGGATTTTATATAGTGCAAGTACTATTTTTTTACATGATTTCAATTCTCGTAGCTATTTATGCTTGTGTGTCGTTGTCATCTATCAGCTATTAATGGCTTTCGAGTGACGGAATAATTCGATTCCAAGAACTGAATTAAAGATACTTAAGTTTAGTTGAAGTTTGTTAATGCGGTAGTTAGACATCTGCGCCATCTGATCAAATAACTTTTTTTCCTTTTTTCCTCCTTTGCCTTGTGTGCATTATGATAAACCTTCTTAATTAAAATCTCGATGTCCTTATAAGCCACAAGCCGGGACCGCACCTGGGGAGCGCTAAATTACTTACTTTCTTCTCCACCCCTGAGTGTAGAACCATGCATTAGTACACAAAACAGACATTTATTTAATTAGTTGCTTTAAAAATATATGTGATAATATTCAAATGTAAACAGATGTCTCTGTAAGTTTGTTATATTCAACTCTAGATATAAATTGGCCAAATGAATATTTTGAATGTATAATCTAACATTAAGGTCTATATCATAGTACTCTAGCGATTTGCATGCGTGATTCTACGAGGCAATTTCTCAATATTATTTCCACGATCACTTGCGCTGCGAGCTCGTCGCGAGTGCGTCGCGGGATCGCCTCGCTGGAAACACGCTCGAAAATTGCTAGTGTGATATCGCTCTTCTGATACGCTCACATATAGGTAATGGAAAACATAATAAATACTAATCGCATACAATGACAACATTAACCAGATGGTTTGAAACCCAGATAAATACTTTAAATTCCTAAGTTAGCGCAAATTTTAAGTGTGCAGGTCGACCTTATAAAGTAAAATGGCCTCTCTTTCGACATCAATTCTCGGAAATTGCCGTCTCAGAGTGAGATTAAAATAATTATGTCTCAGTAAGCCGTAACGTGACGGTAAATATTCATAATTTATTTAGAAACATTAGGGTCTTGCGCAGCCCGCTCTGTTTAGTCGTCTTCACCCTCGGTACACCGATTAGCCACTTTATGTTAAGAAAATTTCATTATGTAAGGTCTCTCGCTATCCTTAAAATTTGGGCTTAATTTGCTTAGACGACTTTTTGTTGAGAATATTTAAGAATTACGTCCGAAATAGCAAACATTTGCGTCATCAAGAACTCATTTCGTAATCGATTTACACTTTTTACGTTTAGTTACGCACAAAGTTCATAAAAGTTAAAACAAGTGTAATGTTTACTCCAAAGAAATTCAATACTTTAAGATTAGAATTTTAGGGGTTTTTTTACTGTCATCACTTGCTGCAACTGCCCAACTTTCCTTCATCATTTAATATACAAAATATTTATATGAAAATAAATTGTAGTCAGTAATTTTCTAATTTTCTGTGCAACTTTCTTAATTTGTTTTTCCGCAAGAACTTTCTCCTGATAATAAAGAAAACATACAAAAGAATTACCAACAACTACATACAGATCACAAGGCGATGCAGCGTCCAATATTTTTATAGCATTAATGTTAGCCATTAATGTCATAAGGAATATTAAGCAATGAGGGACCTCAAGCTACAAAAAGAGGTCACTGCTTCGGAAGCTACACCGGACCCGCAAAGAGCGATCTAACTTGGATTTATATCTTGCAGGAAGCTCCGTTAAAAGTGGGCCGGAAATAGTATCAAGACGCCTTTGCGGCCACTCGGCTACCACCCGCGGAGAAAATTTATACTCGGACATTCTTCAACACAGCAGATATAAAAATGAAAATAACATCAATTATGTCGTCAATATGATAAACGATTGTGTTGCCGATTTAATTTAGGACCATTACAAAACAATTGAGGAAAATTTACAAAAAGTTTTAGTAGTGGAAAATATAATTGTTTAGAGCTATAATTATACGATAGAATGTTTCGCGCGCCGAAGAATAATAATATGACTGGCCAACTAACTAGCTGGGAGATATTATAGTGCAGAAGCGCTTGCGCAGGCACAAGTGCACTCTCTCTTCCTTTACTCTCACAATCCATCGAGATGGTAGTCCCACACGACCGGGAAGACGTCAGGACCGACTTTTTACATGCCCATCCGACGCATGGATCATTTGATGATCGACCCTTAAATGAAGTTATTGCTTTCCGTAGGATTTGAACCCAAGACTTCCGGTTTCAAAGCGCGTAGTTTTCCGCTGCACCACGGATGCTACATCCGCCGCCATTTGCGCGCCATGGAATGGAGGACAGACAGAGAGGGTGTATCAAATGCGCGGAATGCGAATTATAGGTAAAAACAATATACAATACCCAAGTAATATTAATATTATATTATTGTATATGAATATTATTTTTCATATTCAACTACCTATAGTAAAAATGTAAAATAACTTATACCGCGATTCCCTTCAATACATTTATTTAAGTGTAATCTCTTATATTCACATCGATGTAAGATGCCGCGTGCTCGCAACGTTCCACATTCCGCCCTGGTGCTCCCGACTCCTTGTCCAACATACCTTCACCCAGGGTTGCCAGATGCGCCAAGAAAATCCGTACATTAATGTAAATATACCTTTTTTTGTTTTTTGACGCGGGGGAAATCTTCCAAAGATCCCCGGGAGCTGTGGGGCTCGACCGGGGTATGTGGGATTCTTACCCACTAAAACCCCCGCGGCTGTCGCATCGGCACATGAGAGGGGGAACCCCAGGGCTCTCCGGTGGGATCTGCACCAGGGGCCCCTCAGTGCCTTGCTTTTGAGCCCGCCGCCGGGGGGCGCATTGTAGCCCCCCGGGAACCTGACACGGTACTCACCGGGACGGGGGTCGCAACCCCGCCGCCGTCCTCCTCGGAGTCGCCGCCGTACTCCATGGACGCTCAAAGGGCCCACACCCCGAGCGTCCAGCGACTCCGAAGGGATGTAAATATACCTACTTGAATCATTGGTATTAATATTATAATAGAGAGAAAGAGCCATAATTTTTACTTTTTTATATATTTTATAGGTAGATTTACGATTTGGTTCGTCGTTTCTATGATAGACTAAATTAAATTAAATTGGACTGAAAAAACTTCATTATGAGTTTCTTATAACAGCGCAGAGAACCATTGAATATATCACTATTACCATCTAGTGAGTTGTAAATTTTTGGCAATCTACATAATAAGGAGGATTTTTAGGTTAGTCCTAGCAGGGGGGTAGTACAGAAGGATGACCACGTGATTGGCGAATAGGCAAACGAAATGGTGTGCGTAAGTTGATAGATTGCAATAAATCCCGGCAGTCAGTCTGATTCCTTAACAATTTATAAAGAAATAAAATATAAGTAACCTTTCTCCGAACATTGAAATGAAACTAATTTTACGGATTATATCGCGGCAAAACACAGCTACCACCTCAGTCCACCCGTGACTTAGACCCGTGACCATGAATGCTGTAAAGTGTTCGAAACGTCGGGTAATAAAAATCAAAAATAAACCGCGATATAATCCGTAAAATTAGTTTCATTTCAATGTGTAATATTCGCGTAAATATCAGAAATCTTTCTCCGAACGTTAAGACTATGTATATGTATATTAAAATGTTTAAATTTATCGTTATACGAAAGCAGTTGCCTATGGAGTTTAGAAGAGAAGGTGAGGTGTCTCAAAAACCGCTTTTGGACAGGCTCTATTCTCAAATGATGTACACTGTAATGGGTGTCTTTGTGACAATGAATAAGCTTTTAATAAGCTAGTGTATACAAGCTGTTTTCGAGAGTCATTACGAACCGTCTCGAACGCAGGTTTGATGACTTCCAGCCTCCCGAACAAGCCGGGTTCCGAAAAGGCTTTAGCACCGTAGACCACATACATACGCTCCGCCAGATTATACAGAAGACTGAGGAGTATAATCGGCCATTATGTCTAGCGTTTGTGGACTACGAAAAAGCCTTCGATTCAATCGAGACCTGGGCGGTATTGCAGTCCCTCCAGCGGTGTCACATTGACTATAGGTACATCGAAGTGTTGAAGTGTTTGTACAGCAACGCCACCATGTCGATCCGACTACAGAACGAGAGCACGAAACCAATCCCATTGCAGCGAGGTGTGAGACAGGGAGACTGTTCTCAAACGCATTGGAGGACGTTTTCAAGCTCTTGGACTGGTACGGATTCGCCATCAACATCAATGGCGAATACATCACTCACCTTCGTTTTGCCGATGATATAGTCATCATGGCAGAGTCGCTGGAGGACCTCAATACGATGCTCAGCGACCTCAGTAGCGTTTCCCAACAGGTGGGTCTTAAAATGAACATGGACAAGACGAAGATCATATCATTAGATATGATCTTCGTCTTGTCCATGTTCATTTTAAGACCCACCTGTCCATGTTGCACCCGTACCGGTAGTTGTTGGGAACGATACACTCGAAGTTGTTGACCACTACGTATACCTAGGGCAAACTATCCAGGTAGGTCGGTCCAACTTCGACAAAGAGGTCGCCCGAAGAATCCAACTCGGATGGGCAGCGTTCGGGAAACCACGCGATATCTTCTCGTCCAAAATACCGCAGTGCCTGAAGACGAAGGTTTTTAACCAGTGTGTGTTGCCAGTGATGACATATGGTACTGAGACTTGGTCTCTAACGGCTGGCCTTTTAGAAAAGTTCAGAGTCACACAACGAGCCATGGAGAGAGCTATGCTCGGAGTTTCTTTGCGCGACAGAATCCGAAATGTGGAGATCCGCCGAAGAACTAAGGTCACCGACATAGCTCTCAGAATCTGCAAGTTGAAGTGGCAATGGGCTGGCCACATCGCTCGAAGAACCGATAACCGCTGGGGAAGAAAGGTTCTCGAGTGGCGACCACGAACCGGAAGACGCAGCGTTGGCAGGCCTCCCACTAGGTGGACAGACGACATTGTGCGCGTCGCAGGTAACCGATGGATGCAAATAGCCATTGTGGCGTTCTAAGGGGGAGGCCTATGTTCAACAGTGGACGTCTTCCGGCTGATGATAATGATGATGATGATGATGAAGCTAGTGTGCTTCACCATCTTCGATTGCGTCGCCACTTTCCATCAGATGGGACTGCAACTAAGCACTAGCGTATGATGAATAAAAAAATATTGTACTCTTTATCCTCTCAACTGGCGCAGCGATATTAAATCAAAAATAAACCGCGATTTAGTCCGTAAAATTAGTGTTTTGTTTTTTTTTGTCCTTTCTCCTTCCCCACTGGATTACTATTATAGTAATTAATGTAATATAGTAATTAGGTGTTACTAATTAATAATTAATTGGGATTCACCATTAAATATTAAGCTGTTATTTGAAATGAGATACTCATAGAAAAATGTCTATATTCTTAATATCCTACTCCGAATAGAATGGACTCAATTTTGTAATATTCGAAAGTAAACAGGTGGCAGCCCTGCGTGCCTTTATTCCAATAGTTCGGTTCACCTGTCTCCCGATGGTTTTACTTCCCTCTAATACCGAGACCGATCTAAATTCATATGACCGGCAAAACATTTGCCTCCGAAATGCTGCGAGTGCCACCGCCTCCGTTCGTTTGAGACACAATTGCGCGTGTTTGCATTTTTATTTACTTGTTTTCGTGGGGTGAATATGAATGCAGTCTTTGTTTGCATGCAAAGGTAAATATTAATATTACATACTGCATTGTCTACGGCGGACAGTGTTTTTCAGGATTCGACGGTCTGCGCAAGCAGAACAATATCGTGGGAGTCAGATGTATCGTATTTCGATTACTGGCTTCACTTAAATGAATTGGATTCTAAGAATATCTTGTAAGTTCATAAAGAAAATTGTATTGTGAATTGTATTCGCACACAGTTGTGACAGTGTTCTCGCCCAAGAATAATAAATATTTTATCCAATATGGTCATTATTTTAACAAAATAGCAAATCATAAAAATAAACAGTAGACGCGAATGTGTGTTCTTGTATTTTCTGCACATTTTCTTTTCTCGTATATGTACATAATATAAGTTCAGCTTGCGTAAAAACAGGCATAAACGTGTAGAATAGCGAAGTGCGATACAGCGAGGGGTGCTCATAAAATTCTAGCACTCCGTAATTAACACGTACCAACTATATATAATAAGGAAAGTATCTCACTCACTGAGATATCTGTCTGCTCGTATTCTTGTCAAAGACTAAAGTGGAAGGAAAAACAGAGCGGTCATCATTTTACTCTTAGGTACCCTAGGTACTTAAGTTTTTTATTCCTAAAAATATCTTTTTAGCTTCGATCGCATATAAATATTCCCAGAAGGACGAGTGATAAGTTCAAGCTGTTTTTACTTACGGTTAAAACATAAGTTTAACTAAGGCTTAGCGTGCTACAATTATGCTGCCTACATTAGATACGTGCCTTAGAAAATTTCTTAAATAGGCAGCGTAGTTGGAAATAACCCTGGTCAGAAAACGTGCCCACAATTTAACGTATACGGCCTACATCTATGACAATTAATCATTTCAATTATTGCATTATTATGAATTATGTGTTTTAATTTGTTATATGTAATTAGTTTCTAGCTAAATTATTGAAATGAGGAATGTGCGACGCTTGCACAAACCCATGGTGGTTTTTGACCGCCAAGATCATAATTGTATTTCTGAAATATTTAATAAATCGATGAAAAAAAATCTACGAGCACGATGAAATCGAAGTATGTATTTTTTTTTAATGATTTTATTTATTAGAGCATTTGTTATATCTTCTTAGGATCACATTATAAAATATAGAAGTGTACATATTAGTATAGTATTTTATAACACTTCTAATGACTTGGTTTTATTTAAAATAAATCATCTAATACTGCAAATGCAATTTCTATGAAGACAATGTACTTTTAAATTACTTAAAAGTCAAAGTGGAATCGCATCTGACTAGAAGTTGGGATACACGTTGGGAGCGAGCTAGTCGTCACGTCCGCCCGGGCCGTCTCATGCAAGTAATCATAATATCATAAAACTTTTGCACTTCGCCAAAAACCTCGCACATCCCCCCAACATGACGTCTTGCGGAACTCTCGGCGGGCAATCAGAACTTAATGAAAAGTGCGCTCGTCAGCCGGGATCTTACCAAAATTTTAGAGGTCACGTAAAATATTAAAGCCACGAGATGAAGTGGCCAAAGATTCATTGCTTTTCCTTGTTTTTATTATTCGTAAATAAGGCACCCCGCCCGACACGTTGGTGTTCATAAAACGAGGTAGGTGCAATGTAGAGTTCTTTGATGGCGCCGGATTCTACTCGTAAATGCTGTTTTAACAAGCTACCGTGGTAAATAAATTCGTATTGTAATACTTCAGGTAATCAGGATGGTCACAATAATCAACACATAAGCATTTGACGGTCAATTATATTTTATAAACAATCGTGCAGAGTTTCCACTTACAACTGTTCTCAACGACGGTGACAGAATGAATAACTCGAACGTTGTGACACCGGTATATATAGGCAAACGATAAGCTAATCAAGAGTCATACATATACAAAAACTATTACATATTTAACATTAATTAATACTATTTAGATTGGAGATTTAATTAGGAGAATTATCAATCAATAATACATATAAACCACAACTAATGTAAATATTACTCATAATCAGTATTTTGTTACGCCGGAAGCTGTCAAGCGCACGGCGACATAATTATATTTCATTTAGTAGGTAGTTACAAACAAGTATTTAAACACAAATCAAAATAATGTCATGCTATAGAACAAATTAAATCACAAATATAATCAATATATAATTATCTAGGTGCACAAAGTTGAGCAGGGACCGGAAGTCTAACACTCGGCCATCCTGCTTTGCCGTGCCCCACGGCGATCAGTATTACCACTTTCAGCCTAGTTTGTCCCTGATATACAGCATCTGAAAAAAAAAAAACAAAAGCAGAACATCTATCCATGTAGTCGTAACTAATAGGTATTAAGCTTGTAGGCTGCTGCTGCTGCTGCTACTGCTCTATTAATAAACCATAAATTATGTCCCGATCTCAGTTTCTATCATTGCATTCATGAATGACAACATCTATATTCATAATGTATCCTATATCTATCACCTTTCACAAAGTTTTTATTTATCACACAGCATTTATTTATTCCATATCGCAAAGCTTTAATGAACCCCATATCACATAGCATTTATATATCCCTTATCACCCACTTTTTTTCATATCACACTTCCATATCACACAGATTTTTATCACATTGCATTTAATTAACCCCTTATCACTCAGCTTTTTATTTAACCCATATCTCACAGAATTAAAGATTATTTCATATCAATGTACCTATAAATTTATCCATGTATTTATGTATATAAATATATATATATTACATAATTTTATATTTAATTTATTTATTTATTACATAATTTACTTTGTATTTTTGTATGTAGTAATTTGTTGTACACTTGTTTGTATCCCCAACAGTATTTAAATTTTTCTCCAAATTCTCCATCACTCAAAGGTTAGCTGTCAGAAAACTCAATGTTTGGGTTAAGTACGCCTTTGTACATTAATTTTCTTTATTTTATAATAATGTGTAATATTATTGTGTGCAATAAAGAATAAGAATAAGAATAGATCCAATTTAATCCATATCACATAGACCATATTATTATCTAACCCATATCACACAGATCCAACATATTCCATATAACACAGATTCAATCTAATCCATATCACACAGATTTTATTTAAACCATATAACACAGATCCAATCTAATACATATCACACAGATTTTATTTAAACCATATAACACAGATCCAATCTAATCCATATCACACAGATTTTATTTAAACCATATAACACAGATCCAATCTAATCCATATCACACAGATCTTAGTTAATCCATATAACACAGATCCAATCTAATCCATATCACAGATTTTATGTAACCCGTATAACACAGATCCAATCTAATCTATATCACACAGATTTTATTGAAACCATATAACACAGATCCAATCTAATCCATATCACACAGATCTTATTTAATCCATATAACACAGATCCAATCTAATCCATATCACACAGCTTTTATGTACATATTGGATGGTGAAATTCAGTTTACATTGATTTGTTGGGATTATTAATTACATCAGTAATCATTGATAATCACTTTCGTGAGTTACCAATAATGAGTATCACTCTTACATATCCCCAAAACTGGCGCGCGACGCGTAATAATATTGAAAGTCTGGCGCGCGATGCAGCTTCCTGTCAAACTAAACTTTTATGATTATGTTGGAACTTTCTAACAAGTCTAATTTCTCAACCCTATCTATTTCTATTTATCGGAGGATACTACTATGTTCTCATTAGGTATGGGTGAAGTATATGGTGTAAGGACTTCACCACGTACTATTGGAATAAATTTTCGATATCTTTTCATGCCCTTGATATAACTTATAACATATCTATTGAGTGGTCGGCTTTACATCCTTTATAGGTACAATCCGTTATTTTTTCTAGTAACATACGCATTTTACGTTGTCCTACAGAGTAGTTAACGCACTTCCTATATACGTGAATTGATGCCCGAATAATGGCTGAAAAGGAGGGAACCTAGCGATCGCAAAATCAGTATTATAAATTAGCGAGATCATGGTAACATTTGTATACATGCAGATGTTTTAAATGTTATAAAGTTACGACATTATTACAGTTTACGAACAGCTTTAGAAAATACTTTCACACGGTCATAGTCTATAGTCTATTAGTAGATCAAAGTCTTAAATTGAAAGCCATCAGCGAGCTATGCGGGGAATAATAACTAAGGTGGTCTCTAATGCGGCGCAGTCCAACTCTGCATCCACGGGGATGTCAATGAAATATATCCGATAACGTTTTAGTGACCAACTGCTAATGTATCTAGCTCGTAGCTATGATAAAAATTGTTTCTCTCTAGTCAATTACTAAATATGCAATCTGTTATATAACGCCAACAGATTGGTTTTGCAACAGTACTCCTCTCCACCTAATCCAAGCGTACTTGCTCAGTATGGAATATAGATTCTTGGACAGGACCCCGTCTATTCTACGTCCTTCTTGGTCTACTGCGTGGGACCTAGAGACATCAGAAAATCCGCGAGTAAACCTAATATACAACATTAATCCTAATTGACGCATCCCAAACAAATTAGTAAGTTTTTTTTTTATATTCAGCTATGCAACGAATTTGAGTCTATCCCGGCCGCAGTGTTCCCGCGGAAATCTTGTGTTCTAAATAATTAACGCTTGTCTAAGGACATGAGGCATATTCCTATGATGGATATTGCTATTTAGCAGTACGTGCATTGTGCGCTCTGTAGTCTAATTATATACTCTAGAATAAACCCTTTTTTCCACTACAACTCCTAGACTCGCATAGATAGACAGATTCCCTCATAACGTATTGCATCACTGATGCGTACAGTGCGTGGGAGCAGCAACACCATGCTGAATGTTATTAGTACCTAGTAAGCCAGATTGTCCAATTATGGGGCACTGGGTACATTCACATGAGCTGAGCTGAGCACACCCGGTGTGTCAAACAGCGCGGGCAGGTACTTAAACTAAAATTATGCATTAAGTAATTACATTCTGTATAAAACCCATTATGGACCTTGTCGGTGTCTGTATTTTACTGTATTTTACTGTATTTAACTGTATTTTACTGTATTTAACTGTATTTTACTGTATTTAACTGTATTTTACTGTATTTAACTGTATTTTACTGTATTTAACTGTATTTTACTGTATTTAACTGTATTTTACTGTATTTAACTGTATTTAACTGTATTTAACTGTATTTAACTGTATTTAATTGTATTTAACTTTAACTGTATTTAACTTTAACTGTATTTAACTTTAACTGTATTTAACTTTAACTGTATTTAACTTTAACTGTATTTAACTTTAACTGTATTTAACTTTAACTGTATTTAACTTTAACTGTATTTAACTTTAACTGTATTTAACTTTAACTTTATTTAACTTTAACTTTATTTAACTTTAACTTTATTTAACTTTAACTTTATTTAACTTTAACTTTATTTAACTAACTTTATTTAACTTTATTTAACTTTATTTAACTGCATTTTACTGTATTTTATTGTCGTAAGATTGTTATATTTCATATATAATTCTCATCAGTACCTATTTCCCCGCTTGCTAAGAGTATATTATGCTTGCTACTCTGTGATAATTATTATCTCAGAGGAACTACAAAAAACAATTCCTCAACCTTATGATACGACTACTGTCAACTCCACTACAACAATAAGTATTCGTGAGAAATATAAGGTTCGGGTTGATATTGACGTAAATTTGTACAAATGCATCATATCGTGGCGGTATTACATTACTGTATTCTAAATAGAATAGGAATTCAATTGCTTGTTGCATACAACTTTTTTTTTTATATTAAAAGTTATGAATTAATCTTATAAAATGTTCTGAGGTAACTAAAAATATCTTTTAATTTACCATTGACTACCCAATTATTAAGACTAATTATCAGCAAGATTTTCATCATCAAAAATCAACAATACCGCACAAAACATGAACATTATAATAATATAAGAAGTTTCCAATGAGTTTGAATATCAACCACCAAATCCTTTCATTTTAACTAAAGAAGGTTTGATCCTCGGCTTTAAATTACGAGTTTCGTAAGCCTAAGTACTGTAAGAATTTTTTTTTTTTTTTACTACCAGTGTGCGCACGCAACAAGGTGCTAACCATTACTATTTGCTATATTCCTGTAAAAGTCCATATAAACATTTTAAGTTATAATTAAAACGCTACTGACCTTTTGTGCTGATGTGAAGAGCCAGCCGCAGCGCCTCGTAGCACGGCATCTTGCAGCCCCGTACTACATGGCCCTCTCCTAACCGCGTAGCATTTCCGATCTCTTGTGGATCCTTGAAGACTAATCGGTGAGCTGTCGAACAGTTTCGCCACAATCATACATGTCGTCCCACTGGTTAATTTAATTTTTTGTCGTTGCTTGATTCTTCATCCGGTAGTATAATGGAATAATCTCATCATCGTTTTGAAGTCCGCGGCGCCTTTTTCGTTGAACATGCCTTATCGATCTCCTCGTAGTCAGGTGAACAAGAAAAAAAATCTTATTTTTCTTCGTCATCTCTTGAAATTGTTGTGTAGTTTCCATAAATCTTTGTACCAATTCCATCAACATGTGGGCCTGAATATATCCCACTTCTGAAGTGTAATACTTCAGGTAATCAGGATGGTCACAATAATCAACACATAAGCATTTGACGGTCAATTATATTTTATAAACAATCGTGCAGAGTTTCCACTTACAACTGTTCTCAACGACGGTGACAGAATGAATAACTCGAACGTTGTGACACCGGTATATATAGGCAAACAGATAAGCTAATCAAGAGTCATACATATACAAAAACTATTACATATTTAACATTAATTAATTTTTATTTAGATTGGAGATTTAATTAGGAGAATTATCAATCAATAATACATATAAACCACAACTAATGTAAATATTACTCATAATCAGTATTTTGTTACGCCGGAAGCTGTCAAGCGCACGGCGACATAATTATATTTCATTTAGTAGGTAGTTACAAACAAGTATTTAAACACAAATCAAAATAATGTCATGCTATAGAACAAATTAAATCACAAATATAATCAATATATAATTATCTAGGTGCACAAAGTTGAGCAGGGACCGGAAGTCTAACAGTATATATTTTTACAGTGACCTGTCTGAATCGAGAGCGCGTATTCATCTGTAAAAAATACTAACTAGCGAATAAACACTGTTGTAAAGCACAAAACACATTTTTAAATAGTTATCGTCAACAAAAGCCTCTTAATTGAAATTTATATAGATTTACTATTAAAGATTATCTATTTATTTTTTTAAATAATACGCAACATCGTGTTTGTTTGAGGTTTTTCCTTCATTTCATAAATAATATACAGGAAACTCGTTTAACTCGCTATACCTATTGCCCACGGAATTCATATAAAACATGATGTGTAAAAAGTTACATGTTACGTTATAGAATTAAGGTGTGAAGAAAATTCTCCCTCAAATTATTAACAAATTTGCAAAATGTTGTAACAAGGTGTACGATTATCTTCGAAAGCTTATATCGATAATTTGTAATACACTTATTTTGTAAATTAGTAGATACTGTTAATTATTATTTCTGAGTAAAACACTGGATTAGGTACGTAGTGTCTTTTATTCCACGACGTGCACAGATAGACTGACTAGAATTTTTTTTTTTTTTTTTTGTGAATGATAGACGCTGTTAACCGCAGATGGCTATTGCAGCTTCACCGGACAATAGGAGGCGAGCGCTTGAAGCGCTCTAGCCTTTACGGCAGAAGTAGCGACGAGCACAAGGGCACCTCAGGGAGGCACGGCCTCGGCTTGGGCTGTCGCTTAAGAGAGGGCTGAGTTTACCACCGGTTCACAACGCGCCCCCACTGAGAAGAACCGGCAAGAAACTCAGTGGGGTGATGCACGTCGTTGCGGTCGCATACGTACGACCCTTCGGCCTCGCCGGCGAGACCGGTGTCTGATAGCTAGTGTAGCATACGGTTGTCGGGGAGGGGTCGGCGCATCCCGGTCCAATAGGACCGTCATGGGGTCAGGAGGGTCGAGCAGTACGTGCCGTGGTCTGCGGCGCGAGTCAGAAGGACTAGCGGCGTAATCGGCGGCGGCGCGGATTAAACTGTTCGCGTGACGGGACGCGGATTCAAAGTAGCGTTTCGACGCTTCTTTGAGGAACTTACGAAGGGGATCTAATTTGAAATCGGAATGCAGATCTACGTTCCGCATGTACCACGGGGCACCGACGGCGCGACGGAGGAAACGATTCTGGATAACTTGGAGGCTATCGATATGGGTGCGGGCGGCGTGCGCGAAAACTACACTCGCGTAAGTCATGATAGGGCGAATGCAAGCTTTGTATAATGTCAACTTATTTCTAAGCGACATTTTACTCCGCTTGCAGAGAAGGGGATACAGGCGACCTAATACGAAAGCCGCTCGATTGCGGACGGACCTAATGTGCGGGCCGAAAGTCATGCGGGAGTCCAAGGTGACTCCGAGGTACTTAACCTTCCTAGTCCAGGGGATAGGGCGATTGAATAGGGATATTGGAGCTAGTCGTCTGTTGGGCCGAAGGCTCCGCGCGGAGAACATATTGGCGGGTCCCCGGGAGAAGACCACCGCGGCACTCTTCTCCGGGTTCACCTCTATGCGCCACGTACGGAACCATTGACCCAGGGCGTCGACTGCGGCTTGAAGAGCACGCGTTAAAAAGGACATGTTCCTATGGGAATAGTAGAGAGCGGTGTCATCCGCGTAAAGGGCGAGTTGGACTCTGCTCGAACGAGGAATGTCGTTCGTGAACAGGCTGAACAAGAGGGGAGAGAGCACGGAGCCCTGAGGGACTCCGGCCTGTATAGGATGAGGCGAAGAAAACGTACCTTCGACCCGGTATCGAAAGGTACGATTCGAGAGAAAGTCTCGTATGATGAGTACGAGCCTATCGGGGACTCCTAACTGGAAGAGCTTGTATATCAAGCCGTTGTGCCAGACCTTGTCGAAGGCCTTGGCAACATCGAAGAATAGGGCGCCTGTGTAGACGGGCTTGGGCTGGTTGAGCCCGGTCAGGATGTGCTCCGTGAGGCGGTGCACCTGGTGGACGCAAGAGTGTCTGGTTCGAAAGCCAAACTGCTCGTCAATAAGGATATTATTAGAACTGACAAAGTCTTTGAGTCTCGCTAATAGCAAGCGCTCATAGAGTTTGCCGAGAGACTTGAGAAGACTGATAGGCCGGTAGCTCGCAGGGCTGCTGCGAGGCTTACCCGGCTTAGGGATACCTACTACATCCGCGTCTTTCCATTCGGCAGGAAAGACGCAGTGGGACATGGCTGCGTTGAAGATAGTCACTAAAAGACATATCAGATGGACAGGGAGAACCTTGAGAACGCGATTGGAGATGCCGTCGGAGCCCGGTGCTTTCTTCGGCTTAAGGCCTTTGATCAGGTCTTCCACCTCGGTTTGCGTGACCGGGGAGAGGGATTCGGTGGGAGGGAGTGAGGACCTGCGCTCTACTTCCCTATCCACAAGATCGAGGTGCGCCGGATCGACGGGAGCGGAGCTGGGTGTGCACTGACTCTCTAGAGAGTCAGCGAGAACCTCAGCCTTCTCGTCGTCCTCGAACGCGGGTGGGTCGCCTGAAGGGCGGGTCAAGGGGGGCATGGTAGCTACGGTGTCGGTTTTGAGGGATCTCGCGAGCCGCCAGTAAGCCTGGTGTGACGGCGAGATCTCCTCTAGAAGCCCTCCCCATCGAGCCTCCCTGAGTTCCGCGATGCTGCGCTTCACGTCCCTCTGCAAAGCACGCATGCGGACCCGATTGGCATCGGTGGGGTAGAATACAATGAGGTTCCACCTTAAATACTACTAGACATTTCTCCCTCCACATTGAATGTCACTACAACAACCAATTCATAACACGTTACCAATATTACCCTCCAGCTTGTTATTTTAAAAATACATCTCAAACTATTATGCGTTGCATACCTTCAACAAGTTCACAATTATAAAACTACCTGCCTACAACTTTAAATCTGTGATCTTTAAAATAGAGTTTTACAATACATACATATATATAAATAAGCAAATTGATATTATCGACCAAAATACATTGCTGAATAATCCCAGCCCTAAGGCATGATTTAACAGCAGAAATGCAGAGTTCCTTACTTATTTATGCGGGCATAAAATTGAAGCAAAAATGCGAATTATCCCTTTATTATGTTATTATTTGATGTTTGACTCCCGGCTCGTCTTCTAAGCCAATTCACTTGGAAAATGTATTTTGTCGCTTTCGGAACCATTTTGTAAGTCTTTGTTGAATCTGCAATGGTTTTACGCAAGTTCTCTTCATTACTTTACCAATATTTTTGTAAGATTGGTCACAGATAGTTTGTATTTTGAAAAGAAAAGGTGTTATTATATTATATTATTATACGCTATTACGCTATGTATGTACTTAAAGACATTATTTTTACTTAAATTCATTGAACTTGGAGCTTTGATTATTTTAAAAAGAAACACCCTATACGTTGTTATAATATATCTAGCTCGAGTTCCGAACTTCGTTACATCTACTCAACAACAATAGCTTTCTACAGACATTGTAACTGGATCTACGTAGTATTTTACGATTTTGTCTCACCGTCTAACTGTTATTGGTTAAGCGTGTAGACTAGTTTCTTACCCAAACTTACTCTTTCGATATACTCATATAGTTGTTTTATATAGGTAGCGTACATTTTATTAAAAGCAAAATATGAACATAGTGGTCATAAGTATTGCCTTTTTGGTGAAAAAAATACACAAGCGATTATAGAGCGTCCAACCGTTTATTTTCTTTTTGACAGCACCAATAGAACGTAACTGCGTCATGTTACGCAAAAGTTCACAATTAAAAGTTCACTTCAAGTGAAGTTCACTTTTAAAAGTTCACTTTAAGTGAACTTTTGCGTAACATGACGCAGTTACGTTCTATTGGTGCTGTCAAAAAGATAATAAACTGTTGGACGCTCTATAGTAACTGAGCTTGGCATACTCGAAGTCAATGGCATAATCATTCAGATGGTGTAGGTATAATTCGTTTACATTAGAAGATACCTCTAGTCTCTCTCTCTCTTTAGTTCTTGTGAACGAATGAACATCAGTTAAAACTCAAAATCAATCTTGCTTACGATTTCAGGTTTCACTATTACGGATGAGTTAGATTTTTAAAAACACCGCCATTTGAATTAATTTGTTTTGCTTGTTTAAATAATTACAATTCGTTAAGGAATAGTGTTACTTAAATAAAATATGAATGTTCGCTTGTCTCAAAATATTGAGAGAAGCAACCCTAATAAGATATAGGTACTAGCACAGTCTATAAACCAATACAGTCGTCCAACGAAGCCGTCTAAACAGGGCAATCGTGAGGGGTGTGAGGGGTGAGACGCGGGTAGGCGCGCCCGAGCTGCGTACGCTGCTGCCGCCCGAATTAGTTAGTAGCTCGGGACATAACTTTCAGGGCTGACTCGTATTTGTTTTAATTAACCGACTTCAAAAAAGAATTCGTCATGTATGTTTTTTTTTTTTTTGTAAGCAGTTACAATGGTTTATACTACCTGTGCTGTGTGAGAGAGATATTATTTTACACATTTTCAATTCCAAAACGACGGATATTTCTTTATTTCAAGAAAATGTTATTGGTGTCATTTTCGAGGTTTCTCGGGGTGCTAATTACGAAAATGGCATCCATTTTCAAATCCAAAATGGCGGATTTTTTCTTTTTTCAAAAAAATGTTATTGGTGTCATTTTCGAGGTTTCTCGGGGTGCTGATTACGAAAATGGCATCCATTTTCTAATCCAAAATGGCGGATTTTTTCTTTTATCAAAAAAATGTTGTAGGTGTCATTTTCGAGGTTTCTCGGGGTGCTGATTACGAAAATGCCATCCATTTTCAAATCCGAAATGGCGGTTTTTCTCTTTTTTCAAAAAAATGTTGGTGTCATTTTCGAGGTTTCTCGGATTAGAGAAAGAAAACAATAGAGAGCTGGCACTTTCTTTCTCATTCGCGCAAGAAAAGGATGCATTTATATATATTATATGTGATAGAAAGAAACAGAGCATATGATTTTTTGTCCCTCAGCGTGTGTTCAAAATCTGGCGCACCTACGGTGCGTTTTCTTCGAGTACTCATGAAATTTTCTAGTTCACGACCTAGCTTTGGAGTTTTAAATTGAATTGCATTATGAAATATCGTTTATACTACATACTAGGCGCATTTGAATAAATATCCTTAGCGTGTGTTAAGTGTACGAATGATTATTTTCCGCTATTTTCTGTCCTTATCGGCGGCACGCTAGCTAGATGTCTTGTTATATTCTGTATACGTTTCTCGGGGTGCTGATTACGAAAATGGCATCCATTTTTAAATCCAAAATGGTGACTATTTTCTTTTTTCAAAAAAAATGTTATTGGTGTCATTTTCGAGGTTTTTCGGGGTGCTGATTACGAAAATGGCATCCATTTTCAAATCCAAAATGGCGGATTTTTTCTTTTTTCAAAAAAAATTTATTGGTGTCATTTTCGAGGTTTCTCGGGGTGCTGATTACGAAAATGGCATCCATTTTTAAATCCAAAATGGCGAATATTTTCTTTTTTCAAAAAAATGTTATTGGTGTCATTTTCGAGGTTTCTCGGGGTGCTGATTACGAAAATGGCATCCATTTTCAAATCCAAAATGGCGGATAATTAATTTTTTCGAAAAAAAAATTTTTGGTGTCATTTTAAGGTTTCTCGGGGTGCTGATTACGAAAATGACATCCATTTTCAAATCGAAAATGACTGACCTATTTTATACATTTCATTAACGCCTGGAGGGCCGTTGGTGCAATATGCACCATAAGAAACGACAACACGCACCTCCCTCGGGGGCCGTTGGTGCATATTGCACCATGAGGTAAGCATACGATACACATCGTGTTTTTTGTGGTAAATTTTTATTTTTTGTATGGGAACCCTATGCTTTATGGTTTCTATAGTGTATATGCTCTTTATTAAAATCGTCATTAAGTTGCAGTTTTGACTTTTTCATTGACAACTTCAGTTAGCAAAAGTGGGCGGTAGCTGTCACTGAATGTTTATTTTGGCGGTCACGGAATGTTTATTTTTTATATGTTTATTTGTAAATATTGTATTATTTTCAGGTGAAGTGATATTATTTAGTTGTGTTTAGTGTTATAACATCATAATAAAGCAGTGTAGACGTTAGTTAGTTCGTATTTTATCAAAATATTGGATATTTTCGAAATGAAATCTGACCCGGGTCATTATTTGTTTGTTTGTTTACTTTTGGTTTATTTTCGATATTATTTGTAATGTAACTGTTGTAAATACATCCTAATTACATCATAATGATAATAACTCGAAGTTAAAGTCATAAAATCCAATCTAACAATAGAATTTTTTTTTCATAATATGACGTAATGACGCGCGATAACGACAGTTGAAAAAAATTTTGAGAGATATTTTTTTTTTGGTAGTGTTTTGTTTAAAACCTGTATGAAAAGGAGTTTGGATGCAAAGAATGGATCTTTCTTAGTGCCTGGGTCAATATTCTACCTTCAAAATCGAGATCAAAAATAGGTAAAATCAACTTTGCCGAAAATCCGTCTACTTCGGACTTTTTCTTTATAAAATCAATATTTATAACTCAAACAAAGGGTATAGTACGTAGCTAATAGTTTTATAAATAGAACACAGTTTACAGAATGCGATTCGGATAAGTGGTTCAGATTACATAACGTTCGTAAGTGGTTTGAAACATGATATCCCGGCGCGGCGAAAACAATATACCTTTACATGACGTGTGCGCGTATAAACGCCGGACCTCCAGGGGCAGAAATTTCATATCCAGTAAATATACAAACCGAAAATATTTTTCAGTTAGCTATTTATATATAAACGATTTTGTTATAAACGATTTGGAAATTTATTAATTAATTACAATATATTACAAAACATTGTAAAACTCTATTTGTATTTGTCTCCACGAAATGTCTTTTTGTATTTCTTACTACGAAGAACTTCAATAAATAAAGTAAATAATTATAAACAAAGAAATCATTACCATCCCGTGCGCTAATAGAAATATAATTTACTTAGTATTTTAGTATAATATAATATTTTAAGTAAATTATAAAAACAAACTGTGACAACCCTACGTGCTACGGAGTACGCCATGCGGTGTCGGCTTTTACTCAAACATCAAAGGCGTCGAACTACTGTATTAGTTTATATACTGTGGTACTAGTCTAGCTGGTCATCGCTAGTAGTGGTCGAAATTCGACCATAATTCAAAGTGTGTGTGTTAAACGTAGTGTGTGTAATGGTTTTCTTTTAATAATTTTATTAATTTTAATGCCTATCTATTACCTACTTAAAAATAGCTTTCTGCTCGCCTTCTCTCTCTAAACTTTAACTGTACCAAATTTCATACTTCTCTTTGATTTTGCCTCACGTTTATACATAAAGATAAATAAATAAATTAAGTAGTGTAACATTTTATGCGCCTTGCCCAAAAACCCGGAATTTTATTAACAGCTCATATAAAATATGTTTCTTGATGGCATATAAAACAAGTTTGTGCTGTACGTATACATTGTTTGGTTATTTTATGAGTGAAGTATAACAAGAACAATGCTATAAAGTTATGCTTGCATTATTCATGCATGTTTATTCTTCTATCTTATGGTGTGTGCATTAAGGGAGATATATAAGTCAGCCAGACAAACGTTTGTTGTCCGTGGTACCACCAGAGATAAATTGATTAGATTTAAAATAATATTTCATGATTTTTGTTCATTTTATAATCGGTTACTTTGTATCTTGGTTGGTCTGTTTGTATTGCACAACATTACACATGAAATTTCGAAAGTGTGGTTTTTATATACCTATGTCCATAATATACTAGAGATGTGGTATTGAGTAATAAAATCAACAAATTATTACTAGAAGTAGCTTATAATAGCAGGTGCATAATCTTGTGCCTTTTCATGTGTGAGCATATGAATGTGGTTTAGAGCTAAGTACCAGGTTAGCATAAGACTTATGGAGGAGTCCCCACGTCTTGTGATATCCAGAGTATGTCTGTCTGGCTTACTGGTTTTGATTGGTTTCGCGAATCAAGAGGTGAGGGTCGGGAGGGTAACGGATGTACCAAGAGGCGAGATATCCTTGTATCTTGTGCTTCCCTGGTACTTCTGCTGTAAATATGTTAGCTACTACTCCATAGGTACCACATCCTCAGTAGGTATATATCCTGGACGTAGTTCAAAATCACATTGGAATTGAGGACTCTTCCTTATGTCCTATGCTTCCCTGGTACTTCTACAATAAACATGTTAGCTCAGAACCACATTCATATGCTCACACAAGATTATGCACCTGCTATTTTATGCTACCCTAGTACCCGGTAGTAATTTGTCGGTTTTATTACTCAAATATAAGTAAACTATTACAAAATAATGGAATATTACTTCAATCTAATTAATTTATCTCTGGTGGTACCACGGAGTTGTCCGTGGTACCACTGGTGGTACTATTGGTGGTACCACGGACAATAAACGCAGACAAACGGGTGTCCGGGTAAGAATAGCACCCTCCCATTTCCTCCCGTTGTGTGTCCGTAAGAGGCGAATAAGGGAAAAGGGAAAATAAGAAGTTGGGCAGCAGAATCTTTCTTTTGGATTACCTATCACTTATACTGCGATCTCCAAGCCCACCCGTTTCAGGGCGTAGCCTTTTGTTCAGCAGTGGACATGTTTTGGCTTCTACTGATATGTCAGTGGGGAGAATGCCGAAGATACTGTTGTTTCCTATACCTGTGGCAGTCTATCTGCAATAGTCTTCTTTTCTGCGGTTAGTTAGTTGATCTCCACCTTGTATATTATTACCTACTTCTCCTTTTTAATTTACTGATTAAATCAAGAGCTGATTTCAAGTCAATTTGGTATTACCTGGGATTTGAACTGCTAATATACTAGGACCATCCACACACGACCGTCTGATTCTGATTCCAATTTGGGCTAAGCCTGTACTGCGGTAGCAAGATAACTGATACAAATACATACATACTTTTTTTCTGAATTACCTATATTGATAAATAACATCCAAACACCAAGACAAATGACCTATTGCCAGGGCAGCTAGGTAATCTCAATAAAAAAACACTATTTCAGTGACAAAAAAAAAACAAATAATATAAAATTATATTAGGGGTAGAACCAGCCAGGCAAGCCTGATGACATCCAAATTGTATTCTATAACCCAGTCCCTGGTTTCTTCAATCTTATTCACTTTATATTTGCAGATGCCATCTATATTCCGGTGCGCAACCGTAGCATCGAAATGAAAACGTATTTTCCAAATGCAATTTTTTGCAACTACAATTTATTTATCTAGCATCAGTTTTCATGAGTTGTTCTTGTTGAAATTCCTGTTTCTTCAATATTTTAAATATTTATTAACAGCAAGAAACACCACCAACTGAACGGTCTAGAATAGTAAATGATTTTTGTTTCTCGCAGGGAAACCTTCAAAAGGTCACCCGTACGAGGTATGTGGGATTGTTACCCACTAAAACCCCCGTGGTCGTTTCCTTTGAGCCCTTCACCGGTGGGTAGGTACATGTTAAAGTGCTGACGGGTACAGCGGTCGCAACCCCAGCGCCGTCCTCTGAAACGTCGAAAGCCGCGGTCCCACGGCCCGTTTACCTGACGGGCAAAACCGCGCCAGGCCAGGCTGTGGTGGCCCGCTATCGACCGCGACCACCCGTCCGATCGCAAAGGCGCGGCGCTGCGCAGCCGCGTAGCATGTGCTCCATATCACTGAATGGCAGCCAACAGGCCGCCCCCGGCCCCAGGCCGCCTCCCACCGTGGGAACACTTAGCATGGGCCACGACGGATCCATCGGAGTCGCTGGACGTTCCGGGTGTGGGTACTTTGAAAGTCCATTGAGTACGGCGGTGACTCCGAGGAGGACGGCGGCGGGGTTACGACCCCCGTCCCCGTGAGTACCGTGTCAGGTTCCCGGGGGGCAACAATGCGCCCCCCGGCGGCGGGCTCAAAGGCAAGGCACTGAGGGGCCCCTGGTGCAGAACCCACCGGAGAGCCCTGGGGTCCCCCCTCTCATGTGCCGATGCGACAGCCGCGGGGGTTTTAGTGGGTAAGAATCCCACATACCCCGGTCGAGCCCCACATCTCCTGGGGATCTTTCGAAGATTTTTTTTTTGACGCGGGGGGAATCTTCCAAAGATCCCCGGGAGCTGTGGGGCTCGACCGGGGTATGTGGGATTCTTACCCACTAAAACCCCCGCGGCTGTCGCATCGGCACATGAGAGGGGGGACCCCAGGGTTCCGTGCGTTCAAACGTTTTTGCCATACCTATTATTGGAAATAAGTTTGAAAAATCAAATAGGCCCCTTAAAATATTAGCAGAATCCGTGGTGCCTTATGGGTGGACTAGCCTTCGTTGATCCGCCTGTAAGAGTCCTCCTTTTTGAGTCTGTATCCACCGTTTGTTAATTCTTTGCTTGTCTCCCGCTTTGCAAAGGAGGGAAGTGGAATATATTTATATCCAACTCCTCCTATCTACCTTTTTAATTAAATTTGTTGCGGGTTCCAAGACAATTTAGCGTGCCCCTGGGTCTCGCCGGGTGTCAAACCTCGGTGTCTTCAGTGGTGACCACTGTAGATCCTGGCTTGCAGGTGTAACAGTGGTGGGAACGAGTGGTGGGATTAGTCCTAAAAAAAATGTACTTGTCAATATATACTTATATATATTTAAAAAACGCGCAACAATATTATTTCGCATCACTATAGTGTTAATTTATTAGGTGTGCAATATTGACTGCAGTAGACATTAATAAAATGTTAAACGGGCAACATTAAAATTTCTGTCACAGTAGTAATAAATAGCTGACAATGGCAACTCACGTATTCAATTACTGCGGCACGTGATAGGAAAAATATTTTACTATGCAATAATCATGTTAATAATATAATCACACAAGACGCTAAGGTTTTTACAACAAGAGCTTAATAGCAGACAGATTTAAAGAAATATGAATCAACTATATATATTTTTATCGATATAAAAAAATATCAGCGGTAACAGCTCAGTGGGCGAGCGCTTGCCTTGGAAACAAGGTGCGCAGGTTCGAACCTCGGCTCGCACCTCTGATTTCTTCAATGAATCATGTGCGAATCGTCTTTGTGCGATTGTTACTAGCTTTCGGTGAAGGAAAACATCGTGATGAAACCTGCATGTCTGAGAAAGCCTAACTAGCTCTCGAATGACGTGTGAAGTCCGCCAACCCGCACTTGGCCAGCGTGGTGGACTATGGCCTAAGCCCGCTCATCTTGAGGGGAGGCCCGTGCCCAGCAGTGGGACATAAACAAGGGCTGGTATTATTATTATTTTTAAAAAAAAATATAAGTAAGTATATTTTTTAATTGTAATGTTTTGTAATTGAAACGCGAGGATAGAGCACGTTGCAACATACATAATTACGTATGTATACACGTATATACCCGGCCAGCAATCAGCCACAGAATTTACCAACTTTTGTCAATTTGGTTCAATACGACTTGAATAGTCCGGTAGCATTCATATCGAATCAAAAAGGAGAATATTAGTAATGTCAAATAGTTCAAAAATCAAAATTTCAATTAAGTATACATATTATTATTAAACCCTAAGTAGAAATATTAAAAAAATAGGAAGTACAGATTCATGATAACATCGTTATTAGTACACACCAATTCATAACCACAAGACTATTAACCAGCACTACTGCATTATAACAACTCTAGTGACAGAATGACAGAGTGACCGTTCTATACGATTACTCGCACAACTGTTCCGCACGAGATCTAATAATTGAATGTCCCTTGCACCGCCAGAACAGTGACATTTATACGCGTTCGGTCGGTCATTCCACCATTCTACCCTACATTTTATTTTATATCAATCGGTAATATCTATACTTATAATAAAACTGTAACAGGTCCAATTCTGTACATTGAAGATATTTTGAAAATTATATTTGGAGGGCATTCTATAACCGATAATGAAGCCGAAAATGTATTTTTTTTTATTTTTGTCTGTCTGTCTGTCTGTATCACGACTGCGCATCACGCCGAAACTACTGAATGGATTCAAATGAAACTTGGCATGATTTGAGATCTTACTACGAGGTAGGGCATAGGATACTTTTTATCCTGTAATCTAGCACGGTTCTATTGGGAGAGGGAATTAAAGTCAACATGAGTACTTGGTTATACGCTTGGTCCGATTTTATCAATTTTTCTTTATAATATAATAAATATTAGTAAGGCAACACTCAAAGAGAGTTGTTATCAAGGTTTTGTAATCGATCAGGTTAAGCAACGTTAGGTAGGGTCATTAAATAGATGGGTGACCGTTTAACGCCATTTGAACTAAACGGGTCCGTGCTTCGGAGAGTAAGTAAAAATTAGGTCCCAGTTTTTACCCGACTATAAAAAAGGAGGTTATGTATTCGATGCGAATGTCTGTTATTAAAAGTTTAGTTAACGTAAAAATAGCGCAGGCGGAGCTGCGTGGGTCAGCTAGTCTAATAATATATATTTCATTCTTAATTAAAGTTGATAGTTGTTTCTCGTAGTTTTGATTCGTATTTGATACATAACATATTTCGAATTCAAAATATCTTTATAAGGATTCACGGTGGCTCTTTCATAATATGTATTGTCGTCGTTGGACGTGAACTTGAGCGGACGTGCGTTAGTTTTGTTCGTAATTGTTATCTAATAATCATTTTCGTGCTAAACCAATTTACCTGTTAATCTATATCAGTAAAGTAGTTAATAGTGTATCGGAATTTCTTTGATATCGTGACAATAAGTGCTGTGAGGACTCGGTGGCGTCGCCGAATTTTGCGATAACAGTGTTATAGCTTGCAACTACCTGCCACTGCTATAATCACAAGCATAAAAATGAACATGTTTGGTACGGGTTCGCAGCCAGATTTATCTAAAGTATCGGAATCCACAACATCTGGTACCTTGCGGAAGAGAAAGCAGAGAGAGAACGAGTTTACTGAGGCACTTGCTGAATTTCGCACAGAAATAATATCGACATTTAAAGAAAATTTTAGATCTAGTATTCAGTAATGTACACTGTGAAGTAAGCTCCTGTGAGGTCCCCTTGGTGAAAGAAGACGCTCATCACAAATCACTTAATGTTAACTTACCCTTATACTTACCGACACCTCTAGGCTCAAAGTGCACCGTAAAAAGAATGTTTTTTAAATCTGATTTCGAATTGATTAAGAAAGAACTTTCGTTAATTAATTGGGATGAACAATTTTTTGACACAAGTGATGTTAATGAGATCACTGAACGCTTCTATTCTATTATAAATAATTTAATTACTAAATATGTACCACACCGAAAGGTTTCCACTACGTCTAGGTATCCCATGTGGTATTCTAAACCACTAATAAAGTTAGAAAAAGAAAAGTGTAAATTTCATAGACGATGGAAGCGTTATGGTAATCTGGATGACTACAGCACTTTCTCCTGTTTAAGAAAACGGTTTCACAAACTAGAACAACAAACACATAATACATACATAGCCCACAGTGAAGAACAAATCCAAATAAACCCTAATTATTTCTGGTCATATATACAAAAAAAAAAAAGTAATGTCAATTATATCCCTAATAAGATAATATACCAGGGTAATACACTAACAGAAGGAAAAGAAATATGTGATGCATTTAATTCTTACTTTCAATCAACATTTGTAGATAACACTGACAATACACAAAGCTCAGACCTTAATGAAACCCTTCATACAGAAGAGAGTTCTGTAAATATTAACTCTATTCAAATTTCTCTAGACACTATACATAACGAGCTTAAATCAGTAAACATTAACAAAGGTGCTGGATATGATGGAATTCATCCTGTCTTAGTATCTAAGTGTGCTGATGTGTTATTAAAACCTATTAGTCATATTTATAACCTATCTTTAGCTACAGGTACTTTCCCTAACGTATGGAAAAAAGCCCTTATTACCCCAGTGCCCAAAAATTCTAAAACTAGTGTGCTAACTGAATACAGGCCAATCTCTAAGCTATGCATTTTCGGTAAAATACTAGAAAAACTTGTCACCTCATTAATTGCTTATCATTTTCGAAATCATATATCGAAAGATCAGCATTGTTTCATCAAATTACGTAGTCTTAATACAAATCTACTTGTTTTCACTGATTTTCTACTGGATGCCATGGATAAGAATCTGCAAATAGATGCCGTGTACACCGATTTCTCCAAGGCCTTTGATAAAATTAATCATGATTTACTTATACATAAACTTTACAGGGCTGGTGTGCACGGTAGTCTTTTGAGATGGATAGACTCCTATATCAGAAACAGAAGTCAAGCTGTTTGTATTAAGGGGTTCATGTCTGACTTCCTCAAAACTTATTCTGGAGTCCCGCAAGGCTCGCCTCTAGGGCCGGTTTTGTTCACCCTGTATATCAATGATATTAGCAAAGCTCTCCCAAACACGAGTCAGTTGTTGTACGCAGATGACACCAAGTTGTTCAGAGTTATAAAAACCACTGATGATTGCTCTAAAGTTCAATCCGATATAAATATGCTACTAAAATATTGTGAAGACAATCAACTTTACTTAAACACAGATAAGTGTTTTGTTATTAGTTATACCCGTAAATCTAAACCAATACACTTTAACTACGAAATCAATAATCAAACTTTAATTCGAGTTAAAAGTATACGAGATTTAGGAGTCACTATGGACGACAAACTAACGTTTAATTTACACATCGATAATATTGTAGCTAGATCGTTTAGAGCTCTTGGGTTTATAAACAGAGTCAGTAAGCCTTTTAAAAGCACTCAAACTCTTAAAATATTATATTCAGCATTTGTAAGATCATTATTAGAGTTTGGATGTATTATATGGAATCCATCATACCAGGTACACATTGATAGAATAGAAAAAGAACAGCGCAAGTTTGTAAAAATGTTGAATTTTAGGAATAATTGCTATTCAAAACCATATGAGGAATCCTTAAAATCGTACAACTTGACAACCCTAAAGAATCGTCGTTTACACTTCGATCTCATTTATCTTTACAAAATTCTTAACGCCCACATTGATTGTCTAGATCTTTTAGCTAAAATAAACTTTATAACAAAGTGTAAGTACCTACAACATCCCTCTCGTGTTAAGGATTTAAATGATAAGTACCTTCAGATTTTCGTACCACCCTTAGCGAAAAGAAACTACACACGTAATCGTTTTCTCATACGGAGTTTACATAATTATAATACACATTTTAGTAATCTTGATAGCCTAACCACCGATGTGGATATATTCAATAATTCACTCGATAGATTTAAGAGATTAATTTTGGATAGAATAAACTGTTAACTTAATTATTTATAAAGTAATATAATATACCCCGGTTCTAAGATGCCTATGTACTTTATTTCCGTAGATCTTTTTGTTTTTTTGTTCCTCTAAATTTTGTATTCTAATTCCTCAAATAGTTCACGTCTGTTTTATAGTTTAAAATAGTTATATAACTCTCTTCGGCACTAGAGGTCAATAATATATATACTTAAGATTACATAAACCAATAAAATTGTAAAAGACTGTTTGTTGCCAAAATAAATAAAATAAAATAAAAAAAACTTTTTTTACAAATACCATTGATCGAAACGGGGCCTCCACTGAGAAGATCCGGCAAAGAACGTTGCGGGCTTGTCTTTATTAAATATATATATATTTCAATGTTTTTTACAATAAATATACATTATAATATATTTAAATTATAAACTAGCATAAGTATCGCAGTTAAAGCCCATTTCTTTTAAGTTATGACTTTACTTCACTTAAAATAAGCAGTTAAGACGCCATTTGCTGCCGGCCAAGCTATATCAATACATTTTCGTCGCATAAAGATGCAATTGCGTAATTAAATAGACGATAAAATATTTTTGAATGCGGCGTAGTCTCGAGTCAACTGCGTAGCTGCATCCGGCGTGTCCTCGGCACTAGAATAAGCCCTAGGTCTTGCTACACTTGGCTGACGTCACGCCCCATATTTTACACACTTAAAGCTGTTTGTCGTGTTATACCATTATACGCCATGTAAGGCCTGGACTTAGTGCCAGCATACAGAAATAACTCAACGTAAATTGTTTTTAGAGCAAGAAACCCCTTTTATTGCGTTACATTGGAACGCTTTTTCATTGCAATAGTGCAATAAAATTACATTGCTATTAAGAGTTATGGGTTCATTCGATGAAATTTTTGACTACGTCCCCCGAGCTTTTATCTTAATGGTGGCTATTTACGATATTCTTATATTTCAGAGATGAAATACGAGGTGGATTTATTTATTCTTAAGGGAGGTCTTAACCTTTATAACTAGATGTCTAGGGCATAGTGTATGTCATCCCAATGTCATGCAGTAGCAATTATAACCAGTTATGTGAGTATTTTGCACAAACCCGCTGAGTTTCTTGCCGGATATTCTCAGTTGAGGCCGCGTTGTGATCCGGTGGTAGCTTTTATTTCAAAAAAAACATGACCTTCTTTCAAAAGCGTTAAGCCTATTTGAAATAAACTATTTTCGAGTTTGAGGTTTAAAATAAAAATTTATTCGTTACAAACATACAAAAATATAGTATATACAAGTGTATAGTGTAAGTGTATGTAGGTACAAGTGTAGGTGTAGATGTCGATTTCCGGTCAATGGTAAAATAATAAAGCAACACCATGCTCCATTATGTTTCACAGTTCGGTCCTTAGCAACTTATAATGTTTACTTATTGTAGTTATGCCTCCATACTACTAGCCTTGCACGGTGTTATTTAAAGTATTTTTTTTTTTTTTTTTCGGGTACTTTATTATTTTATCACTTTGCCTACCACCACCACACTGACACTCCTATAAGACGGCCCACCCGCAGTTTATCTTCATTTGTTTGTTTCCGTGCTCAAGCCTTCGCACGTCTCCAATCCAAAGCTGCAAGTGTATTCAGTATTACATAAAAAGTGAAAATCAAGAACCGGACACCTGGGAGGCGACGCCGCGATGTCGGGACAACGGAGAGGTGCCGCCGCGGTGGTGACGTCGGACGTCTCTTCGTGCTTCGGGAAATGGATCGTCGTGCACTATTGTGTTCGTACGAATCGAGCTTCCATACCGGGTCGTCTCACACGTACATAAAGAACACATTTACGGTTAACAGCGATGCCCCACCAGCGGGTAGTTGTCACCCCATCAGCGGGTATTGACGTTATCGCTGTGTTCAGACGATGCGAGCTTCCAATACCAGGGTCGTCTCTGTCGTAGTGTTGAACACGTTAACCGTATAGTGCGTTACACAAAAGCGATGCACACTCCTGTAGTTGTTGTTTTCGCTGTGTTCATACGATACGAGCTTCCAATACAAACGGGGTCGTCTCTGTCGTAGATAATGAACACGTTCACCGCTATAGTGCGATACGTCCGCTCTGCTGATGTGAGTATACATATATATATGAGTATTTACGGTTAATTGCGATGCACACACCCAACAGCGGGTAATTGTTGCTTTCGCTGTGTTCATACGATGCGAGCTTCCAATACAACCAGGGTCGTCTCTGTCGTAGATAACGAACACCTTTACCGTCATTGTGCGATACACAATGCTCATGTGAGTATAGGTCTTGCTGCTGGTATGTCAGTATGACATGTTTACGATGTTATCTTTACGATACCTGTTTCCACGCCGTGTCGTCTCATTTGTACAAACAATGTACAGATGTACGAATAAATGCGTTGCGCATTCCTTATTGCGGGTATTTTTTATGACTTATGACTTAACGCTGTGTTTAGTAAATGCAAGCTGCCAATACAACTGGGAACATATAATCCGATCATTATCATTAGCCAGAAAAATTCCACTGTTGAATATACGAAGACGTCCATCTTGGAACGTCACAATTAACGATAATTTGCTATTATCATCCACCGATTGCCTGGGATTCTTACAATATCGTCAGATATAATTCGATGTGTAGGTACTCCTAATTATCGGAATGCGTCGTGCGCCACTCGACGAGATGAGTAAATAATTAAAAACTTGTAATAATAATTATAATAAAGGTGTGTTTTACACACCATTTACTTCTTCTAAAACGGGCCTCTACGTCTTGGATCCGTCCCCACGCAAGCCTCTAAAAGACCGGGCTAAGCCCGTGAGTAAATAAAACATGAAAAAATTATAATAATAATTCACAGTAGAATGAATTCAAGACTTCATAGTTCGTACTGCAAAGTGGTATCTAGCAGAGCCGAGGCGGACTGGACGCCGCGGGCTTGACGCTCGACGACATCCTGGCCGGCCTACAGCCGGAGCATCCGTGAGTGCCACCGTGGAGCTGCAGTAAGTAGCCTCTGAACTTATGGGACAGTACGCCGCGCCGGCCGCCTCCTACACTTATTATAAATACCTAAGTACTTAGTGGAAAGTAACTATTGATAAATCTGTTCTAGAAAACATAACAATATGACGAATTAGCTAAATTAATTACCTTTATGACTATATTTATGGTATAACTTTATGAACAGTAAAGTTGCAATATTTGAATGTGACAATATTAAGGACGAATTTTTGTCATACATAATTCTAATTTCTACATTTATTGCTACATTTAAATCTGTGTAGTAAATTTATAAAGTTCAATATTTTCTAAAATATATATATATATATATTCAGGGTGTTTCAAGAACCCTGTCCAATCACAGTGAGTGTTATAAAATATCTTAACACGATCATATTTAAGTACGTAATATTTTTTTATCTAAGGCATATATTATTATATAGATAAATATAACCTTATAAACAGCGTTTAAAAAAAAAAACCCTGTTTGTTTACCGAGGTTATCACTCAGTGTCAAAATACGATTATATATTATATAATCCTTTGCTAAATATATCATAAAAATAATATACATGATCTTAGTATACCTACACAGTTTAAAAAAAAAAAAACATCCTGTCTGATCTTTGATATTATTATTCAGAATTCATACGATTATACTTATGTATTTTTTTGTTGAATATTTCATTGGATTTTTTCTGATATTATATCTACCAGCGTTGCGAATATTCCTCTTATAAGTTTGATGTGCCTTTTAATGTGTAATACACCACATTCAAGCTGTTTTGAGTAACTTATATGTTTTTTCTACAATATACACAAAACTATCTAGTTTACGCTCTCTATTCAATGTCTTTGCTTCTTAAGATTTTTGAGATTGACAAAATAATTTTACACCGACCATATTATTAGTTTTTACTACCTATTAATTTTGATTGTTAATATATTTTTGGAGATAGGAACTATTCTTGAGTTCAAATATATTATTTGTGTGTTACCATCCCTTAGTATTAATAATTTAAAAAAAAATATTGTTGGGTAATTTTAATTGTTGCGGGTTCGATTCACACGCAAAACACATTTGTCTGCGTGAACATGCTTATTTTGAGCGTTAATTGTCTATACAGAATATAAAGCATACCTTGGCGTATTTGTTAAAAAAAAACAATCACATTAAATACACCAGAAATAGATATATTTGTAATTTGGAGGCTTTACGAGTTCTTCCTATATTTAAAAAAAAAAAAAAATTGTAACAGAACTTAAATCCTTTTTGGAACAATGACACGTTCGGTATCTAATGAGTGCATTAATTAAAGATTGTAAACCTACCTCTATAGCACCTAAATTTACTAAATAAATACCGATCACGACCATGATCTGCTAACAATCTTCTTTATTTGTCTGACTGCGAAATTGGTAAATAAGTTATACTTCTTGACTGAATAGACATTCACGCAATTTCAGGTTGTGGTTATCACCAGTAATCCGCAATAACATTAGGGTCATTGGCGCCATACGGGCTGCATAGATATTATAAAATAATAAAAAATAAAAAAAAAAACTTTAAGTTCAATATATGACTGTTTTACATAATATCCTTTATGAGATAAGCTAACGGTCATTGACATTACAATCAGCTGACAGCTGGTAGATACATATGAGGGTAGGTGACACAATAAATATTGACACAATAATATTTGGAGGGTATATCTCCTTATCTACCCTCAACTTATAAAATGTGACATAAAGTCTTGACGCATACATATGAGGGTAGGTGACACAATAAATAATATTTGGAAGGTATATCTCCTTATCTACCCTCAACTTATAAAATGTGACATAAAGTCTTGACCCAATAGTTGTTTTCTAAAAAAAAAAAAAATGACGCAGTAACTTTGAAGTGCAACTAATTAATCATAAAGATACTTTTACTATTATGAATGAAATTAATACAGGATTGTTCATTAATTAAGTGATCAAACGAACTTACCTTAAGTGAAGTTCGATCCTAATTATCCAGTCCTTGACGAAAGATTACTTGTAGTCCTTGTACATATACGTTCCGGTCTAGTCGCACAAGTTTAGAGAGGTTTTATAGAGAAAACAATATTATTGTCTCCCTCTCAACCACCCCGCTCCAGCAGAACGGCAGACACCTCATTATCTTTAGAGTAAAATGAAATACAGCTGCAACATTGATTCAACAGGGACATTTAGGGTAGGGAGGGACCTTAAATCTTTCGTCTAGGACTGGATAATTAGGATCGAACTTCACTTAAGGTAAGTTCGTTTGATCACTTAATTATCCCGTCCTTGACTTCAAGATTACTTGTAGATGTTTAGAGATAAAAAATCAATGTTGCACTTAATGAGATTCCAGGATGTGATAAAGTTTTCTTAATTTGATGATTAAGCTATTAGTTATAATAAAACCAAAGTAGAAATTGCAAAATGCATACATACATTTAAATTAATTACTATAGTTATGTTTATATATTTAATGATTTCTGATATTTATATATTTCTTTAAATATATTTATTTTAATTATTTATCTATTCAATAGTTTAAACTTTTACCTTAACATTGTTGAACAATTAATTCCGACATTGTTACCCAAGTAGCAATTGAGGTCCATTATAGAAACTTAGACTCTGCTTGCTAATTGTGCAGACCATCCTGAAAACATTTTTATAATGGTTTTAATAATAAAGCCTTTCTGGACAGCCGCTGAAGTCATGACTTCATTTCTCGTATCTACTGTAAGTAGTAAAGATAGAAGCATCAATTGTGCTGTTTAATAATATCACTTTTTTATATGTTCATCGTCCCATGGTTTGAGAAGATGTTGATAAATTTATTATATAAATTAATAATATACTTAAAATAATATTTTGAGACAATCCAAATACGGTAGAGCTTGCGTCATGGCAACCAGACAACCAATACTAATAAGTATTAGTAGTGAAGGTATATAACTATATACCTTTCCTCCTTGTAAATATAAACTAAAAAGATAAACAACACCCAGACACAAGCTAGGAATCGAACCCTCGATACATAGGACAGTGGCTAGAGTGACAAGATAAGACCATATCATGGAGGATATAACTGAAAAGTTAGTGTTGGTGCCAGACAAATATCAGGTCTTCGAATGAATTGATGCATATTTAAAATGGTTTGACATCTTAGAAATTCCTAAGGTTTTAAGTCTGTAACTGGCCTTACGTTTGATATATTCTAATAGTTTAACTTTTGTTTATTTTACAGGCAGAGAGTTAACGGTATAGCTATGTACTTTTAAGTTTTGAATAATATTTTCTAAACTAATAAAATCAGCTACTGTAAGTAATGTTTTATAAGTAACCAAAGATATTATGGTTGTATGTAATATAGTAATTAGATTCTATGCAATGTCATAGCGAGGAAATATTGGTTTCAGTTTACAGATTCCGTGAAAGAAACATTTAAAACTTTTAATAATATTGCCTATTTTGTTTATGTATATCAAAGAAATAGCTAATTTGTTACTCTTCAAATAAGTATAGAATTTATAAAAACTACTTATTAACGAACTTATCAGAGATGAGACGTTAATATCATTATAAAATCAATGTTCTTTGCTTGAAATTAGACTTATTTTACAAGTTCTCTGTGAAACAAGAGAGAATAACTTCTGCAAAAGCTGATCGTTGTATGTGTTGTCTTCGAAAACATACCAGAACAACAAATATGCTGCTAGAGGAAGATGGCAGTGTAGTGAATGCTTTGGAAATAATTTCTATATAAGTAAATATTTTCAGGATTTAAAGATGGTGTACCACGGTTAAGACGACTATAATAGGAAAACTCCTAATCAAGTTATTAGGGTTTATCCTAATCAGGTTAATAAAGGAAGGAAGGAAGGAATTAGGAAAGGAAAGATTTTCCTAGGCATTTAATTTCATCCGGGCAGAGTATAGAAAGCAAAAAGTCTGAGACTGCAGATAATATACGGGAACCGAACACAATCGTAGATATTAATTACATTTGAGGCTCATAATAAAAATTATGTCTATAATAGTAGGTAATAATAGAACTTTTAAAGGCAGAACTTTCTGAAATAAGCTGTGCCTTTGTAGTAAAGAATAGTATCTTGCCTATATTTCTTATTTCCTTTATTGTTACTGTGTGTACATAAATTATAAAACAATAATATAAATGCCCTTCTGGTTGATACGACCACAGCGGCCGATCTTTCACAAAATCAGCCTTCTACGCGAGAGATATTATAGTGAACAAGTGCTTGCGTAGACACAAGTGCACTCTATCTTCGTTTACACTCACAATTCGTTAAGATGAAAAATTGGCACGACTGGGGAGAGGCCAGGCGCAGGGCTGACCTTTTACAAGCCCATCCGACGCCTGGATCATCTTACTTTACAGACAATCAGATGACCGGCCTGCATTGTCCAACCCAGCAATGAACAAGTATATAAAGTGGTTACTCTCCACGGGATTTCACAGATTTGAACCCGCGACCTCCGGTTTGCAAAACAAGTGGTTTACCGCTGCGCCACGGAGGCTATAATGAGACTCATAAAATAAGATATAAGATAAAGGCCTCTTAGAGGTCAACTTTTATTATATGACAGCCCTTTGTAATAATTTTGGTAATGTGTATTACGATTCCCAGCCTTTTGTTTTTTATAAAATCTCCATCTGCAACTAACTTTGAGGATCATGAATATGGCCTATATTCGATATATAATAAATGGCTCATTTCGATCGTTATCGCTAAAAAATAGTCTTGGAAAAAAAATTACATTTGTATTTTTGTGCCCTTACCTTAGTTTTTTTTTTTTTTATATATATATATGAGGGTACCCTATGTTATTCAAAATATTTTTTCTTTTAATATTATTCTTTTAATGTTGTTATACATATATTATTATAATTGTTTACACCCGATCTCTTGTCTGGTGTCTTTGTCTTTGTTTACTATTATATCGGCCTGCATAATATAATAAACTTATACTTGAACTAATGAGTTTGTTAAGTGAGGTGGAAGTGAGGTGCACATACACCTCACTTCCAAATATTAGACTATCCTAATATTAGCTAGGGTAATAAACTGCTTATTCTGTGTTAATAAGAAAAGGCAGTGGTATTAGGTATACACACGATAGTCACAATTTTTCTTGTCTCCAGAGACTAAATCAATGGATTACCATTCGTTTTAACACACTCAATGTGGACCAATGCTCACCAGTTTTTCAAACCAATTGCTACGCTTCAACTTTAAGGTTTGAGTGCAGATGAGTATGCCACTCGTTAAAAAGGCGTCCGTGAAAATCTGAAGAATATATTCATCTAAAAAAATCAAAAAGTTCACACATTTCACACAGTTAGAACATTAATTTAAGCAGGAGCTAAGTATCTAACTTGCTCAAGCGACATAGTACAACGTACATTGTCACAATGATGGGACTTGCCGAAATAAGTCTAAAAAGGTGCACTCATTTTGTTTTTTTTTTTAGTATTATTATTATTTTAATTGTTTTTATTTTGTATTTGAGTTTAACTGTTGCGGGAAAAAACAAGCAAAATTATGGAGCCCAGAATAAAACTTACTTTACTACAAGTTTTCGAAATAAACATTTATATTAATAATAATTAGTGATTAAACTGAGAGATAGATTGAGTTGCATAACGGTGCTGTGACTCGTGGCGGACACGGTCGGCAATCAGTCAAGCGGTGAAGATGGCAGTCCTCGACGCCGCGCTGGCGGCGGTTAGTGCTCACTAAAAACCTCACAGGTTTCAGTCCACGGACTATGTCAGTGTAGTTCTGGCCATCATGCTGGTGCTAGGATTCAACTTAGGTCTTCGGAGCCTTTCCTGTTTAAACTTACAGTAAGTATGAAATCTGGGCAAGTATTAACTTAACTTACTACTGGTTTTTAATCATATATCTACCTCTTTTTTTTTTTTTTTTTTGTATAATGCTTAGATATTCTCCATAAAATCTAACAAAAAAGAAATAAATCTGTTACACTATCTTTAAAGGGATCTGTCAAGGGTTGATCGATCAGTTGAATGATAACCGACCTACTGGTATCAGTTTCGGCATAGTGAGAATAAGCCAAGAGTTGACCCCTTCGTTTAGAGTACGGATATTATTATTATATATTTTTTTTTTTATGATGTATAGGCTTGTCCACCTTCCCTGAAGCCAAAAGAGCTTTACTGACTAATAGACTTACAACTATCAATTAGCATGGTGCCAATCTCCAGGTTCAGAGTAGCTATTACAAATTGAGGAATAAATTTTCAGATACATAAAACCAAGTGAATCAACTTCGTTAGAGATTCCTTCCGCCTCACGAACAAAAATCTCATCTGATCAGGGACTATTATGTGACATTTGTTACCGTGCTTTGTTGCCTCCGCACCTTCGAGCACAAATCCCGTTTCAGCTCGAAGCTTACATTTGACCAATGAATACCATTAGGTATCTTTGCAGTTTTTTTTTATCATAATTGAGGGTACAACACCAGCGAATATTTATTCGCTTTTATCTAAAATAGACATACTTACTTACTTGTAGTAAATAATGCGGGTAGTTAGGACACGAAGAAAAAATGCATTATCTGAAGAATACAACAGATAAGCTGCACGATTTGCGATGAATCCAATTGTCATATTTAGGACATTGTGATAATTAGGCAAAATAATATCCGAAGAATACAACGGATAATAAAAATTAGTGCTTCCCAATGAATGCAAAGAGTACACAAACTCAGATCGAGCGTAAAAATCTTCGCAGGTACAGGAGGTACAGCAGTGCAGCAGCAGCAGGCAGGCAGGATGATATTTAGACACAATCATGGATGAATTCATCCATGGGCACAATAATATCCGAAGAATTCAACGGATAATAAACATTAGTGATTCCCAATGAATTCAAAGGGTACACTTTAGCTCGAGAGTATAAATCTTCGTTAACAGCGACACGAACAATGTTCCACTATTAGTTTTATGACTTCCTTTACTTTTCTTATTTATTTTAGTTTTTTTTTCATGATTTCAAAGATCTTTTGTATTTGAACTCGTGCGAACGCCGTGAGCGCACGTTTCAGTATATACTATTCTTATCTATGAGCGCACGGACAAGAATGAGGTGTCTGCCGTTCTGCTGGAGCGGGGTGGTTGAGAGGGAGACAATAATATTGTTTTCTCTATAAAACCTCTCTAAACTTGTGCGACTAGACCGGAACGTATATGTACAAGGACTACAAGTAATCTTGAAGTCAAGGACGGGATAATTACAATTTATTGCTTACCTATTGTCAAAGTTCAATAATGTTTCGGTTATGCATCATGTTAATTAAATAATTAATTTAAGGTTTTTCTGTTCTATGTGGCCTGTGTGGCCTTTGGGAACATTTACGTTCACAAACTGATATTTACTTACATGTTACCCTTATTATATAGTTCAGTTATTGATTATATAAAATAATTACGAAAATAAACTTCAATTTTAGTCATTGTCTAATGGTGAGGTTTTGCATATTTCCTTTAAAATTGTTTTTGTAAGTTTGGTGCATTTGCGCGTTTTTACAAGACAATGATTTATTGCCACTGTTGACAGGTTTTGAAGCGAGATTTTTCTCGATTTGACATTTCTATTCTTACATACTTAACCTTAATAATGGATAATTTTGCTTGCGGTTCCTCCGCAGTATAAATTACGATTGGTCAGGGAAGATAATCTACTTTATTACGGGCTTAATACTTACGTCTGAATTTTACTGTTGGCTACGTGTAATATAATATTAGTGTTATAAGACTCGTATCAAGGTTGTTGTTAGAAAACTAATTTGATATTTAAAACAAAAAAGAAAAAAATCTAGTGCATAATATTATGTAATGTTGTTTTTTGATTATAATAATTGCAGAGATAAATGAATTTGGATTTTTAGGGCATATCTTGTATTATCTATTCTATTTTATGTTATTGGGGAAAACAAACAGTTATACATTTTAGTATCAGTACACAATATGCATGCGTAGTATAGCCAAATGTACAAACAACAACATTCCCCAAATCATAATAGCTAATATTCACATTTTATAGATCATCACTCTAAACATCCTACAATAAGTAAACATTATAAGTTGCTAAGGACCGAACTGTGAAACATAATTAAGGATCAAACGAACTTACCCTTACGTGAAGTTCGATCATAATTATCTGAACAGTTCGGTCCTTAGCAACTTATATACTCCCCTCCCTTTTAAATATCACCCGTCCCAAGTATAAAATGTGAAATGTTTTTCCTACTCTAAACATAATGAAGATAAACTGCGGGTGGGCCGTCTTATAGGAGTGTCAGTGTGGTGGTGGTAGGCAAAGTGATAAAATAATAAAGTACCCGAAAAAAAAAAAAAAAAAACTTTAAATAACACCGTGCAAGGCTAGTAGTATGGAGGCATAACTACAATAAGTAAACATTATAAGTTGCTAAGGACCGAACTGTTCACATAATTATGATCGAACTTCACGTAAGGGTAAGTTCGTTTGATCCTTAATTCTTAATAACACTTACAACCATACTCATACTCCTTTAATGAATCATATCTCGTTACTTAGTGTAGGTTTTCAAACAAACTATAACCAGTAGTTAGCGAACCACGGTTGAAGTCATGGTATTTGCTTCGCACTTCTTCTACTTATTGAACGAAATAATAACATAAGGAAAGCTAGATCATATTATATTGGTCATTGTAACCGTTGGGGAAGAAAGGTTCTCGAGTAGCGACCACGAACCGGAAGACGCAGCGTAGGTAGGCCTCCCACTAGGTGGACAGACGACATAGTGCGCGTCGCAGGTAACCGGTGGATGCAAATAGCCAATTGTCGTTCATTGTGGCGTCCCAAGGGTGAGGCCGATGTTCAGCAGTGGACGTCTTCCGGCTGGTGATGATGATGATGATGGTCATTGTATTGATCTAACTATAAAATTCGTCAGGATAAGATAATGATTCAGTAACATAGACTCTTAAGTGCCGTAGAAAATAATATTAGGTAACTCTGTTTACCTACACTTTATGTTAGTGAGATATCGATTATCTCGTACTCAATAACAAAACATAAGCATAAGGCTCTGAGAATCAAATATGTAATCTAATTTAAAACATGACTAAATGAAAATTAACGTCAATTATTCGGAAACGTTAAACCACAAAATCTTAGAATAACAAATATATCACTACGCAACAAATTACCTGAACCAATATTCGTAATTTACTCCACAGTTATTACACGAAGTATTACACGAAGCGACTTAATTATGCCATTGTTTATAATCACCGTTTTGTAGCAAACAATGTAACACAATACAGTGCTACTGTTTTAAGGCATCATTACCAGCCTCGCTGTTGTTTACACAGAAAACCGAGTAAATTTCCACGTAAATCTTTATTTATTTGAAAAACTACTCGTACCATTATGTAATTTGATTTTTTCATCAGCTTAAAAACATGCTGTAATTATGCGCGTATATTGCGTTTGTTTGTAACTATACCTTCTATATACTCGTATGATATTAGGTTATCTTTGCAGGGATATCTGAATTAAATAAGGTTTCACAATAACGTAAAGAAGAAAGAAGAAGTAGAAGTTAAACAATAACGTAATGTGTCTCGATCAAATTGTTGACTACGTCTGTGAGACCTTATCAATTTGTTATGGGATTTCAGAGATGTAATACAAAGTGAATTTATTTATTCTTAAGGGGTGTCTAGGCCTTTAAAACGTTATTTTAGGGCGCATAGGGTTGTGACCTCCCAGTTTCACCTCCTCTAAGCAGTTTCATGGTTTAGTGAGTTATATAAAAATAACCAAAAACATTCCGCATACGGCCAAGTTGGGGCCGGCCATCTTTTTTGGATAATAATACAAAAAAACTATACTACTTACTTAGAAAGATCATTTTATTTTTCTGTAAAATATAGATAGACATGTATTACCCGTAATTATTTCAGATTTTCTTTGTCCAAAAACTTTGGAAATAAGAACGGTATTTTTTTGACATTTTTATTATCAGCCAAAATCTACGTGACATAAACCAAAAAAATACTGTTTTGAGATGTCCAAATGAAGCCCTTTCATATGATACCCCACTCGATATACTATCTCACTTTGAAATTTTGATGAACCATTTCGACTACCATTATAAAAAAAAAGAAAATATATTTTTTGTCATTTGCGATAAGGTGGGGTAATTATGATCTAAAACTATTCCGAGCTTCAAATCGATAGCGTCAGTGGTTCCTGTAATATATAGGTGTGACAGACAGACAGACAGACGAAGTCTCCCCATAAGGGTTTCTTTTTTACCTTTTAGGTAAGGAACCCTAAAAAGGAACACCAGTACTTACATCTTTTTTAAAGAAAATCACAATCCAAGGCAGACAAACCTATGGTTGATTTAGCTTGGCTTTATTGGCCTCTTTAAACCAATTCGCTCATTAAAATCCGTTTTGTCCTTTTAACCCATCGATTTTAGCTCTTCACACGCATATTTTATAGTTCTACACACGCATATTTTTTTGAAAAAAATAAAACTAAACTACATAACTTAGTCTTTTATGAACTGTATTAAATATTGCACTTAATAACTCAGTCTTAATGATACGAACCTAATTCCTACACTCAAGCCCTATTTGCAAGTAATCAGTCTAGTTCCAATCCCATAATCATGATGCGCGATTGTGATAAGCAAGCCACGCAAGAGACTGGCGACGGCTGGCTCGCAATCAGCTAGTAAATAAATCGATGGGTAATCTGGGTCTAGTGACGTCACTGTGCGTTACCAGCATGTATACTACTTTTTTTTCTTGGCACTATTATTCTTTAGAAATAATAATTAGTGATTCATTCATTAAATAAAGATGCGGGAACTGCCCAGGTGATTAAGGAAAAAAAAATGGATTTACTGCCTCACTCACAGACGTAAATTAGCGTTAACTGTAAGCCAGTTTTGTCATGTAATGATTTTGACTCTCGGAGCCGTTTATGCTTATTTACCGTTATTTCATACAAGGTACTTAATCGATATCATCACTCACTATTAGAGTATAAAGTTTTAATTGGTATAATAAAACGATTTAAAGAACTACGCAGTATAATGATAATTAACTACTGACGTCTGTATGGTATGTGCGATGGTCAATCAGGAAAAATAATAGTACATTACAGCGTGCGAAGAAAGTGACCGTTTACCGACGAGTACTCAATACACATGAGTTGAGAGTCGCACTTCCTTACGAGTACTACAAATAATACTTTATCCAACATCTACGAGAGAAAAAAATACCTTTTTGGATTCATATTAAATTAATTAAAAATTAAAACTCACACCTATAAATTTTGTCAAGAACATATTTTTTAAAAGGTACAGATGAAGCAATTGGCCAGTATCATTTTGCGAATTTGGACATATAATCTCTGCCTTTTTGTCATTATTAGGTTGCCTGTACTGAGGCGTTCGATTTTCAAAAAAAAATAACCCTCCACGCTCATTGCCCAATTCACCGGTGATGTTCATACCTTTGTTCATACATACAGTACAGACGTATTTTCTGCATCGTTTACAAAAAAGAAAGAAGGTATACTTTCTGAGCAAGTGTAGTAGGTATAAAACACTTTTTTTACAGTAATCTGTACGCTACATCACTTTTAGAGCATAGCGGGAACGCTCGAACTCCGACTGGAAAAGCCATTGAGATGATATGTGGAAGTATTTACCTCAATGAGAAAAATCACTAATACCCTGCAGAAGAACGCTGCTAATTAACGCCATTTTTGAGTGGCGATGCATTCCAATGACGAGTAATGCCGATAACATACTATGATGTTGTGTCGTGTGTTGTTAGAAGCATTTTAATTGGCTTAAGGTTCTAGTATGCTAAACTATACTGACGAGTCGGAAGACGCAAGCTATCGTGGCTTAGAAATATCAGACAGTGGACCGGCATTGCCAGCGTGGAACATCTATTTCGCTTGGCAAGGGACCGATCTAGGTTTGAGGAGCTGACGGCCAACCTTCAGTAGTGAAGAGGCACCGCAGGAAGAAGAAGAAGAAACTATACTGAGTAACCGTCGTTCGGGCCTATTGTGCTGTTCGACTTCTTATTTTTCTACTTTTTGACCAGTTAGGACCTTTTTTAAAACTAATATAATATATATATATATATGTATATTATATATATATATATATGTGCCATTGCCATTTTAAAAACCTTACAAAATAATAGGACTTTGTTTTAATTAAATAATCTCCTCGAAACACTGAACTTAATTCAGAATATATTTTTAGGTAAAATATCTGAATATCTGCCACAATTTCGTGAAATCTTGATGTACAGCAAAAATACAGCTTCGTCTTTGAAACCCAGAGCTTATGACGTCTAAGAATGTTGGATTCATCTAACAAAATAACTTGCAAAACACATACATTCATATAACAATACTTCTAGAAGTAATTCCATAGACTCTAGAAATTATATTGAAATGCTTGCCTTATTAAAAAAAAAAGCTGGATAAAGGCAAGTTTATTCGCTAGGAGGGAAGTCAACGGTCCCAAAGGCCAGACATGGTGGCGCTGCCCGGCGACACGACCCGAGATTACACTATAATTTGGCGAGATTACCCGAAGTTCTCGACTCGTTTTAGAACTTCGTTTATCGATACATAAACTGCTAGTTCAATCAAGTAATTATCTTCTTTGGCGAATTACATATTATTTTAGTAAAAGATAGATAGACATATGGTAACAAAGAGGCGTGCAAAATAATATAATAGACGCGACAATGTAGTTCGCTACATTCTCAAAAAAATTCATCATTCATTCATTTGGAGTCATTGTTGAAAAGATTCGACTTTTAAAACCTTCACGCTGAACGATCCAATAGAGACTATGGTCATTTTACACTGAACTAGGGGCTAGAATAATGGATTTGATGTAAGAAATCTAAAATTGAGGACGTTTGTCTGATGATAAACGATACTCCTATCCAGGAACAGTTATTTTGCAATTCCGCTCGTTACCTGAGTCAGTTACTCACCCTTTTGAGACAATTTCTCTGCCTACTGAGCACTTCATTTCGTAACATAGCAATATTTAAACACTACTGCTTTTAGTACGTTTTTAATCTGTAACTGGACAATCTTGCACAGAGGGTCTATCTACCGGTAAGAACATATTCTATGCAAGCTAGTCCAGTCCACTTAAATCCTCTAGTCCATTAATATCATCCAGCGTAGCATGATCGCTCACTGCAGCTAGTTCGCCTAGTGCTATATCGTCAACTGCAACAAGATTGTCCTTAAACTTCTGTTCAATGAATAACATTTTGAATAAGTAAAATTTACTAGGTTACCTAATAAATGCTACTTAATCGAAATTTTAGATGAGTTGAAGCACTCTAACGACTCGATGCAATTCGACGCACGATTTCGATTTATGACCACTTACTGGCGCGGGGTAACTCACCTAAACATTATGTGCACATATCTACACATGATGTGCGTGTAAAAAGATACGACTATCATAAAAACCCCACTGAAAATAATTTGAGCGATGTTACTCGTTTTCCGCGAGACATTCAGTGGTAGGACCCGCATAAAAGTTGAACATCAGACAGCCTAATGGATTAGAAGAATTGCCTCCAATCGTAAAGGCCGCCTGAAACATTGGTAAAGCCTAGAGAAACAATAAAGACTGTAATCTGTTTTGTTGTCGGTGGCATGTATTGTATGAATATGTTCGTCCTATTTGTATCAGAATTATCCGGGATCCGTGTATACTCATGGATAAGGATTCGTATATTTCTGTATCAATTACGTATCCGGCCTTGATTTGTGATCTCATATTACATACTTATCTACTACATCTATTCATTGTATTATGCTATCATTTTTTGTTTTAATTATAGGTATCAAGTAATTCCTGGGTACTATGATTTAAATAGTCATTTATTTAAGATATATTATATGAACATTCGTAAAATAAAACTCGGCGATAGATGACGTAATTCTAATTTTGATCATGATGTAGACGATGTCATGTCAGAACATGGTACCTTTTACTAGGTGATACGCTACATATACAAGAGATCTTCCAGATAAATACCATCACCACGATCTGATGCAGGAAGGCGGTAACACGAACTCTGCTCCAAATAACGTAGACCTTTCGAATTTGGACTCATTGTGGACAAGTTGGTAGTTCACAGGTGAACATTAGGTTCAAGGGTTCTGATAATGGAGCAGAAAGGTCATATAAGAATTCGTTCTCCGATTTCAATGTTTTTTTTAAATTAAATTGACATCATCATCATCAGCTGGAAGATGTCCACTGCTGAACATAGGCATCCCCCGTAGAAAGCCACAATGAACGACAATTAGCTATTTGCATCCACCGGTTGCCTGCGACGCGCACAATGTCGTATGTCCACCTAGTGGGTGACACAGCGTAGGCGCCTGCCTACGCTGCGTACTCCGGTTTGTGGTCACCACTCGAGAACCTTTCTTCCCCAACGGTTATCGGTTCTTCGAGCAATGTGGCCTGCCCATTGCCACTTCAACTTGCAGATTCTGAGAGTTATGTCGGTGACCTTAGTTCTTCGGCGAATCTCAACATTTCAGACTCTGTCGCGCAAAGAAACTCCGAGCATAGCTCTCTCCATGGTTCGTTGTGTGACTCTTAGATTCTTTAAAAGGCCAGCAGTTAGGGACCACGTCTCAGTACCATATGTCATCACTGGCAACGCCCACTGGTTAAAAACCTTCGTCTTCAGGCACTATTTCAGACGAGAAGATATCGCGTAGTTTCCCGAACGCTGCCTATCCGAGTTGGATTAAATTGACACCTGTTCATAAATATCAAGCATGTTTAGAAACATTAAATATGATTTTTTTTTATATAAACAAGAAGAACGGGCACATTCGTGCTTACTGTTCTCGGCACGTTTGCGAGAAAATAAGAAAATGTTCACGCAGCAAAGACGCCTTAGTGGGCGATTTATGCGTGGGACGCAAAATAGGATTTAGATAAAATAAGACGTAACTGGCTTCACAATAATAGCTCGTACTTCTGTTCTGAGTCAAATCCGTAATTTACATGGCGTATGTGCTTAAAATAAGATGTTATCTTTTATTGTTGCGTCCAATGTAACTATATTGGACGTAAAGAAAACCTGCTAGTCTCCAATAATCTGACCTTTATCATTTTATGTACTCGTTTTGTAATGGAAGAACGCCAGATTATTACGATTCTGATCTAAAGTCACATATAATGTTATTGTGGGATTTATTATCACTTTTACACAGCTGCTTGGCAGTAGAATATCAGACCTATCTTGACGGTCCCTTACAAAACGGACCTACAACCTAATAAAAAAAACAGTCAAGTGCGAGTCGGACTCGCGCACCGAGGCTTCCATACCATCTTTGGTCGTATGAAAGTTATTTTACTATAAATGTAACATCTCAGATAGCAAAAAAAAACAAACCGCGGAACTAAGATTGTTTGTCACAGTTTTTTTAAGACTACTAAAAAAATTTCTTTAGAAATATCGTTTTATTGTTCCCTTTTATATAATATAAATATATAAATAATAATAAATAATATCTAAAACTATTTTATTAAGTTTCAAATCAATAGCGTCAGTGGTTTCTGATATACAGGTTGGAATTTTGTAATGCCACCTGAAGGGGAAGTACTCTTAATACTGTAGATAGAAAATTTTACTCAAAGAAAACATTCCTTTATTTTTTAAAAGAAAGAGAACTTCATTCGAAGATTTTTAAAAATTCGCTTGCCGCACCCGGTAATCGAACCGACTAAAATCTCTAAAAGTTGCACCCTGTACTTATTTATTATTACTTATTTAGTATTGCATCGATCGTTAGGGTCAATTATAAGGATGAAATCTCTCTAACAAACTTCATAAATTAAATAAAAGGAAAACAATGAAATCTTAAATTATTTTAATTATTTACAAAAAATGGTAAACTAACTAATTAATTGCTCGAAATGCGCTCCATCTTCTTGGTTACACAAATTTATTCTTCTAACGAATTCATTTCTAGTAACCTTTAATAACGTGTTGTGGTGAATGTTATAAATCGTATTCTGAACTTCAACTCTCAACTCGTTTACATTCTCATAAGATTTAATGTAAAATAGATTTTTTACACATCCCCACAAAAAAAAACCATTTTTTGTAAATAATTAAAATAATTTAATATTTCATTGTTTTCCTTTTCTTCAATTCATGAAGTTTGTTAGAGAGATTTCATCCTTATAATTGACCCTAACGATCGATGCAATAAAAGTACAGGGTGCAACTTTTAGAGATTTTAGTCGGTTCAATTACCGGGTGCAACAAGCAAATTTAAAAAAATCTTCGAATGCAGTTTTCTTTCTTTTAAAAAATAAAGGAATGTTTTCATTGAGTAAAATTTTCTATCTACAGTATTAAGAGTACTTCCCCTCCAGGTGGCATTACAAGATTCCACCCTGTATATAGGTCTGACAGACAGACATCGAGACAGACAGACAAACGAAGTCTCACCATAAGGGTTCCTTTTTTACCTTTTAGGCATGGAACGCTAATAAAGAGGTCTTTATTAGCGTTCCATGCCTAAAAGGTAAAAAAGGAACCCGAAGGTACAGCTAGGTACCTGTAGTCATTATAAACATTACAAGTGCATGATGCCATTTCATATTATTTCCTACCCTCGTATATCTTTATCGTATTCCAGCGTAGACAATAAGGCTGATAAAAATAAGACGACGGCGCACAGAGCGAGCTCATCGGGCGAAACTAATGACATTTTATTTCTCCAGAGAAATGCATTAATTTCATTTGTTAGCCCATCGACGCCGGAACCGGACGCTCTACTCCACTTGTCGAGAAAGTTGATTTTCTATACCATAGGAAAACCTATTAGTGTTCACTGGATCTCAATTGAGTTATGATATTTTAATTATTCTTATCCCTACGAGTACTTCGGTGATCGATTAATGTGCACTCTGATATGGTTATAGCTTTAAATACCTAACAATCGTTTTTATGAATATTGCCACACTATTTTTGTAGATTCTACTGAGTAAAAGACTTTAAAACAATTTTTGTTTTATAATTTTTATTAGACGTGTGGATTATCAAGTGACGGGGGAGGCATGCCCGCTCGCTTCGCTCGCTCGCACGCTCCCCGTACCAGTACAATGTTATGTCCTCCTCTTTTGTCGGTTCCCCATTGTTGAGGATCATGACTACCACGAATTGCTATCACAATTGTGGTCTTCCTCTGCAGTCGATCCACATAAAATCTTATCTCAATGTTAGTTTTCTTGTCACTCATAAACTTGAACCAGCATCGCGTTAGACGTTTAAATTAAAAAAAAAAAACATCAATAATGTAAATGGAAATTTCTGGCCTTCGTAAAGAACTCCTGAAAAATTGATCACATTAAAATTTCACTGGTCAAACGATGTAACCTAACGTTTTGAATATCATGAATTGCTACCTCCCAGTGCGAAGGAAGATGCCGGCAGAGAACCGGGCCGGGCCCGTGGATTCCAGCTTTCTGAATTATAGAAAAGTGTCGAGACACTTGGCAAGAAGGCAACGCGTTCACCCTCGCGGTCTCGACACTCTGAATAAGTAATTTTTACGGACCGCGCAGTTTTACAAACAAATTAACGGCTTAATGTTGTTATTTTAATAAAAGTTTTCTGTTAAGTTTCGCTCGGGTTCCATTTTTACGGCTCTCGCTAACGTTGTTGTGGGATTGTTTATGTTTGAAATACCTTATACGGGGTAACAAAACGGGGTGTGTTCACAAAACCTGACTTTTATATTATTGATGTGAAATTATATAACATCTTAATATTTCTTCTGTTAACACAAAACAGCAGCATTATGTTGATACTCTTGACATTAAGTACAAAGATTATGTTAAGAACACTGTCACATGCAGCTTTTTGCCGCTATTGGGTAATAACGTTAACAGCTACCGTTATATTAAGGTATTGCAATATGCCAAAAGAATATTGCCATGTACGAAAAATAAACACCCAGCACAAACGAAAATTTTTCAGTATTACTTAGGTGTACTATGCATGTGTTAGAATCGGTGATATTTTTATATAAATATATATAAGTAATTTGATTTAAAAAAAAAAAATAAAAAAATAAAAATAATAATAATAATAAATTTGATTATAATTTGACTTATTCCTTTTGTCGGTGACGATTGAGGGTAGTAGAAATTGACTATGCTTTGAAATGTGTTGTATTAATTAAATATCTTGTTAGTTGGTGATATTTAACTATTGATTAACAGCTATAAAATTGCTATGGAAAGCCCTATTTATTTATTTATTATTTATTAAAAATATCGGACAACAAAGATCCATTATGTTAGTAAAACCTATTCTAAAACTTACGCTATGTTAGTACTGAATAACTAGTTGTGATCTGGTCCTCTGGGTGAGTTCCCAGATCAGTGGGCTGTCCGGCCTTGTTACTATCGCATTTAGGCTGCTGCTGGGGCTGCCTCGCACCCTAGATACAAGTGACGCCGACTTTTTGCGCCAGATGGCATCAAATCCATCTGTACATCATCATCATCATCATCATCAGCCGGAAGACGTCCACTGCTGAACATAGGCCTCCCCCTTAGAACGCCACAATGAACGACAATTGGCTATTTGCATCCATCGGTTACCTGCGACGCGCACAATGTCGTCTGTCCACCTAGTGGGAGGCCTGCCAACGCTGCGTCTTCCGGTTCGTGTTCGCCACTCGAGAACCTTTCTTCCCCAGCGGTTATCGGTTCTTCGAGCGTGTGGCCGGTTGTGGCCTGCCCATTGCCATCTGTACGCGCATTTGCAAACATAGTCGACGCACTGCAAAATTTCGGCAGTCGCAGCAGCACCCTAAATGCATTATCATATTGGACCCGCAGAGCATTGTAAGATTTCTTAGTATAACTGACCCACAGGGCCCCCGTGTACAGTGATGTGCAATACGCCTTAAAAAGCGTAACTTTCACCTCGTCTGTACATCGCGGAAACCTGTGAGCCAGCATGTTCGCTCGTACTGACAATGCTATGCGTTCCCTCTCCATATCATCATCGTCTTTCTGGTCGTGCGTGACAATATGCCCCAGGTATTTAAACCTATCCAACCTGTTTATCTTTACACCATGTAATAATATTGGGGGTACCGTTACTGGGTTATTGGCGCCTGCCCGAAAGACGATGTATTCTGTTTTGGCACTGTTGTGCAATTAGAATAATTTATTATTGATATTGTATAAAATATTGTAAAAGGAGTAATGAAACTGACAATGTCACCCCCACTACTTCAGTGGATTGAGGTTGCTATAAATACGTTGTAATCGTTTAGAACGGACAGTCTTAAAAAGTCTTTAATAGTCGAGAGTCTTTAACAGTCTTCAATCGGCGACGGATCTCTAGAAAGCTAAGTATATTTAGTATTGTTTCATTTACATTATGATAATATTGTGTTATAATGTTATTATGTTGTATTTATGATAAGTCATATAATATGACTAGCTGACCCGTGCAGCTCCGCCCGCGCTTTTATTACATTTTGCTCCCCTTTCTCCCTCCTCCCTAGATTTATCTCTCTCCATATCTCTCTCTCTCTTATAAAAAAAATCTAATTATATGCTCTTTCTCTCCTCTCTCTTTCCCCCTCCCGCTTCGGTTTCCGTCACACTCCCCCTCTTCCTACCCTGTTATCCCCTCTCTGAACCCTCTCCCCCTCTCTCTTCTACGAACTGGCTTCTTCTCACTCCCCCCTTACTCCACCTAACTCCCGCGATCCCTCACCCCATTGCCCCCTTCTCGAATCCCCTCTCCCTCTTTCTCCTCTCGTGCACCCTCCTCTCGTTCTATATATCCTCGTCAATCATGGTATCAGCGGCATTAAATATACTTTATGACCTATTCTCAGACCTCCCCAATATGCACACATAATTTCATACATATCGGTTCACCCATCTATTTAATGACCTTGCCTTATGTAGCTTAACCTTAACCTAGCGGTATGAAATATACTGTATGACCTATTCTCAGACCTACCCGATATGTACACTTTCATACAAATCGGGTCACCCATCTATTTAATGACCTTACCTAACGTTGCTTAACCTTAAACTACCGGGATAAAAAGTATCCTATGTCCGTTTACTGGTTCTAAGCTACCTCCCCACCAATTTTCAGCCGAATCGGTTAGGCCATTCTTGAGTTATATATAATAGTGTAACTAACACGACTTTCTTTGATATAATATATAGATTAAAGTTCTATAGTTATTGTATGTTCAATTTCACCGATAGATGGCGCTGTTCATAATGTAAATCACGCTAACATCGTAAATTACTGTCTAATGATATTCGATAATGAAAGTTTTAAGTTTTCCGCATCTTTTATTGTTGCGACTGTAATACATACATACATAATCTAATTTGGATCCGCTCGGAATTTACAGATTTTAACTTTTCAAAGATATAATGTCATATTGCTATCAGCAAAATACTTAGAACAATACAGAAATCTAATGAAAATGTCCTGGGTGTACCGGACCGGCTTACCCCTTACAAAAATTGACCCTTCGCCAATGCCATATCTTATGCAAACTAAATGTCTGCTCAGTCCCTATTGTATATAGCGTAATAATACATATCTTAATGATTAACTGATCATATTCATATTCATTTATTCACTTTTCCATAATGTATAATTAGGTGACAATGCAAAGTTGAGTAACAATTATGGACCCAGATAATTATGGATCAGTCTATAATTACCCTATTCACATACAAAGGAAATTACGTGGTAATATGTGCAAGTAATGTTTCACTGCTTAGCCCCTATGAAACATAGCGTGATGTTTTATATACCAACTTACACCTTGACTTCTACACAACACATCAGTGAAAGTCCTATCAAAATCCATCCACGGGTTTTCAAATGATACCTGGACGAACAGAACGACAGACAGACAGACAGACAGACAATAATTCCAAAAAAAATTGTTTTGGCCTCTATGTCGATAGTATAGTAACATAGAAATTTTGGAAAAATATTCTATGTACAGAAAAAGTGCTCTTTGAGTTTTATTATAGTATAGATAGAAGATATATGACTTGGAGCTGGTGCTGGAAGTGGTTGTAGGGGCTGGCGGAGACCACTGGGGGAGTGCCATATATTTTTATATATGGTTCTCTCGTCACTGACAGTGTAATGGAATAATTACTTTATGTTCTGTGATAACAAACGTGTCGTAATCGACACGGTTATTAATAAATATTATATACTGGTATTTGAGACTTTTGTATTAAGGTACCTACCTCCATTAATAAATATCCGATAATTTGATAAAAGATACTTTTGATAAAGTATTACCCTACATTATTCAGTACCAAGGTTATAAATGATCTAGGCTATTTAATAGTCGGCTATACATCCTGATATATTAATACGTTTATATTATTCAGTACCAAGGTTATAAAATGATCTAGGCCATTTAATAGTCGGCTATACATCCTGATATATTAATACATTTATATTCATTAACTTAACACATGCATCTATCTACTCCTCCTTTGCGGCTTTTCGGAGATAACAAACATAACATATTATTCTATTTTTCTGTTAAAACTAGAGTTAAGTAACGCCATCTATAGGCCAGCTATTGGAAGCCAGTACAAAGAATTTATTTTTCTGTTTATGTACACTTTTCATTACATCCTGCGATGTCATAACGTACGTATTAAAAGTAAGACCATTAAATTAAAGTAGATAACATTTGACACTTCGTCAAAATTTAACAACGTAATCTTGTAACGGTGGGCATAAAAAACTATTTTTTTTTTCGAAATTAGGACTGCACAATTGCTTAACTTTTTGCAATTAAGATTACATATTTATTGTTATATGTAATGATAAAAGAAAAAGACAGTGGTCTGATTAAATTGACCCTACATTTAGATGATCGTGTTTGTTATATCCCACAAAATTGTTAATATTGTCTTTTACCGAGCTGTTCCAAGCTTCTAGCTGCTACTAACGATTTCCTTACAAAACAACATGAAATCACACTGTTTTTGTGGGCTGTCCAATTTGGAAATTGCACACAAGACCTCACGTTCACATTGGCTGCACTTACAAGTATTATCTTCGAGACATTCGAGTATTAACTTATACTGAATGCAAGTAATATGTAAGAGTATGATTTGTGAGCCTGACGAAGGCTGGCGCCACCCTCTTCACTTAAAACTGCTTATTGTAATTTACGACCAGGAGTATTGCACTGCTTATTACTTCCGTTGCAGTTTCAGGGACCGGAAGTACATTTTATGGCGTTGTAAACCATGAGCGTCTTAGCATAATTGCTGTGTAACATTAAATTAGTTTACCCATCAGTTATGTCTTTATGCTAATATGGCTGCGGGAGTTGCGCGTTTCAAAATTAATTTCACATTTTGTTGCCATATTTTATAATTATTTTGAAAATAACATGCTCTTGGTCCTAATTATTGTCATAATTTGTTTGACATTCTGAATTAGAATGAGCCGTTTTGGAATCTAGGTTTCCCAACTGTATCAAGCATAGATTTAGCATTTTTTCACTTTGGTACCAATATGTAAAATATTTTTATTAGGAAAAAAGTATATATATACAGACGAATTGAGAACCTCCTCCTTTTTTGAAGTCGGTTAAAAAAAAGTCTTTTTATTTAATAAAATAATACACAGGCACTATGTAAGTAAGCCATAACAATTAGTTTATAACTATTATTTTATTATTTTATAGACAGCTTAACTATAAGGTTAAAAAAAAAAATGTTATACGAGTACCTTTTGTTTGGTATCCAGACAAACCCGATTTAGGGTTTTTGAGATACTTTTTGTAATAAACTGATATGTACCCTTTTTAATATGAATAAAGAAAAAAAAAAGTAATCAAATAACATTTAGTGATTTATGTGTTATAAAAAAAATGCTAATACTTCGGTAAATAAGTACCTACTAACCAAATCGTGTCAAGTGAAGGTAAGTGGTACTCTGGTAGCTATCTAATTTTATAAATTTAGTGACCCTGACTTTTTAAAAACAACGTAAATAAATTGGCCTTAACTTATTTTTCGTATTAAAAACTTTTAAGTTGTTTTGCTCAGCAATTTTTTTATCTATACTTATAATAAAACTGTAACAGGTCCAATTCTGTACATTGAAGATATTTTGAAAATTATATTTGGAGGGCATTCTATAACCGATACTGAGGCCGAAAATGTATTTTTTTAAATTTTTGTCTGTCTGTCTGTCTGTCTGTCTGTCTGTCTGTCTGTCTGTCTGTCTGTATCTCGGCTGAGTATCACGCCAAAACTACTGGATGGATTGAAACGAATCTTGGCATGATTTGAGATCTTACTACGAGGTAGGACATAGGATACTTTTTATCCCGTAATCTAGCACGGTTGTTTTGGGAGAGAGGATTAAAGTCAAAATGGGTACTTGGTTATACGCTTCGTCCGATTTTATCATTTTTTCTTTATAATTATAATAAATATTTGTAAGGGAACACTGATAGACAGTTGTTAACATTTTTTGGAAATCGATCAGGTTAAGCAACGTTAGCTAAGGTCATTAAATAGATGGGTGACCGTTTAACGCCATTTGAACTAATCGTTTCCGTGCTTTGGAGGGCAAGTACAAAGTGGGTCCAAGTTTTTAACCGACTTTAAAAAAGGAGGTTTTGTATTCTATGCGAATGTATATTATTGAAAGTTTAGCAAACGTAAACTCAGCGCGGGCGGAGCTGCGTGGGTCAGCTAGTATGATATATAAATAATTAGGCAAAAAAGTACTTAACTATTTTTCTTTCAAGATTCAAAACAGTAGGTACATATTAAACTGTTCTATTATTTTATGGGTATTATTTTTAGTTATCAATCTGACAAAATACCTATTTTTGCTGTTTGCTGACCAATGTGCAAAATGCATTCTTAGAATATAGGTATCGTCACAGTATAACGTCACAAACATGACTGATCTACGAGTACAATGAAAATTGGTAAAATATATTTTTTAATCGGCAAAATGCCTTGCACTTCTAAAGCTTCTTACTTTTTGGGTTGCACGATATTGGTCAAGTTTTATATTAGTCAAATCGAGAATTCGTCAAATTTGATATTGGTCAAATTGGTAGTTCGTCAAATCGGCTTTTTGTCTAATTATGAAATTTGCCACATACGACATTGGTCAAGTAGTTTAAGTACAATTAACTACAAAATTGAAAGAGTCACAATTTCACAATCACAGCGTATTAGCATGCATAAAATCAGTTCATCAAAATCTAGGCATTTTTATGTGGCTGCCGCTCTTGGCATTACATAGAGCGTCTTATCCGCCCCTGGTCTTGCTATCGTATTACGGGCAGCGTGGCTGAGCGACATGGAGGACGACCTCGCATCACAACTCACAGACAGGACCGGTACATTCAAAATACTGCTCGGATGGAATCGTACCATGACCTCTATGATGTTGGGTACAAGGTTCCACAGCACTTCATGCTTGCTGATAATCAACCAAACCATCCGAAATCGTTCACTTGTAGTGGGTCCACCTATGGCACCCCGCAATCGTAGGGCCCGTTTACAATGGGCTCGCGAACACTGAAATTGGGAGGAAGAAGACTCACATTGTATTTGATTTTCCGATGAATCTCGTTTAGGTATAAGGTCGGCACATACAAAAAGTACATACTCCAGTTTGGAGGACCGGACAGGATTGAAATTTTGTCATTCATATGAAGGAACAACAGTAATGGTTTGGGCTGGTATTTGGATCGGTGGAGGTAGCAATCTCATTTGGATCAAATTCAAATTCAAATTCCAATTCAAAATTCTTTATTATGCATAGGCCTCACGGGGGCTCTTACATATTGTCATTTTTTACAACTACCACCGGATCGTAACGCGGCCTCCACTGAGAAGATCCGGCAAGAAACTCAGCGGGCTTGTCTTTTTTCAATTACATAAGATTTTTTTATTTACAATAAATATATCTTAAACTATAAGCTTGCAAGAGTACTGCAGTTCAAGCCCACGCAGCTTTATCCTCCAGGTAATCCGAGATTTTATAATAGCCCTTTTTAGACAAAAGGCTCTTAATGGTAGTAGATCTCGTATATCCTGGGGCAGTTTATTATAAAAACGTATACCTTGGCCCATAAAGGAATTGCTAATTCTGTGGAGACGCGTGGAGTGTACAGCAAGATTGTGTTTGTTCCGAGTATTTATATTATGTCGATCACTAACCTTAGCGAAAGTACTTATATTCTTTTTTACATACATCAAATTTTCATAAATGTATTGTGATATAACCAAAATATCATCAGGTCAGGTCTCAATGCTCAGATTTATGTAGAGCGGATTGTTATAGACGTGATCATCCCTTAGCAAAGCCAGTTAGGTGATTCGTTTCGACTAATGCACGACAATGCACGTCCACACACGGCTAGAGTCGTAACACGCACTGTTGCTGATGCTCGCATCAACAGTCTGCCGTGGCCAGCTCAAGCATCGGACTTCAACCCAATTGAGCACGCCTGGCATTTGCTCCAAAGAAGAGCTCTGCTGAGTATGGATACCGTGCATACCCCACAACAACTTTTTAACTTGTTAGAACGAACGTGGGTGCCGTTCCTCAAAGTGATTTTAAGCATGCCAAAATTGTGAGATCCGTCTCAATGGTGGAAACACACATTATTTTATGTAAGATGATAATAATAATGCTAATAGAGGTGGTGGTAAGGGCCCAGATAGCCAAACGAGATCCAAATGTTAATCGCTGTCGCCTGCAACAGATGTCAGCGACGCGACGCTCCACGCCTGCCCAATCGCAAACACTCCGCAATTTAAAAAGCAAAACGAAATAAACCGGTCGGTCGCAGTACATAAATTTCATGTTTGCTTCGGCCGAGTAGCCGGCAGCGGATATTAATCAGTGGATATTGAAATATGCTGTTTTTTGGCGCGATTGATAAACGACCAGATGCGTTCCCGATGGATTAAACGTTGACGTCGCTCGCTCAATTACTGCTGCATTCGAGTGGCATTCGTACGTTCCAATCTAAAGGCAGGGCGCAGAGGAACCGCTTATTAAAAATTGGAGCATGGAAGCGCCTTTATACCCTACAGGAGAGCACAGTGAAATAACGTTGAATATGAGTGACATGGTAAGAGTGGATCTTTGCTAAGTCACGTGAATGGTAACTTCACCAAGGCCTTTTTTCGCGGTTGAAACCTTCGATAGATTCCTGGGACCTATGGGGTTACTAAACCCACTAAAATCCCTGTGGCGGTCGCAGCGGCACATGAGACCAGAGCCACCAGGGCTCTCCGGTGGGATCTACGCCAGGAGCCCTTCAGCCTTTGAGCCCACCGCCGGGGAGTGCATTATAGCTCCCCGGGAACCAGACATGGTGCTTACGGATACGGGGGTCGCAACCCTGCCGCCGTCCTCCTTGGAGTTGCCGCCGTACTCAATCGACGCCTAAGACCCTCACCGCTTGGCTAAGGCCTGAGGATACCTTCGTGGGTATTGCTGCCAGAGCAGTGATTCACATTTAGTTACCCTGCCGCATGTGCGCAGCGAGTTCGCAGCAGGAGCGTCGCGTAATCGCTAAAGTACACTCGTACGTTATGAAGCTCATAAATTATTAGTGTGATATTTTGAAATGTAAAGCTCATTAACTTATAAGAACACATTTATGCTATGTACCTATTCTATTCTATGTCAGAGAAATTGTTATTCTATCTCAGAGAAATCGTTGCTCAAGCAGCAACATTGAAAAAGCGGGATCTCCCAGGTCCTATCACAACGACTCCTGATAGCAATATGGTATTCTCACTAACCGTAGTCACAGAAATGCATCTTTAATGAAATGTGGTGTTTTTTATGTTCACACAACACATTTTTTATACAACTTAGTAACAAGCAAGACATTCGTGTGATTAACGACACGCCTGTCTATAGTTGCACTGTACGGCCGCTCGTCGCCCGAAACATTAGTCATTAAGGTGCTCTTCACACTTGAACACAATAGTTTTGAAACATTGCTGCTTGGTGGCAGAATATCCTAACACTGTGGTCGTACTTACGTGGACGGTCCCCTGCATACTACCCTACCACCTAGTAAGCACATTTATGGGGTAGTTTCTACTGTGACAAAATAGGAAGCACTCTTATCTACGCTCATATAACTTTGTTTAATACTTATGATCGTACACATAGCTAAGTAAATTAAGCCAAACCAACAATTTTCATTAAATATTAAGGCGGAACGAGGAGGGAATGCACCAGCATCGCCGCGCCGGGCGTCTGCTAGCACAAGATTTATGATGCGACCAACAGGCGAATATTGAAAATCTAGAACACCCCTGAAACCGCTGGATGCACTGCAAATGCAGTCGCGGCGATACAAATAATGATCTTACTCGTATTATGACTAGGGCGGCGTTGCAATTTAATATTTGTCAAACTTTACTATTTAGTTGTGACTTCGTGGTCTCTTGTTACAAGAAGAACAACTAATTAGGCACCAAACTACTTACGAAATTGGCCAGACATAGCGAGCAAAATTTTCATCACAAAACTTGTTGCACGTGTAAATAATATGTCGCATCTCATTGTTAGGCACCATGGCAAACAGTTTTTAAGAACTACAAATCTTTTTACTTTTCTCTTACTACTCATAGGTTACTTCTTATATTTTGTTAAAAGATACCAATGTTGGTAAGTTCAAAGCAGGATTTAGGCCGCGATAAAACTATTTTTCTCGATATTGGTACCTTTGTGGTCACAGAAAAAAAAATTGTTTGTCCAAATGTTTTTCCTTCAGTTTAATTCCCAATAGCAACATCTATTTCCTAAACTGTCTCTAGCCTTAATTGCCGGTGTTTATTTACATCAGGCTGTATACACTCTCAAATTTCTAATAGAATATTTAAACGTAATTTACATAAACGAGCCATCAATCAGGCGCATGCATTCCTGATGGCGATTCGTGTTATATTTCAAAGTAAAACAATTTTGCCATGCTAATATTAACGCATAAATAGTTAAACAAATGATTTCTAGGATTTTTAAATTTGATATTAAATTATCAGCTATTATAGTAATAATTAGCATTAACGTATTTTGTTTTAAAAACTTAAGAACATACGCAACAACTTTTTCATTTGTAATAATAAAAAATCATTCTGGGTTCCGGTTACATTTTGGTTTTGAGGTTTTGTTTTGAGCATATTTTGGTATGAGTTTGTTTCTGTTCTTTATTTTTTTGTTCCTGTAAATGCATATTAAAATAACTGTTACAAATATCTAACAAATAAATAACTGTTACAATAGCATAGCAGTAAAATGTTGAAAAGTTCTTTGAACGTTACCTACTACATAATGTTCGTCGGTTAGAACAGCCTCGCTTTTGTCTTTTTAACCGAATTTATTGTTATAGAGAAACACGAATAAAGCATAATTGTTTTGAGTCGTGCAACCCGTGAGCAACATTATTGGTTACATTCATTCACGTTATGTCACGCTTTGTCATCATTTGTGGTCTTCATTTCAGTCGGGTACCGCCGCCGGAGCGTCCCAGAAACACAATATCTCATTTACTTATGATTTATTTTCCAATAGACTTTTTCATTTTCCCCCTTCATTGAGATGCTATGAGTGTCACTGAATTATTATACTCGGTATCTTCTGTTCATGGAATTATAAGCGTACGCTCTCGCGTTTAGAGAATAGAAGAGATAGCAATAGTTTTAATTGTTATTTACAAGAAATCTCGGTTAAACCATCTGATTACGTAATCCAGACTAATCAACGAACCGAGTAAACCGTGTCTCTAAACTAATTTATTTTTTCTTCAGAGATTTGCGTTTGTTTTAAAATTGCTTTCTAAAAGGATTCCGTGGAAAGTTTTTCAAAGGAAATAATTGCGAGATTGGAAGGTGAGTTCACTACAGATTCAAAAAACATTTACCAGCTGGTCGTTTTCTTCGAGAGACTTTTCATGGGCACCAAAGAGTAAGTAAGCGGCTCTTTTGTGGAGTACTTTCGGTTCATAGTCCGCTCAGTATGGCATCATTAATCTCTAAGCAAACACTCCAAGCCACCCGTAGCTCGTATCGAGCGCTGCACTGGTTTTCCTAATGCTTATTAAAATAACTGAAATATTTTTACGTAACCCGTACATCATTGCTTTAAAATTCTCTCGTATCGTGACTGGAGAAAATTAAAAAGATGTTGCTTTATTTCTATTAAACACACATAAATATTTCAAACTAATATTTGACGCGATACATAAAGCTAAACTTAGCGTTTATTTAGTAGTAAGTTCAAATTTTAGGAATAACAGTACCGACGTTGGAGAGCTTTTTGCGTTCGGTTAAAGTTTTTTTTGGACCTCATTTTTAGATTTAGACGTATTTTGGTCTGCTTCTTTCTATGGTCGAAACTCACTATACTTGAAAATACCCGCGCTGCCACTAATTGCGCTGAAGTTGATTGTTTCCAAGCAGATGCTAACCACTACTTTTTGCTAGTTATAGGCTAATACATCAACAAACCATTACCATCGTCCATGTCATTACTAAAAATCCTAAGGAGTTTAACAAACTGAGAGCAGACTAAGAAGAGTTATAATAACTGATGGTTTGTACATTACCGCCTACGGTGGCGTGTCGCCCGGAACACAGTAATACAAAATACAGGGATATGGTTATATTTATATTAAATAGGGAAAACTATAATATTTACACGAACATAAGGTATGTTATTAAAAAGATAAGTTTTCCAAAAGTGACATATGTTCGACATTGAAAAAAAGGGCATTTTTTTAAACCATAACTCAACTTTTTCCATCTCAGTTTGTCTTGGTCCAGAAATATCCGCCTTCTTTAATTTTATAACGAAAAAAAACTACATACGTTATTTGTTTACTATTACAATTAAGTGCCCGTTACTGTTTTATTTCATATGGCGCCACAGTGTCACGCTAATAAATAGATTAGAAGCAATTATTTATAGTAAGTTGGTAGTACATTTCTGGTGTCGAACCAAATAGTGCGGAGTTAACAGCGTCATAACATTTATTTTCTCGAACATCAACAGTAAAACATAAAAGGCAATAACAGTTTTTCACAAAACAGTTACGTATTTATTTGTCCGTTTCGGCAACATAGTGAACTTTCCATTTTGTCCGCTGAGGCACGTACGTGACAAACGACTCGTCTTAGGGATCGCCAAATATCGTTTAGTACGTGCGAGGAGCAAACTGACTTGCTGGGTAAATAAAATAAATCAAATATATAAGTAACAGTCTGTTTCTAAAGTGAAATAATTCCCATAGCACTATTTTATCCATACGAACCTAAGAAGTGTAATGTAACATTTGCTGCGATATTTGAAAAACTTGTATCGAAAGTTAAATTGTTTCGAGTTCGGCTTCCATGGCAAGATTAATATCGTCCCAAGCTCACGCTCGCTCCTCTAAAATATATAAGTTATTTGTTTCAAGAACTTACGGGAATCCTCTAAATCATTTTTAGACAATAGTCATGCGAACACTACAGTTCAAACTTTCATGGTCGTCACCAAGGGTCTTAATAGTTAGGTTAACTCTTAATGTAATGACTTATGTAGAACTAGCTGACCCACGCAGCTCCGCCTGCGCTATTTTTACGTTAACTAAACTTTGAATAACAGACATTCGCATCGAATACATAACCTCATTTTTTATAGTCGGTTAATAACTGGGACCCACTTTTTACTTGCTCTCCGAAGCACGGACCCGTTTAGTTCAAATGGCGTTAAACGGTCACCCATCTATTTAATGGCCTTACCTAACGTTGCTTAACCCGATCGATTACAAAACCTTGATAACAACTCTCTATGAGTGTTCCCTACTAATATTTATTATATTTTATAGAAAAATTGATAAAATCGGACCAAGCGTATAACAAAGTGGGTACTTTTACGTTTTGACTTTAATCCCCTCTCCCAAAAGAACCGTGCTAGATTACGGGATAAAAAGTATCCTATGTCCTACCTCGTAGTAAGATCTCAAATCATGCCAAGTTTCATTTGAATCCATTCAGTAGTTTCGGCGTGATGCTCAGCCGTGATACAGACAGACAGACAGACAGACAGACAGACAAAAATTAAAAAAATTAAATTTTTGGCCTCAGTATCGGTTATAGAATGCCCTCCAAATATAATTTTCAAAATATCTTCAATGTACAGAATTGGACCTGTTACAGTTTTATTATAAGTATAGAAGATTCACGAAGCCCACATTTCCATAGATGTATTAATGAAAATTTACAGAACTTAAAAATCAACCTATTTTGTACCTTTTTCTTCTACCTTTCTACTTATGTGAAATAGCTAATTTACGCAATATTTAGTGGTGTATTATTTTATTTTTATTTGTAATAATCTGTAATTAGTATGCAGCTCTAGGTTCGAGCTATATATTTGCGCCCTTTGCGGTGGAGACCATGGGGCCTTGGTCTCATGAGACGCACGCTTTGGTGAAAGAAATTTCATCCAAAGTTATCGAAGTCTCAGGAGACCGCCGGGCTGGTAGCTTTTTCTGCCAACGTTTAAGCTTGGCCATACAAAGGGGTAATGCCGCCAGTCTTTTTGGTACCCTTCCCTCCCAGTGCGGCGACAACTTCGAAGAAGTTTTTTACCTAGTTTAAGTGTACATGTTTGTAAATAAACTGTAAATATTTTGTTTCAATAAAAATTATATGAAATTTCGAATACTTAGATCACGGGAGTCACGGGAGGACTGGGGTTGTATCTGTCCATATGCAATGGTTATCTCGGTTATCCTCAGGCTTTTAATTATTATTCTTATTCCGATGTCTATACCTAAACCCGACTTAGTTATTGTACGGGCTTGCAATGAAATGGGTGACTTTGGATTTATCACAGGATCCCAAGTCAATGCCAGCACCAAATCATATTCACTATTAAAATTTTAAATTTCTATATTCTCGCGCCAGCCTTTGTAGGAATTGGTGTTCTTTATAGCAAGGATTTGTTGTTTATCAGAAATAATGTTGGGTGCGATCCTAATCCTTAAATATCCAATATCATAATCAAAATCTTGATAATATAAATGATAATCTTGATAATATAATTTAACGTCACTCTGAAGTTTTGCTATACAACATTAGCATAGAACATTGTGTAATAGGTAGCAAAATCGTAGATATTAATGTTATAATCTAAGATATTATCATAATTTTATTCCTTATTTGTAAAAGTAACTTTCATCTTTAATATAATCCTGTGAGACCCTTACGGTATAACGCGTGTATTCCCGACACGCAGTAACACGTCCTAGGAGTGTATATTTACTTACCGCCATATCCAAGGGCTCGTAATTTTTATCCCATTCCGCGTACATTTTTACACATAAAAAAAGGTGAGTAATTCGTGACTTGTAAATAACATTATGTACATCACATTAGTGTGTCCCTACCGACAGTAATATCATCATGTTCTTTTGTGTCGCTCCGTACGCCGGCCCCATATAAATAAGGTCCTTATCCAGTTTTTCAAAGACGAGTCATGTTAACGTGGGAGTTTGGCGAAGTTCAGGGTCCAACGCGGCTCGGAGACCGGGCAAATGAAATTTGGTCCACTGACCCCGGCCAGCTACGAAAATAAATTCCCGACAGGTGTACATTATGGTTCCAACAGAAACTTGGTGCCTAAAATCCACTTTTGTTAGACCAGTACTCATCAATGGACCAGTTTTATGAGTTCTTAGAAGATATTGTTTTTTGTTGTTATTTTCAAGACTATTTTATACTAATTTAAACAAAAATATATATTTAACCCCTTAATTAGTTTACTGCGGTAGGTGTTAATGAGTCTCTTGTTCCGTAACTGCTCTAACTACAAAGCCTTCCACACCGAAAGCAGCATCTATATGCACTGATGATCTACATTTGTTTTAATTTTTACACTTGTTGGAAATATATGTATAAGGTATATTGACGGGCCCGTTGGTCTAGTGGTTAGACACCCAGTCCGCTAACCGATGGGTCGTGGGTTCAATTCCCATCAAGTGTCTGGATGTTATTTATGTATTTAAGTATGTATGTATTTAGTCATGGGATACTCATCCCAACTTACCTGTCCGGTAGTTTACGGGTATGCAACCCCGGCTTCCCTAGCTATTACTGTCCCATCCCTTGCCCTCCTGGGTGGTAATATCCTACTTTTCCTATTTCCTTTTTACACCACCTATCCTTCCCTTTCCCTCGTTATTCGTGAGAACGCAATGGTTAATCATAAAATAATTTAATTAACCAAAATGGCGGCGATGTGGTTCGCCACCCATCACGTCTCGTTTCTCACGTGGGCGAAAAGCGGCCCATGGGCTCTGCCTACCCCTACGGAAAAAAGGCGTGAATATATGTATGCATGTATTTACAAAAAAAATGTATATAAGTACATATTAGTATCAGTTGTCTGGTTGCCATAGTACAGGCTCTGCCTAGTTTGGGATCAGATGACCGTGTGTGGATTGTCCCAAAGTATTACTAAAAAAAAGTATTATATACATTGTGAGCATAAATGTTATAAGAGCAGTTTTGTTTTCGTTCCTATACACTGATATTCACTACAAAGTCTACAAACCTATAAATGTCTTATGACTTTACGAACCTAACGCCATTCTTGCTCCAGAAGTCTTCAATAATGTTGTAAAGCTACATGCTTAATCGGCTTTTAATAAAGTTAAATCTTATCCAAACCTTATCTCATATTGCTCCATGTATTAGGTTATGTGCGGTAAGTACGTTTACCCGAGGCTTGTCTTCCGCTAAAATTCACTCAACACGCCTCCGTGAGACGCGAATGTGTTTTTATTGTTTTAAATGCGTACGCTATTTTTCGAGCCGAACCGGGTGCCTTCAAGGTGGAATTCTTTACGAAGTTACATCGCTGTACGTGGTTCAATTACGGAGAACGGAAAACTAACGTGACTGAATACACTGACTTAAAAAATTCGCATTGTTATCACTGCAAGCATCTCATATTTTATCTGCATTAGTATCTGAGTTTGTATACGATTTCGAATACAATAAAATTTCATTTTTATAGTTGTTTTTTCATTTTGTGAATAATTTTGGACCATAATTTTTTTTTCACACCACCTGCTCGATAATGTCACATTATATGTCATATAAAGATGACATAAAGTGCCTCATTATTGCCCTATACTCTAGCCGGGTAATAATGTTGTACTAAACTCCCTTGGGTAATAATGTGTTTGAATTTCGAACGTCAAACGAAAATTCAACACTTTTACCACAGGTACTATGCGTTTCAACTAAGAATGTGGCCGCCATCTTGTCATTTCAAATATATAATTACTAAAAATGATGTTTTAACAAAAATAGACAGCAAAACAAGACATTACAATAAATAATCAAAACCGGGGCGATTTTTTCATTTTGTGTTTACTCTGTTGCCGGTACAAAAATCGTAAAAAAATAGTGAAGTTCCGCAGTCGCGATCATCATGGCGGCCACATGCTTAATTGAAACGCATAGTATATATTACTACCCTAAGCAGAGACCTGGACGAAAAACAAAACATTTGAAAATCGAACCAAGCGCGACGAGCACAACCCAGTGTTCTAGAAAAGAAAATGAAATAGATGATAACGCGGCAAATCACTATGTTGATATTATTGACGGTCTCGTTGGTCTAGTGGTTAGACACCCTGGCCGCTACCCAATAGGTCGTGGGTTCGATTCCCACCAAGTGTCTGGGTGTTATTTAACTATTTAATTAATATTAGTTATCTGGTTTCCATAGTACAGGCTCTGCCTAGTTTAGGATCAGATTACCGTGTGTGGATTGTCCCAAAATATTGTTATTATTTTAATTCTAGCAATATTTGTATTTTATTACCTCGCAGTAGGTGTGAAAAGTAGTGTATTCACCTCGGGGATAAAGGTGCCTTTGTCTTGGGCGATCTTAAATCCCTCGCTGTACTCAGGATTCTAGTGTTAACTCCCTCGCTACGCTCGGGAGTTAACTCTATACTCCCTCGCTGCGCTCAGGAGTTGCTAGAATCCTTCGTTATGCTCGCGATTCAATTAAACGCCCGCGACATAAGACACTACTTTATCCCCTTGGTGCATAAACTACTATATTCATATTGCTGACGGAATCTTTATTACCTACCGTTTGGTCTTTAATTAAGCTTGCTTTCTATTACACCTGACCTTTTCCTCTCAGACATGCATGTTTTTCGTAGGAATTTAATAGCTCATATTTATAAGTGCCCGGGCAGGCAATAAATATTTAAGCAGCAAAGAGGCGATACGGATTAAGCGGCAGGGCACGTCCTTCGCCAACTTTCGATTCCAATTCGGTGTCAGTCGATATTAAATTAAAAGCTCCCACGCATTCCTCCCGCGTCTTTTTCCTGTCCATTTGCAAGGAGCGTGTAGATGCCAGAGCTACATCACTATACTAGCCCAAAGCCTCAGTCACGTTGACCTCTATGCGGATAAGACATACACCGAATGTTCTTTTCATATTAAAAAAAAAAAACAAAGATTACCGCTTTTTGTCATTATTTCAAATAAAGAAAATTATCTTTCTATTTATGTCGTCTATGATATTAAAAAAATATCTAGCGTATCCATGCTATGACATAGGGTCGAGAGAGCAAATTTCTAGCCAAGCGAGTGAATGGCGACGCATACTTGAGTGATGGTGGACTTTTTATTTGAATCGTGTGCGAATGTGAACGTCCGAGGGACCAGACATGTAGTGCAACACATTATTTACACCCCGTCTATAGCAACACAGACTATGTTTTTTTTTATCAATTCATCGATAGTGCACTGACGTTACATAAGGAATGTATGAAACACGCTTCCCGTTCCACCAGTAACCTGTGTGTTATCTGTGGGTATAGTTAGAGTTTTGATCGTTAACGCAAACTGGCAGCTATCAGTACACTTTTCATATCTTATCTTATCTTTGGTAGTTACCGCAATATTCGTTTTTGGCTAAGAAGACCTTGCTTGTTGAACAATCTTTCTACCACAGTATGAATAACCCCATAGTCTTCTTGCTGATACAAAAAGAAAGAGAGGTCAGTGTTAGATTTTATTATGTACTCAATGGAGAAGGCCATCGATCAGTGGATGAAATTTAAAAAATCCTTAGGTTCATCCTACTGGTACTACTTGCATCCTAATCAGTAATGAACAACTACACAAAGTTTTGCTCCCTGCGGAATTTGAAAAGCAAAGCAAGCGGTTTCCCGCTGCGCTGCGGAGGCTCAAGAGATGTGTGAAATATGAACTCCATAAAGTTACAGACAATAATAATGAAAAACACAACAACCAGCGACAAGAACCGCGTGCAATACATTTGTTTTCGAGAAGGTGATGTTTTGACATGGATCCCTGCATACTAACATGAACATACATGACAGTACAAGGTTGCGTGACCGTCTTCTGAATTTTAATATTATCCTCCATTTCTTATTCGTAAAAATGATATCTAGAAAATGATCTTGTCACTTTCTAGCTCAACTAGCTAGATAATGACGATTCATAAACACCTTCTGTATGGTTTACATGAATAAAATAGTTTCGATTCCGATTCTGATAGCTCCTTTCGTAGCTCAAGCAGCTAAGCTTACCTATATTCCCGACTGTAGCTTTTATCTATCTATACTTATAATAAAACTGTAACAGGTCCAATTCTGTACATTGAAGATATTTTGAAAATTTTATTTGGAGGGCATTCTATAACCGATACTGAGGCCGAAAATGTATTTTTTTTTATTTTTGTCTGTCTGTCTGTCTGTATCACGGCTGCGCATCACGCCGAAACTACTGAATGGATTCAAATAAAACTTGGCATGATTTGAGATCTTACTACGAGGTAGGACATAGGATACTTTTGATCCGGTAATCTAGCACGGTTCTTTTGGGAAAGGGGATTAAAGTCAAAATGTGTACTTGGTTATACGCTTGGTCCGATTTTATCTATTTTTCTTCATAATTATAATAAATATTAGTAAGGGAACACTCATAGAGAGTTGTTATCAAGGTTTTGTAATCGATCGGGTTAAGCAACGTTAGGTAAGGTCATTAAATAGATGGGTGACCGTTTAACGCCATTTGAACTAAACGGGTCCGTGCTTCGGAGAACAAGTACAAAGTGGGTCCCAGTTTTTAACCGACATTAAAAAAGGAGGTTTTGTATTTTATGCGAATGTATATTATTGAAAGTTTAGTTAACGTAAACAAAGCGCGGGCGGAGCAGCGTGGGTCAGCTAGTTTTAAATAAATAAATATTTCTATAAAAGCTAGCTTATGGTAAGCAATGACAAAATTGAAAGAGGTAAATCGCACAAGTTTGTAACAACCTTAAAGGAACGAAACGCTTGTATTTTATAGGTTAACTACCAGTATCAACTGTACGTACAAAGGCAACACAATGTCGTTCGTGGGTGGCTAAGGTTATTAGACTACTGTCTTCTAAAAGTTTTTTTAAGGTAAAGAGAAAAGAGCTACTCCAGTTGAGCTGCTGTAATTTTTAGTCCACGCAATCCCGCAGTAGGTACCATACATTTGGAAAATATTTACGTAACCCAGTGGCACTACGTTACCGAACACGTACCCAATGTTATGTGGCTAGTAATAATTTCGTACGACAGCAATATCTATTTATTAAAGTATGTTGCCACTAAAAAAATATTGCCACAATTGTACGTTATGTCCTCCCTCCTGGATCTTATTTTCTGGTCGTGCCTTCTTCACATTTCCGTTAATAGATGTGTCACTAAATTTGCGTTTTCAATTCGGAGTCGGTCGCGATGGCGTCGGGGGCGGCACTGGAGGTTTCAATCAAAACCCGCACGCACTCCACCACATCCTCACCAGCATTGCCTTTTAGAATAAGAATTGTCTTTTTCGCAGTACTCAACGGCAGAGGACAAATAAGTAAGGAAAGTGCTTTCGTTTTTTTTTATATCTCTTTCAACTGTTACTCCTTAAAAGCTTTGAATCGATAGGAATTAATATCGATTAACTAACTGATAAAATAATACGTAAGTAACGAGAATATTTTTTTCAAATTGCTTACTGCTATTGCTACGCCAAGAAGTTTGCAACGGTACAAATCTAGAGCCAAAATTAAGCGTGGAACAAGTTAAAAGACAAGTTTCCCAACGGCTCAGGCGGACCTATAAATTCAGACAATCTGCCACGATGTTCTAATTAATAGCATAATTCCAACAATAGTATTGGGATCGCCTCCACATTATGAGAGCGGGCCGTCGCCCGGGGCCTGTGCCCACCCGCCATGAAATTAAAGCCGACTCGCACCGAACGAATGATTGAATAATAAACGAAAGAATTCGCGTCCTTCCCTTGTATTACGTATTCATGACGGCTGGCCTCGCGGACGATACGCCGCTAGCAAGACAACACTTCCAGCTCCGATACTACCCACTCACATTTTAATGTAGGCGAAACTTATCCCCCAAATTACTTTCATATGCTTCGCGTCATGTCAAGCGGTATTTTGTATGTTTGCACAGAAACAGGGGTAATGCGACCAACAGATATATTAATCTTCTTTTGTCTCTCGGCTTGCCGTCTATCCATTTATCACGGCAAAGTATTTTTATGAACTAATTGAACTCGCGGACGCGGTTGAAATATCGTTGTAGCTTAAATTTAACTTGCAAGTTTCGCACCAACGAATTCACAAAGGGTCTGTTTTGTTTATTTATGATGAAACATTATCGCTTAAGAAAACATTGTGCTTTTTTACTCCTTGATGCCTTTACAAAATTTTCCTCGTTTATACATAGTAGTAGTAGTTTACCCGTGGAGTGTCCGGGTAAGAATAGCACCCACCCATATCCTCCAGTTTGGTGTCCGTAAGAGGCGACTAAGGGATATCAAGAAGAAGGGCAGCAGCGTCTTTCTATTGGATTACCTACCACCTATACTGCAGTTCCCAAGCCACCTGCCAAGCGTAGGGATTACGGCAATCCCTTCGGCTTCTTCTTCTATTCAACAATAACATTTTATTTTTATTGAAGTGCACCATCAACTGCCCATTATGTTTCTCTCTCTCATTTTCTAGTTAGGTTGCCTGGAAGAGATTGCTTTTTAGCGATAATGCCGCCTTTGTACATTGATATCTTCAACGCATTGTTCAATTTACATGTAACTTTTGGTGTACAATAAAGTGTATTTATTATTATTATCCCTCTATTCTATGGGAGAGGCCTTTGTTCAGCAGTTGACGACTTTTGGTTGCTGCTGCTGATACATAGTAGTTGTATTATCCAATCTATGAGACTGTAAATTTGAATTAGTGATTATTATTGTTTGAGAAATATAAAGCTATAGGTATTTTTTTATCTCATTTCGTTTAAAATACATAACACGTACGAAATACGGTCATTTCTGGCCTAATATAAAACTTGAATATTTCAATAAAAAAGACACCGAGGTAATCAAAGTGAAATAACACCTGATTTCATAAATCGAAAAGTCCTTTCACAAGCCGAATCTTATATCTGTTACAATAACAAAGCACGGGCCGCTATACACCGTAGTCCCCTTACTAAACGTATCCAAAACCCGCTGAATCCGACCGCAGAGCAACTTAACCCGAAATTAAATCAAAGAGGGGTTTAACCAATCAGATCGAGTGCTATCATTGAATCGGCAAAGGAACACTAAAATTACTTCTTGATACGGAGAAACGAAGATTCATCGTAAAAGTGGTGGGCCCTCGCGGGGGTGACGAGGGGTGAAAGGTCGGGGGTTGTCTGAATGGTTTTCCGTGTTTGAGCGAGGTCCGCGATCGGCGATTACGCCGCACGTCGCCGGCACCGGACCGGCCGGCACATCACCTAATGCTGTGTTTTAAACACGAAAAACCGTTCCGGTAATGCTGTAAATGTTGCCTCGGAGATTAATTCCCCTTTGTATTTTAACGGCTCCTTATCTTGGCGAGTCAAATGTTTACGGTCTAGGACGTCAGACATTTACGTGGAGCTGAGATAGTGTCTTACGTGATGCCTGGATTGTGGCACCCTTCTGAAATATTAGTGTTAAACCCAACGAATGTTTGTTTCACTTAAGTTATATTTATTGACAATACAACAAAAAGGGTAACTTCGATTCGAATTTAATAGAAATAAGAATAAGTAAACAAAAAATTATGTTTACATTACTAACAAAACGTATACACGGGGATCATTTAATTTTGTCCTACTACTTTTAGATAGTTCAACCTATTGTCCTAAAAATTTAAATTGTTGTTGGCATATCTCTACTCGGTTGCATAGAGAAGTTTATACCCAGACATTTAAGTAGGTACATTATATTCATATTATAGTACTGTATTATATTGAATCTTTTTGGCGTTTCAAAATCAGTGCGAAATCACTGGGTTTCTATGAGTGTGACGGAATGATTTTTGCAACTGCGTTAGTTGGAGGAAAACATTCACATATTATTTAGACTAGCTGACCCACGCAGCTCCGCCTGCGCTATTTTTACGTTAACTAAACTTTTAATATCAGACATTCGCATCGAATACATAACCTCCTTTTTTATAGTCGGTTAAAAACTGGGACCCACATTTTACTTGCTCTCCGAAGCACGGACCCGTTTAGTTCAAATGGCGTTAAACGGTCACCCATCTATTTAATGACTTTACCTAACGTTGCTTAACCCGATCGATTACAAAACCTTGATAACAACTCTCTATGAGTGTTCCCTTACTAATATTTATTATATTATAAAGAAAAATTGATAAAATCGGACCAAGCGTATAACCAAGTACCCATTTTGACTTTAATCCCCTCTCCCAAAAGAACCGTGCTAGATTACGGGATAAAAAGTATCCTACCTACCTCGTAGTAAGATCTCAAATCATGCCAAGTTTCATTTGAATCCATTCAGTAGTTTCGGCGTGATGCTCAGCCGTGATACAGACAGACAGACAGACAAAAATTTAAAAAATTACATTTTGGCCTCAGTATCGGTTATGGAATGCCCCTCCAAATATAATTTTTGAAGAATCCAAATATAAGTATAGATATCTATACTTATAATAAAACTGTAACAGGTCCAATTCTGTACATTGAATATATTTTGAAAATTATATTTGGGGGGCATTCTATAACCGATACTGAAGCCGAAAATGTAATTTTTTTTTTGTCTGTCTGTCTGTCTGTATAACGGCTGCGCATCACACCGAAACTACTGAATGGATTCAAATGAAACTTAACAATTTATTATGGCAAATTTTGTACATACCTAGAATAGGCGTGCATATCAGATATGGATTTTATTTTATGTTTTAGTGAGTGATTGATGTGTTCGCTGTTGGTGTGTCAAATAAAATAAATAAAAAATAAAATAAATAAATAAACTTGGCATGATTTGAGATCTTACTACGAGGTAGGACATAGGATACTTTTTATCCCGTAATTTAGCACGGTTCTTTTGGGAGAGGGGATTAAAGTCAAAATGGGTACTTGGTTATACGCTTGGTCCGATTTTATCAATTTTTCTTCATAATTATAATAAATACTAGCGACCCGCCCCGGCTTCGCACGGGTGTAATTGAGAAAAAAAGAAGTGTTTAATTTTAACTTACTGCCTTTGATTATAGAATTTCTTCAAAAATAATGTTTGTAGCTGACTTTTCGTAACGCAATATGAAAAAAAATTGTTTAGAAGTGACGCGTGAAAGAGCTACGACCTACGTATAGCTATCTATCCATGGGCAAAGTACTCAACGCTTAGGTTTAAGCCTGCAACGTTGAACCTCTGAATTTGTGATTTGTTAATTGTATTTTTATTTTTATTAGAAACTACAGACGTGTACCGGTGTACAATTTGGGTGGATTAAGGACAGGAACAGAAGGTTTCTTTAAAACCAATATATGGAAGCAATACGGGCTTCCTTGTTCGGTTTCATCCGGGGAATTCTTACCCACTAAAACCCCCGCGGCTATCACGTCGGTACATTAGAGCGCGGTCCTGGGATATTTGTCGGGATCTGCACCAGTTGATACCACTCAGTGCCTTGACTTTGAACCCGCCGCCGGAGAGGCACATTATAATTCCCCGGGAACCTGTCACGGTGCTCACGGTTACAGGGGTCACGGGGGACGCCTTTAATGGGATTTACGGGACCCTGTTGGTGGTCAACCGGGTATGTCGGATTCTTATTCACTAAACCCCGTTGCTACGGCCGTTAAATCAGTACATAAGAAGGAGACCTTGGTTATCCGGTGATATCTGCACCAAGATCCCTCAGTGGCTTGCCTTTGAGCCCGCCACCAGGGGGCACAATAAAGCCACCTGGGAAACTATCATCGTGCTCAAAGATACGGGGATCGCGGGGGAAACCTCCAATAAGTCCCACGGATCCCATGGGGAAGTCAACCTGGGTATTTGGGATTCTCACCCACTAAAACTCCCGTGGCTGTCACATCGGCACATGAGAGGGAAACCTGGGTTCTCGGGTGGGTTCTGCACCAGGTGTCCCTCAGTGCCTGGCCTTTGAGTCCGCCACCGGGGGGCAAGCATATTATATCCCAGATTTACCTTATATTATTTGGAATGGTATATATGTAGAATAAACTTCTCTAGTACTTGATTGTTAAGTATGTACCTCTTTAGGTTTTTACTTACTTAGATAAAACTTCTAAATAAATTCAGTTAATATATAAAAAAATAAAAAAATTATTAAAAATAAAAAGTTTAAAAGTACACAAAAAAATCCCAATAAGAAATTTGAACCCGGACTCTGCTGTGCTTAGAAGAGGCTTTCGTAACCTCCAGACCACGGCTACTCTAATTCTATTATTTGAATTACTTGATCATATTCTTGTTATATGTCTGCTCAGTCCCTATTGCATGTAGCGTGATATTTTATCTTATGTATTAAAGTTATACGTGTACAGTACCTAATTTACGTACTAAGCTAATCTAAGTGAAAATATTTGTACCGCCATCGGTTGAGTAATAATACTGCTTTTTAACCCTGTTAAGGGATAAATTTAAAAACAGATCCCCTCAGTGCTTGCCTTTCAGCCCGCCACCGGGGGGCACAATAAAAAAATAACCTGTCACCGTGCTCAAAGTTTCGGGGATTACGGATAGACCTCCAATAGGCTCCCAGGATCCTGCGGGCGGTCGACCGCGGTGTGTAGGATTCTTACCCTCTAAACCCCTCACGGCTGTCCGCACAAAATATGGGGCTGCACCGGGTACCCCTCAGTGCAAGGCAAGGGCCTTTGAAGCCACTGCCGGGGGCGCATTATAGCCCTCCGGGAATCTGTCACCGTTGTCACAGTTATAGCGGTGGCGGGGGACACGTTTAATATGTCCCCAGGATCCTGTGGGGGATTCTTACCCACTAAAACTCCCGTGGCTGTCACATCGGCACATGAGAGGGGAACCAGGGTTCTCCGGTGACATCTGCATACGTACAATACATGCATATTGTATTCCTACCCAAACAGACATATTGGAAATATATTTTCATTATTTTATTTTTATTATATTTGGGAAACAAACAAATGATACTACTTATTACTAATATAAGATCCAATAGTACAACCAATTAAGTTTCCACTAATAACTAAATCATAACATTAGAGAGGAGCTAACTACGTATGCATGATTTTAAATTTAAAAAAAGTATTAAATTTAAAAAATATATTAGAAATAAAAAGTGCCGGAGTCAATATGAGTTAAATATTTAAAACATCGAATCTTAATATAAATAAAAAAACAAAGTTTAAAAACACAAAAAAAAATCCATACACGGGTAGCGAACCCGGACAGTCCACACTTAGAGGACGCTTCCGTAATCACTTGACCAAGGAACTTTGATTTTATTCTTCGAATTACCCTATCTTATTCTTGTGATATATTTGTACCGCCGTCGGTTGAGTAATAATACTCCTTTTTTACCCTGTTAAGGGATAAATGAAAAAAAATATGAAATACAAATTCAATTAACTTTCTTAACGAAAGTCTGTGCAAAATTTCAAGTCAATAGGACTAAGGAATCGCGTTCTCCCATACAAACTTTGCCCCCCTGTTTCACCCCCTTAGAGATTGAATTTCGCAAAAACCCGTCTTAGTGAGCACCTTTGTCCTAAAAGTTCCTTTTGCAAAATTTGAGACTTCTAGCACTTGTAGTTTCTGAGATTTCGTGATGAGTGGGTTTTTGCTTACTCTTTTATATAATAAGATTAGTAAGGGAACACTCATAGAGAGTTGTTATCAAGGTTTTGTAATCGATCGGGTTAAGCAACGTTAGGTAAGGTCATTAAATAGATGGGTGACCGTTTAACGCTATTTGAACTAAACGGGTCCGTGCTTCGGAGAGCAAGTAAATGTGGGTCCCAGTTTTTAACCGACTGTAAAAAAGGAGGTTATGTATTCGATGCGAATGTCTGTTATTAAAAGTTTAGTTAACGTAAAAATAGCGCATGCGGAGTTGCGTGGGTCAGCTAGTTATAAATATGAATTATAACCTGAACTGACTACGGTGGATACATAGTGGTACACCTTACATTACTTAAGTAAAATATGGCCGCTTAGACCAATTAGTACAATGTGAGGTTATTAACCCCTCTATTTATACATTAATGCCGGTAAACAAAAACTAAGAATAATAATAAATAATAATAATTATCTTGGGACAATCCATACACGGTCATCTTATCCCAAACTAGGCAGAGCCTGTACTATGGAAACCAGACAACTGACACTAATACTTATATACATTGTTGTTTTTTGTAAATACATACTTAAATAGATAAATAACACCCAGACACTTGGTATAAAACACAACACAGAATAAAACCAAAAAACAGAATCACAAAACTAGTATTAATAAAATAAACCTCAATTTAATAATTAACACGAGAGCCCTCTTGGGTAACATTAGAGGAGCACAAAGGGCCCACAATTTACGTCCGTGATGGTGTCTGGCACCTGGGTCATGTCTACTTTTACTTTATCCCGTAAAGATTAAGTCCCCAGATCCCCCCGCAACTCGGGGGAGTGCGTGGCTTCCCCGCCGTGAAGTGAGTCATTTAGGCCCTGTTTACTAGATTAGGGGATTTTTTTACACCGCACCGCTTTCTGTGCTGTCGCCCCCCGACTGTTTAGGTATGTCGTTGTGACGTCTATACGCGTATTTCATGGCCCGCCTTAAAATAATAGGCTCAGATTTCAGAATATTAGATTTATTTTGTGGAGTGAAATATTGTATTTATTTTTGTTTCTCGGTCTTTTAAGGCTTGTTGTGCGAATTTAAAATTAGAATTTATTTGCACACTGTTTTTAGGGTTCCATAACTAAAAGGTAAAAAGGAACCCTTATGGTGCGACTTCGTCCGTCTGTCTGTCTCTCCTCCTCTGACGCTATCGATTTGAAACTTGGAATATTTTAAGATCTTACTTACCAACCTCATTGCAAATGTTTTTTTTAATGTGGGTTGCATCGAGTGGGGTATCAAATGAAATGGCTTCATTTGCACATCTCAAAACAGATTCCCTCGCCCTTATCTCCGAAGTTTGTGAAGAGAAAAATCTGAAATAATTATGGGTAATCTATATCTATATTTTACAGGACAAATAAAATGATGTTTCTAAGTGGTACAGTTTTTTAGAATTCCAAAAAAAAACTCCGACTAACAAACTTTTGTTTACAGTTTTGCAGTTTGATTTTTTTGCTGTATGAGGTAGGTAAAAGTACAAAAGAATGTATGGAACCCTCGTTGCATGAGTCCGACTCGCACTTGACCGGTATTTTGAAATCGCATTATTTTATAATAATGTACATATGAGCAATTCTGTAAATTATATTATCAGTATATTATTTGTTTATTTGCCGTAAAGTACGTGAGTGTCTCTTAAAACTGTAACAGGTCCAATTCTGTACATTGAAGATATTTTGAAAATTATGTTTGGAGGGCATTCTGTAACCGATACTAAAGCCAAAAATGTTTTATTTTTTATTTTTGTCTGTCTGTCTGTGTGTCTGTCTGTATCTCGGCTGAGCATCACGCCGAAACTACTGGATGGATTGAAACGAATCTTGGCATGATTTGAGTTAATACTCCGAGGTAGGACATAGGATACTATTTATCCCGACATTCGGCACGGTTCCCTTGGGAGAGGGGACTAAGTCAAAATGTGTACTTGGTTATACGCTTGCTCCGATTTTAACAATTTTTCATTATAATTATAATAAATATTTGAAAGGGAACACTCATAGACAGTTGTTAACAATGTTTGGAAATCGATCAGGTTAAGCAATGTTAGGTAAGGTCATTAAATAGATGGGTGACCGTTTAACGCCATTTGAACTAAACGTCTCCGTGCTTCGGATGTCACTTATAAGTTACATTTGAATACAATTTCTATACGTATATTAGGATTTATTTATTATGATGATCGTGGTATATGTGGTAGGTAAGCCCATAGAAAGACGCTGCTGCCCGTCTTCTTGTTTTCCCTTAGTCACCTCTTACGGACACCCAACGGGAGGAGATCGGAGGGTGCTATTCTTACCCAGACACCCCACGGGTCTTTGCCAAATGGTCAAGGTCAATCATCAAGGTATTTTATAGCTGATAGTCAAGGGCGAGAACATACTTATGTACTACTAGCTGACCCACGCAGCTTCGCCCGCGCTGTTGTTTACGTTAACTAAACATTCAGTAATATACATTCGCATAGAATACAAAACCTCCTTTTTTAATGTCGGTTAAAAACTTGGACCCACTTTGTACTTGCCCTCCGAAGCACGGAGACGTTTAGTTCAAATGGCGTTAAACGGTCACCCATCTATTTAATGACCTTACCTAACATTGCTTAACCTGATCGATTTCCAAACATTGTTAACAACTGTCTATGAGTGTTCCCTTTCAAATATTTATTATAATTATAATGAAAAATTGTTAAAATCGGAGCAAGCGTATAACCAAGTACACATTTTGACTTAGTCCCCTCTCCCAAGGGAACCGTGCCGAATGTCGGGATAAAAAGTATCCTATGTCCTACCTCGGAGTATTAACTCAAATCATGCCAAGTTTCGTTTCAATCCATCCAGTAGTTTCGGCGTGATGCTCAGCCGAGATACAGACAGACACACAGACAGACAGACAAAAAAAAAACATTTTTGGCTTTAGTATCGGTTACAGAATGCCCTCCAAACATAATTTTCAAAATATCTTCAATGTACAGAATTGGACCTGTTACAGTTTTATTATAAGTATAGATTACGTCATTAAAGAAGGAGGTTATTTTCGCTTACTCCTAGTAATCTGGTAACGACTCATTAATAGACTCTGAGTACGTCAATAAGTTTGTTAGAAAAACCATGATCAAACGACTTCAGTGTCCAAGTTATTCGTAATGTCTTTTCAAAGATGTTATATTCATATGTTGTTATTTTAAATACATATACCTACCCTCTTTGATCTGAAATAATTTACCCTGAATTTGGATGAGTAACTTTTAATCCAAGCTAATTCCTTCCAATGCGAGGTTCTCTGTTTAGATTTGTACCAAGTTCGTTTGACGGTACAAGGAAAGTACTCACAAAGTTTATCCCATTCTTAGTTACGCTGTCTCGTGCGTCGTATATTGTATTACGTGCCTACTTGAAACCCTTATTGGTATTCTTTTACTGTCACCTTGAAATATACTCGAAATACAAAATACACTTCAATGGTGCAATAAGTCAAAATGTCCAATAGATTCTCCCAAAATTTACCTCTCCCGGCACAAATGAGAAAAGGGGCTCGTAAAACCACCCCGCATTTGTACACAAGGTCACTCACGAACGTACTCGTTTCTTTTGGAATTGAAAAATACATGTGCGCAGTTCTTTCCTAGCGTATTTCTGAGGTCACAATTTATTTTTATCAGTCAAGACAAGCGAACAAAATGAATACGCAGTGTCGCGATATTGTCAATAAATAACAAGTTTGTCACAGTTAGTTTCTATTACTTCAATATGTACTTACGTAGTTCTACAATATATTAAAGTACTTATTAATTCTAAGTAGATGTCTCGGGTTCATAGCTAAGATACTTAGATATCATCTGTGCTCATTATTATTATAATAAAGCGTAACGGGAGGGACAATGTTCTATGTAGACTGTAGAGCGACCTCACCTAACACTCTGTTACTCGTCTGAGTATAATTACTTATTTGCTATCACGGTGTCCGTAAATAACTCCTGCTCTATGAAAAGATGTAATTTGCCTTTCATTAGCACACAGAGTACAATAATCATAAATTTCATATTATAGAACAGAAAACAATTGTGCCGACACAAGAGCACTCTGTCTTCCTTTAGTTAGTCCCAATCTGATGGGATGGAAAACCGATACGTCCGGGGAGTGCCCCGGCGCAGGATAACTTTTTACATGCCCATCCGCCGCTTGGATCATCTTTTTTTTCAATCAGTTGATCGGCCTGCATTGTCTTAACCAGTAAAGAATAACAGCTACACAAAGTTACTCCCCGCGGGAGCATTCCTTCAGTCTGGACTAAACCATTTGCTCCTTCATTTAAAATAAGGACAGCTAAGGACTGGAACAGTTTACCTGCGTCGGTTTTCCCGCCCGTTTATAGTGTGGGTGTCTTCAAGGCAAGAGTGAATAGGGGGTTATCAAAGTGGAAAAACCCTTTTGATAGGCTAGTGTGCTTTACCATCCTAGATTGCGTAGCTGCTTTCCATCTGGTGGGACTGCAGTCAAACACAAGCTTATGTTACATAAAAAAGTGTCTGTACTGAGAAATGAGTGTTATGTTCTGTGGCAACACTTTAATCACCTGTTTTACTTATTTAATTATGAAACTTCACCTACATGTCAATGCTACCTGTCACCTAAGACATTATTTAGTTAGGACCTTGACCCCTGTTTTTTCTTCAGCTATCAGGTAGGACTGAGTTTTTTACCCAGTAGCGGCCGCGTTACGATCTGGTAGTATTTTGTAAAAAAATATTTTAAGTAAGAGCCTCCGCCTATGCTTAATAAATATATTTTGACTTTGGCATCTTCATATCGGAATTATTGTTTGGGGGAAGAATATCTACTGACATTGTTATGTTTATTGTTCCATACCTAAAAGGTAAAAAAGTTTGTCTGTCACACCCATATATTTCAGGAACCACTGACGCTATCAATTTGAAACTTGGAATAGTTTTTAACCGACTTCAAAAAAGGAGGAGGTTCTCAATTCGTCTGTATATATTATTATTATTTTCGCGCATAACTCTGGCAATTATGAACCGATTTGAAAAAATCTTTCTTCCATCCATTATTTAATCCGTTAATTGGGTCCCATAAAAAAATTATTGCTTAGTAATAAGTACTTAGTTCCTGAAAAAACAAGAATGTTGACTGCGCAGGAAAGCTGCAGGAAAGCCTATATAGATGACTTTATGTCGCTTTTTAAGGACAAAAATGGTCATAACTCTGGCATATATTTACCAATTTCAATTATTCTTTTTTTTATTCGAACGAAGAAACCACTGTAATTAACCTGTATGAATTTTATTACTACCAGATAAGAACTTCCTGGAGGGCCATGAATGATATGGAGGAATTTATCTGGTAAAAACCATAAAACTGATGTTCTCCTTTACATTTCTCTGACAAATATCAACCGATTTCGATGATTCTTTTTTTATTCAAGAGAGTAAACTACTATGATGATTCCATGCAAATTTCATTACGATCGGATAAATTGTTTCTGAGTTTCTGAAGAAACATGAATTATGTAAAAGTATGTAGACGATAATGTGAAATCATAATGATGTCATAACCTACCTAGATCATTTTACCGTCTTCGATGGTTCAATCTTTATGTATGAAAATATCACTAAAAAGTATAAAATAAAATATTTTTCAAAAAAATTGAACCTACTTCAATAATACTAAAAAGTATAAAATAATTTAAATATTATATACTTTTAGACTTTCGCGTTCCATTATCAAACTTTAATAACTTAAACTTTATTTACTTTAATAACTTTAATATAAGGTAAATCGCGTTAATTCCCGATTAGAATAAAGTTTGAATTTACTTAAATATTATTGAAGTTGGTGCCAAATATACACAGCAGGTACGCTAACACCAACTTCTTTAATATTTAAATTATTTTATACTTTTTAGTATTATTGAAGTCGGTTCAATTTTTTTTAAATATTTTATAGATTTTACTAATTCCACCCCATCGCAAAAAAAAAAAAATCTTTTACTTTTTTATACTGGGGGTCGACTTGGGTCATCAAAATTTCAAAGTGAGACTACTATATTGAATGGGGTATCATATGAAAGGGCTTCACTTGCACATCTCAGAACAGATTTTTATTTTGGTTTATGTCAAGCATTTTTTTGGCTGATAATCAAAAATGTTAAAAACATAGATGACGGGCCCGTTGGTCTAGTGGTTAGACACCCTGTCCGCTAACCGATGGGTCGTGGGTTCGATTCCCACCAAGTGTCTGGGTGTTATTTATCTATTTAAGTATGTATTTACAAAAAAAAATGTATATAAGTATTAGTATCAGTTGTCTGGTTTCCATAGTACAGGCTCTGCCTAGTTTGGGATCAGATGACCGTGTGTGGATTGTCCCGAGATATTATTATTATTTTATAGGTAGGAATAAGGGGGGGGGGGGGGGCAAAACTTCGACTGCATTTCACAGTCACTTATCACCTAAGACATTATTTAATGATATTTCCTATCTATATGTTATTTATCCAGCTATGCACCTTTACACCGGAACACTTTTGCTTCATCATCATCCATCATCAGCCGGAAGACGTACAATGCTGAACAAAGGCCTCCCCCCAACACTTTTGCTTGGTGGAAGAATATCTGACACTGATGCGGGGTACCGCAATCATGTCAGCTTAAACCCACCTGTATGGTCTTTTGCATAAGCCAGTACCTAGTAACCTCTGATGCCACAACTGGGACAGCGAGCAAGTGACGCTAAACGTGTTACTATCGTCCTTAGGATGTGGTAACTGCCTTCGATCCTGCTGCGAAGAAAAGAATCAGAAGGATAGGATTGAATGGATCTACTCTACAGGTAGGTACATAAACTCCTTTTAATACCATCATTCTAGAACTCTCGCGGAACTATCGTGAATTCTAACAATACTTCACGCACAAATTATTCACATCAAAATAACAACTACTAATATACAAAGAACGAGAACGAATCGATAACGATTCCCGTTTCGAATTGTAAAGCCTCATTTCTTGGAATAGCTAACATCGGGAAAACCCATGACTCACTCGCGATTATACCTTGATGACGTGTGTTTATGAAGCATTTTCAGGAATAACTTAATATTTGGACAATGAACTCGATAGTCACGCGTCTCTCTCGTCTCAATTACTGAGGTTCTGCCCTTGCGTGGGCGTAATCTGCTAAATAAATGGTGAGCTAGAGAACAATGCAGTGTCAACACGAGATGGAATATAAAAGCGCGCGACAAGTAACTGTCCACGCAGTATTTAGACTGTCCGATTATCGTAACAGTCGCATGGTATCACATCCGTATAATAATAGCATTATCTATAATGATTTCTGATATTTACGCTAAAACTACACATTAAAATTAAACTACACACATCAAAAGTGTCTAGGGATCAACATATATTTTTGCAATAACTTTTCTCCTGATTGATATTAATTAAAATTTTCTTTAAGGATTCATCAAATAATGTGTTTTCGTTTGTCACAGTAACGATAAACCAAGTCACCTTTGCATTAATAAAGAAATTTGCCATTTTCCTAATAAAGGGATTTTTGACATTTGAACCACTAACACAAAAGTTCGAAAAAAAGACTGAAATAACAGTTTTCTTTAAAATTTTATTGGGTAACTTAAACAATTAATAATCCGTGTTTCTACCGCGAACACTAACAACACAAGAACATCGGTTTGGCATACTCAAAATGAGTTCATCCAAATCACGCTGTGGAATGGCCGCCCATGTTCGTTGCAACAACAAAAAAAGGTCTTCTTGCGACTGGATACCCTCCATATTCGGCAGAGCTCTTCTCTGTAGCATATCCCATGCATGCTCAATCGGGTTCAAGTCTGGCGACTGAGCAGGCCAGGGCAGGACATTGATGTTAGCTGCGGCGAGAGTCTGTCTTACAACTCTTGCGGTGTGCGGTCGTGCATTATCATGCATTAACTGAAATAAGGGACCGATTTGCACTTGTAGAGGAACGATGACGTCTGATACAATCGTCTCAGCATAAATTTGAGCGTTGAGGTTGCCTCTGATCCAAATCAACTCAGTTCTTCCGCCGATCCAAATACCCGCCCATACCATGATGGTTCCACCACTATAAGGATGGACTTCCTGGCAGGATTTTAATCGCTGTTGGCGTCCAGGGGTTCTCCAGTGTCGTATACGTCTTGTATCCGGTCTCATACCAAAACGAGACTCATCAGAAAAGCACACGAAACGCCATTGTTCTTCTGCCCAATTTCTGTGTTCAAGAGCCCATTGATATCGAATCCTACGATTGTGCATTGCTATAGGTGGTACCCGTAGCGGTCTTCGGGAATGAAGGTTCACTTCATGCAAGCGGTTTCTGACTGTTTGGTCGCTAATTAAGTTCCCTGAAGAGTGATGAAGCCTCACGGCTAACATCATGGCAGTTATTGTTGGAGCTCTTCGAGTTAAGATTTGAATATATCGGTCTTGTCTCCGTGTGGTGCAGCGATACCGTCCTCCATGGCGCTCAGCCACGGTACCAGTGCTTCGGTAACGTGTCCAAAGTCGACTGATAACACTCTGACTTGTATTCAGAGCTAAAGCCACAGTACGTTGCCGGGAACCAGCTTCTATCATTCCCACGGCTCTGAGCATTTCTTCCCTGCTTAAATGACGTCGCCGCTCCATAATAACGTTGGTTTTAATCAGTAGTAGGGAAACAGTAGCACTAATAATGTCTTCAATGCGTTGTATGTTTTTATAGGGAAAATATTGACAGCTGATTTTCATCTTTTACTCGAATTTGATTCACAGTTCCTGATTCAAATTATGAAATGCACCAAAAAGGATCCATATAAATTTATAAAATCATAAATTTATTACAAAGCCACATCTCAATCTCAAGAAATCCGCTTAAAAATGCTTGATCCCTAGACACTTTTGATGTGTGTAATATTACGAAAAAAATATAATTAATTAAAATAAATAAAACCGCGATATAATCCGTAAAATTAGTTTCATTTCAATCAATAACTATCTTGTTAATTGCAATGAATGTAAGAGATCAGTCTTCCCAAGACATTAACATTAAAGAGTACATTCGAAGCTTTGGTAATGTATATTAAAAATAAATATAAAATTTTCATGGCCATGGATAAGAATTTCATAGTGTTGTCGTCACTATCAGTCAGTGGAGGTAAGCGGCGCAGGTCTAGTGGTTAGACAACCTGGCCGCTGACTAATTGGTCGTGGGTTCGATTCCTAACAAATGTCTGGGTGTTTTATCTATAATACTATGTACAAAAAAAACCTAGTCTGGTTTCTATAGTACAGGCTCTGCCTAGTTTGGGATCAGATGACCGTGTGTGTATCTATACTATAATAAAACTCAAAGAGCACTTTTTCTGTACATTGAATATTTTTCCAAAATTTCTATGTGGGGATACTATACTATCGACATAGTGGCCAAACCAATTTATTTTGGAATTTTTGTCTGTCTGTCTGTCTCTCTGTCTGTCTGTCGTTCTTTTCGTCCAGGTATCATTTGAAAACCCGTGGATGGATTTTGATAGGACTTTCACTGATGTGTTGTGTAGAAGTAGGGGTATAAATTGATATATAAAACATCACGCTATGTTTCATAGGGGCTAAGCAGTGAAACATTACTTGCACATATTACCACGTAATTTCCTTTGTATGTGGATAGTATGACTTATGTCTTATTCTAAGGTCTTATTATTACAATACAAATATTAGTTCTAAATATTTTTTTAATGCATCGTAACCAACAATTTAATAGTTACCGTTGCCTGCGTAAACCGGCAGGTGTTCAATACACTACATTTATAAAAGAATAATTGTGAAACCCTATTTATTTCTCTTTTTGGAACACTGAAACATATATAGTTTGCTCTTTCTAACAAGGATCGCCTGACTATTGTCAATGCTTACGACGGGCTGTTCTAAATTTAAAAGCTCAAAGGTAGTCAAACAAAGAGGTTATTGTAATCATTGTTTTAAAATATTACCATGCTCTTTACACCTTATTCTATCCTAAGTTCTATACAGAATCCAACCGATAATTTTCTACTCGAATTTTGAAGTCTTCGACTGACACTTATAGACTGATCAGTTAATCATTAAGATATGTATTGCCATAAATAAAAAAAAAAAGATATGTATTATTACGCTATATACAATAGGGACTGAGCAGACATTTAGTTTGCATAAGATGGTTCATGAAATTTTAATGAAACTCCCCAAGTCCAGGTAGTGTATAGGTATTGTATTACAGTCGCAACAATAAAAGATGCGTAAAACTTAGAACTTTCATTATCGAATATCATTAGACAGTAATTTACGATGTTAGCTTGATTTACATTATGAACAGCGCCATCTATCGGTGAAATTGAACATACAATCACTATAGAACTTTAATCTATTATATCTATTAAGTCGTGTTAGTTAGTTATACACTATTTATAACTCAAGAACGGCCTAACCAATTCGGCTGAAAATTGGTGGGGAGGCTTTTTATCCCGGTAGGTTAAGGTTAAGCAACGTTAGGTAAGGCATTAAATGGATGGGTGAACCGATTTGTATGAAAGTGTGCATATCAGGTAGGTCTGAGAATAGATCATACAGTATATTTCATACCGCTAGGTTAAGGTTAAGCAACATAAGGCAAGGTCATTAAATAGATGGGTGAACCGATTTGTATGAAATTTTGTGTGCATATCGGGTAGGTCTGAGAATAGGCCGTAAAGTATATTTCATGCCACTAGGTTAAGGTTAAGCAACATAAGGAAAGGTCATTAATAGATGGGTGAACCGATATGTATGAAATTTTGTGTGCATATCGGGGAGGTCTGAGAATAGGTCATAAAATATATGTAATGCCGCTGATACCATGATTGACGAGGATATATAGAACGAGAGGAGGGTGCAAGAGAGGAGAAAGAGGGAGAGGGGATTCGAGGAGGGGGTGATGGGGTGAGGGATCAGGGGAGTTAGGTGGTGTAAGGGGGGAGTGAGAAGGAGCAAGTTCGTAGAAGAGAGAGGGGGAGAGGGTTCAGAGAGGGGACAACAGGGAGAGGAAGAGGGGGAGTGTGACGGAAACCGAAGCGGGAGGGGGAAAGAGAGAGGAGAGAAAGAGCATATAATTAGTTTTTTTTTATAAGAGAGAGAGAGAGAGATGGAGAGAGATAAATCTAGGGAGGAGTGAGAAAAGGGGAGCAAAATGTAATAAAAGCGCGGGCGGAGCTGCGTGGGTCAACTAGTTGTCAAATAAAAATTGCGCTAATGGATGTTAGAATATTTTGTTTAAACCTTGGTGTCCTTTTGTTTAAACTAAAATACTGGGCCTAAGAGATTTTTCAGGGACAAGTGTAATTGCCCATCGGCACACATGTTGCTTAAGATCAGGCAAACCTGCTCTTCTCACTCAGTTGCATAAATAAGAATTAACACTGCCTGATTATTCAAATCAAACTGTAAAATCGATACCTCAAAACGATTTCCAATACACAACCGTTTCACTATAAATGTCGAATACAGCGACATCGACATTGTCGCGCGTTATAAAGGGGCCCCTAGATCAGCGTGTCCCAAATCCAATCAGCTATTGAATTAACCCCGTCCGTGTGACGAGAATACGGATTCGCCCTATCCTCACGTCAAATGTTTATCTTTCATCTGGCACGGCGTTAATGTAAGTGCGAGTACATCGTGTAATGGCACGGGGCCCCGGTACATCTGCTGAGTATGCGATGATCACGGGTCTCGCCCCTCAATAGTGACGCGATAACGATTTGAAATGTTTATTCTTACCGCTCATTACTGTATAAATGATATTCTCGATTCTCTCGTTTTTTTGCTGTACCTACTGTGCTTTTTTTTCTTAAAATATGAGCCAGTGATTGGCTAAGATGGCATTTGAAGAAAAGTGGCAACGCTGTTAGAGGTCTATTCAATCTAGCCTTGAAGACATTCACATTATAATCGGATGGAAAAACCGATGCAGGCAAACTATTCCAGCCATTCGCTGTACGTATTATATATGACGCAGCAATTCACTTAGTCCGGGCTGGTCAACAACAAACTGCTACTTTACAGCTAAACATTTGACTCTGCGGTGGAACCTGGAAGATCTCTTGCATATCTACCACACCTAGTTCGTCTCTAGAATACTACTGACTCATTGAATTTGAGAATATTCAAATTCAATATAACTTTATTATGCATAGACCTAACGAGAGCACTTAGATGTTGTCAACTTTTTTTACAACTACCACCGGATTACAACGCGTCCTCTACTGAAAAGATTCGGCAAGAAATTCAGTGGGCTTATCATTTTTTAATTTATGTATTTTTTAAATAAATTTGATTAAATTTATATACTATTAAAGTTATAGGCTTGCATGAGTATCGCAGTTTTATAGTCCAGGTAATCCGAGATTTTATAGTAGTATTTTATCATCAAATTTGCTTCACTGCATAATACAATTTAGTATCTTATTATATCATATCTATCTGTGGGGTGTTCTGATAAGAATAGCACCCTCCCATCTCCCGTTGGGTGTCCGAAAGAGGCGACTAAGGGAAAACAAGAAGACGGGCAGCAGCGTTTTTCTATTGGATTACCTACGTGCGTGCGAGGATGGGGATTATTATTATTATAGCAAAGAAAAAAATCTCCTTTCTAAAGGAGAGGGCTCGGTTCAACAGTGGACGTCTTTTGGCTGTTTGTCTAGTGGCTAGACACCCTGGTTGCTACGCAATAGGGCGTGGGTTCGCCTTCGGAGTCGCTGGACGTTCGTGGTGTGACCGCTAGGTCGTCCGGTTGTAGTAGTAGGTTGAGTACGGCGGCAACTCCGAGGAGAACAGCGGCAGGGCTGCGACCCTCGCCCCGTGAGCCCCGTATTTGGTTCCCGGGGGCTATAATGCGCCCCCCGGTGGCGGGCTCAAATGCAAAGCAATGAGGGGCGGGCCCCAGGTGCAGATCCCACCAGATAGATCTCATGTATCGATGCGACAGCCGTGGGGGTTTTAGTGCGGTAAGAATCCCACATACCCCGGTTGAGTGAGCCCCACAGCTCCCGGAGACCTATTGAAGATTTACGAAAAAAAAACGTGGCTTCGATTCCCACCAAGTGTCTAAGTGTTATTTATCTATATAAGTACGTATTTATACAAAATGTAGAGATATAAGTATTAGTATCAGTTGTCTAGTTTCCGTAGTAGCTCTGGGTTCCGTGGCTCTGCCTAGGTGGGATGACCGTGTTTGGATTTTCCCAGAATATAGTATTATTATTTATTTAATTATATGCACCTAGGCTAGACACGTGAACGGTTCCTTACAAATCCCAGCAGTTATGTCTAATGTCATTTCGCCAACACGGATCTCCGTATATCCGGAATCTAATAACGGCTCTCCTCTCGGAGGCAAAACACAATATTTTCCGGGCTCGGGCTAAACACAGCGACCTCTGGCGGACAATATTTTGCTCGGCTCCCGCGATATCGGTTTATTCAAATGCTCCTTGTCCGACCCGGCCTCATAGAATCAACCTGCATAACATTATACATATTGAAATTCTTCCACCCTTGAACATCTATACGGTATATTATTCTATGAATAACTTTATAGCACGCAGATGTGTGAAATATTTTTGCAATAAACGAGCATTACCCTTGTACTGGATGCTTGTATGCATAAATATGTATTTATCTGAAATTTCATTGAATAAATTGATGTAAATGTTACGCTTGGCACCGATCAGTTATCATAATACAGAAATCCTTCAGCTGGATATAATTTTATTTACATATAGGTAGTATAGCACTGCACCCCCTAGAGTGTTAGTACTCTTCTGAGTCGCAGGACGTTCGGGATGTAGGCCCTAGGATGTCCATTGAGTACAGCGGCGACTCCGCGGAGGACAGCGTCGGGGATGCGACCCCCGTCTCCGTGAGCACCGTCTCTGGTTCCCGGGGGGCTATAATGCACCCCCCAGCGACGGTCTCAAAGGCAAGGCACTCAAGGGTTCCTGGTGCAGATCCCACCGGAGAGCCCACATCTGCCAATGCTATGGCCGCGGGGGTATTAGTGGGTAAGAGTCCCACATACCCCGGTTGACCCCCGCAGGTCCCGGGGAGCTTTCGAAGGATTCCCCCGCGAAAATAAGAAAAAGATTTGTTAAGTACTGTCGAGCCATTTAAATAGAGCACAATTCCAACCTCCGAACTACTGATTAGAAATTTCCAACACAAAAATACGTGTACAATAAATAGATTTTCTATACTAGGAATTGAACTCAGAATCTTCCTTGACTACAGCGCCATCGATAAATTAGGTTATTATATCCTATGTTATTGGAGTCTGTCCAGCCTATAAATATAAAAGATCCTAATTGAGGTCCATTTCTGTGTTATACGAGTAGCGAGCTTTTATGTTTTCAGCTTTCTTTTATTTATTATATCCACTATAACAATCGGAACTTATACTACAATACAACATTATATACTTATAATAAAACTGTAACAGGTCCAATTCTGTACATTGAAGATATTTTGAAAATTATATTTGGAGGGCATTCTATAACCGATACTGAGGCCGAAAAATTTTTTTTTTAATTTTTGTTTTTCTGTCTGTCTGTCTGTCTGTCTGTATCACGGCTGAGCATCACGCCGAAACTACTGAATGGATTCAAATGAAACTTGGCATGATTTGAGATCTTACTGCGAGGTAGGCCATAGGATACTTTTTATCCCGTAATCTAGCACGGTTCTTCTGGGAGAGGGGATTAAAGTCAAAATGGGTACTTGGTTATACGCTTGGTCCGATTTTATCAATTTTTCTTTATAATATAAAAAATATTAGTAAGGGAACACTCATAGAGAGTTACTGTTGTTATCAAGGTTTTGTAATCGATCGGGGTAAGCAACGTTAGGTAAGGTCATTAAATAGATGGGTGACCGTTTAACGCCATTTGAACTAAACGGGTCCGTGCTTCGGAGAGCAAGTAAAAAGTGGGTCCCAGTTTTTAACCGACTATAAAAAAGGAGGTTATGTATTCGATGCGAATGTCTGTTATTAAAAGTTTAGATAACGTAAAAATAGCGCAGGCGGAGCTGCGTGGGTCAGCTAGTACAACATATTATTGAGACGAGTAATGACGTCATAGTTATCAAGGCGCCACGCTTATTGAAGTCTAGACTGTTCTTAATTTACTTACTTTATAAGTGAAATGATTAAGTCAGTAACGAATTACATCGACAAGACACAAACAAACCCTTATTAGCTAAGTGCGACGTGAAAATTGATAGCGGAAAAATAATATTGTGGAGCGAGCGAGCGTCCGCCACAGAAATAATTCAATGATTCCTATCAGATATCGCTCTCCTCTGGGAAATTTTGCTTATTATGATTTGCTAGCCGCCGACAGCGACCACGACGGACTGACAAACAATCCTGATTACATGCACACATCAAAGCCGTCCGCACAGACTACTTCAAAGAAAAATTTTATTGGTGTCATTTACATTTTTATTGGTATGCTAGGACACCGCCAGCCGGCTCGTCCTGAAACGTAAGTGATTTTGAATTTTCTGATGTGTATTTTATTATCTGATTTTATGTGTGCTCAATATGACTACGTATTACCATAGGAAAAACATTACGGTCACGTATCTTAAAGCTTTCTGTATGTAAATCTGTTACATACACTAAGGATTTTGTTATCATTTTATTCGTAAAACCCTTAACAAAAACATTCATACACATAAGTATAACATTTATTAAAAACAAACAGATTAGTAAACGAAGCAGTCGTCGAGCTAGTTTGTTGGTCTTACCAAAAATTAGAACAAATTACGGTAAAAAATCTATTACATTTGAAGGAGCGCAACTTTACAACAAATTACCTTCATGTATAAGAAATGTAAACTCACTTAAGGCATTCAAAATTCAACTATCTCAATATCTTACTTCAGAAACTGGAAAAGTAATGCTTTAAGTGAGTACCAATTTTTAGCGAGTGAAATGACGAATATAATTATTATCATACGATTAGCTGTATTCTCAAGTAAGTGACTGTAATTGTCTTATTGAGAATAAATGTCTTAAACCATAAACCATAAACCATTTTACATACTACGCGTACTCACCGTGTGCAAAAGCATTTATCATTTTTACCTACGACTATTACATAGTCAACGGTATAAAAGAGGATGTCCTGCGAGTATGTTTTTTTAGTTGTGCCCTACTGGCTAGGAAAATGCAGACCGATCACCTGACTGTCTTAATATGATCTATGCGTCGGATGGGCCTGTAAAAAGTCTGTCCTGCGCCTAACCGCTCCCCGGTCGTGGCAGTCTTCCATCCCATCGGATTGTGAGAGGTATAAAGGAAGAGAGATTGCACGCACTTGTGTCTACACAAGCGCTTGTGAACTATAATATCTCCCGCGTAGATGGCTGAATTTGTAAAAGATTGGCCGCTGTGGTCGTATCAGCCAGGAGTATTATTACATTATTATTATGTTTTTCTATAGCCATCTTCAGAAAAACAATTGTACGTATAACCATACGACTTTCCTTGAAAGGCGGAAGAATTTGGAAGAAGATAATTCTTCGGTGGTGGTTTGAGGCGCAAATAGTCATCTGTAATCCTAGTTTGGCGATTTGGTAAATGATTAGGTGGTGGTATGATTAAACCGAGTATCTCCGTGCTTCGGAGGGCACGTGAATAGTCAGTCCCGATTCTTGTTATAGTGTAGTAAGGAAAGAAAGAAACGGGTGATAGGCAACTTTTGCAAAGCGATGATAGACTCTTTTATTTTTTTCTTAATATAAGTTAATACTTGTATTTGCATGAAAGAATCCGGAATTAGAGTATTCGATGAAGAACCAGAGTTACCGACATAGATCTCAGGATGTGCAAATTGAAGTGGCAATGGGCAGGCCACTTCGCTTGAAGTACCGGAAGACAGCGTAGGTAACCTAGTAAGAGGCCTGACTAGATGCACCGACGACATTGCAAAAGTCGCAGGCAATCGATATATGCAAATGGCTACGTCGTTTACTGTTGCGTTTCAAAGGGAAGTCCCCTTTGAAACGCCACAAGTTCAGCAGTAGACATCTTCCGACTGATGATGATAAAGTTAATGCTTGACTGAGATCCCACCTGATGGAAGGTGGTGATTCCGTAGGTGTAAATAAACTAGCTAATTGACAACACAACGAAAAGGAACTATTATAGAAGTATTGCTGCGCCAGTAGTATAACGGACTAACGATTGTCCTTAATCCTCATTAAGAACTAGCAACCTTATATTATATGTACTGTAGAAACTCTACTGGAAGGTAACGTTACTTGGCCTTCAGTAAGATGGAGGTACGTACCCCTAATCGGGATCCTCAAGCCTAGATAAGGTAGAAGTAGGTACTTATCCTATCGTATGTAGATAATACAAGTTCACTGACTTATCTACAGGCTATGGATTCCGCTATGCACCATAGCGGATTTTTTGCACAGTTATCACAAGAAGATTTTGCTGATTGACCAATCTCTCTACTACAAAATTATGTAGGTATTTATGTTGATATGCGCAAGCGGAATCAATTTCGAGTTTTATACTTTGTCTAATAAACAATTGAATGATAGTATCATTGTTATATCATACATAAAGAAAACATTCTAGTGTTACTGATTTGTGCCAATTGTTCGGTCTTTGAATAAAATTGAGATAAGATACTTTGGCTTCGAAATTGAGAAACAATTCAACAGAAATATCAGACTTCTATAAATTGAGAGGAATGAAAGATAGAAATCTTTATGGAAAACCATTAGGTAAGGAAGCATTGTTTGTGCTATCTACAGAGCATGTTTAGGCGTTTCGTGATTGATTCCACTGTAATTTCCATACGCGTGCTCGGCTCATATTAGCCACTTTATACACCCACCAGATTGAAAAGGGACCTTTCTACCCATGACCACCTCGAGGCCACTATTGCTGACTTAAAAATTCAACTTAACGAACGTGAACAGGACATGTTGCTCAACGATGTGTTGATCTCTGGTCTTCCTGAAACTAGAGAGGAAAACCCTTATCACCTAATAAATATAGTTGCCGCAAAGCTGGGTCTCAAGATCGACGAGCGCGATATCGTAAATGTGGAGCGAGTAGGCGCTGTGCATAGAAACCGTGTCGAGGGCACAGTCAGTACAGAGCCACCGCGCCCGCGTAGCATTATCGTGCGACTAGCTCGACGTTCTACTCGCGACCAACTACTGCATGCAGCGCGAGTGCGTCGTGGCTTCTCCACCTCCGATCTCGGTTTACTGGGCCAACCGCGCCAGATTTATTTAAACGAACGGTTGACGCGTCTAAATGGGAGGCTCTTTTATAATGCTCGGGAAGCCGGAAAACGCCTACAATATAAATACGTGTGGACCAAAGAAGGCCGTATTTTTGCGAAAAAGGCTGATGGTATGTCGGCGCAGCGAATTCGTTCCGATGCGGATTTACTAAAAATTTTTGGGAGCGGAGCGGTTTGATATTTTATTTTTTGTCATGTTTCTTTTGCTTTTTTATTTCTTATCTTCCGTTTGTTTTTTGTTATAATCTGTTTGTTGTAAGGTCATATCGTGTGTTTAATTTTAGTATTATTTTAAATTGGTATCAATGTCGTTATTTGTATGTCGTGCCAGAGAGGTATGCCATTACGGTAAAATTGATTTTCGGTTGCAAGCTTGTTTGTTTTATTTCTCAGTATTGCGTTCTTTATTATATTATTATATATAACATACTTATACATATATACAAATATAGTATTACTTTTTGTCTAAATGCTTTGAATTATTATATCGATCGTTGTTTAGATTCAATGTGTATGATGTATTACGAGTGTTTATTATTTATTACAATTTATATTCATTGCAATTCTACTAGATCCTATCAGATGACATGTCGCTTAATGATATACTATATAGTTATAATTATATTTCAATGATTAATAAATATTTAAAGGTTGGTTTCCTCAACGCTGGGTCCTTAGGTACTAATCATGACGAGTTTGTCGCTGCTATGGAACGCCATGACGTAAATATTATGGCCTTGAACGAGACTTGGCTTAGAGTAGGCGAAGAGGGTCGTGCGCCCTCAGTGCCTGGTTTCCGGTTGCGGCATATGCCTCGCCCGGTCAGCGTGCATGGTGGCCGTGGTGGAGGTGTCGGCTTTTATATCAAGCGCGGTACTAACGTTCGTTCTTATGCACACCCTGTCGATCCTGAATGCGAGTACGTTGAACAAATGTGGCTTGTACTGACAGTTAATGGTATTAAACTTGCGGTTGGTACAGCGTACAGACCACCATGGCAAGATGTTGATGTATTCTTAGATGCCTTAACTTATTCCATAAGTTCTTTGTCATCGTGCAGTTATATTATACTTTTAGGTGATTTTAACATCAATTGGCTCGTGCAATCTGATTCCAAAACGATTAAATTGAACGTATTTCTGAGGTGTTTAAACATAAAGCAACATGTCATGACACCTACTCATTTTACAGATCATAGTCAGTCGCTTATCGACCTGGTGTGTACAGATGCCAAGGTTACTAATGTTAACGTGGATCCTATCAGCGCGCTTGGGGGGCATGCTTTCATAGTTACTAGTTTTCTTTTTAAAAAAGACGTGATCCCTCCAAAAACCTTTACCTGCAGGAACATCAGTAGTATTCCCTTGGCGCAGCTAAATAATGATTTGGATTCTGTAGTTTGGAGTATACCTATCTGTTCTCAAGATGTTAATGAAATGGTTGGATACCTTAATTTTCATTTGCTTGCTATATTTGACAAGTATGCTCCTCTTAAAACACATACGGTAAAAGAAAGGTCCTATCCTTGGATAACCTCAATCATACAGTTTATGATGCACTTGCGCGATCAAGCTCGAGTAGAATATTTAAAGAACAAGTCGGAAGTGAAACAAGCGTATTATAAAGACCTTAAACGGCTTGTTAATATATCTTTGTATTTTGAAAAAAAGGCCTATTTTGAACATAACATAAATAGTAACATTAACTGTCCGACTACACTATGGAAGAACTTAAAAACCAATTTATTGCCACCCAAAGTTGAAATGGAACTACCTCCACATTTTAATGACGCTGACAAAATTAATTCCCACTTTTTAGACGTTCCTTGCAATATGAATATTTCACTGTCTTCTCTGACATATTATGAGTTTAATAGATTTAGTAGTAGTACTTTTTCATTAAAGCCAGTGGATCAGTCCCTTGTTGCAAAAATCTTGACCAATCTCAAATCCAACGCTGAAGGCTGTGACTGTATTAATATGAATATGTTTATGTTGAGCCTACCTCAAACTCTGGATATCCTTACATCTATTGTTAATTCTTCTTTGACCACGTCAACCTTCCCTGAGATCTGGAAGCTTGCCATCGTGCGACCTATCCCTAAGAAACCTAATCCCATCGAAGTGAAAGACTTACGGCCTATAAGCATTTTGCCGTTTTTATCGAAGGTGTTAGAGAAGGCAGTAAGTTTACAGCTAACTGAGTATTTGGAAAGCAACAATATCCTTCCAGAGGTACAATCAGGTTTCAGACAAGGTCGCAGCACTGCTACAGCTTTGCTAGATGTAACTGACAATATTTTAGCTGCTCAAGATGAAGGCATGTGTACTCTGTTGGTTTTATTAGACTTTTCTAGGGCCTTCGATTCTATCAATATTTCACTCCTTCTTTCTAAGATGGCATTTTACGGGTTTGATCCAGATACGATAAAGTGGTTCGACAGTTATTTGTCAAATCGCGCGCAGTATGTGGAAATCCGGAACACCGACGGAACTAGTTTGATATCGGATATAAAACCTGTGGTAAAAGGGGTTCCTCAGGGTTCAATTTTGGGTCCTCCTTTATTTATCCTATATAGTGCAGATATAGCTAAAGCAGTCAAAAATTGTCGATATCATATATATGCGGATGATATTCAAATATATTATTCTTTTAAACCCGAAGACTATGCAGTTGCGGTGCGTGCTATAAATGATGATCTTTGCAGAATGACGGATTGGTCCAATAGAAATTCGTTGATCCTTAACCCTTCAAAGACAAATTATATGATTTTCGGAACTATTAATCAGCTAAATAAGTTAGAACGTGTTAATATAGCTCCTTTACATGTTACCGTCATGGGGGAGCAAATAGTGCGCGTGAGTGAGGCGCGTAATTTGGGTTTGATAATGGATCAAGATCTTAGATTTGAAAGTTACATCGCAAATTGTGTACAGAATTGCTTTTACCGACTAAAAGTTTTATACAAGATGCGCCCCTTCCTAAGTCAGCAATTACGTATACAGTTAGTTGAGTCAATAGTATTATCAAAATTAAATTATGCTGATATAGTTTATGGTCCGCGTTTATTAGCACGTACCGAAAAGCTCTTACAAAGAGTCCAAAATGCTTGCGCACGATTCTGTTTTGAAATTCCACCTCGAACCCATGTTACGCCTTTTCTTAACAAGCATTCAATATTAAAAATGAAATTACGTCGTAAACTGCATTTGGCTTGCCTCCTCTTTGGGGTTATTAAGCACAAATGCCCTTTATACCTTCACTCAAAGATGGTCTGGCTAAACAGACATAGGCAGCATGGGGTCAGACACTGTGCACAACAAATGGCAACACCTGCACACAAATCTATGGCTTTTCGAGGTAGCTTTAGGTACGCAGCATCTAAGTGTTGGAATAACATCCCGCCACCGATTAGAGATCTTCAAACTTTGTCTACTTTCAGACGTAACCTTAAGATCTTCCTTTTAAATTTACAAGTTAAATTTGAATCTGTCAATTTTAATTTATCGGTTATTTAATTTTTTTTTTTCTTCTAATTTATTCTATTTAGGTACAACTGTGTATTTTAATCTTCATTTTTAATTTAATTTACTATTTAATAAATAAGTATGCTGTTTAGACGATTTTATTATTATTATTATGACCATACGTACTCTTTCTGTGTTTGTTCATACCGTCTTACTATTTTATTGTTCGCCTCTTTACTTTTATTTAAAGAATTTATTATTTGTTGTATTTATAATTTTGTAGTTATATGTTCTTACCTCCGTCCGTGAGTCACTAAAAACAGGGTTGCCAACTGAAAATCAGCGCTGGGTGCATTCCACCCTGCTCATGCTGAGTTGGTGTCCTTTTTGGCATGGCATACAGGATATTAGACTTAACATTATTTTAAGTGTTCATTTTTCTTATATGTTTTTTTTTTTTTCTCGTATACGTAGTTTGTAAATGTCTGTAATGTAATGTAATCTTGTATGTGCATGTCAAATAAATGTTTTTTCTTCTTTTCTTCTTCTTCTTAAAAGGCCCACCCCGCCGCTCTCTTTACTCCTATAAAAACATTATAGGGGGGTAAGCCGGTATTCGTTGCAGGGTCAACTTAATTCGGCCAGCTTTTCTACGACTATACAATTGTACTGCGGGGCGACCTCACGGCGCCTGCCGAGTCACGCACATATATTTTTTCAAAGCCTTAAGTTATATTGCCATTTATTATACGGATGGTACATACCTATTAATAGGCTATTGGGGATCTTCTTGAGATCTTTTTAGGATCTGAAAGTAGGTTTTAGGCTGCGACAACAAAGTAGGTACCTACGGTACGTAATCTCTTTAAAGTCTGTCGTAATTTTAGTTTCCTAAGCTTGGAAACTGAGCGAGTGCGTAGTAATTTCTGCGTAAATGCCAAAAATTATCGAACAATTTATTTATTTTACTTGACATGAAACTTGAAAGGAAATCGTTATAATTTGATCAGGATTTGATTTAGGCTGTGAACTTATGAAAAGAAAACAACGCGTAAATCGTTCGCCTTCCCACACGTCGTAAAAGTCGGATAAAGAAAATGGGTTACTTAATGGATGCTTACAGACGATGGGCTTGTAACCCATCACTACATAAACCCACAGTATATCATGATAATAGACACCATAAGCGCGGGATTTCTTCTTCTTGTTGAAAGAAACCTTCAAGCCACGATCAACTTCTATATGCATAAAATTAGCAAATTTTAAGTACTATAGTTATATTTCCAGCGTAAATGGGTAATAATCTCGAGCTAAAAAATGCAGTAGATTAAATATATATATTCAATAATACGAACAATTAGGAATGAAGTGATACCAGGTGTCCATGAAGGAACACCTGCTTAAATGGATGAAAGGGAATACCAGTGAGCAGAAGAATTTTCAACATAAACCCTGTTAAAGTTGGTATTCATGTTTTTTTTCAGCAACAAATGAATAAATTACAAAAAAAAAATATGGTCAACTTAAAATCTTTTTCCAGTGTGTTTTATGTGAATGATGTTGATAACATTATTTCAGCCGGGTAATAATGTTGTACTAAACTCCCTTGGGTAATAATGTGATTTGAATTTCGAACGTCACACAACACTTTTACAACAGCTATAATACTACTCTAAGCATAGACCTGCATGAAAAAAAAACATTTGAAAATCGAACCGGGCGAGACGAGCAGAACCCAGTGTTCTAGAAAAGAAAAAAAATGATGTTAACGCGTTAACGCTGCAAATCACTGCAGTTTGTACACTGTGCCACTATGTTGATATTATTGACAGTGTCGTTGGTCTAGTGGTTAGACACCCTGGCCGCTACCCGATGGGTCGTGGGTTCAATTCCCACCAAGTGTCTGGGTGTTATTTAACTATTTAATTAATATCAGTTGTCTGGTTTCCATAGTACAGGCTCTGCCTAGTTTTGGATCAGATGATCGTGTGTGGATTGTCCCAAGATATTCTTATTATTTTAATTCTAGCAATATTTGTATTTTATTACCTCGCAGTAGGTGTGAAAAGTAGTGTATTCTTCTCGGGGATAAAGGTGTCTTGGTCTTGGGCGAGCTTAAATCCCTCGCTGTACTCAGGATTCTATATAGTATGAACTCCCTCGCTACGCTCGGGAGTTAACTCTATACTCCCTCGCTAAATATTAATTTAGCTGAGGGGATAAATAGTTAAATAACACCCAGACACTTGGAAGAATTGAACCCACGACCCATCGGGTAGCGGCCAGGGTGTCTAACCACTAGACCAACGAGACTCAATAATGTCAGCATAATGATTTGCAGAGCTAACACGATAACATTTTTTTTTCTTTTCTAGAACATTGGGTTTTACTCGTCGCGCCCGGTTCGATTTTCAAATGGTTAGAGTAGCATTATTATAACTGCGGTAAAAGTGTTGAGGAATTTTTGTTTGACGTTCGAAATTCAAATCACATTATTACCCAAGGGAGTTTAGTACAACATTATTACCCGCCTAGACTATAGGGATATAAAACTATTATAAACTACCGGTTATATTATTTTCTATTGTTTTAATCTATACTTATAATAAAACTGTAACAGGTCCAATTCTGTACATTGAAGATATTTTGAAAATTATATTTGGAGCGCATTCTATAACCGATACTGAAGCCGAAAATGTAATTTTTTTAATTTTTGTCTGTCTGTCTGTCTGTCTGTCTGTCTGTATCACGGCTGAGCATCACGCCGAAACTACTGAATGGATTCAAATGAAACTTGGCATGATTTGAGATCTTACTACGAGGTAGGACATAGGATACTTTTTATCCCGTAATCTAGCACGGTTCTTTTGGGAGAGGGGACTAAAGTCAAAATGGGTACTTGGTTATACGCTTGGTCCGATTTTATCAATTTTTCTTTATAATATAATAAATATTAGTAAGGGAACACTCATAGAGAGTTGTTATCAAGGTTTTGTAATCGATCGGGTTAAGCAACGTTAGGTAAGGTCATTAAATAGATGGGTGACCGTTTAACGCCATTTGAACTAAACGGGTCCGTGCTTCGGAGAGCAAGTAAAAAGTGGGTCCCAGTTTTTAACCGACTATAAAAAGGAGGTTATGTATTCGATGCGAATGTCTGATATTAAAAGTTTAGTTAACGTAAAAATAGCGCAGGCGGAGCTGCGTGGGTCAGCTAGTATGTAATAACTATACTGTTACCGTTATAAAAATTTACGCACTGAAAAAAAAATACCCTGTATAATATAGGTATATCTTAAGAAATGGTTAGAATAGAGTAAAAAATATAAAAAAGATTCAATAAATGTGGATCGAGTGGCATCTGTGTGAAAATAAACCGGCACTATTGTCGCGTCTTTTCTCTCTTATCTCAAGGACAAGATGTTAGCGACGGTCTTAAGTACGAGCCGTCATCAGTTCCTCTCCGCGTCAATAGCCCTGCGACACTGCTTTGCAGGCAATTCCCATGGATTTTATGTATCTACTCAGCTTTATCTTAATGGACACGATTTATGGTGTCAATAAAGTGCGTCAGCCTCTGTTTTGTGGTTGAATGATTATCCACTCGTAATCAACTATCTTAATGACTAATAAAGACTATCCATCACACATTTTCTGTACGAATTGGTAGTAGTTTATTACATGGACTAATTCGTTGATTAAATTAGTCCAATGCGTGGAGATTGATAAAATCTCATATCGTTCTAAATCCATTTTTTTATATAAACCGAACCCTTAACGGAACCATCCCTAAGTCCACTTAAAACCCTAGGGTACAATAATTTCATTACGTCATCAATGCGACTCAACACACTAATTCGCGCCGGCCTTTATCCTCTTTGCTGCAAGGAAATAAAAATATGATACGTCCTCACTTTGATTAATCAACTTGATACACGGAGGCGTACGTGCCTGCGACTGGGGGCCTAATGACTGACGAACAATTAAAATGGACAACGTCGGAACTACGCGCATGTATGTGGGAATTGGCGCAAATACAGGTCGAACTAGGGGCTTCAACAAGTGCTGAATTCTATTCGTGTCAGAGTTTTATGTTTTTGTTCAATTGAAAAACTTAGCCTTGCGTTCTTAGAGCATCACGCGACACCTGGAATCCTTGAAACGAAGTAGTCGTATAACTATAATTTGCCTAAATTTTATTTATTGCCAAATTTACATATAATTCCGATGTCGTGTAGTTTTTAAAATGTTTGGAAAAACTCGAACATTTTATCGAAAATGGCTAAATAATTAATAAATAAATCTTAGCTATAACGGAAATCTTTTTAATTATCAGCACAAATTCTTCGGTTTCCGTCTGAATAGGTACACAAACTTTAAATTTACAATCAACTTTTCGCCCTAACGTTTACGGGAAAAATTAAAACGAAATCCAACACGACAGCGTCCCTCAAATTGGAACACGGCTCGTGTGAACAAAATATATTTACCCAGCGAAAAAAGGGATGATATTGTGACTCGCGACTAATCGCCTGACATCTCAACTTTGTTCTTCTTATTTGCGGCGCGTTCATAAGCCAGGGCGGGCTGGGTCGGTCGTCTCGAATCTTAAACAGTCCGGGCCGCGAGCAAATTGACGACGATATCAGCTAGCAGACTCCTGTCACCCCTGCGTAGGTTATTAGTCCGTGCGGTAGACAAACACGGCCTTCAGCCCCGTATATTATTATTTATGTAGCTAATATTGCCTCCGATCATCAATTCGTTGGACTGAAATATTATTAAAGCGCGGAATATTTCAGTATTACATATTTCCCTAAAACTTACCTTTGCTGAAAAATAAATTGTTTAGTGGTAAATATTTGACTAATGAAAATCCGGTAAACAGTTCATTTTGTTTCAGAATGTCGTAGTAAGTACCCTTTTTTTTTGTTTTCGCGGGAATAACCTTCGATTGGTCTCCGGGACCTGTGAGCATCAACTGAGGTAGGTGGGATTATTACCCACTAAAATCCACTCGCATGAGAAGATTGACCTGGGCTCGCCAGTGGGACCTGCACCAGGACCAGGAATCCCTCAGTGTCTTGACTTTGAGCCCGCCGCGGGAGGCGCACTATAGCCCCCGGGAACCAGACACGATGCTCACGAGAACGGGGGTTGCAATCCCACCGCCGTCCTCCTTGGAGTCACCGCCGGCTGTGCTCAATTGACGTCCTATGACCCACACCCCGAACGTTCAGCGACTCCGAAGCCAAAACACCTAACCAGAACATAAAAGTTGGTTGTATTTGGTCGATTTACAATGAACTGTTTTACTGATCTGGGAAAGCCTGCAATTTCGACTTACATATTCTCATTAATTGAAATAAACAATTGCAATTTGAAACAAGAAAATCAATTGACTAAAATTGTTAAATGCGATACATCTAGAAAAAGACAATTCTCAATTCGACTGTTAGACGTGCGTCGTAACGAAATTTAAATGCTCTAAAAATGTAAAGCAACACGATAAAGGCCCGAATAGTTTTAACACGTAGTTGCATTAGGTATTCTACAGTCTACTTTATGCTAGGACGACAGGCGGCAGCGGGGGGTAGTAAACCTTATTTGAGCCAGGCGCGCGTGACAAGAAACTGGAAACGCAACTTGTATGTCGCGTCGCGTCTTGTCGCTCGAATTCTCATCAAATCATCCGACAACAATGTCGTTGCAAATCCCAACGAGGGATCAGAAGATATTAGAGCTAAATTGAACCGGAGCTGTGGTGATACCTAATTGCATATGTTTGACGTGATACGTATTCCTTTCGTACTCGAGTGGAATCGTACCCAATATTATGTTTGGTTTCGGGACTCGATCGCTGTCGTTGTAAATAACATTACTGATGAAACTTTTATTTTATCCTACAAGTATATATAAATTTTAATCTAAAAGCCACGACTAGAAACTCTATGTTTAAAACATTTACCTTACCACAGCTTGGATAGATAAAAGCTAAAAGACAACTTCGCATTCAGAATTTATTAGCCTCTTAAAATCGCTAATACAGAAAAGTCGCTGCGACACCTGTTAGACGGCAAGTTTAAATTATCTCTACAGATAAAAAGTGACTAGATAATACAGAGAGATCCTTCGAAGGCGGCTGCTGTCCTCGCGAATCATTAATTTTAATTCGTACCCCGTGACGACGGTCGCTCTAATGAATTATTGGGAATCGCTGGAGTGCCCCCCTTCCCCCTTTGGACTTCCTACAGTTTTTCTTCGGGACTTAGCATAATGTAAAAAAATGTTACGCGACCCCGCTGCATACTAATTGCTTGTTGTGTCGGCTCTCTTTAAGTAATATTCAGAACTTACCGAGCGGAACTTTGGTGGAGCGAGACAAGATTAACAACTTTCGCTCCTGATCGATCACTTAACATTGCTGTTTCTAGCCCCCTACGCTAAAAGGGAGGTAATAAGTTTGACACCTACGTATGCCTGTCTTTGTTTCTGTCCGTCTCTTCTGCATTGTACTCAATAAACTTTTAGCTTTCGTGGTCCAGCGGAAAACTATGCAATCTGAAGTTCGCGGGTTCTAATCTGTCAGGGAGAAACAACTTTGTGCAGCTGCCCCTTACAGTTTAGGACAATACAAGCCGATGAACTCTAGAAATTAGGATGATCTATGCATTCGTGCGCCTGCGATCCCTCGCCGTTCTGCCGTAAAAAGAAGAGAGTGCACTTGTGTCTACGCAAGCACTTGTACACTATAATAATATCTACCGCATAAAGTGCTGATCTGAAGGAAATATCTATCAAACCACTAAAACAACCTAATTAAGTGGTAGGTTCCTTGTGCAAGGAACCGTCCAGGTAGGTACAACCGTAGTGTCTGATATTCTGCCGCCAAGCAGCAGTCTGCAAACATTGCTGTGTTCCGGTGTGTGCGGTAATTTTACCAGCTACAGTGCTGAGCTTAATTACCGGACACAAAGACTTAATATATTCTGCCGCCAAGCAGCAGTCTGCAAACATTGCTGTGTTCCGGTGTGTGCGGTAATTTTACCAGCTACAGTGCTGAGCTTAATTACCGGACACAAAGACTTAATATATTCTGCCGCCAAGCAGCAGTCTGCAAACATTGCTGTGTTCCGGTGTGTGCGGTAATTTTACCAGCTACAGTGCTGAGCTTAATTACCGGACACAAAGACTTAATATATTCTGCCGCCAAGCTGCAGTCTGCAAACATTGCTGTGTTCCGGTGTGTGCGGTAATTTTACCAGCTACAGTGCTGAGCTTAATTACCGGACACAAAGACTTAATATATTCTGCCGCCAAGCAGCAGTCTGCAAACATTGCTGTGTTCCGGTGTGTGCGGTAATTTTACCAGCTACAGCGCTGAGCTTAATTACCGGACACAAAGACTTAATATATTCTGCCGCCAAGCAGCAGTGTGCAAACATTGCTGAGTTCCGGTGTGATGGTACTGTGTTCCGGTGTGTGCGGTAATTTTACCAGCTAGCCAGCTACAGTGCTGTAGCTTAATTACCGGACACAAAGACTTAATATATGAGATATTAACTGCGAACCAACAAACGTCAATTACTATAGTTAATTGTGATTAAGTCATATTTTGTAAATGAATTATTTCGACTTTCGAAGCCAAATAAAACTGAATATGCGAATAGTGAGTAGATATATCAATAATCTCGTAATTAATACTAAAAGATAACCATAAGAGACTCGGAGATTCGAAATAAATAGATTACCAAAAATGACTTAATTGCGATTAAATTTAATTGAAGTCTGTGAGTGCGGCAGTAAATCTCAATGGTCGCCAACGCGCTAGTGATTCTTCTGGGTTTGCTAGAGTCTATAGGTTGCGGTGACTCTTACCATCAGGCGGGCAGTACGCTTGCTTGCCACCTTGGTAGAATCTATACTATAATAAAACTCAAAGAGCACTTTTTCTGTACATTGAATATTTTTCCAAAATTTCTATGTGGGGGATACTATACTATCGACATAGAGGCCAAAACAATTTTTTTTGGAATTATTGTCTGTCAGACAGACGAAGTCAGACCATAAGGGTTCCTTTTTTTAGCTTTTAGGTATGGAACCTTAAAAACACCCACACACACCACAGAGGCCAATCGACCTCTGAGGTCGTATCGGCCAGGAGTACTATTTTCCCGACAAACGAAAGTAACGGATTATTTTATTTGAAAGTTAGTTTAATGGAAGTTGTTTTTACCAAAAGCTGAAGAAAACTTGTTCAGTCGTTTATTGTGATTTTTTCTTTTTGATAAAATCGAACTATAGTAACCGGTGCAGTGAATGCAGTGATTGCCCAATATACAGTAATTGCCAACATTAAGTTATAAATTCATTAATCTACTTTTGTTCATGTTGCAATTAAATTTATCAAAAGGAACGATGAAATGCAAAACTGAAATTTCACCGCGAGAATACTCTGAACGAGTTGCTCGTCATGCGCTAAATCTTTAGATATTTTAATGGGTTCTCATTCTTATTCCGACTAACGTTGGGAAGGCCATCGGAATGGTCACTGCATACCAATGACAATAGGGCTCCTGCTTATTTTTAAATGAATTTTCCGAGGCCGTAATCGTGTTTATATTTAAGTGTACTTAAACAGGAATAATTTTAGGCGTAGCGCCATGGTCCCCTTGGGTCAGGGCGCGTCGCGTACGTGCAAATGTCGTCATGCGTGCTCGCGAGCGAGGGCTAGGAAACTTGTATTTTTTAAACTTTTGCCTTCCCGTAAGCCGGAGCAGGAAAGTTACAATTGTATTCCCTCTCCGCCCCCTTCAATATGTGACCTGTTTATTTATTGCAGAGGCGTCGGCGGAGTTCTCAGACAATATGTCGCGAGGCACCCGAACAAACGCACACTCGACGAACGACTTAAACAATTTAACCTGTCGGCGAGAATGAACTTTCAATTTATATTGAACTTTAGGTCATTATGTTGCATTAGCATTTCGTAAACCGACTAATAATATTGTAAACCTTGGACAATCGGTGGATGCAAATAACAGATGTTCATTCGTTGTGGCGTTCTAAGGGGACGCGCAGGAGACGTCTTACAGCCTTTGAAGGCAATGAATTTTGATGATTGAGAAAATTAATGATCACAGTTTGCAGTGTAGATAAAATTGACAGGCCCGTTCCCATAGTGGACAGTCTAATTGCTACATGGGTTCAATTCCTACCCAGGACAAATATTTGTGTACATGAACATGTCGGTTTGTCTTGATAATATTGCTTCAGGAGGCAGAGGTTGAGACAAAATTTTGAGCAGAGGCCGTAAATTATGCTGTTTATTTGAAGAACAGGTCTTCCAGTAAAAGGAAACCCAGACAGGGATGGAGCAAGATCAGTATGATCAAAGTTTTTGGATGCAAAGCGTTTGTACACATAATTATCCCGGACGCTAAAAAGAGTAAATATGATCCAAAATCGAAGGAGACTATTAACATTCAAATCTGAAAAAAGTTAAAAAGTTACTTATTGATCGATCCGGTAACCGGTCAACTCATAGCCGCGTATGGATGTGCTGTCCAATAAAAATATGTAGTGGGATGATTACAGAGCGGTATATCGGCTTGTCTAGGCGACTGGCCGTTCAGTATTCAGAGCGCAGCTGTCATTACCCGGGCCAGACGTTTCGAGGCATTTCCCAGAAGCAGCTCCTATATACCCTAGGCTGGCTGAATAATGATGACAACGGAGAAACTCAATTTCGAGACTTAGGCCGTGCCTTGCATTAACCAAAATCACACCACGAGTAACCACTGCACTAGTTAATTTACTTACATGTGTTAAGACAGTTTAGAAATAATATCCAGAGTTGTACATTACACGGACCCTGTGGCGACAAATTTTCCCATGCTTTCAAGCGTTTCTGCCATGCCTATTAATGGAAAAAAACATTCAAATTTATACTGGTCTGCTTAAATTTATTGGTCTCTAACTGTTGGCCTTTTAGAGAATCTCAATCACAGAACAAGTTATGGAGATAGCTATGCGCAGAGTTTCTTTGCGCGTTAAAATCCGGAATAAGGAGATTCGCCAAAGAATTACAGTCACCGACATATCAAATCAAATTAATTTTTCTTTACATAGCTCTCAGAATGTGTAAATTAAAGTGGCAACGGACAGCCCACTTCGCTCGAAGGACCAATAACCGACGATGAAGAAAGGCAGCTTGAATGGTGACTACGAACAGGAAAACGCCGCGTGGGCAGGCCTCCCAATAAGTAGACGGACGACATTGCAAGCGTGGCAGGTAACCGGCGGATGCAAATGGGCAATTGTCGTTCATTGTGGCGTTCTAATGGGGTGGCGTATGATCAGCAGTGGACGTCTTCCGACTGGTGATGATGATGATGATGATGAAATCTATTAATATCCGCGCACTAACCTTGGTTGGTGCATCTGTAAGAGTTTTCCTTTGTGAGGCTGTATAGACCTGTATGATTTTTAACCGACTTCAGAAAGGTGGACGTTCTATGTTCCACTGTTTTATTTTATTTCTCCGCCAACTTTTGACTGATTTCAATTCTCCAAATCAAATGAAATGATAAACAAGTACCTTGGTACCAATATATTAGCTTTTTTTTTTACTCCCTATAAGCCAGTGCTTGACTGCAGTCCCACCTGATGGAAAGCGGCGACGCAATCTAGGATGGTAAAGCACACTGGCTTATTAAAAGCCTATTCACTCTAGCTTTGAAGATACCCAGGTTATAATCGGGCGGAAAAACTGACGCAGGCAAACTGTTCCAGTCCTTAGCTGTCCTTATTATGAATGACGATGCAAATCGCTTAGTTCGGACTGAAGGCACGTTTACCACATAAGGGTGTGTGCGCGCCGTGCATCTCGTTGTCCGATGATGGAAGGGGGATGGTGGAATCAAGTCATGTAATTCTTGCGCACACTCTCCAAAATGCATCCTGTAGAATACCGAGAGGCTGGCTACTCTGCGCCTATGCTCCAGGCTTTGTAAATTGGTCTCTACTAACCCAGAGTTACCAATAAGCCTCTTAGCGCGCCTCTCCACTGAGTCCAAAGCTGAAAGATGGCAGTTCGCAGCACCAGCCCATATATGACTACAGTACTCCACACACGAACGGACTTGCGCCTATCACCCTCTACCGCCTTGGGCTTATCACGAAATGAGACTATACATTTTTTCCAGACGGGTTTTTTATACTTATAAACATGTAAATCGTGTACGTAATACGAGCACCTAGTAACTCATTATCATACGCTAATTGAACCCGCCTTAATTAACTGCTGTAAACTGAGACTGATCTATGTATATCCCTATTATCCAGTAGCTACATGTCACTACACACTAGTCTAAAAAGAACGTAATTGGTTTTCAGTTAACTTACAATGATTTGTTGTGTTTTTTCTACTACGTAACAAGTGGGAGTTTTTACATATAAAATACTGTTCTTACAACTGCCACCTATCTTCATTTCTACAGTAAATATACGAAATCCATGTAAAAATAAACAGTATTATCTTGCAGTCGTAATCGTAGTGAACTCAAACTCAAACTCAAACTCAAAAATCTTTATTTCAAATAGGCTTAACGCTAGCACTTTTGAATCGTCATTTTTTAGAAGCTACCACCGGATCACAACGCGGCCTCAACTGAGAAGATCCGGCAAGAAACTCAGCAGGCTTGTCATTTTTTCACTTTTTTTTTTAAACATTGTTAAACATTGTTTGCATCCACCGGTGAGATTGCAATATCGCATTAAGTAAGTATATTTCCACCAAAAATATTTCTTGTCATCGTAGAGCGTATACCCTGTTTTTCTTTACAAGAACCAATCGTCTTCCATCACTCCTGTGATCATACATTGACTCTTCCAATTTTGATCTTGTAAAGAAAAACTTGTAAATAACATCAGAGTCACTCAACGGGCCATGTAGAGAGCTATGCTCGGAGTTTCTTTTCGCGACAGAATCCGAAATGTGGAGATTTGCCGAAGAACTAAGGTCAATGAATCTGCAAGTTGAAGTGGCAATGGGCAGGCCACATCGCTCGAAGGACCGATAACCGTTGGGGAAGAAAGGTTCTCGAGTGGCGACCACGAACCGGAAGACGCAGCGTAGGCAGGCCTCCCACTAGGTGGACAGACGATATTGTGCGCGTCGCAGGTAACCGGTGGATGCAAATAGCCAATTGTCGTTCATTGTGGCGTCCTAAGGGGGAGGCCTATGTTCAGCAGAGGACGTCTTCTGGCTGATGAATGAATGATAAAAGAAAAACAAGTTTCTACTGACTTACTACACATGTAATAAGTCGTGTGATGAAAAGTTTGCTCGCTTATGGCCTATCTATTACTAAGTAGTTAAATGTCTTTGGTTCACAGGTTAATTAATGGACATAATCCAACCAGATGAATGGTGAGTAAATCCACGGAAACCAAAAAACCTTATGCATTGAACTTTCAACGTTGTTTTACGGAATGCTGAAATTTAAATACAAAATCCATTTTGTGTTCAAATGAGTTTTCGGAATAGGCAATTAGTTGTTAGCGCCCGGCCGCCCTCGTTCGCTTTCATTAGGCTATATAGTTTCCCAAATATCTGGACCCCTCAAAGATATATCTTTCGGTTCCTTTTCCACTTTCTTCTAACAGTACGCTTATGCGAATGGCGGCGAGCAACTCAGCTGTAAAATTTTAGTAGCGTTTCGAGGTTTGTCCAAAGTTCTCATGACTTACGTACCTACTTAAAAAATATTTTTATTTAAGTAATTATAATAATTCCATTCGTCAAGAATCTGCTAATTTCCAGTAGTGATATGCTTTTTATTAGTTACGATAAATATAATAAATATATGTATTTCCTATCCAACTACTTTTAAACTACGACCTAAGTTTTAAACCGACACGACCGACGTACGACGCCACATATTTTTTTCTACATGCACAAAACGTACCTACACTCTCATCACAATAAGAGTATATGAGTTCCTAAAACTCAGTTTAAATCTCATTTAATAGAAGAATAAAATAACTTAATATACATTAACTGTTTTATTATTCAATAAGAAACCCCAACCAACAAAATTAATCGCAATCAAAAGCATAACCAAACGTAGCTTATTTACTCGAAGGCAACTCTTTAAAAGGCGCAATTCCTTTCTTATTTCATAACGCAATCTTCTCGGGTTCTTATCTAACAACGAACATATCTCGCCCCCGCTTTCGAGGAAAATCGTCCAATATAAAATCGGTTTAATTTGCGCTTTTCGCACTCAATGGGATGGAATAATATCGGGCAATTTGGTTACCGCCGGCATAAATATGGCGGGCGGCTCAGTAATTGTAACGCTGGCAATTCACGCCTCGTAACGACCAAGAGGAGAAAAGTTAGACAGTTTTGGGAGTTCTACGCGCCACAGAACAACGCGCCTCGAATCGCCCTCCGACTCGCAGCTCGAGACGCACGCGCCGACTCACACCAAACCATTACAGACCTAACACGAAATACTATTTCTTTTACTTAGGTGAAACGTAAAATTTCTCTCATAACTAAATAAAAACCACTATTTTTACAGCAATGTATAAATGGGTTTATTCAAGTTTAGAAGCATATGGGTAAGCGGGGTACATCCTGGCCCACATCATTCCTAAACATCGCGTGAGATTGTGGTCAAAAGTAAACCCACTATGAATTTAAAAAGAAATACTAACCTATGGTAAGTTTATCAGCTATATAAAAATATATATATTAAGCCAAAGTAATTGAAGTTAAAAAGTGTGTAAGTACTTAAGTGTACGTCACGTATTCATTAGTAATAAGTATAGGTATAGCATATTATTAGCAAACAACATTTTTGGTTATATGTATTATGAAGAAGTTTCTGAAACTAACATTCAATAGAGTTTCAAATATATAATACGAAAGAAAATTAATAAAAAACGTAGCTAAGACCCATCCCTATTAAACCAGTATTAAAATAAACAACCGCATTCAAATCCGTCTCTTCGTTGAAAGCTTTCTAAGTCTGCGCGGACATAGACATAGATAGATAGATAGATAGATAATACTTTATTGTTCCACCATTATTAAAAACACAAAAATACAAGAGAAAAAAAAACAGTAAAATAGAATGAAACAATGGGCGGCCTTATCACTAAAAGTGATCTCTACCAGGCAACCTTTGGATGGAGAGGAACTATGAACTGCAAGGCGGGGTTGTTTATACAAACCAATTATAAAAGAGAAAAAAAAAATACATAACTTTAAACTATAAAATACGTAACAACAAAATAATATATATATAAATATTAGTATAATACATAAATATTATATTTGATAGAATCAAATATAAATAACCAACAATAATAAATAAATAAATGCAGCCGGCTAATATCAATATAAAATCCATAGGGACAAATAAAATGCTTTCAAACGATCTTTAAAAATAGGCAGAGATGGTGCATGTCTAACAGTGACCGGTAAGGCATTCCACAGACGAACAGCTTCTACTGTGAATGACTTATCGTAAAACGAACTATTATGAGAAGGGAACATAAGAGTGAGATTTTCTGATGACCTCAAACAGTAGGAATCATTGCCGAGAAAAACAAAACGTACATACAGACAGGCATTACATATACTGTAACATCCATCCTCTTTGCGTTGGGCAATGTATTTAAATTCGTAGGTACTCCTACTTCAAAGTACTTAATCCGGCAAACTCCAACAACTTAGCTACAATCAAAAAAATTGTTCCGCAAAACGAAAGTGGTTTGCTAAATCATGAGAATCTGATTGTAGAGGCATGAGTAACAACAAAAAGGGCCAATCTTCTCCGTACGCATGACGGAGCAAGGGACTCTCCACGTGGCCGACACAATGGCGCACCGTGGCCACTTTCTTGCTCGGAAAACCGTCCACGAAAACAGATCCCGCGACATTATAATACGCCAACAGAAAAGTAATTACCATTGCCTACAGAGCTCTTCTTTGCTCCTTTGCCAAACGTAATAGAATAACGAATGTCATTTTCTTTTAGTCGGACCCTTCCGCGGTTCGCGCGGGGAATGCAAAATTCCCGAAATTAGAGTGAATAAACCTGGGTTGTAATTAAACTTGGGTGCCAGGCGCGCCGGGAGCGTTGGCCACCCATCTTTCTTGGCTGGCCTACGAATTAAACACCGAATTGCTTTAGTAATTCGAAGTATATATTCCCCGTTCTCAGTTAAATGTAAATCACTTTTACTGTCCCGATTTTCACCGCTTAACTGCCTAATCTCCCGATATCTACTTTCTTTTATTTGGTATGTAAATTCGTGATGTTAAGTCGATTGCTTGTAATTCGATATCGATATTGAATTACAAGCTTTCGGGTATTTTTATTTTATTCGTAGGACCCGAACGTAGCTCGGTGAAAAAAATAAATGATACGAATGATTTAGATACCACTTTATTCGGGTACATTTTTTTGGTGATTTGTGTACCGTTACGCACATTTTATCTAATTTCATTTTAGGTACTTATAAATATCTTCTAATACTTTCTTAAATACAAATATTTGTTCTTTTTTAACGCCTTTGAACAAAAGCTAAATTATACATTCTACAAAACCCATGACAGATATTGATCGATAAATACCTAATATATTCTGGGACAATTTCGCACACGTTCATCTGATCCCAAACTAGGCAGAGCCTGTATAACATGGAAACCAGACAACTGATAGATACTTATACTTATATACTTCATGCTTTTTTTGTAAATACCTACTTAAATAGCTAAATAACACCCAGACACTAGGTGGGAATCAAACCCATGACCTATTAGCGACCACTAGACCAACAGGCCCGTCAATAATTATAAAAATCAATTTAAATAAGAAAGAATACCTACTAGTATCAAATATTTTTCATCCGATTCTAATATCGTCATTCGACACATATTTTTATCAGTAATTTTATAATAGGGCTGTTGGAAAAAACCATCAACGGTGAATTATTTACCGTCGGAAATTTTCGTTTTCTAGTTTTAAATTCGATTAAAAATTTCCGGTGAATCCTATCATCATCATCAGAAGCCGAAGGAAGTCCACTGCTGAACAAAGGCCTCCTCCTTGAAAGGGAGGGGTTGCCATAATCCCCGCGCTTGGCAGGCGTCTTGGGGCGTCGGGGAATCCTATATTTTTAGGTAATTAGTGACAAGGCAAGCAGGACATTTTCCCAATGGTAAGCGCGCCCAAGACACTGAAGTTTTATAAGTAGGTACTTTTTACCATTTACGGCTGTATTACCATGTTAGATGAGATATGGGATAGGGTATTGTATATCGTATTCGTAAATTGTATGTATATACAGACAGATATACTTACAAATATTCTTGGAGTAACAACATCATGTGATTTATTATATAAGTATGCAAACGCAAATAGCGACCTTCATTTATTCTAGAAAAGAATATATTATGTACCTACCAATTTTATACAAATAGGTTCACTACTTGAATACTCGCGTATGCTCGCGTAGCTAATTCCATATTGTGCCAGTTCTGCAGAGCGGCATTAAAGGCGTGCCAACAATATGACATCATTGAGAATTACTTACGATTAGGTGACGTCAACGTAGACAATTGGAATAGTATGAGAGAGAGACGATGACGTAATTTGCCTTAATATAGTTCATATATTGTACTTACTTATACTTAAAAAAGTGGAAGAGAATAAAGTATCCTTAATCCTTAACAAATTCTTTAAGAAATGCATCGAACGATGAGCACTGGATGCTATTTTTTAGTAAAAATGGGAATTATAATTATTTGCCAGCAATCACAAAGAAAGTAACTACGAGTATCAGACGTCATTACTAGCTACTTAAAAGTGGTTTTGGACTCACAAAGTGTGTAGGTATGCTCAAAAAGAATAGGAAGACCAAAGCTGAGATGGACTGATTGTATTGCAAAAGATCTGCACTTCTGCAATGTTTCGGAAGATGACACAGAGCAAAGTGCAAAGTAAAGACGGGAAAACCTGACCCCACCATCAGATGGGATTAATAAGTGCTAAGGAGAGATAGAGAAAGAGAGAGAGAGAGAGAGTATGTGCCTACATACTCTCTCTCTCTCTCTCTCTCTTTCTCTAAGTATTTTAAGTAAAAGGCCAAAATATGAACTACTAATAATTACGACACTTTTGACAACTACTGCAGTTCGACTTACCATCGCGATCGGGTACTCGCTTTTAAGGAAAAATATTTTAGTATATTTTCTTGATAATATTAAAGTTGCTTAGTAATAAACACGAACAGAAGTACCAGGCAAGGAGGGTGGATACAGTTAGAAGTCGGCAACAATCAAGTGACGCAACAGTTAAACTAGGAACAGCCCTCGACCACTTCCGCCCGCCCAGCGCCGCGGCCGCCCAAACTCGAGCAAACACTTCAATTGAATCAGTGATGTGCCAACAAAATAATACACTTATCGATATTTTTTTGGTCATCGATTATAGTTCAAGTACACAAAATAGACACTGTCCGAACTATAAATTCATTACAAAGATGTTACCCACGGCTTCGCCCAAATCTAGTAGCTTTCGCGATATACTTAAAAATGCTTGAATGGCAAGAAAAATAAAAAGTAGGTACCTTAAAATCGATCTCATGTTAGTCACCATGCGTATTGCTATACAAAAATACTTAAAAAGAAATTTCCACATGATACACGTGCACTGACCAAACAGACAAAACAATTCTGCTTTGACATCTGATTTGATAAAAAGTAAAATTAAGTTTTTAAAGAACATTACATTTATTGAAACAAAATATTTACAGTTTATTTACAAACATATACACTTAAGGCGCTAATAACGGTGAAATGCCTGAATTCTTGTTATTTTAAGTTAAATGTTCACAAAAACTGTTAATTTAATCTGTATAGAAAAAATATGAAACGTTAGTTAAAGTTTCGATAAATACGTTTACTTGAATAAAAATTTATTTTTGATAACCACTTTTTAGGAAAAAAAAATCTAAAAAGTACCTATTTATGTCATAATTTGCAAATGTTCTCTAAAACCGCTCAAGCTATGGTGTTGGCGTTTACACAGGAAAAAAGGTCTTGAAAATACGAATGTCGTTACTTGAAAGATTTATTTTTATTCCGTATTTTACTAGAGAAATATCTATTTTTCCCAAAATTTTATACATCTGTGCAAGCATGCCTGCCAGTGTGACCATATTTAGCAGAATTCTGCTATTTTAGCAGAATTGAGCCCTCATTTTGGGGCTTAGCAGAATTTTAGCAGAATTTTACTTGGATAGTTTCACAAACCACGTAATAGATACTGCTTTTTATAAAGCATGTGATATCAAATAAGGTTCAAGCATGACATTTCTTTTAGTTATAAAGGTTTTAGAAGATACATATATTCCTATAATAGCACAAAAAAGTATTATTGGACATTCTGGACAGTCACCAGTCAGTTAATATGCCTGCTCTTATAAAATTATTTAATATTTTTTATACATTTTAGTGTTTTTATTGATTTTCGATGGGTAATGTAGGTAATAAACATGAATTAGTAGGATCTTAGCATTTTTTCAAAATGTTTAGCAGAATTTAGCAGAATTTGGAATGGCGGCTAGCATAATGATCAATTTTAATCTGGTCACATTGGCCTGCTCCGAGCTCTGATTCAGTCCGCTTCGCGGCATTGTCGAGGGAGGACTGCACGTCGGTGTTGGAGCAATATTTTTAAACTCATTTAATTTTTTAAAGAGTTTATACGCATTTGTAAATATTGAAATTAATAGAAGTACTTAGTTTAGTTAATATCTATACATTAGTAACGGTAAATATTTTTTTGGAAATAAATTAAGCTTTTAAGTACGCAAAGACTAAGAAAACTATGCCAATGCATTGGGGCCGCCGGTGGGTGACGTCGGTTTGTGAATTCGGAACGGTCATAAATACCGTAATTCATCACGGTTCCCTTGGGAGAGGGTCCCAGTTTTTAACCGACTTTAAAAAAGGAGGTTATGTATTCGACGCGAATGTATTTAATAGGTACTATTAAAAATAAAGAGAAACTCAGTTGTTCAGACAGTTGATATCCAATATGTGGCAATCGATCAGGTTAAGCAACGTTAGGCAAGGTCATTCCATAGATGGGTGACCGTTTAATGCTATTTGAAGTAAGCGTCTCAGTGCTTCGGAGGGCAAGTAAAAAGTGGGTACCAGTTTTCAACCGACTTTAAAAAAGAAGGTTATGTATTCGACGCGAATGTATCTAATACTATTAAAAATAAGAAGCCACTCATAGACAGTTGTTATCAATGTGTGGCAATCGATCAGGTTAAGCAACGTTAGGCAAGGTCATTACATAGATGGGTGACCGTTTAATGCCATTTGAAGTAAGCGTCTCCGTGCTTCGGAAGGCAATAAAAAGTGAGTCCCAGTTTTTAACCGACTTTAAAAAAGTAGGTTATGTATTCAACACAAATGAATCTAATACCTTTGATTATATATACGTCTAGATACCTATTAGTCTTGTAACGTTACTTTAATAAGCATAACAACCACATTATTCGTGTGTGCGTGCAGGCCTCGTTGTACACTCGCGTCATCTGTGGTTGTGTGCGTGTTTGGGGATCTCCAGTTATAAATATTTTTCCCATAAATAGCCAATAGCGTTATCGAAATAAAATAAAATAGAATAGAATAGAATAGAATAGAATAGAATAGAATAGAATAGAATAGAATAGAATAGAATAGAATAGAATAGAATAGAATAGAATAGAATAGAATAGAATAGAATAGAATAGAATAGAATAGAATAGAATAGAATAGAATAGAATAGAATAGAATAGAATAGAATAGAATAGAATAGAATAGAATAGAATAGAATAGAATAGAATAGAATAGAATAGAATAGAATAGAATAGAATAGAATAGAATAGAATAGAATAGAATAGAATAGAATAGAATAGAATAGAATAGAATAGAATAGAATAGAATAGAATAGAATAGAATAGAATAGAATAGAATAGAATAGAATAGAATAGAATAGAATAGAATAGAATAGAATAGAATAGAATAGAATAGAATAGAATAGAATAGAATAGAATAGAATAGAATAGAATAGAATAGAATAGAATAGAATAGAATAGAATAGAATAGAATAGAATAGAATAGAATAGAATAGAATAGAATAGAATAGAATAGAATAGAATAGAATAGAATAGAATAGAATAGAATAGAATAGAATAGAATAGAATAGAATAGAATAGAATAGAATAGAATAGAATAGAATAGAATAGAATAGAATAGAATAGAATAGAATAGAATAGAATAGAATAGAATAGAATAGAATAGAATAGAATAGAATAGAATAGAATAGAATAGAATAGAATAGAATAGAATAGAATAGAATAGAATAGAATAGAATAGAATAGAATAGAATAGAATAGAATAGAATAGAATAGAATAGAATAGAATAGAATAGAATAGAATAGAATAGAATAGAATAGAATAGAATAGAATAGAATAGAATAGAATAGAATAGAATAGAATAGAATAGAATAGAATAGAATAGAATAGAATAGAATAGAACAAAACATTTTGTTTCGTTTCGTTTCGTTTCGTTTCGTTGATTTGATTTGGTTTTTTCATTTGATTTGATTTGAAAAGAATTGAATTGAATTGAAATTAAATTAAATTAAATGGCGTGTCCCTTACCATCAGGTGAACGTCTTATTTGCCTCATGACCAGGAAGAAAAAATACTTCTAAGTACTTACCTATATGAAAGTAATTAATTTATCAAAAAAATAAATTAAAATTATTATAATTGATTTATTTCATGTTTTGGTCACTAACTACGTATTAAGTTTCATTGAATCCATTTTTGTCTAAAGAAATATTACCCCAGACTTAAGATATATTCCCCCATTATTACCTAGCCACACCAGTCTAGTCGGACAATGTACAAATTGTCGTAAAAAACAATCGAGTTTTTATAATATTCCCTCACAGAATCTTAAGACTTATGAATGGAAAATTAAGTTAGGATCTTTATTAATTTTACTTAGTTAATATTTTCACGATTTGATTACACAATTCGGCATAATGTTTTTTTTTTGCGAGCACAAACCATCGGTACAGTTCAAGTGACACTAAACAACCAAGTCGACCAATTTGATGTTTTGGTGTACTTGATATTGTCAAGTGTTTGAACATCGAACACGCTATCTAGACGTATATATAATCAAAGTCTAATACTATAAAAAAATTAGAAGCCCATCATAGACAGTCGTTATCAATGTTTGTTGTTTATGTGTCGATTAGGTTAAGCAACGTTAGGCAAGGTCATTACATAGATGGGTGACCGTTTAATGCCATTTGAATTAAGCGTCTTCCGTGATTTGGGGGGCAAGTAAAAAGTGGGTCCCAGTTTTTAACCTACTTTAAAAAAGGAGGTTATGTATTCAACACAAATGTATCCCGTCATAGACAATTGTTATCAATGTTTGGCAATCGATTAGGTTAAGCAACGTTAGGCAAGGTCATTACATAGATGGGTGACCGTTTAATGCCATTTGAAGTAAGCGTCTCCGTGCTTCGGAGGGCAAGTAAAAAGTGGGACCCAGTTTTTAACCGACTTTAAAAAAGTAGGTTATGTATTCAACACAAATGTATCTAATAAATATTAAGCAGCTTTTTAAATAACTAACAGTTTTGGTGTCGTTTTTCATTGTTACAGTGTTACACTTTTTCGGTCTTGCCCCTCAGCAGCCCATTTTTTTGTGTAAAAAAAATAAAAAGTTTTTAGAACGGAGTTGCGTGTATAAAGTGTGTCATTAGAGTACTTACTAGTTTTGTATTCATAATTTAAATATTACGATATGAGTATAGATAAAATTCATTACTTTAATGTTTTATATTTTTCTATTTATTGTTATTTTTAAGTACCTAACTTGACTTTGTAGTATGTATGTGTATACTTAATTCAGGCAAAAGTATAAATTAAACTTTTTTAATAAACCCCGACATGGGTGAACGAACTCTTAAAATGACTTTCCTGCACCATTACCCTGATCAGTGTCTGTCTACTAATTACTCGGCAAGATTTAACTCTCGATTTACAATTCGATGGGTCCTACATTTTATGGAGCAGAGTTTCTGTTACCACCGTCCTGCTTGCTCCCATCCCCAGACTCTTATCATTATTTTACTACCTACTACTCATAGCAACCTATCCAATGAGTCTGCGTTTATTGGTGCAGAGAACCCGTGACTACCTTCCTGCTTCATCATCAGACCCTCGTCACCATTTTTCTAGAAACTACTCGTCGAGACATATCTAACGAGCCCAAACTCGGTAGGTATACGTTTTTTGGTGCAGAGATCCTTTATAATAATATCAATAATATCTTGGGACAATCCACACAAAGTTATCCGATACCAAACTAGGCAGAGCCTGTACTATGGAAACCAGACCACTGATATTAATACTTTTTTTTTTTGTAAATACATACTTAAATAGATAAATAACACCCAGACACTTGGTGGGGGAATCGAACCCACAACTCATCGAGTAGCAGCCAGGGAGTCTAACCACTAGACCAACGGGCCCGTCACCTCATCCTTTGACCACCTTCCTGCTCTATCATCAGACCCCCATATAAAGATCACCATTTTCTAGCAACTACTCGTGATACCTACCCAAGGAACCCGAAATTCGGTGGGTCTACGTTTATTCGTGCAGAGATCCCGTGACCACATTCTTGCTCCATCGTCAGACCCTGATCACCATTTTTCTAGCAGCTACTCGTAGAGACGTACGCAACGAGCCCAAATGCGGTTATTGATACAGAGATTCCGTGACCACCAACCTGCTCCATCATCAGACATGATCACCGTTTTTCTAGCAACTACTCGTAGAGACATATCTGACGAGCCCAAATTCGGTGGGTCTACGTTTATTTGTGCAGAGATCCTTTGGCCATCTTCCCGGTCCATCATCAGACCCTGATCATCATTTTCTAGCAACTACTCATCGAGACCAGCCCAACGAGCCCAAACTCAGTAGGTCTACGTTTATTGGTGCAGAGATCCTGTGACCACCTTCCTGCTCCATCATCAGACCCTGAATTCTATTCTTCTAGCAACTACTCGTTGAGAACTATCCCACGAGCCCAAACTGGATAAGTCTTCGTTTATTGGGGCCGAGATCCTATTTCCACCTTCTTGCTGATCATCATCAGACCCTGGTGAAGGTTACCATTTTATTTACTATTATCGGATTTATATATGTACTAAATTTCAGATTTTTTGGACTTATAGAAATAATGAAAGATGTCTATATACGAAATATCCCTACCTCGACTCGGAAGAAAGCTGATGGTCTTCTAACAGCTGGACCGATTTTCATGAAACATAGTTAAGAACCATCTCGCTTAAACTAGCTTTAAAAAAACCGCATTCAAATCCATCCACTGGTTGGAGCTCTACGATGCCACAGCCAGCCATACAGAGAGACAGACACTTCCAGCCAGACATAGGCGTCAAAGTTATAACTCCCCTCGTTTTTGGTCGGGGGTTTCAATTAGCCTTTGAATAGAACATTAAAAAAACAATAAAAAAACAGCACTTCAATAGACAGCACACTAAAAAGTATAAAGTATTTTAAATATGATTAAAGTTGGTGTTAGTGGTACGTAAAATCGCTGACGGTGTACCAGTTTTCAATCAAAACCGTTTGACAAACATTACGTGCGATTATCTCGTCCGCACGTATTTCGGGCCGGTTCGTGCAAGCGAATCTCGTCCTAAAGGTGGTACATCGTTCGTGACCGCGAGCGTACATACCTACTGTGTAAGTTTAGTACCAAATAATTTTATATTTAGTCTTTTTTTAATTCATAAATCGTCGTGATGAACTTGGTATGATACCATTGTAGTAGATTAGTCTCACAAATAAAGAAACCCATTGAAATCGGTTCATATTCGTTAGAGTAGGTATAACGGAAGGTGTCGATTTTATGTTTTTCACCAGTTAAATTCTTCCATATCGTTTATGTTCCTCCAAATTATTTTATCCGATCTGTATGAATCATAAATATCTATAACAAACAATCGGAATTGCATTGCATTGCATATCATGTATTCTCATACGTTCTTTAGACATACATGCTCAGCTCACTCATACTAAACGCTCCCAAATACACACACTACAAAATGACACATTGAACATATTTTTTACCTACTATACTTTATTTTACTAATACTACTAATTACTCTGTAAAACTATGTTGTTAGTAGGATAGTAGGTCCCTTGTGCAAGAGACCATCCTGTAGATATGTACAATCGCAGTGTCAAAAATCATATAGTGTAAAGATTGCCTTGTTCCGGTGTGAATGGCACTGTAGCTGGTGAAATTATTGGGCTCAAGAGAATAACTATACAGTTGTTTATAGGCAGACGTTTCGCTTATCATCAGGCGAACATCTTTCTATTCTCATCACTAGGTTGAATAAAGATATACTACCACTAGGTTGAATATTACACAATTTAAATTACTTAAACTGTGCATACAAAAAAAAACATCAAGCACAGCCACTTGCATGATAGACTACTGTAAGCTCCAGCAGCAAACCGTCCATTGGAATTAAAAACGCTTTAAATCGTGTGTACATGATAATACTCAGTGATGCGTTACAATAATAGGCAATATCCTACTTAAAATGATTGTTCCCTCTGCAGTTTCTTATTCTTCGAACAAATTTAGACTTTCTGTAAGCAGTACCGAGTGAAATTGCTAGATGGCGTTGACGTCGGCGGCGGGGTTCCGCGGGCTCAAATGCTCAAGGTCGTTCAGAGTTATTAAGGCCTTAAACTAGGTAAAAAACTTCCTCGAAGTTGTCGCCGCACTGGGAGGGAAGGGTACTTAAAAGACTGGCGGCATTACCCCTAGTTTTTAAATATATTTCATTTAGACATGTACAACTTTATATAAATATAAAAAAAATCATATTGCCTTTTATGTGAATATTATCTGGACATAGAAATTATCGAAACAAGTTATGTCTTAAACAACGATGGTATAAAAAACCTAGCGTTAAATTATCTAATAATATAAACAATATATAGGTACATTTTGTACGCTTCTAAAAGAAGGAACAAAACAGATGTCAGATGTGGGACAATAGCTGCTACAATGTGTGAGTAGCTTCGGTGGCGCAGTGGAAAACCCCTTGCTTGGTAAACCGGAGGTCGCGGGTTTGAATCCCACGGGAAGCAACAACTTTGTAAAAAAAAAAAATGATCTATGCGTCGGATGGGCATGTAAAAAGTCGCTCCTGCGCCTGGTCTCTTTTCGGTCGTGTCGGTTTTCAGTCCCATTGGATTGTGAGAGGTAAAAGCAAGAGAGAGAGAGAGTGCACTTGTATCTACGGAAGCACTTGTACACTATAATATCTCCCGCGTAGATGGCTGATCTTGCGAAAGATCGGCCGCTGTGGCTGTTTCGGTGTGGCTGAGTCGTTGTAAGCTAATAATAGTATTCCAAAAATCTATTACATAACCATATTTTGTAACATAGCTACTTTTACGGATTAAATCGAGGTTTTATTTTAGATTTTACTTTCCCAACATTTTATATGCTTTGCAGCACCCGTAGTCACTGGAGGACTGAGATGTTGATATTAATCCGTAAAAGTAGTTTTATTTCAATGTGTAGTATTCGCGTAAGTAAAAGACAACATTATGATAACCATATTTTTTTAAACTGGATCGAAACTCATTACTCGAAGTTCTTTTTATTAAAGAATACAAAATTAAAAAGTATCGACATGTGCCAGAACTATACCGCGCAGTCGGTTGGCAACAGTTTGCAAGACGGAGGATTGCTTTGATAATCGCCGCCTGAGACGTTACTAATGACGCAAGAACATTGTCTCGAGCAGCCCCAGCAACTACGGCCCGTTCCAGGCGATGCATTATTTGGGCGTTCCACTCCGTTTCTACAAACATCTAGACGCCTGAGCCACCATTATTTCTGAAAATGTTGGTGTATGGTAATAAACTATCTAAATTACTGAGTTGCATGGTAAATACTAAATACTTCGAATTGACTTGTCTCTAAACATAAACACGTCTATTTTATTTTGGCTTGTGTATTTTGGCGACTACTTTTTGCCATATGGCATCCCTGAACGAGGCATTAGATATTTTTAGGGTAGTCATTATCTATCTATCTATACTATAATAAAACTCAAAGAGCACTTTTTCTGTACATTGAATATTTTTCCAAAATTTCTATGTGGGGATACTATACTATCGACATAGAGGCCAAAACAATTTTTTTTGGAATTATTGTCTGTCTGTCTGTCTGTCTGTCTGTCTGTCTGTCGTTCTGTTTGTCCAGGCATCATTCGAAAACCCGTGGATGGATTTTGATAGGACTTTCACTGATGTGTTGTGTAGAAGTAGGGGTATAAATTGGTATATAAAACATCACGCTATGTTTCATAGGGGCTAAGCAGTGAAACATTACTTGCACATATTACCACGTAATTTCCTTTGTATGTGAATAGGGTAATTATAGACTGATCAGTTAATCATTAAGATATGTATTATTACGCTATATACAATAGGGACTGAGCAGACATTTAGTTTGCATAAGATATGGCATTGGCGAAGGGTCAATTTTTGTAAGGGGTAAGCCGGTCCGGTACACCCAGGACATTTTCATTAGATTTCTGTATTGTTCTAAGTACTTTGCTGATAGCAATATGACATTATTTTTATTTATATCTTTGAAAAGTTAAAATCTGTAAATCCCGAGCGGATCCAAACTAGATTATGTATGTATTACAGTCGCAACAATAAAAGATGCGGAAAACTTTAACTTTCATTATCGAATATCATTAGACAGTAATTTACGATGTTAGCGTGATTTACATTATGAACAGCGCCATCTATCGGTGAAATTGAACATACAATAACTATAGAACTTTAATCTATAGTATATTAAATCAAAGGAAGTCGTGTTAATTACACTATTTATAACTCAAGAACGGCCTAACCGATTCGGCTGAAAATTGGTGGGGAGGTAGCTTAGAACCAGTAAACGGACATAGGATACTTTTTATCCCGGTAGGTTAAGGTTAAGCAACGTTAGGTAAGGTCATTAAATAGATGGGTGAACCGATTTGTATGAAAGTGTGCATATCGGGTAGGTCTGAGAATAGGTCATACAGTATATTTCATACCGCTAGGTTAAGGTTAAGCTACATAAGGCAAGGTCATTAAATAGATGGGTGAACCGATATGTATGAAATTATGTGTGCATATCGGGGAGGTCTGAGAATAGGTCATAAAGTATATTTAATGCCGCTGATACCATGATTGACGAGGATATATAGATATAGACGAGAGGAGGATGCACGAGAGGAGAGGGGATTCGAGAAGGGGGCGATGGGGTGAGGGATCGGGGGAGTTGGGTGGAGTAAGGGGGGAGTGAGAAGGAGCAAGTTCGTAGAAGAGAGAGGGGGAGAGGGTTCAGAGACTAGGGGGGAGAGGGTTGGGATAACAGGGTAGGAAGAGGGGGAGTGTGACGGAAACCGAAGCGGGAGGGGAAAGAGAGAGGAGAGAAAGAGCATATAATTAGATTTTTTTTATAAGAGAGAGAGATATGGTGAGAGATAAATCTAGGGAGGAGGGAGAAAAGGGGAGCAAAATGTAATAAAAGCGCGGGCGGAGCTGCACGGGTCAGCTAGTATAAAATATTTTTGCCTTGTTTAGTCATCGTCACACATCTTCTCTGACTTCTTCTATTATTTCCATATCATCCGAAGCCTTTACTGTAACTATACATATATACGATTGGTGAGCTTATATCTCTAATCATCTTGTACAAACTTTGGGAATACTTGGCAAAAGCTAGCCTTAAACAACATTATCTGTTTACAAAAATGTTACATCCCTCAAGTTCCGCGTGTATGTAAGTATATCTCCAACATAATTTTTTTAAGTGTCACCAGTGCTTACACCCCACAATGCGAAATAACTCGCAAATGAAATGCAATCGTGAAGTGGCGACAACTCAAAGTAAGCTAAACTACATTCCCGAACTTAGTAACACTGACAATCGAAAAATAGAAAGTTCTACGGCGGGCCAGGATCGAGGCTAACTGAGTAACTGGTATTCTTCGCAAACTTAGGTGAGAATCGCTTTTTGGTAAAATGTATTCAGTTTCGATTGTGTTAGCGCTCGCCAGCTATTGCATATCGCTATGATATGCAATAGCTGATGCGTTTTATTCAATCCTGTGACGAGATAACCAAAACTTTCACCTAATGGTAAGCGCCTCGCTTGCCACCTGATAAATTAACTATTTTTTTTTAATTATTATTACAACACTACAGAAGGCTATTACAGCCCCGGATCTAGGGAGTTTCTAAAAAATTGTAAGAAAAAGGCGCCACACAGGCCCACACCACAACTGAACTTGTGCCGATTTGAGGTTTGAGATTTTTTAAGTAATTTCTCAAACGCTGGAGGGAGGGCGCCACTATCAAGTTTCTGCCCCGGTTCGAATAAATCGTATATCCGTCCGGGACTGGACTATTATAGTATTTAGGTCTCTTGAACCCCTTTGAGTTTACTGGAGGCAAATTGCAAGATCTGTTATGGTGAAAAAGAGCTACACATATTGTGTGGCTGCGACGCTCTTGCGACACGTGAGTCATCTGGGGGTAAACTATCCTCCGCCAGATGATAATGCAGAGATCTAAGTTAGCTCAATCATAGCATACCTCAGAGAAAGCTTCGACAGAACTTCAATAGAGTAACAAACACAGCTAGGCACAATAGATCCAACTGGGTTGCGGTGCGTTCCGGTGGCTACCGGGCCCAATACAGTGCCACCAACAGTAGAATAGAATACGAGACAGTAGAACAAAAAAGCGTTAAATTATCTAACCCACAAAATCCATCCTAAACTAATATATTTAACCAAAACAATATAAACGGAGCTGTTAAAAAGCGTGCATTCTGTAGTGGCACTTAACGGAACAGAAAACCGACGATGGGGGCGTGTAAACACGGAAATTCCATCCTGCAGACGGTTTACACGGCCGAGGTCATTCAAGTTTCATTACCAATAGCCCCCGGCCTCATAACTTATTCAGTTAGGGACAGGTAACGCGCTTTAACATTCAATTTGCTGACTGAAGAAGCGTTATGACCGGTATAAACGTCAGGTAGGTACGAGTCAAGAATGGCATCCTTGAGATATTCGATTGTTTATTTGAACAGTACCTACTTGTTAGTTTTAGTTCTGAAGAAGCCATTATTGCCATCCACTTGTTTTTGAAGAAACTGAAGAAGTAATAACGGCTCTTAATTGCAAACACGTTTAAGACGTTTATACTTTCTTAGTTAAAATACTGCATACAAAAATTATATCCGTCCACTTCTTTTCAGACATTATAGAGCTTATAACTACTTTTATTTCCAAATATCTTCAGTTGTTTTAAGACACTGGAAAATAAAGGTTTTCTATTGAAAAATATATAATACACAAAGCTTGATATGAATGTTTACATATGGCTTCTAAGAATTTAAGTAGTACGCATACTCAAGCACACGTAACGTCGTTCTTGGTTAAAGCTGGCTCAGCTAAGATTAGTTTCTTGTCGGAATATAAAAGTTATCAAATATTTGATCCAACGTTGTACACCAATCTTCCTTGACAAACATTGTTGCTCACATAGTAACACGCCTCCAGGAGACGAGTTACGCACGCCCAGAGCACTTAGGTAATAAAACCAGGAAAGTAGTTTTAAGGAAGCCCGCGACAGCCATTGCGGTCCCATATTACCCACGGCAAAACCCTCCTTATTACATGGGACAAACAAGTTATTCGTTTCAAATTGAAAACTTTCCACCCCACTAGCCATGCTGGGGCTGTGGCCCATAAATTCCCGCCAATTTTGTTTTATTTCGCGATGCAGGCACGGTAATAAAAGTAAGCTGGACGTGAGACAAAGCCTCTAGCCGGGATTACGCGGCCATAGCAATGGATCACTGCAGCCAGTTATATGGTGTCTAAACAATACCTGGCTAAATGAACGCGATACTGTAATTTAAGATTCGTGAAACACTCGTACCAAACAATTTACGGGACATCACAGACGATGTTCCGAAAAGGAATCCCTCTAGAAACTCGTAGCACTTTGAAAAACATATCCATAAAACTATACTCCAAGTTTACGGCCGAATACATCAAAATATGTATCCCGAACTCAGCTCTGAGTAATTTCGAGAGAGAGATGTTTTTCCAAGCAAATAAAATCCGGTGCCTTCATACTTCCGTTGCGTTGATATTTGGGAGAGGTTTCTACATTACTATGCCTTACTATAGTACCTTATAGTACCTACTATGAGGACAGTCAGTATTCAATAATATTGCAAATTGCATGCTGTTGGTAGACAGGTGCATCCTACTGGACACGTTCCAATCTCATTTGTATCCGCTGGCACTGCAGCAAGTGGTCACATGTGTGACATAGACTCATTGTCTCTGACTTTTCTATTTGAAATCACTTGCATGAGCCCAAAGTTAGCTCTACAACTAAAATACAATTCTTTGGTTTTCGTTTCTTTTATCAGTGGTTACACTGAAACATTGTAAAAGTTGTTCCTGTATCCAGTAAAACATCTCGTAAAAAAAGCGCAAAGTTTTATAACGCAACAAATACTGCGGCTTTAATGAAGTTTACGAACACACTTCAGCAAGCAATGTAGCAACAAGCTGTGCTTTAAGAACTGCCAGGTTAAAGCCAGCTCATTTTATATGGACTAAAATAAAATCGCCTCGTGTGAGAGAGGAAAGCTTCAGATGCTCCGAAAGATGCCACCACAACAATGATAGCAATAACAGGAAAACATGTCCTATCACGATGACATACGGTTTAAACTTAATTTAACAACGGTTGTCCTGCGGACAAAACAAAAGCTTGTTTACGGATAGGATTGCAAGCAGTTGCTGTGTCCAAAGGTTATGATCCGTCGTTTCAGCAATACGCTAAATTTCGTCCCGTCGTAAAAATAAAAAGTATTCCAGTATAACATATGCTGTGAAGATTACACATATACGAAAAGGACAGTTACAATGTCTTCCGTAGATATACGAATTTTCACTGGTAACATTTCTGTTTAGATGTGTTAATATTATTTGTTAACTATAAAATATATTGTTTATAGTTTCTACTCTGAAAGGAACATGGACCACAGGCCAACACGTAACACAACAATAAACCCTCAAATAGTTAATGTGCCGAGGAAAACCGTGGGAGCCAATTAATTTTTGCTGAGACCACGGTTTATGTTTTCCCGGATAAATAAGGAGATTTAGCGGTGTCGCCCAGAGCCACCTCGTAAAATGGCTGGATCGTAACTAGCCGTGACCAGTGCCCTACCTAACGGTTCTCGATGTTGACTAATAGAATGTTTTAAACACAGGAATATTAGTAGGAGCAGTGTATTAAACTTAGAGAAAGATATTAAGGGCAATATCGCTCTGAATGATTTAGGTTTACGTATTCTGAAAAAGATTAAATACATATATGCTACAGAGTGGCTTTTCGGAACGTTTTTGTACAAAAAAAGTATAACTTTTTAAAACTGACTGCATAATGTGTGGATAGACATACAGAACTAAACTAATTATTGTTAAGTATATATTTTTAAAATACCGCAACACGAATTCATATATATTTTTATTGTTTATTAGTTTTTTCCACCTTGGGCTGTCTATATCTAAAACCAAATGTCTTTGGATATTCTTAACTGAAGACGAATGAATTGTATTCGCAGATATTTTTTAACACAACCGTATAAAAGAGTTTTAATATAGATAGGTACATAATAAACAAGGTTACGACCGAGGGCACATTTGATGGTGCATGAAATTGCACCGTACATACAAGAGTAATTCGAATGCATTTTATTTTTCTAGAGTAGGCGAGGAGGCTGGGCGATGACTAAATAATGACCGGGATAACGCAGTTTTATTGCCGCCTCCGTGTTGCGAATATATAAATGAACCCTCCGGGGAGTGTTAAAGACGCCGCCAAAGAACTCGTGTCGAAACAAGTCGGGCTCAGAGAAATGGCACCGTAAACCTCCCCATCCGTTGAGACGTCATTTTGCTCTTTGTACCTACTGATGTTTGGCACACAAAAATAATAAGAACTGTAATACTTGTACCGGCACAAGCCAATTTTATATAGCGATCGATAACATTGACCGAACACGGTTCTTTATTTTCGGTACTTCGTTCTATTATTTTTATGAACTTATGCGTAAATACATTAATTGACCGTATAATCAGTACCTAATAAAACAGGATTCAATTAATCCAAGCCTTGCAAAATTTTACGCAGTTTGAGAGGACAGGTGATTCCAGTATAAATAATAACTAAAGTCACATAATAGTTCAAATTTCAACTTTACATTTGCCAAAGAATCACATCATCATATCAATCATAGCTCTCAGAATCTGCAAGTTAAAGTGGCAATGGGCCAGACCTATCGCTTGAAGTACCGATAATTAATGGGGAAGAAAGGTTCTAGAGCAGCTCTCACGAACCGAAAGACATACCGTAGACAGGCCTCCCATTAGATATATTGACGCCAATTGTCGTTCGTTGTGGCATTCCAAGGGGAAGCAGGGCCTATGTTGAGCAGTGGACGTCTTCCGTCTGTTGATGATGATGGAACTTTACAAAAAACTGTAGGTGTTGTTTGCCTTAATACACACGAGTTGGGAATTGGATTTCCAATCGAATGAAACAAGTACCTACTTTATACCTACTATACTTGCGAAGAAAATGAAAAAGAAAATTCTACTATTTTGTTACAGTTAAAAAAAACTCAAATTAATATTTTTTCCAGCGAGTTCTTTTAAGAATGTAAGTACCGATAAAATTTGCCACTATCATGTTGCGAACAAACACACAAACATAAACATAAACATTTTTTTTTGTCATTATTAGGAGGTAAAAGGTAGGTCATTATTATGGGTTGTACTAAAACCGGTCAACTGTGAGTCGGACTCGCGCACCAAGGGTCCCATACCTTCTTTGGAGCTATTAAAGTTATTTTACTATTCGTATACTTCACCTCAGATAGCAAAACAAAAAAAAAACAAACCGCTAATTTATCGAATTTTTTAGGATTACTAACAAACTGTAATAATAAGAAAGATCATTTTATTTTTCCTGTAAAATATAAACATATATGTATATAACACACACAAACCTCGGAGATAAGGGGGGAGGCGGTATATTTTTGAAATATTTAATCATCAGCCAAAAACTACGTGACATAAACCATCCAACAATAAAAATCTGTTTTAGGAAGTGCAAATCAGACACTTTCATATGATACCCCACTCGATCCTATTAAAAAAAAATATAGCAAACAAAAAAAAATTATTTCATTTGCTATAAAATTGGGTAAGTTAGATCTAAAACTACACACATCAAAAGTGTCTAGGGATCAAGCATTTTTAAGCGGATTTCTTGAGATTGAGATGTGGCTTTGTAATAAATTTATGATTTTATAAATTTATATGGATCCTTTTTGGTGCATTTCATAATTTGAATCAGGAACTGTGAATCAAATTCGAGTAAAAGATGAAAATCAGCTGTCAATATTTTCCCTATAAAAACATACAACGCATTGAAGACATTATTAGTGCTACTGTTTCCCTACTACTGATTAAAACCAACGTTATTATGGAGCGGCGACGTCATTTAAGCAGGGAAGAAATGCTCAGAGCCGTGGGAATGATAGAAGCTGGTTCCCGGCAACGTACTGTGGCTTTAGCTCTGAATACAAGTCAGAGTGTTATCAGTCGACTTTGGACACGTTACCGAAGCACTGGTACCGTGGCTGAGCGCCATGGAGGACGGTATCGCTGCACCACACGGAGACAAGACCGATATATTCAAATCTTAACTCGAAGAGCTCCAACAATAACTGCCATGATGTTAGCCGTGAGGCTTCATCACTCTTCAGGGAACTTAATTAGCGACCAAACAGCCAGAAACCGCTTGCATGAAGTGAACCTTCATTCCCGAAGACCGCTACGGGTACCACCTATAGCAATGCACAATCGTAGGATTCGATATCAATGGGCTCTTGAACACAGAAATTGGGCAGAAGAACAATGGCGTTTCGTGTGCTTTTCTGATGAGTCTCGTTTTGGTATGAGACCGGATACAAGACGTATACGACACTGGAGAACCCCTGGACGCCAACAGCGATTAAAATCCTGCCAGGAAGTCCATCCTTATAGTGGTGGAACCATCATGGTATGGGCGGGTATTTGGATCGGCGGAAGAACTGAGTTGATTTGGATCAGAGGCAACCTCAACGCTCAAATTTATGCTGAGACGATTGTATCAGACGTCATCGTTCCTCTACAAGTGCAAATCGGTCCCTTATTTCAGTTAATGCATGATAATGCACGACCGCACACCGCAAGAGTTGTAAGACAGACTCTCGCCGCAGCTAACATCAATGTCCTGCCCTGGCCTGCTCAGTCGCCAGACTTGAACCCGATTGAGCATGCATGGGATATGCTACAGAGAAGAGCTCTGCCGAATATGGAGGGTATCCAGTCGCAAGAAGACCTTTTTTTGTTGTTGCAACGAACATGGGCGGCCATTCCACAGCGTGATTTGGATGAACTCATTTTGAGTATGCCAAACCGATGTTCTTGTGTTGTTAGTGTTCGCGGTAGAAACACGGATTATTAATTGTTTAAGTTACCCAATAAAATTTTAAAGAAAACTGTTATTTCAGTCTTTTTTTCGAACTTTTGTGTTAGTGGTTCAAATGTCAAAAATCCCTTTATTAGGAAAATGGCAAATTTCTTTATTAATGCAAAGGTGACTTGGTTTATCGTTACTGTGACAAACGAAAACACTTTATTTGATGAATCCTTAAAGAAAATTTTAATTAATATCAATCAGGAGAAAAGTTATTGCAAAAATATATGTTGATCCCTAGACACTTTTGATGTGTGTATTTGAAGTTTCAAATCGATAGCGTCAGTGGTTCCTGAAATATATAGGTGTGACAGATAGACATACAGACAGACGAAGTCTCACCATAAAGGAACCTTTTTTAACTTTTAGGTATGGTACCCTAAAAACCACACGCCAATAATCAATAATAATATCCTGGGACAATTCACACACGGCCATCTGATCCCAAACTAGGCAGAGCCTGTACTATGGAAACCAGACAACTGATACTAATACTTATATACTTTTTTTTTGTAAATACATACTTAAATAGATAAAACACCCAGACACTTGGTGGGAATCGAACCCACGACCTGTTGGTTAGCTGTTGGTTGGCTGATCAATATTTGCGAATAGGTTTTTTGCTGGCTCCATCGTTGGCCTATTAGCAGCGTTGGCCTATTAGCAGCGTTGGCCTATTACCAGCGTTAGCCTATTACGAGCGTTGGCCTATTACCAACGAGTGTGTAGTTTGCTGTAATGCACATGAATTAGGACTCGCACTTTTTTCCACACAATCCATAGAACTTATGCTACGCAACATCTTACGAATGAAATAAAATAAATCTTTAATTGAATTTGTTATTAATAATATTCACTGAACTGTGTGTGTGTGTGTTTGTTTTAAATAATGTACAGAAAAAGATGTCCTTTTGCGAGATATACTTTACGACCTATTCTCAGACCTACCCGAAATGCACACAAAATTTTGTACAAATCAGTTCACCCATCAATTTAATGACCTGGCCTTATGTTGCTTAACCTTAACCTAGCGGTATGAAATATACTTTATGACCTATTCTCAGACCTACCCGATATGCACAAAAAAAAACATACAAATCGGTTCACCCATCTATTTAATGACCTTACCTAACGTTGCTTAACCTTAACCTACCGGGATAAAAAGTATCCTATGTCCGTTTCCTGGTTCTAAGCTACCTCCCCACCAATTTCCAGCCAAATCGGTTCAGCCGTTCTTGAGTTATAAATAGTGTAACTAACTCGACTTTCTTTTATATTTATAAAGTTCTATAGTGATTGTATGTTCAATTTCACCGATAGATGGCGCTGTTCATAATGTAAATCACGCTAACATCGTAAATTACTGTCTAATCATATTCGATAATGAAAAGATTTTCGCATCTTTTATTGTTGCGACTGTAATACAATACATATACACTACCCGGACTTGGGGAGTTTCATTAAAATTTCATGTCTGCTCAGTCCCTATTGTATAAAGCGTAATAATACATATCTTAATGATTAACTGATCAGTCTATAATTACCCTATTCACATACAAAGGAAATTACGTGGTAATATGTGCAAGTAATGTTTCACTGCTTAGCCCCTATGAAACATAGCGTGATGTTTTATATACCAATTTATACCTTGACTTCTACACAACACATCAGTGAAAGTCCTATCAAAATCCATCCACGGGTTTTCAAATGATACCTGGACAAACAGAACGACAGACAGACAGACAGACAATAATTCCAAAAAAAATTGTTTTGGCCTCTATGTCGATAGTATAGTATCTCCACATAGAAATTTTGGAAAAATATTCAATGTACAGAAAAAGTGCTCTTTGAGTTTTATTATAGTATAGATAGATAGAAGAGACTAACTGATCGCGCAGCTCCACCCGCGCTCTTTTTACGTTAAGGGGGTAACATGCGCCAATGACCTTGAGAATCTGGCCGCTTCGGCCGAGAGTTGTCATCGTAGAGGGCGCGACCAGCAAATATGAATATTATATTTGAAAAATCATAGACTAAAAATATGCAGATGTGTCGAATGGAGTTTTGTTAATTTTGCCTATTCCGTTATAGAATTAAATGATGCAGTTTAATAACGGTAACCCACTGTTTTATATCTTGATGTATACCTTGGCGTGCCACCTAATTACAATCTGACAACCCAACCACTTACAATGGTAACGTAGTTGACGTGTTGCATCAGGATACGGATTATTGCATTTCATATTCCAAACTTCATATCAAAGGTTCAGTCCGTCTATTATAGAATGGCCAATGCCTGACTAGTGAGACTTATACATACTTCTATTCTATTGTTGGTGGTTATTAGGTCCGGTTACAACCGGAACGCACTTCGACCCAGCTGAATACATTGTGCCTGCCATTCGGAATCCATATACATTCGTACTACTTAACTTACAGTCACAGTCACAGCGGATTTTTGTGTGTCTGAAGTTAGGGTTGACGAACCATTGCGCAAGTACAGTTGTGAGTTCTGAATACATAAACATAAAAATAGCTACTGCGCAACGTATTGCCGTGACTACTGTAAGCGTACTTGAAATGAAACTATGCACAAAGTTCTAAGGTTTTTGTTCTGCACGTCAAAACGAAAGCGTTTAATAGTTTTTTTTTAAAAAGGGACCTTTTTAACATATTTCCTAAATTAGTTCCAAATTCTCTAACCAATACACATCCATCTGATAGTTGAGCTTTTTGATTCCTGGAAAAATGAACTGAAAGCATATTGATGATTAATTGCGATGTTCGAGTATGACAAAGAGAGTGACTTAAGATGCTGCAATGCATGCCAGTGGCCCTGATGAGATGCTAGCGGTATTATTAAAGAAGCGTGTAATTGTAATGTTTCCTATTCTAATGCGTATATTATCTTTAAGAGGGGCACAAGTACTTCTTGGAAGCTTGCTAGTTTCCAACCTTACTCAAGACCAGATACCCAACGTCGACCCAAGTCGTGCAGACCCAAAAATCATAAATTATTTTTATTGTGACAATTAGTTCCATGATAAGAATAATAGCACCCATCCATCTCCTCCCGTTGGGTGCCCGTAAAAGGCGACTAAGGAAAAACAAGAAGACGAGCAGCAGCGTCTTTTTATTGGATTACCTACCACCTATCTGCGATCCCCAACCGCCTGCCAGGCGTGGGGATTATGGGAACCCCTCCCCTCTAAGGGAGAGAGGGCCTTTTTTCAACAGTGGACGTTTCGGCTGCTGATGATGATGTAGATGAGCTCCGTGATCGACTCCGTAATGGCCATCGAACTGAAACTATGATAAGATACTTAACTTTTTCCATAATTAAGTACAGGTAAAAACGACCCAGACCCAATACAAACAGATTATGGTCATGCACATGAATGTTTGTCCTGTGTGGGAATCGACCCCAAGATCTTAAGGTCAGCGGCCAGGATAGCAAACTACAATATCAACGGACCTGTGTTGTTATTCAATATACGTGGCTGCCAAAGGAATCCGTAGCACTGTTTGTTTGAACGCGCGAATTCAGTAATAGTCTTTTTAGTGTAAGTTTCAGTTTTCAAATGTTAATAGTTTGAACGACGTTCCGGGCGCTTACCCCACCTGCATGTATTTTGGGTCGGCACGTGGAAGCGATTGTCGTCCTAAAGGTGATAGGTGATCTCAGATAGACCGTTCGTGACCGCGAGAGTGCGTAACGTAACTTCATCTTGAGTTCTGTACCCATCGCGGGGTTTGAACTACGTGGAGCATTTGACATTTTATTTTATTTATTCTTTAGCACACTTAAATATGTACAAGGCGGACTTAATGCCTTAGGCATTCTCTGCCAGTCTACCTTTGGATGATGCAGAGGGTAATAGTGGTAGGTGCATAGGTAATGTAAAATTTAAATAGATATATAATTTTATTTATTTTATTTTATTTACATTGATTCTAATAAGCAATCTGGTTTTAGAGTAACTAACATTTTAACGCGGTGGTATTTTTTCTCGTGCCTGCCAACAACACCATCAGTTTATTGTTACTTAAGTAACAAGGTATTACCTGATAGTAATCGAAGCACAGACTTTTCTATGGGTGGGCCATAGAAAAGTCTCTTCCTGTCCCTGTCATCCAAAACTATAATTATAGCCTTTTGGTCCGATAGTTATTTTGCCAGCTACAGTGACCTTCTACTTATGTTACATAGCGGAAGAAATCTAAGATTAAAGTGGTGCCACTTAGATAGCACACGAGTACCCTTCCAACTTAACCATCCAGATGTCTCAAAAGACGAGCAACTGTCCAATGCAACTGTCCGTAGGTAAGCGTGTCACTCACCACCAAGCCGACCACCCAGGAACTGGACTCGTTGCTAAGTTGCAAAAACCAACATGATAGTAATAATAACACCGTTAATGTTTTGACAAAAAAAATCATAATGCTTTACATTATGATTTTTTTTCATAATGTATGTCATTTTGTCGACCCACACAGTATTAAATACGATTTCAATTAATAAGATCATATATGACTCTGATACGCTTTAATAGTTAGGCATAATACTCGGCGACGATACTTTCGCATACTCTATGATGAACCAAAAATATGGTATTACTATAAAAATATCTTTAATTAAATATAGAAGTATAGATTTCATTTGAAATGATTTATAATGTTACTAGCAGTCCCCCGCGACTTCGTTCGCGCAAAGGTAGTTAAAGAAGAAATACCGACCACATTCCTAAGAATTGGACTAATACCTACAGATAATGTCCTGTCAAAAGACACTCAACCCGATAACATGTTGCACGACTTGGGAATCAAAATCAGGTCCAAGCGAGCAATGGTCGTACTTGCGTCCATCGTCACTAAGGCAGTCCAAATAAAAATGTAAAATCTAAACATCTATGCTACTTATAAAATTACTGGTCCTGACTGACTGACTGATTCATCAACGTACAGGCCAAATCGCTGGACCTAGAAAGCTGAAATTTGGACAGTAGGTTCTTCTTAAGATGTAAGCATCCACAAAAAAAGGGTTTTTGAAAATTCCACTCCTAAAGGGTTAAATGGGGTGGTAAAATAATAGCGGGTATAGCCACAGGGAGTCGCTAGTTAAATATAAAATATTTTCCCATGAACTTTTAAATGACAATAAACTTGGGAGGGAACCTGAGGTCAAATAGTGAAATTTGTTATAGATATTTTTCCGAATAATAAACTAAAATACACGTAGTTGTCTGTTTAAAGCATCCAACACTATGCCGAATGACACCATAACTCACTCACTATGTTTTTAGGTTTCCATACCTAAAAGGTAAAAAAGAAATCCTTATGGCGGTACTTTGTCTGTTTGTCTATCACATCTATATATTTCAGGAACTACTGGCGCTATCGATTCGATATTTAGAACAGTTTTAGATCTTCCTTTTTGGATAAGAATACTTACCGCAAATTAGAAAAATATTTTATTTCTTTTACTTTCTTTTTAATGGGGGCCGGTGTCAAAATTTCAAAGAGGCTACTATATCAAGTGGGATATCATATGAAAGGGCTTCATTTGCAAATTTCAAAACAGTTTTTTTTGGTTTATGTCTCGTGTTTTTTTGGCTTATAACCAAAAATGTCACAAAAATACCACCGTTTCTAAGTAGTACAGTTTTTTAGTAATCCTATAAAAACCTCGTGAAACAAACTTAATTTTGCGGTAGGGTTTTTGTGTTATTTGAGGTATAAGAGGAATAGTAAAATAACATTAATATGTGCGAAGAAGATATAGAACCCTCGGTGCTTGAGTCCGACTCGCACTTGACTGGTTTTTTTTTTAGTTTTTTTTGGTTCGGTTCTGTACCTAGGTTCAACGTCATAACCTAAATTAGTTTTTGTTAAACTCTTTTTGTACGAGCCAATAATGCTCATACAGCAAATTAATAATTAACCTACTTTATATAGACCAGCAGTCGTGCTACAACCTCCGTCACGCGCTAATGTGTCAATAACTACAAAAACATTACGTAAGGTGCGACTCAGACACTAAACATAGCCGTAGACAATAACTATAAATAAATACGTATAAACAATAATCAGTGGTTTTGGTGTGATCTACATACTACAACAACCGGGATACCGTCAACGACAGGATATCCCCAACACTTTTAAAGGGTTAATTTGGATAAATTTGGTTGGGTTCAGTTCGGTTTTTTACTATCTGAGGTATTAGAAGAATATTAAAAAAAACATTTATATGTGCAAAGTAGGTATAGAACCCTCGGTGCACAAGTCCGACTCGCACTTGACCGGATTTTGTTTTGGTTCGTTTCGGTACCTAGCTCCGAACCGGAGTATCTTACCTACTAAAACGCCCCGTACTCAATGGACATCTAGGGTAGGGCCCACAACCCAAACGTCCAACCGACAACTCCAAAGTTGCGCGTTATTTGTCCGGGCTTATGGCTGAGGAGCAAGGCGGCAGCTTTTTTTTTTAGGCGGCATGTTGATGCGTGTGCGCGCGGTGCAGGATACGCGCTTCAACCGACAACTCCAAAGGTTGCCCGTTATTTGTCCGGGCTTATGGCTGAGGAGCAAGGCGGCAGCTTTTTTTTTTAGGCGGCAGCTTGACGCGGATGCGCGCGATGCAGGATACGCGCTCCAACCAACAAATCCAAAGGTTGCCCATTATTTGTCCGGGCTTATGGATGAGGAGCAAGGCGGCAGCTTTTTTTTTTAGGCGGCAGCTGGATGCGGTTGCGCGCGGTGCAGGATACGCGCTCCAACCAACAACTCTAAAGGTTGCCCGTTATTTGTCCGGGCTTATGGCTAAGGAGCAAGGCGGCAGCTTTTTTTTTAGGCGGCAGCTTGACGCGGTTGCGCGCGGTGCAGGATACGCGCTCCAACCAACAACTCTAAAGGTTGCCCGTTATTTGTCCGGGCGTATGGCTAAAGAGCAAGGCGGCAGCTTTTTTTTAGGCGGCAGCTTGACGTGGGTGCGCGCGGTGCAGGATACGCGCTCCAACCAACAACTCCAAAGGATGCCCGTTATTTGTCCGGGCTTATGGCTGAGGAGCAAGGCGGCAGCTTGACGCGGGTGCGCGCGGTGCAGGATACGCGCTCCAACCAACAACTCTAAAGGTTGCCCGTTATTTGTCCGGGCTTATGGCTAAAGAGCAAGGCGGCAGCTTTTTTTTTAGGCGGCAGCTTGACGTGGGTGCGCGCGGTGCAGGATACGCGCTCCAACCAACAACTCTAAAGGTTGCCCGTTATTTGTCCGGGCTTATGGCTAAGGAGCAAGGCGGCAGCTTTTTTTTTAGGCGGCAGCTTGACGCGGTTGCGCGCGGTGCAGGATACGCGCTCCAACCAACAACTCTAAAGGTTGCCCGTTATTTGTCCGGGCGTATGGCTAAAGAGCAAGGCGGCAGCTTTTTTTTTAGGCGGCAGCTTGACGTGGGTGCGCGCGGTGCAGGATACGCGCTCCAACCAACAACTCCAAAGGATGCCCGTTATTTGTCCGGGCTTATGGCTGAGGAGCAAGGCGGCAGCTTGACGCGGGTGCGCGCGGTGCAGGATACGCGCTCCAACCAACAACTCTAAAGGTTGCCCGTTATTTGTCCGGGCTTATGGCTGAGGAGCAAGGCGGCAGCTTTTTTTTAGGCGGCAGCTTGACGCGGGTGCGCGCGGTGCAGGACGTTTGCGAACACTCGACAGCCTCGTATTGAATTGAAACCTTGCGTGCATTTAGAAACCACACTCGCGCTAACACAGCAGTTAGCATAATAGTGTATAAACAATATAATCTTTTCCCATCACTTTTAAAATCATATCAAATTCAAATTTTAAACATCGATGTCGTATTTAAGTTTTAAAACCCATGATATAAGGCATACCTACCATTTACATCATAAATAAATACCAGTCAAGTGCGAGTTGGACTCGCGCACCGAGGGTTCCATACCATCCTTGGACGTATTAAAGTTATTTTACTATTAATGTAATTAACACCTCAGATATAAAAAAAAAAACAAGTCGCAAAACTGAGCTTGTTTGTCGAGGTTTTTTTAGTATTACTAAAAAACTGTACTATTCAGAAAGATCATTTTATTTTTCCTGTAAATATAGATAGAGATATTACCCATAATTATTTCAAATTTTTCCTCCACAAACTTCGGAGATCGGAACTTCGGGGGAGGGGTGCGGTTTTTTTTACGTTTTTGATTATCAGCCAAAAACTGCACAACATAAACCAAAATAAAATCTGTTTTGAGATGTGCGCATGAAGCACTTTCATATGATACAGATACAGTAGTCTCACTTTGAAATTTTGATGACCCATTTCGACTCTAAAAAAAATAAACGAAAAATATTTTTTTTTAATTTGTCATAACGTTGGGTAAGAAAGATTTAAAACTATTCGAAGTTTAAAATCGGTAGCGTCAGCGGTTCCTGAAATATATAGGTGTGACGGACAGACAGACAGACAGACAGACGAAGTCAGATCATAAGGGTTCCTTTTTTACCTTTTATGTATGGAACCCTAAAAACGGTTTTCAATTACCTTTTAAAAGACACCACTCGCGAGATTTTTAACTTAGGGGTCATATTATGTTGACTTTAAGACCCTCATCATTTCTTAAACCTCACTTTATCCTATAACACTCTTTCATGTTGTGTCGAAAAACAATGAGAATTGCTAAAAAAATAATCAAATAATATTTTTAGCAAGTTTGTGGTACTGTATCTTCTTCTATATATTTTTTTTTGAAAAATGCTAAAGCAGGTAACTCTTTATTTCCTTTAAGGAATCTACGTGTACAATTTCAAGGTTCTGATACCACCCGTTTTTATAAACCATAAAACCTCCTTTTTGGACCCCTTCCGATGCGAATTTTGAAAATTCCGTTCTTAGTGTGCGGTTACGTATTGCGATGAATCCACTCTCCAAATTTCGAGTCTCTAGGGTCAGCGGTTTAGGCTGTGCGTTGTCTGTCAATCAGTCAGTCAGGACTTATCCTTTTATATATATAGTATTATAAAACCCTAAGTAGAAATATTAAAAAATAAATAGAGAAGAATGTTTTTTACATACCATAGCTCCTTTAATCGAACTTACACTTGATAGGAAACACAGATTCATGATAACATCGTTATTAACACACACCAATTGATAACCACAAGAATATTAACCAGAACTATCACATTATAACAACTCTAGTGACAGAATGACAGAGTGACCGCTCTATACGATTACTCGCACAACCGTTCCACACGAGATCTAATAATTGAATGTCCCTTGCACCGCCAGAGCAGTGACATTTATACGCGTTCGGTCGGTCATTCCACCATTCTACCCTCCATTTATTTTATTCTACCCTACATTTTATTTTACATCAATCGGTAATATCTAACACGGCCTCTCCTGACACGAGACCGTCCTCGGGCTCGCTAAATTTTGATAACTGTTTTCCGAGAGAACACGAAGAGCCAGGCTCCATCATGCACCGTTCACAGGAAGTCCCGGAGTGTAGGCTGCGATGAGCACAGCCCAGTTACGTTGACTCGTCCTGCACAAAACATAGCACCCAAACAAAGTACACACATAACATTAAATGTTTAGTTCTATCTCGCTGGTATTCAAATGCTAGACGTATCGCTACCACCACTCTACAATGATGCAAGTAGTGTATAAGAGTTGTCCCGCATCACAACGGTTTTAGCCCTTCTCAAACATTCATCTTAAAATAAACAAATTAATGGAAGTCTAATAAAATAATAAATTTGGTCCTGTTACTCGTATCTTGACTGCGCTCACTGCACAGTCTTGGTGACTGAAGACATAGAAATCGTGTAAATTTTAAATTCAGTCAAAGCAGAGCACTGTCAAAACATTCAACCGATACCTAGTGCGTAACCAGGCTTTACATCGGTCTCTAACAGGTCACCTCGAAACCTAAGTAACGAACAGGCTTTACACACGTCTCTAGTCAGCGTGCGCCCCGCTGATGCCACCAGTTACCCTCGCGGCATGGTCGCCTCAACTTCATGGTTAAGACAATAAACAAAATACTTTCCAACGTAAAGACGAAGACATGGCGACAAACACCAGCGCGAAAGTCAGCTTGCTGATCAACGCCAACGTGGTCCCGTAACACACGCTTCGGCACACCGCTCGTTGTTGCATCACATCACGTCATGACAGGCGCCCAATAGTCTGAACTATTACACTATGAACAGAACATTAGAATGCAAGCATTTCCTTTTGCTTTAAACCCGCAGCACCTTTACGGCGCAACCCCAATAACAAATTTGGTCAATGACACTATACTAGGCAACGACACCTGCCATTTACGGTATTTCGCAACTTTAGTACGTCAAACAACACTGCCAAACCCGGGACTCGAACCCAAGACTTAGAGACCACAATACCATGGTCACTTTGTACAATTACTTTGATCACCTCTTACAATTAATACATGTTACTAACATACATGTCGTAAATACATATCTAGAGTATTGCTCACACAGTTTCCTCCTGACCAATAAATAGTTACAAAGAACATAACCTCCATGTGTTAGCATTTACCAAAAACAGTGTGCAACTTACGCCAGTGCGGCTGTCATTACCACACAGTCCAAACTGCAGAAACTTGACCACGGCGCAGCGACCAACACGTGTGGAGCGCAGCGACCATCGATAGATCGCACCCAAGACAGTGACCGCAGTATGTCTCAAAATTAACTGCAGTGGCAGAGCCCTCAGGTTGCCCGAGACAGTGACCGCAGTATGTCTCATAATACCTAAAATATGATATGTGTCAGAGCCCACAGGATGACCGAGACAGTGACCGCAGTTTGTCTCAAAATTAGTGACTCGAACGCCACCATAGCGCGGCGTCCCCACGCCACCGTGGTGCGGCGGCCCAGTGCCACCGCCGTGCGGCAGCCCAGCGCCCCCGGCGTGCGGTGGCTCAACGCCACCGTCGCGCGTGGCGCCCAGCGCCACCCGTCGCGTGTGGCGGCCAGCGCCACCGTCGCGTGTGGCGGCCCAGCGCCACCGTCGCGTGTGGCGGCCCAGCGCCACCGTCGCGTGTGGCGGCCCAGCGCCACCGTCGCGTGTGGCGGCCCAGCGCCACCGTCGCGTGTGGCGGCCCAGCACAACCGTCGCGTGTGGCGGCTCAGCGCCACCGTCGCGTGTGGCGGCCCAGCGCCACCGTCGCGTGTGGCAGCCCAGCGCCACCGTCGCGTGTGGCGGCTCAGCGCCACCGTCGCGTGTGGCGGCTCAGCGCCACCGTCGCGTGTGGCGGCTCAGCGCCACCGTCGCGTGTGGCAGCCCAGCGCCACCGTCGCGTGTGGCGGCCCAGCGCCACCGTCGCGTGTGGCGGCCCAGCGCCACCGTCGCGTGTGGCGGCCCAGCACAACCGTCGCGTGTGGCGGCTCAGCGCCACCGTCGCGTGTGGCGGCCCAGCGCCACCGTCGCGTGTGGCGGCCCAGCGCCACCGTCGCGTGTGGCAGCCCAGCGCCACCGTCGCGTGTGGCGGCTCAGCGCCACCGTCGCGTGTGGCGGCTCAGCGCCACCGTCGCGTGTGGCGGCCCAGCGCCACCGTCGCGTGTGGCGGCTCAGCGCCACCGTGAAGCGCCTCATGCCACTCTTGCGGCACCAAACGCCACTAGTGCAGCGCCCAACGCCACTCGTGCAGCGCCCACGCCACACAATCGCTTTGGCGACTCGTACTTACTGCTTCTGTGAACGGAACTTAAGAACCCGAATTAAAAATCGGCCCTCGTTAACATATTAGGCCTGTAAGATCAACCAGACTATAACCGCTCGGCCTTCCTTCACATAACATTTCCAGATCTAATCAGATTTTAACTACGATTATTACTCATCGATCGAGAAAATAAACAATAAGCCAAAACAACGCTTTACAAATTGCAATGACCAAACTATAATAATGCAAATCATTAGCAAAATGCAATTTCACTGCGAAAATTATTATCAATCGCACTTTATTATAACTAGCAGTCGGAACTCAAATCTACACACTGCTTAAAATAATACGAATCAACTAAATAATAAATCAAAACCAAGTACTGAATGTTTAAACCTGAGGTTTAAACACACCCACACAACATGTCTAAATTTAAGCAAGGTCTATTATTTTTTTGAGAGCACACTCCAACAATAAAAGAACACCATTAATTAGATCGTACTAGAATGTGACCAATAAAAAGTTTAAATATCAGATTCTTGTTTTTGTGACCACTATCACCAATAATATTTTACTAAAAATCACTGATGTATTAAATATCACTGACTATCACCATCAAAGTCCTTGACAATACCGACATAAATTGTACAATCTGTAAGCATCGCTATTAATTTTTATTAGAACATCAACTACCCGCATATGTATTTTTTTTCTTCTTGAAAAATAAAAACATGAAAATAATGGAAACGAATATAACAAAATGCATCAGAAAGCGAAGCAGATAGGCTAGAATCCAATCCCACTTCTGATATTATAAAACCCTAAGTAGAAATATTAAAAAATAAATAGAGAAGAATGTTTTTTACATACCATAGCTCCTTTAATCGAACTTACACTTGATAGGAAACACAGATTCATGATAACATCGTTATTAACACACACCAATTTATAACCACAAGAATATTAACCAGAACTATCACATTATAACAACTCTAGTGACAGAATGACAGAGTGACCGCTCTATACGATTACTCGCACAACCGTTCCACACGAGATCTAATAATTGAATGTCCCTTGCACCGCCAGAGCAGTGACATTTATACGCGTTCGGTCGGTCATTCCACCATTCTACCCTCCATTTATTTTATTCTACCCTACATTTTATTTTACATCAATCGGTAATATCTAACAATAGATAATTATAGCATGTGTAACATATCTTAATTAAAAATATGTTCAAAATCATTTAAATTAAATTCGTCTTGACTTAAGTTGGGGGCGAGGCGGAGAAGCTTTTAAAAAACAACTTTACAGCTCGACGCTTTATTCAGAACTGACTGTATGATCTTAATTCTAATACATGAAACCTTATTCTACCTTATCTTAATTACTACTATTAGGGTCTTATTACTAATACATCTAGGCGCTCAGCCTACATAACTCCTCCCCTCCCAGAGAGCTGCGTACGGTTGGAGTTGATGTGCCAAGTCTTTGATGCACGGCGGATGGTTGCTGCAGCAGAGGCGGCGCAACCGACGTAGACCGGTCGCGCGAAACGATCCCCAACTCTATGTCTTGCTCCACCTTCGGTTCCTGTTGTTTGGTGCGCCTGCACTCAATGTATTTGCAGGCTGCGTAGTAGCCCAGTGCTACGGCTACGATTATAAAGGCGGTTAAAGACAGCCAGCTCGGTTTCGTAGTGATCGTGAAGTCTGTCTCTAGTGGCGTTACTTCAGGCGTGTGAATTTGGGCAGCCAGGGAATGTAGCTTGTCTAAATCCATGTGTTCCAGTTGAATATTCTTGTATGTGATATTCACCGGAGGTATGCTGATTCGGGGTAATGGTATTGATTCTTGAATAGTTATACTATTCTGGTGAGTCTGTAGAATTTGTCCGTTTAAAGTAAACGTACAGCCTTCCGTGGTACTAAGTATGTAGGTGCCTTGAACGCGTTGAAATCTTTCGTCGCGCCCGCACGTGATTTTCAGGATTTCTTGATTTCTTGTGATAACAAGCCACACGTTTCCGTGAACTTGTTGGATCTTCACAGGCGGCAGTTGAACTTCTGCTGACTTGCAGTTCCTCGGCGGTTTGTGATGTATAATTTGGATGATGCAGTCATCTTTTTCCTCAATGTTTTCCAGTTTCAGGTGGTCGCAGATCTGGAGGTCGTCCGTGATGCGGCGGCATGGCTCGTGGAGGTAAGTAAATTCTTCACTACCCAGTATAAGGTAAGGTGATTTAGGTATACGAGTTAGGTTTTTGTTATCAGGGATGGAATACAGGTGCAAAAGGTCGTAAGAGGTAGGGCTTACGATAGGTACTTCTAAGACAAAGGTAAGTGAATTTAAGGTACTATATGCTTTGACGGAAATAGTGCTATCCAATAGATGCATGTTTTCCCGCCTTGCTGGTAAAGGAAGCTTGTATGTGCTCTCTATCTTGATTAACTCTGATAATAAGTACATTGGTTCTATTATGCTTGATTGCAACGTGCCCATTGATGCAAAAGTTATTGCTGTTTCAAGTGTGCTAACCTTATCGTATAGCAACTGGAGTCCATTTTGTATCTGGATGCTGGATTGAAGTATATTTAATTGCGAGGTGATTGATGATAAATTTTTACTAATGTTATTTATATTTGTTACTAACATATCCATATTTCTTTCCATTTTACCTAAGTTTTCATTATACTGCTCTATATACTGCCTCATGAGACCTATGCTTACTTTTTGTTCATTTGATATGATGTATGTTTGCTTACGTAATTTGTCTATCTCGCTTTCAAACTTAAGGGCATCATTTTCATCTAAGTTTCCGCTTATGGCTTTAATAATAGTTCCTAAACCGTTTACCAACCCCCGCTTATTCCTAACTAAACTTCTTGGTAAAATATAAAAGAACTTACTCTCTATTAAATTTATAATATAACTTATCTGTTCCCTATGTACATATCTATCCGCATACGACGGTTGCCTATTTTCTATTAGTAGTAAACTTGAATATATGCTAATAAATTCCTTAAAAATAAAATATAAGTATGTAGTGTTATATGTACAGATTAAGCTATATGTATCTATCCTATGCACTATCCTAGATTCCTTAAGTACTAATAGGCCATCTTCACTATCTATTGGCCGCACGACTGGTTCTGGAGCTGCTCTGCAACCTCCGCAGCCTCCGGCGACGAGCCAGATGATAACGACTCTGTAATTTGAGATGGTCGTCTTAGGAGTCGGCTGTGCACTCTGATAGATTTAGAATTTACATGCTTCCCTAATATTTCTAATATATTATTGGGGTGAATTCTAACTATTGTGTATGGTCCTAAGTAGCGTGGTTCCGTCTTTTTACTACGGGACGACTTCGCTACTTGCTTAAACACTTTATCGCCTACTTTGAATGATACGCTTTCGCTGTTTTTATTTGCTTTTGTTATAACTTGTTCCTTATCAGTTGATAGTTTTAAGGCTACAAGCTTCTGAGCGCTTTCCATTTGGCTTCTGTGTTTCGCTACGTAATCCTGATAGTACTCCTGAGTATAAAATAACTCTAAGGGGTTTCGGCTGCTGGTGTGACCGTATAATAATTCAAACGGTGTGTAACCCGTTGCGGAATGGATTGTATTATTGTAAGCAATGATAGCGTTACGCATTAATATACTGATATGACTTTTATCTGTTAACTTCTGAAGCCTAATCAGTTCGCCTACGGTAGAGTGAAACCTCTCTATCGGTGAATTTGAGTTTGGATTGTAAGGTGTAGTAAAATGAATATTTATCCTATGTAGAGAACATATCTCTTTAATTACCTCATTATCGAACTTATGGTCCGAGTCCGTGGTTAATTTATTCGGTGTACCTATTATCGCAAATAACTGTAATAATGCCTCAGCTACGTGAATACTTGTGATTCCTTGCAACTGAATCGCTTGGGCGTATTTAGTAAAGTTATCAATGATAGTGAGAAACGTTGCGCTATCAGTGCTGTATAAGTCCATGAACATGTGTTGCATGGGCTTTTCCGGGGTTTCCGTCAATACTAGCGGTGGCCTTAGAGGGTTCCGCTCGTATTTAGCCTTAATACATGTTTCGCATTCATTGATGTATTTTTGTATAGATGCGAGCATGTTAGTCCAGTGATAATTTTTACGAAGATGTTTGTACGTTTCTTGTATACCTCTATGTAGAGTTTTTCCTTCGTGATACTTTTGTATTAACCGCTTTTGTTCAGAGCAATCGTCTACTAATGTTACTCTTGTTAAACATCTAAATAATTTGGGTCCGCGCTGGTCGAATACCGTATTGTATACTTTACAGAATAAAGGGTATAACTCCGGGTTATGGAAATAGCAAAAGAATTTTCTATCGGCTATAGTATGCTCTTTAAGAAAACGAATTATTTCTGATTCTGTATTATTAATTGGAATAAAGACATGTTTAATTATGAAATGTTTCTTGGATTTATCCTCAACTCTATATTCTGTACCGGGCGAGCTACGAATATGAAATTGCTTCAACTGTTTATCTATAGCGTCCGAACAGGTAGGTATGTCGGTTGTTACAGCGCTGGTAGAGTCACTGATCTGACCTACGTTATCTGACGTCACCGGTATGTCTAGTATATCGCTTACGTCGATGTCGCGTAACCGTTCCGCGTCACTACTGCTGGGTGATAACAAATCGCGTAGCTGTATTAGTGAGGTATCTGCTGGTGCGGGTTCGATTCCCGATGACGCTATTTCGTCAATCAGATCGGTGTGATAACTCGTACTAGGTTGATTTGTGTCGAGTACGTTTATCTTAACTCTTGACAGCGCATCTGCATTGGTGTTATACTTTCCCTTTTTATACACTATCTTATAGTCGTATTCCTCTAATCTCAAGCGCCAGCGTGTGAGCTTTGAGTTAGGGTCTTTCAGCGACATTAACCAAGTTAAAGGCTTATGGTCGGTGTAAATAATAAATTTGCGTCCGTATAGGTAAGGTCTAAAATATTTAATAGCCCAAATTATAGCTAATAACTCCTTTTCTATAGTCGCGTATTTACTTTCTGTGTCTGACAATGTACGTGAGGCGTACGCGATGGGCTTGTCGGAGCCTACGGTTCCTTGTGACAATACAGCGCCTATCGCGACGTCCGATGCGTCGGTGGTTAGTATGAACTGTTTATCAAAATCGGGATATTGAAGAATAGGGGCGTCGCAAAGTACTTCTCTAGCTTTGTTGAATGCGTTCACAAATTCCGGTGTATGTATAACTTTAGCGTTTTTCTTAAGGCATTTTGTTAGTGGTTTATAGAGTTTCGCGAATTCCGGTATAAATTTGCGATAGTAACCTACTAAGCCTAGGAAGGATTTAATTTCCTTCTGGTTAGTCGGTATGGGAAACTGTCTAACTGCTCTAATTTTTTCCTCATTGGGTTTTATGCCGTTTTCTGTTAATGTATGGCCAAGATATGCTACTTCTTTCTGTAAAAATTCTGATTTGTCTAATTGTACTTTAAAGTTATGTTCCCTCAAGCGCTGAAACACACGTTTTAGTTTTAAAATATGTTCTTGCAGTGATGTGGAATACACTAAAATATCGTCTAAATAGACTAAACAGGTGTCATGTAACAGATCTCTAAGTATATTATTCATTAGCCGTTGGAATGTGCTAGGCGCGTTTTTTAAACCAAAGGGCATTCTAAGGAATTCGTAATGCCGATCAGTTGTAAATGCGGTTTTTTCGATATCCTCAGAGTCCATTTCAACCTGGTGGTACCCTGAGGCTAGATCTATGGTGGAGAAATATTGCGCACGTCCTAACTTGTCTAAGATGTCATTGATATTCGGGATAGGGTATTTGTCCTCTATTGTCCTGTCATTCAGCTTCCTATAGTCGACGACGAGCCTCCACTTAACTTTGCCCGACGCGTCCTGTTTTTTAGGCACCAAATGAACTGGGCTGGACCATGGAGAAATGCTCTCTCTAATAACCCCTTTCTCAAACAAGCTATCAACTTGTTTCTTTATTTCCTCGTGTTCGCACGGAGGACGCCTATAATTTTTCGTAAAAATTGGAGTGTTATCGGTTAAACGTAAAGAATGTTTTACTGAATGCGTAAAACTCAATGGTAGTTTTTCGGAATAAAAGATGTCTCTATACTGAAAGCAAAGCTTGTTGATTTCCCGTGTTTCCTCTTCATTTAAATGTGCCGTTCTTATTCTATTTACATTTTCCTTCAATTCTATCTCAATCTCTGAAGCTGATAAGTTATATAAGTTACTATTCTCTTTAAAATTTCTCTTGATTTTAATATTATCAAATTGAAGCGGAATCGTTGTGGATTGCGTGTACAGTTGTTTGGTTTTGTAATCAATACGACATCCTAAGGAAGTCAAGATGTCGTTTCCTATCAGGCCTTTGTATTTGTTATCAAAATCAAACACTAAAAACTTATGTCGTTTATTTGATCCAAACACGGATGGTAACGCGATCTGAAGCATTTGATTATGTGTAGAAACACCGTGAGCTGTTGTTATCTTAAATGGTTCCGTTAAGATGTTGTTTATAAATCTCGCGTCCGCTGCGATAAGCGAGCTAACTAACGATCGCGTGGCTCCGGTGTCAATCAAAAAATTGCCACCTAGCTCTGATATGTGTATGTACGGTAATTTGTCTATTATATATTCGTATTGAGGTAAATGAAACATTACGTAGCGGGTTCGTCTAGGTTTTCCTCTGGAAAATCCGATGTTTCCTGTGCATTTTGATCGTCTACGTCCTCTACGGCGTAGCTGTCGTAGTCATCATTATTTACGTTCGATTCCGTTAAAATATGAACCTTGCTATTTTGATTAAACGACTTCTGTTGCGATGGTTCATGTTTAATCGCACGAGGCATATTGTAACTAGTAGATGCAGGTGTATTATTTGGTGTTCGAGCATTAAAGAATGGGCGATTATTTATAGGTATTCGCGGTCTAAATTGCCCCGGACTGAAAGAAGGTTGGTTCCTAAGTTCTTGTCTCTTGAGCCTAACTTCTTCCTGTCTCGCTAGGGATATAGCCATTTCTAGCGTTTTGGGTGTGCTGAGTCTAACACCAAGGCCTATGTTATATTCCAAATTATCGACGAATGTTTCTATGGCGATTGTTTGGTAATAGCGATTACCCTTACTAGCTGTTGAGCCTACACCGCATAATGCATCTAATAGCTCTCTAATTTTGTGTCCGTATGCTTCACAGGACTCAAATTTTTGTTTCCTACATCGCATTAATTCCTGGAGTAGCTGTACCTCGTTCCGTTGTTCACCGAACCTATTTAACAATGCTAACTTTATTGATTGCCAGTTATCTATATCTACTTCCAGCGAAACAGCCTCCAGTGCTTTTCCTGTCAATTTATTTCTAATCAAGCATATAACTATTGAATGGTTTGACACTATGCAATGGGTACGAAGCACACTTTCCACGCTCCTAATATAGAAATTTAATGATTTTGAGTTACCATCATAATATGGTAGTAACTTATCGATTAGGTCGTAATTTTCCACTGGCGACACGCGTGCTGCTGCCGCTGCCAGCTCCACTAAAGGGTTGGACTCTTTAGGTTCCATTGTTGTTATTTATTTATTTTAAATATATTTATTTAATTCTTTATTTATTTATCTATTTATTTTTCTTTAACAATTATTCAATATAATATCGATTTTCAGATATTATTTATTTAATTATTTATTTAATTATATATTTATTTTTCTTTCACAATTATTCAATACAATATCGATTTTCAGATCTTATTTATTTAATTATTTATTTATTTATATATTTATTTTTCTTTCACAATTATTCAATACTATATCGATTTACAGATATTTTTTATTTTATTTTAATCGTTGCTTCTGCTGATTTTAAGTAGAAGCACGATTTTGTGTATTTCTATAACTACTAATTTTAAGATAATTATAGTGCAATGTACAATGCTTCCATTACCAATTTTAGGCTGAAAAACACACACATTGAATACACGAAATACAATTCAAAACAATATACACAATGTTTATTGTCTGAGGATGGTATTAATCAGGATAGGTAGGGATACTGGACAGTAAAAGAGATTTATCTTACCCCAGGTATATCGCCATAACCTGCCCGATGAGTTCTGTGGTCGTTTTCTTCGCGTTCTCGCCTCGTAGGTTCTACGAACAGTTAACTGCGGCTTCTATCGGCGCGATACAGAATTCGATATACCGCTATAGCCTACGCGAAACCGATCTTAACTATCCTACCGACTGCGCCACTTAAGTTGGGGGCGAGGCGGAGAAGCTTTTAAAAAACAACTTTACAGCTCGACGCTTTATTCAGAACTGACTGTATGATCTTAATTCTAATACATGAAACCTTATTCTACCTTATCTTAATTACTACTATTAGGGTCTTATTACTAATACATCTAGGCGCTCAGCCTACATAACTCTTGTCAAAAAAAAATCGAGCACGTCCACCCTCCATAACAGTCCACGAAAGACTGATGAAAGGCGATCGCGGGGGCGCTGCAAGGGGAAATGCATCGCGTACTTGGTTTTCCTATAATTTCTTGTAAAACATGAATGAAATTAAGAAATGTAATCAATACAAATTGTAGAATAGGTTATTATGCTTTTTATAGTCCAAGTTTGACGTCTATCCGATGAACGGATATTGAACGCTAACACAATTCATATCCAACGTAGTACATTTTTTAAATACATATTGCTTGAAAACGTTATATTTAATCCAATATCTAATCAATAAAACTATTTGCTGAAGATCTGAGGTATAAGTACATATAATTTTCATAGCTAATGCAATAGCGGATTGATCCATCGAACTCTTTAAACAATGGCTATTTTTGCAATTTTACCGTTGTTACCCCCTTAACTGAATTGTTAATTGGTAATTGACCTAAAGAAGGTTTTCCCCGCGTCAAAAAAAAAGGGGCGGGTATAGTATAAAATGGATTTTCATCCTAGATCTTTGATTTTTATTCACGTTTTCCGGCCGCACATCTGTGTAATAGTAATTTCATACCATTTCTCCGTTGGGTGTCCGTATTGGTATAGCGGGCTGGTTTCCGCAACTCCACGACAAAGCGCGTATTTTGCGTGTCCGTAATAGGCGACTAAGGGAAAACAAGAAGACGGGCAGCAGCGTCTTTTTTAACTGACTTCAAAAAAAAGGAGGAGGTTCTCAATTCGTCTGTATATACATTTTTTTTTTCTATGTATGTTCGCGCATAACTCTGGCAATTATGAACCGATTTGCACAAATCTTTCTTCCATCCATTCTTTAATCCGTTAATTGGGTCCCATAAAAAAATTATTGCTTCCGTATAAGTAGTTCCTGAAAAAACAATGATGGTGACTGCGCAGGAAACTTGCAGGAAAGCCTATATAGATGACTTTATGTCGCTTTTTAAGGACAAAAATGGTCATAACTCTGGCAAATATTTACCAATTTCAATGATTCTTTTTATTCGAAAGAAGAAACCACTGTAATGAATCTGTATGAAATTTATCACAACCGGATAAGAACTTCCTGGAGGACCATGAACGATGAGGAGGAATTTATCTGGTAAAAAACCATAAAACTGATGTTCTCCATTACATTTCTCTGTCAATTATGAACTGATTTCGATGATTCTTTTTTTATTCAAGAGAGTAAACTACTATGATGATTCCATGCAAATTTCATTATGACCGGATATTTTTTTCTGAAGAAACATGAATTATGTAAAATTATGTAGACGATAATGTGATCATAACCTACCTAGATCATTTTACGGTCTTCGATGGTTCAATCTTTATATATGAAAATATCACTAAAAAGTTTAAAATAAAATCTTTTAAAAAAAAATTGAACCGCCTTCAATATCACTGAAAGGTATAAAATAATTTAAATATTATTGAAGTTGGTGCCAAATATACACAGCCGCTAGCCGGTAAGCTAACACCAACTTCAATAATATTTAAATTATTTTATACCTTTCAGTGATATTGAAGTCGGTTCAATATTTTTTTAAAAGATTTTTATTGGATTACCTACAACCTATACTGTGATCCCCAAGCCGCCTGCCAAGCGTGGGGATTATGGTAACCCCTCCCTTCTAAGGGAGAGGCCTTTTCAGCAGTGGCGTTTCGGCTACTGATAAGTAATTTCATATTTTCTGCCCCGTTTTCAAAAACGGAAAAAGATATAGTTTCTAATCAGGTCAAGTATAGTAGAAAATATAGTGAACCCGAAAATTAGTTTATTTTATGTATTTAATTATGTCCAATTTCATTTACGATTCCAGTTTAAATTGTGATTTCACGGCGTTAAAATATTAAAACTTTAATTGTATTCCCGCTCCCGACTCCATGGCCGTAAAGAAGGCTGCCGGCGCTCACTTGATACACTATTAATGCAATTGGTCGAAAACAGCGCAGGGCAATAAAATTTTGCCTTCAGGTAGAATTCCGGCCGAACTCGTAGCCGTGGCTATAATTTTTCGCATTGCGGATTTCTGGTGGGTTAAACGTTTTTTTGCATATAATCATAGATTTTGAAAGATAGATGCATGCAAAATACTGTCTAGTTGGATAGTATACCAGCTTCTAGCTTATTGACCTTCGTTGCCTTCGATACAAAATATAAACAAAATTCTTAATACAATGATTAATAGATATTTTATGAGAATAAAGACATCGTCAACCTAACTAGCCTTAACTTACGGGTTTGCTCGTCCCCATTAATTTTTGCGTAACACCTAATCCAGACTAAGCAGGACAATGCAACATCCTATGGACAAGCTGGTGTTTATCATCAGATGAACATCTTGCTCGTCGTCTGACCCCAGTAATATCTCCAGCTATACTCAGCAGGACACACTATCGCTAATGTCGATTCATTTGTAACAAAACAATGTTTAAAAAACTATTTAAAAAAAAACTATTTAAAAAAAAATAAAAACCGACTTCAAAATAAATTATCTAAAAAGCATAAAATAACGAAAATATTATTGGAGTTGGTGTTAGCGTACCTGCTGTGTATATATTCTGCACCAACTTCAATAATATTTTCGTTATTTTATGCTTTTTGATAATTTACTTTTAAGTCGGTTTTTATTTTTTTTTAAATAGTTTATTTAACACTTTTTAGTGACTTATTTTACCAAGATAGGTATCAGCACTATCACGCAACTCGAACGTCTACATTACAGTAACTTATTGAAAACATAAAAAGTTTATATCTCTTAAACTACTGGACCGATTTTGATTAAACTTGTACTATACCCTAAGATGAAAAATACTCTAACTATTGCAAAAAGAATTTTCAAAATCGGACTTGTAGTTTCTGAGAAATCCGTGGACAAACCTACATACATACATACATACCTACATACATACATACATACATACATACATACATACATACACTCATAAAATTTGGTAAATTTGTTTAGAAGCCCACATAGACTAACATATATTAATATTACGCATTTTTATCAATATTACATACATACGCGTCGAATAGAGAACCTTCTTTTTGAAGCCGGTTAATAAAGATATTTGACTTTGACTTTTGACTACTTCAACCAAAACACAGCAATAATTACCGTGCTGTATTGAGCCATGATATATTATGATGTATTCGGATAAGAATAGCACCCATCCATCTCCGCCCGTTGGGTGTCGTAAGAGGCGACTAAGGGAAAAGCAAGAAGACGGGCAGCAGCGTCTTCCTATTGGACTACCTACCACCTATACCAGCACCTAACGCTGCTATGCTGGCCCGCGTACCTGGACGTTTTCTGCACAAAGCATCTAACACTTAATAGAATTGGATCATAGGTGATTCCTTAGCAGCACACAGTAATCCACCGCTAGATCTCGACTTCTCCCTCGGCATGCCTCAGAGCTGATCTTTAGCTCTCTTTTTTCAGATAGACTGGTCTCTTTTCAGGGACCAGTCTATCTGGAAATATGACCAGCCCGCTGCCGCTTTCGTTGGCTATGTCGGTCACTTTAGTTTGGCGAAATTATTCAGTTCTCACATAGAGAATCGCCGAGTATAGCTCTCTCCATAGCTCGCTGAGTGACTTTGAATTGGTTGACGAGTAAATAGTACGGTGACTCAACGTCGTATGTCAACACGGGTAGGACGCACTGATTAGGCTTTAATCTTTATCAAGCATTGCAGTTTCAGTAACGAGAAGACTCGATGAAGTTTTCCAAATACTGTCCATCCCATGAGGTATGCTAAAATTAGTTAAGAAGGAATGCTTTCCTGAGGCCAGCATTTGGAAAACTTCTTAAATAGAATGAATGATGATCCCCTATCATCATTCATTCTATCTAGGAGGAGGTATTCAGAGGTATCCTCCTCCTCCGCAGAATTGGAATAACCTTCATAAACACAACGTTACAACTTACAATAAAACCAAATATAATAAGTATTCTAATTTAATTATTTAATTGTGTCCAGTTGTTAACTCATATTTTAATAGTTATTTACAAATAATATACTAAGTAATGCAAAATTATCAGGACCATAAAATAATGACTGAAATTAAATTACCTTAACAATATAAACTATGATACATAACAATACATTTTTAATAACGTTTTATCACACTCGCCGATTATATCGTAAAGTTTCAATTGCGATGCTTTGGCTCTATCTTTTCTATAATTAATTATTCTTTAACTTTAAACACATTCTTTACTACAGACATTTTCAATTTAAGCGTCTCAACAAACGACAAAAGAACGGAATCCTTGTTTTGCAGGTAAAATGGCAGATTAATTTAAGTACTTGATTAGGGGCTTAGGACAATAACTGTATATAAATAAAATAGCTTTAGCTTTCAATACAAAGTAGCCAGAGTAGCCAGCCTCTCGGTATTCTACAGGATACATTTTGGACAGTATGCGCAGACCGTTTTTCCATCCAATAACAATGTGGGTGTAATAAGGCAAGCAAGAGTGAACTATAGAGGCTCTTTACCGCTTAACATCAGGTGGGATTGCAGTTAAGCATTGATTAAAAAAAAATACACAATCCATAAAATCTAGACTCGCTGTAGTATCCCATCCCCATATCTGGTAGCTTACTTTGAATCCTGCTTTAACGCTTCGGTAGTTGTTCTGACATCAAAGTTAATACTTTTGTGACAAAGATGGCGGTCGTGTTGATTGGCGCCCGCTTTTAAATCATCGACCTGCGTGTTTATAGTTACTATTCTTTGGCAAAGCCGAAATATTTACATTAATTTAGTTTAGCCCTAATAAACTTTAACTAAATTGTTGGTATTGCTTTCATTTTCTGGAGACGATAATAAAGCGAAAGTATTATTTGTTTTCTAACTATTCATTTTTAAAGCGAATTAGTCTACTTATTTAATTTGTGATGCGGATTATTTAATCTCTGCTAATACTACAGAAGATACAATCAAGTATTGATCAGTCAGTTATTGTACAAAACAAATTATTTATAAACTTTAATATTTCTTGAGCAATGCGACATACATACGTGTGCAACCAACAAACATATACCCTGGTATTAGTATCGGGTGTCATTTCCTATTCGGAATGTCAAGTGAGGCAAATATGGCAGTACTAGGACATCATTCGCAGTACCACGTAGTTCTTCGGACTTTCTTGTCTCCGGACCTCCGGACCTCACCCGGCACTCCTCTGAGGGAATTGTCTGAAAATAAAGAGAATTGTATTGGTATCGTAGTTTAACATTTAAATGTACACCCTGTATTTCTTTACGAGATCAAAATCGTAGCAATAAATGTTTGAATACTGGTGTAGGCTGACTCGTGGCCAGCCAGACAATTGGTAGGATTCAATATGTAATACTTAACCCTACCTATTGTCTTTGTCTGACCGGTGGCCAGCCATCACTCCTGTATTATTACTACGATTTTGATCTTGTAGAGAAAAACGAGGTATACTTAAACTCAAGACAAATATTTCTGTAGAAAGAATATTCTTATACCGAAACCACCAAAGAAACAGAAGCTAAGCTATTTAAACAGACAGATCAGAACTGATAACTGGCAGATACCTATCTATCACTATATTATCAACTAGCATTCGCTAACATTCGCATTGAATACATAACCTATTTTTTTTTAAGTCGGTTAAAAACTGTGACACACTTCTTACTTGCCCTCCGAAACACGGAGACGCTTAATTCAAATGGCGTTAAACGGTCACCCAGCCACGTAATGACCTTGTCTAACGTTGCTTAACCTGATCGATCGCCAAACATTGATAGCAACTGTCTATGAGTGTCTCCTTATTTTTTTATTGTATTAGATACATTCGCTTCGAATAAAATTATCAATTTGAACAGAATACGTAAAATGAGATATAGCAACCTAAGAAAATATTAAACAAAGACGACATAGGTACCATTAAGATATGAAACATTATACTGAACAAATAGATTTGCGAAAAGAATTGATGACATTGACGTCATATTTACTACACGAGCATACACGAACTCAGTTGTCTAATTAGCAGTTTTATAGACTAACACCGCCATAATACGAAAATCAGTTTAGCGATAAACCTAGGTTTAGACTCTAGGAAATTGTTACTTAAACCTGGGTCTAAACCTGGGTATTTCGTTAAATTTCTTCTCGTAATAACACGGACAGTTTTAACGGCTGAAAATTTTAATTTGGAATAATCTAGATGTGATGGCTTCTCTAGCGTGTTAGTACGTATTACTTTACTTCAATGTTATATGACAAATCAATACTACTATTAAATCCGCTACAAAAAATTGGTTGCATTATACAAAAACAAACCGCTTTTTAATTTTTAAAATACCTCATTCACGCTAATTCTTTCGCTGCCAAGCCATAAACAACAGACACACTAAAGGAGTAAACCTTCTAATACCCCCTTCTTTTTAATCAAGGGTTAAAAAAATCTAGGTACTTGGTAGTTGCAGTGACATGTTAGTATGTAAAGATTCAAGGTACTACACTACAATGACGCTCAAAGGTAAGAATAGCAAGGATATTTAATTTATCTTATTTATACAGAATAGCAACGAACCCAGCGAAAGCGAAAGACAAAAGCCGAAAGGCAACAGACACTAGGTGTAACTTGGAAGCGTGCCTAAATACTGACCTACAAAGCAATTCATTGGTGCAACTTCACGAGTACGAAACCATCTAACAGACCTGGAGCAGAGATGGAAAGTGATCAGTGACGAAAGGTGGCTTGTTGGTGTCAATCCAAAGAAGGGTTGTATTAACTTAAATTATGCAATGAACAAATGCAGAAACGGGTGGAGCCTTAGGGTGCATTTATATTATTATCACACTCTCTTTGGGTGTATTTACTAGTAACGTACGTGACAGGTTGACATGGCAATCGGGGTATGAGTTGAGGTGCGGGGGGTGGGACAGCCCGCAAACCCGCGCATCGCGCGCGCCGTCTAACGCGAACAATATGCGGGGGTGCGGGGTGTTACCTCCCCGATTGCCATGTCGACCTGTCGAGTACTGTATAATATTTTATTATCATAAATTATTTTATAATTTAGCGCTTGACCGCGAATCATAGTAATTAGATTAGTAATACAGCCGTATGTGGCAGCCTAGAATAATGTTCTCCTGACGGATACGGCCTCAGCGGCATCTTTCACAAGACCAGCCATCTTTACATGAGATTTAATAGTGCACAGGTTCTTGTGCAGGATCAAGTGCACTATCTCTTTCTTTATTCTCATAATCCAATGAGATGGAAGACCTACACGACCGGGGAGAGGTCTGGCGCAGGGCCGATTTTTTACATGCTCGTCTGACGCTAGGATCACCTTACGTTCCAGACAATAATACAATCTACCTTTTACATTATTAACAGATACACAAGCTTATTGCTCCTTGCAGGATTTGAACCCGTGACCTTTAGTTTGCAAAGCAAGCAGTTTGCCGCTACGTTACGGAGGCAGACCCTGTATCTGGGGTATCGTTGCGTCGACAGTATAAGCACAGCTCGACTTCTCATAGAATAACGACAACTTTACTCAGTGAAGGGTTTACTATTTGGTAGGTCCTGTCAAGGCACTGTCAGATATTGCACCGTCAAGCATTGCTGCTTGTAAACATTACTGTGTTCCGGTGTCAAGGGCAAGTAGTGAAGATACCGGACACAAGAGATATTTTGGTTGGAGGAAACCTTCTAAAGGTACCCGGTCTCCGAGGGGCGGAGGCCAAGTTATGTAGGATTTTTACCCACTAAAACCTCCCTGGTGGTCTTTATCAACGCTTATAGGGCGACTCTGGGCTCTCCGTTCGGACCTCCGCCAAGGTCTCTCCAGCGCCAGACGCTCGCTAGAGCAGCACGCCCCGGGGGAGACACAAGAGACCTAATAACTAATCGATTGGCAGTGCAGGGCAGCTGTCTTATAGACAGGCGTATCGCTAAGGGCTTATTTATTATTAGACACGATACGACGCTGCCTGGGTCGTAACACGACACGACTCTGCCATGTATCACGATGCGATATCGTGTCGTAAAAATGTACGACGACGAGCATTACATGGTGAAAGTTTTAAAAGTAATTGCGGTTCCAAAAAATTGAGAGGATAAGCAGATACAGAAATTAATCAAAGCACGTGAGCGAGCATGCTCCTCACACTTAGCCTGTGCTCTAGGCTTTGTAGTAGCCCCCACTAAACAAGGATCGCCGTAAAACACGCCTCTTCTCTGAGTTTCGTCCTTCTATAGATGCACAGCGGAAATTGCGCACGAGTCACGAGTATGTGCTTCCTTCGTTAGTCACAACTTGCGAGTATTTTTTATTAATGTTTAGAATGCCACACGATGCGGTCAAATTATCCCGCATATCACAAAAACAAGTACGAATTACAATATTTTTAGTATCTTTCATCATGCATCCGATATACTGACATTATTTTTTGAGAACCACTATGATTCCGGTATTTTTATTATTTTTTGCCCAACTGCATCAGAAGGACGGCTATGTTTTTCGACAGCATGTAACTTGCGGCCTACAGTACAATCGGCTCGATGGAATTTGACTTATATAGTATGTTGTTAGATTCGTCAAAATTCGAACATATGGGAGTGACGTAGGCTATAAATTATTATATTTTTCCAAAATATTAATATGGCGTGCGTCAGCCTCCATTTAGTATTTTTTAACTAATTCCAAAAACATCAATATTTGTATCAAATGAGACATAATACGTATGTATCAATATACATTTGACGTTAGGTGCAATGTAAGTTATGACCATTTTGCTTGATCGCAGTCTGACGTTTTTTCCCCGTGGGGTGTCCGGGTAAGAATAGCAACTACCCATCTCCTCCTCCCGTTAGATGTCCGTAAAAGGCGACTAAGGGAAAACAAGAAGACGAGCAGCAGCGTCTTTCTATTGGATTAACCCACCATCTATGGGGATTCCTTCTAAGGGCCTTTATTCAGCAGTGGACATATACCGGCTGCAGATGATGATGAGTCTGACTTTCTATGCTTTTATAATTTATACTTGTTACTAATAACAGTAAGTGCCATATTTAGTTATCTTAATTACTTAGTGGAACCTAAGAGAACAATATGCAAATACGCAATTTGGTCGATAACCGACGCTGCGAGTCTTAATATCGCTATTACTAGCAACCCTAGTAGCAATCTTATTTTAGAACACTTCAATTACTATCCACAAAACTCAATTCTCGGTTTCTCTTAAGCTTGTGCCTGAAACATTTATTTCATTACTTAACTTAAGGTAAGTAAGTATTTCGTATCATTCGGAGTCGCTGGACGTTCGGGGTGTGGGTCCTTAGAACGTCCATTGAGTACGGCGGCGACTCCGAGGAGGACGGCGGCGGGGTTGCGACCCTCGTCCCCGTGAGCACCGTGACTGGTTCCCGGGGGGCTACGATCCGCCCCCCGGTGGCGGGCTCAAAAGCAAGGCACTGAGGGGCCCCTGGTGCAGATCCCTCCGGAGAGACCTGGGTTGGAGACAGTCGCGGGGGTTTTAGTGGGTAAGAATCCCATATACCCCGGTCAAGCCCCACAGCTCGCGGGGATCTTTCGAAGATTTCCCCCACGTCAAAAAAAAAGTAAGTAATTCGTATAGTTTTCGTGCAAGATTAATGAAATTCATTAAACGCGAATATCATAAATTTGAGATGAAACGGTGCTAATATAAGTTTAGCGGTAGTTATCAGTAAGCGAGAATTATGGGCGAATCATTCCCGGTTTTAGTCACAACAGCTATTTATAAAACCAACATACTGTCACTTAGCATTTCAAAAGATTTTGATGTCAACTACCTACGCAACTAGAAGCAGTTTCACCTTAACCTTACGTCTACTATATGTTAGTATTCGTTATTAAAACGAGTCGTTTCATAGTTATAGACACTGAGCATCCGAGGTTTACTCTGGAAAACCGATTTCAATATAATTTCAAATAAACTTAAAATCCACTGTTTTCGTCTACTATCGGCAGGATCAAAAAATCCACTAACGTTTGATTTAGATTAAAATTAGCATTGGTTCCCAGAGTAAGCCCATACACCTCTGAAGACCTTGGACACTTACATTTGTCGTCGTTCCTCTCCGATCCCGTCGACTCCTCGCTGTTCATGGACACCATTGATATTCTTTTGTTTCTCTGCTGTTGAATCAGTTCTGAAATCAGGGAATTATATTGATAGTTAATTTTTGTTTTGTGTATTGGAATTAAAATATGTACCCTAAATGTTACAATTATCAGCAGAAGCGCATCGATATCAGTTTTAATAGTCTACTTTTGTGTTTAATTTTGATTATAAGTTAGAAGTCAATACACAAACGCAATGACTGAAGGTCCGCGGTAGCTTATAAATCCTTAGCTACGAATAGATGCATAGCAGTCTTAAATTTTTAAACACCAGCGGGAAAAAGGTATTACTAATGTCATAGCTCGCAAACGATTAAACCGATTTGAGTGCATTTTTTTGTCAATCCAGTTTGAACGGGATTGTTCTCAACTATGTTTAATGATGAAAATCTGTTCGGCCTTGATACTACAAAAACAGTTTGATACTTTACTGATTTTAGAATCCAACATTAATATCGGAACAACAGAACTACAAATCGCATCGCTGGATAAAATTATAGAGATTAGTAAAGAAAACAAAAGACAGTAATGTTTAGAGTAACTAAGTTTTTATATCTTTATAGTCAGGTACTGCCACGTAGACGAACAATGTCGTCTAGATACCACTTCGCCTGATTATTTGTAAAGATTGCGTATTGTGATTATCGGTGTCGCTAACCACACCTAAGTATGTATGTTTATGATAATGATAACAAGTGATGATAACCAGCTTAATTCCAAGAAATAGCCACACTATTGTCTTATAAGTCTTTGCACTCACAAATCCCTAATAATTACAGACAGAACATAAATATTATTTAGTGTCAGTAAGTATGTGTTAAAGAACTTATAAAACTTGGCAAGTGATCTTTTAAAAGTCCGAAACCGACGAGTAGTATTTTTTTATTAGGAGTAATCCCACCACTCATTCCCATCACTGACTCCTGTCAGCCAGTTAACAGACCGAGGTTTGACCCTCGGCGAGTCGCAGGTAACTCTAAATTATCTTGGAACCCGCAACAAATTTATAAAATCTATTCTATTTATTTAGTAGGTAAAGTGTATAGGAGGACTTTGGAAAATACACTCCTTTTTTTAGAAAACGGGTAACAAGTAAAAATCACACAGGTCCGATATAACCTCGGAAAGAAAGATTCTAACAAGTGCACCAACTAGAGTTACTCCATAATTATGAAAGTCACCACGAAAATTACTAAATTTGAGGGGACTGTATTTAGATTTCTAGTATTGTACTTGTATCCAATAATAGGTATGGCAGCAACGCTTGAGTATAATATTAAGTGTACATGCCCAATTTGATAAAAAGAAACATATTTGGAATGTGAGCTAACAACGTCTGCGCTGTTTTTATAATAGCCTGATTTACAAACATAAGCCGTATAAACCGCGGCATCTATCGATAATATTTATGTTAAACGAAAATTCAATAATGTCGAACATCGGCCTACTCGCAATACACAAACCCAGCGTAATATAAACTTTATCTTTCCGCATAGAAACATTAATAGAAACGATGAAGCCATCGATCGTCCGTCACCCTGCCAATAGTTTAGATAAAGTTCACGTAATGACGCAGAATGGACTCCGACACAAACAATGCCACTGCCTCGGGCCCACAACGCGTGACTCATATACTCCCGATATAATTCAAAGGTATGCAATAGACAAAAGCCCATTGTGCATTTAAGGAAATGGCATTTGTAGCTAAATAGCTCCGAATAATAAAGAAACGTGTTACCAGAAAGATTTAAACATCAGTTGACTCTTATCGGATTAATCTCAGCGTGAAATGTGGCACTGTAACGGCGACAGTTCAAAACGATCGTACTTTCGTCGCGGCATTCCCTAGCGGTGCTCCTGGTGCTTCTACATAATTATCCGTAGGAAAGGTTGTTTAAGTTAGATAAGGGCCAGACTCCTCAGGAGGATTGAAAAATACGCCGTCAAGAGCCTTAATACTGTAACATGAAATGTTAAATATTGACTTTGTCTCCATGCAAAAACCGGCAGCCGGGACACCGCATGTGTTCGCATTTCACAAAACATCTGACGTCGAAGAAAAACGTCAAGTTCCTGTCGTTCCCACAGATACAGTGCACATGCAATGCGCTCGCCGAGTGGCCAATAAAAAACTGTGTCGTCGACCCCGCGTCAGCGCTTGATAAAGAGCCTCGCTTCTTCCGTCACGTATAGTATCAGGACGCAGATGACGATCAATTAAAAAGTTTGTTCGCATTAACTATGCGGGAATTACTTTAGCTCGTCTGTCGGTCGTGCCACATGGACTCGACCATCTTGAGAAGGGGACTCGCCGGCCGCGCTCGGCAATTCGAAACAACATCATAAAACGAATGAGCAGAGTAGATCACTACGTGATGAGGGTGCATTAAGATATCATGTCGATGAAGCAACGTTTATAGATAGGTTACTGAACTAATAAAATGCAGTCAGTCATTTATACGTGCCACTTGTATAATTAGGGCTATTATGGTTATAAAAAGTTACTCGCATTCATAATTTGTATCTACACTTCAAGTATGTGGCTTTCTATTAGGAGTGATCAAATATTAAAAATATGAAACGTATAGTTATGTTCTTAATTAAACTTGCATAGATAAAGGAGTCACAGTATAACTATATAGAAAACTATTTCAATTAATTTAAAGCCAACCATTGCATGAACAAAGCTATATTGTATCATACAGTAACCAACAAAAAGAAGACAGAAGCTTCCCAATAAATGTAATAAGTGTCTCTTTTGTGTATACTAAAGATAAATAGGAGTAGAAATAGACTACACCAAAATCTGTCTCATTATTAGGAAACATTTTCTAGTAAAGATGTAAACTGGGGACTGTTACTGGGATTACAATTTACATAAAATATATGCACGTGTAGGTTATACAAAAATAATTTCACAACATAGTACAAGTGAATTACAAAATTCATAGTTTGCCTCTCTTATGTGCTTCACCGCATTTCATGACCACAAGCTTGCTTGCTTCTAATATTACTGTCTTTCTTTTATTTTTGTTACTTTGTGAGAAAAAACAGATGACTGACTGACCCAGACTTTACTATAGTGTAAAACTGTGAATTTTAATTGTTTGCGAGATATACAGAAGCATAATTATATTTGCTTTTTCTCATGATTTATGTTTAATTCAAAGAACAGTAGGTACAGAAAGAATTGTAAAATAAAATATTATTAATTTTTGAAGTAAAACTTCTTTACGGGCGCTCGACTTGGAGAGTAAGCTGGTGAATGCGTGGCGAGAGCGTTACGAAAAGTGTGATCGGGCGAGGCGAACGGAAGTCAATTCGGAAGAATTACTTCAGTCGTGTGGTCTAAAGCAGACTCATTTTTTTCTAATTTAAATCTGCACAATTGCTTAACTTTTTTTATAGTTACGACTACATATTATTAACCGACTTCAAAAAAGGAGGAGGTTCTCAATTCGTCTGTATATATATATTTTTTTTTTTTTTTCTATGTATGTTCGCGCATAACTCTGGCAATTATGAACCGATTTGAACAAATCTTTCTTCCATCCATTCTTTAATCCGTTAATTGGGTCCCATAAAAAAATTATTGCTTAGTAATAAGTAGTTCCTGAAAAAACAAGAATGGTGACTGCGCACTGCGAGTTGCAAGAAAGCCTATATAGATGACTTTATGGTGCTTTTTAAGGACAAAAATGGTCATAACTCTGGTAAATACACACATCAAAAGTGTCTAGGGATCAACATATATTTTTGCATTAACTTTTCTCCTGATTGATATTAATTAAAATTTTCTTTAAGGATTCATCAAATAAAGTGTTTTCGTTTGTCACAGTAACGATAAACCAAGTCACCTTTGCATTAATAAAGAAATTTGCCATTTTCCTAATAAAGGGATTTTTGACATTTGAACCACTAACACAAAAGTTCGAAAAAAAGACTGAAATAACAGTTTTCTTTAAAATTTTATTGGGTAACTTAAACAATTAATAATCCGTGTTTCTACCGCGAACACTAACAACACAAGAACATCGGTTTGGCATACTCAAAATGAGTTCATCCAAATCACGCTGTGGAATGGCCGCCCATGTTCGTTGCAACAACAAAAAAAGGTCTTCTTGCGACTGGATACCCTCCATATTCGGCAGAGCTCTTCTCTGTAGCATATCCCATGCATGCTCAATCGGGTTCAAGTCTGGCGACTGAGCAGGCCAGGGCAGGACATTGATGTTAGCTGCGGCGAGAGTCTGTCTTACAACTCTTGCGGTGTGCGGTCGTGCATTATCATGCATTAACTGAAATAAGGGACCGATTTGCACTTGTAGAGGAACGATGACGTCTGATACAATCGTCTCAGCATAAATTTGAGCGTTACGGGTACCACCTATAGCAATGCACAATCGTAGGATTCGATATCAATGGGCTCTTGAACACAGAAATTGGGCAGAAGAACAATGGCGTTTCGTGTGCTTTTCTGATGAGTCTCGTTTTGGTATGAGACCGGATACAAGACGTATACGACACTGGAGAACCCCTGGACGCCAACAGCGATTAAAATCCTGCCAGGAAGTCCATCCTTATAGTGGTGGAACCATCATGGTATGGGCGGGTATTTGGATCGGCGGAAGAACTGAGTTGATTTGGATCAGAGGCAACCTCAACGCTCAAATTTATGCTGAGACGATTGTATCAGACGTCATCGTTCCTCTACAAGTGCAAATCGGTCCCTTATTTCAGTTAATGCATGATAATGCACGACCGCACACCGCAAGAGTTGTAAGACAGACTCTCGCCGCAGCTAACATCAATGTCCTGCCCTGGCCTGCTCAGTCGCCAGACTTGAACCCGATTGAGCATGCTTGGGATATGCTACAGAGAAGAGCTCTGCCGAATATGGAGGGTATCCAGTCGCAAGAAGACCTTTTTTTGTTGTTGCAACGAACATGGGCGGCCATTCCACAGCGTGATTTGGATGAACTCATTTTGAGTATGCCAAACCGATGTTCTTGTGTTGTTAGTGTTCGCGGTAGAAACACGGATTATTAATTGTTTAAGTTACCCAATAAAATTTTAAAGAAAACTGTTATTTCAGTCTTTTTTTCGAACTTTTGTGTTAGTGGTTCAAATGTCAAAAATCCCTTTATTAGGAAAATGGCAAATTTCTTTATTAATGCAAAGGTGACTTGGTTTATCGTTACTGTGACAAACGAAAACACTTTATTTGATGAATCCTTAAAGAAAATTTTAATTAATATCAATCAGGAGAAAAGTTATTGCAAAAATATATGTTGATCCCTAGACACTTTTGATGTGTGTATTTACCAATTTCAATGATTCTTTTTTTATTCGAAAGAAGAAACCACTATAATGAACCTGTATGAATTTTATCACAACCGGATAAGAACTTCCTGGAGGACCATGAATGATATGGAGGAATTTATCTGGTAAAAACCATAAAACTGATGTTCTCCTTTACATTTATCTGATAAATATGAACCGATTTCGATGATTTTTTTTTTATTCGAGAGAGTAAACTACTATGATGATTCCATGCAAATTTCATTACGATCGGACAAATTGTTTCTGAGTTTCTGAAGAAACATGAATTATGTAAAAGTATGTAGACGATAATGTGAAATCATAATGATGTCATAACCTACCTAGATCATTTTACCGTCTTCGATGGTTCAATCTTTATGTATGAAAATATCACTAAAAAGTATAAAATAAAATCTTTTTAAAAAAAATTGAACCGGATTCAATATCACTGAAAAGTATAAAATAATTTAAATATTATTGAAGTTGGTGTTAGCTTACCGGCTGTGTAAATTTGGCACCAACTTCAATAATATTTAAATTATTTTATACTTTTCAGTGATATTGAAGTCGGTTCAATTTTTTTTTTAAAAGATTTTATTTATTGTTAAAGAAACTGACTGATGTCAAATGCGATCTATTAAATTGGCCCTACAGTAGGTACGTATGATGACGTTTCTATCTTGTGTAATGTAAGATTATAATAATACTACTACTAGAGGTGGTATCATAAGACTGTTTTATCACTAAGTCGAATTAAAACATTAAATAATTTTAGTGTGAGATTTGACCCCGAACAAATTCGCATACGTCATTATTTCGCATGCGACAGTGTATTGATAAATTATTTGATTGTTATTGGTGGTCACACAATGGGGCGCTTAAAATTGCATCATTAGTCACAGCTTTGTTTCAACAGTGCCCTTATCTGTAGTGCGATATTGATGACACGATACACGATATACAGTCGATCGCTGGACCTGATCTATATTTAAACCGACATAGATAACAACACAAACACGGTTATTTATATTATTATATTTTAAACATAATGGTTGTTGTCTAAGAAAAAAAAAGAAAAACAATAGATGTTTTCTTTGCCTTATCTACCGATGTCAAATCCAGTACCTGCGATGTATGTATTTATTACAATAGCACATTCAAATTTCAAAAAAATATGTTTATGGATTAAAACTCCGCTTTCTTCGTGTTTTACGCTACCGGAACCGCTACTGTTATGCAGTAGGTACATGTGTATCTACTACACCACAGCTAAAGACGATACGATTTCTTTTTATTAAATTAGATAATTACATAATAGTATCACGGTGGTTCTAACAGAAAAAAAACACCGTTCTTCTTTTGAATATTCCGAACAGTACAAGGCGTTGTTTTTTTAGCCAAGATGAAAGTTACGTTTTTCGAATCTTTGTATACGTCGATTTCCTTGCCACGCTCTGCAACCTAGAGGGCTTGATGGATTTTTACATTATTGTTTGTCTTAGTTGTGGAAGTGGCATTAAAATAAAATTTAAAAAATCACCGGCTGGTCGCCAATGTCTAATTTGTTTTATGATTTTTAATAAGAATAATGGCATCCGGTAGGGCAGGCTCTTGACAAGACGAATTAAAAAAAAACATTCCGTTTGAACTGTTGCAGTTGGTTTTTGTGTGCTTTGATGGTAACTTGTTTTAATGATTTTCAATTTGAATCACGGTTTGAGCATGGACAAGGATTCTACCCACGAACTAAATAGTAAAGTAAAATTAACTAAGGGTTTTGTTCACCTCTATCTTCGTAACTCATATGCTACAGCGTATTTGTGTCCTACTTGCTTAGTTGTCGAATGTTTTAGAGTTCAAATTTAAACGGTTCCCCTTACCTTTTTTCTGCATCGCTTGGTCCCACAGCAAGGAAGTGATGTCCTCCACCCATGCTTCCCTCACGCTCGGATCACTCGTCTCCAATTTATAAGACTTCTGATTCCGCTTCTTGTACCATATCGTGAACTTGAACGTGTCATGTTCCTTCGCCGTGATGCCGAGGTCGTCGACGGAGATGTGGTCTTTGTAAATAAAACTTTCTATCCTTGGTTGCTGGAAGTACAACAAAATGTTGTCTTTAGTAGCAGATAGAGCGTAAAAGATGGGTATTTTTTAAGAAAATAAATATTCTTAGTTTCTAAGATGATCGGTACCTAATTCTTATTTACTTCTACTTTAGTATCAGAAAAATATATATTTTTTACATTTCCTATACAAACTATTTTTTGTCGTATGGTTAGTGATCTACCTGGTGTCAGAGTTTTCAAGCTGCCCTTAGGCCTCTGACTTAATTTAGCGACTGCTAGACAGCAGTCGTCATCAGCTATTGTCGTCTAGATGGCAATAGCTAGGACCGACTTTCTACGTGCCCTCCGAAGCACGGAGACGTTCAGTTGAAATGCCACTAAACGGTCACCCATCTAAGGTCTGACCTTGCCTGACCTTGCCTGACGTTGTTTATCGTTTACTTATCGTTTACCGGGTAAAAGTTACAACTGGATATGAGCATCTCAAATAACATTATTTCATTGTATATTGCAGCTTTTGCACATTATTATTATTATTATTTTCTTCCATCCCACGTGCGGTGTAAGGCAAGAATAGCATCCACCCATCTCCTCCCGTTGGGTGTCCGTAAAAGGCGACTAAGGGACGGGCAGCACCGTCTTTTTATTGGATTACCTGCCTATACTGCGATCCCCAAGCCGCCTGCCAAGCGTGGAGATTATGGCAATCTGTCCCTTCTAAAGGAGAGGCCTTTGTTCAGTAATGCATTTTGTTCAAGGTGAGACAATAAAATTTACTAATTTACATAATAACTTAACTTAATATAAATATAGTTGTGTGTTGTGTGTGGTGTCTGTGTGTATGTGTGGTGTGTGTGTGTGTGTTATGAAATATGTTGCAAAAGAGCTTCCGTGTCCGCATAGGTAAGTGATTTTACCCATGTAGTTTAGAATTTTTTATCAATGCGTATAAACTCATAAATAATAATAAAATATGTGGTTTATGGTATACATTCCGTCATGTAATACGTAGAGGCGAGAGCTATAGTCACTATTCGGGACTATAGCTCTCGCCTCTATTACAAGCTGCCCTTAGGCCCCTGTATTGCCTTAAATACTGTACTAGTTAGTTAAGCAACGTAAATCAAGGACAGTAAATAGATTGGTGACCGTTTAGTGGCATTTGAACTTAGCGTCTCCGTGCGGTACAAGTTAGTCCCAGTACTTATCATTTAGACAGTATTTAAGGCAATACAGGGGCCTAAGGGCAGCTTGTAAATCTCTGACACCAGGCAGGCTACTAACTATATGCCAAAAAAATAGTAGGGTAAAAGTGGGATAGTTGCCCCAGGGGTATAGTAATTTGTAATTCGATTTGTGCCTCGATTGTAATTTCTCTAGTTTGCCGGATGAATCACATGTTATTTTATTTATCTTTCGAAAGACTCTACAACTACCACTAAGTTGACCGTGTTGCATGTCTCTGTGCGATTGCATGGAAAGGCAAGGTGCAATCAAAGTTTTTGCGGGATAGATGGCCCCTTTTTCAGTGGGGCATCTATCCTATACGTAATTTACATAGATTAGGCAATTATCCCCTATATGGGATAGATGCCCCAAAATTTAGAGCTCCGCAAAAATCGCTAATACTCTGGAAATATCAAAGATGATGGTTTTTCCTTTCATAAGTTTGAAGATAATAAATCAAAGTACCTACCCGTATTACAAATAAAGAATTTTGCTTTTTTCACTGAGGGATATAAAGTAATTTCAAAAAGTGTGGCAACTATCCCACTTTTACCCTACATAATACCTAATGTAGCTATTATAAGAGCATCTTCCATAGTATTACGCGCTTCCTGTGTCGTCGAACAGCTGAAACTGGCGATGCGCGATGCGCGACTAATTAGTCGTTCCGTAACATTGGCAAGGTCATTTAACTCTTACAATTACTGTTGTCATACACACTACAGCGTGTTAACACAAATACCGGTTTATAATTTTTACCCACTGGGGACTTCTATTTTCCTATTACCAAAGATATAAAAGAGCAATTAGTTATGAAGAATATACCTTGTCAATCGGTCTAATATCAACATTAATTATCTGCGCTTATGGTATAAAATAACATTATACTTTAGTCCTTGTCTTCGATTTATAAAAATACCATTTCATCAAAACTCTTAATTTTTAACGGCTTCGATCATTTTGGATAGCCAAATATTCAATGATGAAGTAATTTTAAATTAGAAATTTCTTTAGAAATAGCTTGTGCATTTGTACTTTTACTTCCTATATCTTCTTTTATGTAATTTAATGTTATTGTATGTACATAAATTAAAAAATAAATATAAATAAATAATGTTATGTTTGTATCTAAAGTCCGATTCTAATTGGAACAAGATATAAGTACTTCTGTGTATTCAGTCATTATTATTCTACGTTACATTTTATTAAAATAAACAGCATTTAACGTTGGATGTAGACGACCACTTACTCCGGAAAATATATAAAATGTATGTTAGAGGCACAGACACTTGTTGGAAGTAATCTCATACTCAACTCTCTTTCATACTCATTGTACTCAAGCGAAATCGCTTGCGGCAGCTACGAGTGTCTGTGTGTAAAAAATGATTAAGTTCCATGCCGAACACATTCAGATTTTCCTTACGAATTTAGAGAAATGTAATGAAATAGAGTTTGAAAAGTAAATAATTCAATGGAATGATAAATTTACTTATTGTTAATTAAATATCTTTGAAGTATGACAGACGCAGACGCCAATGAGTCGCGTCCATGTCGCGTCTGTGTAATAAACAGTTAGTAACGTCCCAGCCCGTACAATGTCTGATTATATGGTAGCTTAAGTACCAGTTAATGGCTGCAAATTAACAACCATACATTAAAAAACGAAATAAACGAACTTTTACATTTTAGTAAAGCACAGCGAATGAGCCTGTAAATGAATAAGTATGATTCAACAATACCATTAATCTTAATAGTTTGGCATTCATAATGATCGTATTAATCTAGTAGCGAAAAGGTGGTTTCCCTTCGTTGCTAAGTAAGTCTGTCGATAATCTATGTGATTAAACGTACCTGAGATATGTTAATAGGCAATTGCGCATTAATTCCCCTAATAATGTATTTAAAGCAAATGATGAGTTGATAGAATTACTGTTACAGTTTTTAAGCATTGTTGTTTAAAAAAAACCTGTCAAGTGCGAGTCAGACTCGCGCACCGAGGGTTCCATACCTTTAATGGTTGATAGTTATACTAACGGTATTTTTTTGACATTTTTGGTTATCAGCCAAATACTACGTGACAGAAACCAAAATAAAAATCTGTGCAAATGAAGGCCTTTCATATAATACCCCAGTCGATATAGTAATCTCACGTAATAGTAGTCTCACTTTGAAATTTTGATGACCCAATTCGAAACCCATTTCAAAAAAAAAATATTCTTTTTTTTTTCATTTGCGATGAGGTTGGGTAAGTAAGGTCTTTAACTATTCCAAGTTTCAAATCAATAGCATCAGTTGCTCCTGAAATAGTTCCTTTTTTACCGTTTCGGTATGGAACCCTAAAAATAATAGGAATGAAACATTGTGGGTTGAAAAAAATAGAACTAGTTACTGTCACAAAAATAAGGAACATTTAATTAATTTTATAACCTACAATTTGATAGACATAACGAAAAAAAAAAGATATACTTACTTACCTACCTAATACCGTTTAGTTTTTTGCCACTGCGCAATAATAAAAACACCTATATTTTCCTATCTTACGGATTAATGTAATTAATTATACGAATTCATATAAGTACATTGTTTCATTCACTACAATGGTTAGACAGATATGTATAGTAAGTAAACCCAACATGAGATCGAATTTATGTCTTTAATACAATTTGCGTAACCTCACAATACAGGTTATTCATTGCACTAGCAATAAAAACTACCAACCGTTATAGTATTACATTAATTTCCTCATAAAACTCCTATCATATCACTCGATGGCCGGTACCGACTGGTATAATTATAATAATTTTATTGTCTCTCTGATAATTCGTGACTCAGAGGATAGTGACTCACTGTAATAATATTTGATGTACAAAATATTGAATAGTAATTATTTGCCAAGTACCTACCTAATGCCGATCAAGTACAGATTTGGCGAAGTAATTAGAACTTCCGTAAATAAGTATAATCATAATGGTAAGTAGGTAACGATGGGAAATTTATCATCAGAATTCATCAGATTTTAATCTCCTTCACTGCTAAAAATATTGTTTAATAAGTCAGTGACCTCCTTAATTAGTGATCCAAAAAATAATAATATACTAAATACTAATTACTAATTTGACGGGCCAGACGGGTCTAGTGGTTAGTGACCCTTTCTGCTACCCAACAGGTCGTGGGTTCGATTCCCACCAAGTGTTTGGGTGTTTTATCTATATAAGTATGTATTTACAAAAAAAAAGTATATATGTATTAGCATCAGTTGTCTGGTTTCCATAGTACAGGCTCTGCCTAGTTTGGGATCAGATGACCGTGTGTGAATTGTCCCAGGATATTATTATTATTATTATTAAATACTTTTTTTTGTATTTTAAACATAGCTATTTTCTTTTTTGTCTATACAGTAGTAGGTATACCTTTTGAGTATAATACATGTAAACAAAATATTATTTTTATTTTGCTCTTGTTCTCTTGCTAAAATAATATTGTAATAATAATGCTCGAACAAATGGTGGTACCCCAGGCCAATTTTTGATATCAATATAAAACTTAAAAACTGTAATAAAAATACCAACTTGTTTTATTTTCAGTTTGTTCGTTCCTACCCATACATTTTTAGATTTTATTGACCATGACGGATTTGATTATTAAACTTTTACCGTAAAATACCATCCTTCAGCGCTGAGTGCTATTTATAATGACCGTGTTCATAGAATGGTCTACTAGCTATTGTTTGTGACTTAAGTCTACCAATGATGGTCCTGCATGCTGTCAGCCGTACCACTGTCGCTAGACGTTTGGAGTGCGTGCCATCGAGTACGGCGGTGACTCCAAGAAGGACTAAGGCGGAGTTGAATCTCCCGTCTCCTTGAGTACCATGACAGGTTCCCGGTCTACAATGCGCCCCCCGGTGTGAGCGGATTGTAACATAGACACACAGCGAACGAAAGGATTTCTTGTGTAAAACACTTTCATATTACATTTACATGTGGTAAGTAAGCCATATACAAAATTTGAGCCAGTAACTCTTGCACAAAAATTTAAGATGTCTAAACAACTAAACCTGAAACCCGAAAATGTTCAACCGGTCCTTGAAACCCCCGTGACTTACTTACATATGTACTATCCCGGACATGAACGGCGTACCAGGCTTCAATCAAAATCGTTTGACCAACGTTACGTGCGCTTACGTACGTATTTTGGGCCAGCTGGTGCAAGTGATTGTCGTCCTAAAGATGGTATACCATTCGTGACCGCGAGAGTACGTACAGATATTTAGAGTAGTGACGTATAAATCATAATAATACCAGCCCTTATATGTCCCACTGATGGTCACGGCCCTCAACATGAGGGGCTTAGGCCGTAGTCCACCACGCTGTCCAATTGCGTGTTGGCGGACTTCGCACGTCATTCGGAAGCTAGTTAGGCTTTCTCAGACATGCAGGTTTCCTCACGACGTTTTCCTGCACCGAAAGCTAGTAACAATCGCACAAAGACAAATCAGAGGTGCGAGATGGGGTTAGAACCTGCGCACCTTGTTTCCAAGGCAAGCACTCACAAAATTAGCTATTACCGCATATGTTTCGCAATGACGTATACAATCGGTCAATTTATATCGAAAAAAGTATGGTTTACCTTTCTATATACTACAGTGATGAGCACGAGTTTGTCGAAGAGGAATATCCTCATTAGCTGCCTCCGCCGGCGCGCCGTGTCCATCGCATAGAACTCGTTTTGCCGCAACAACCGGCCTTGATTCAGCAGGTTCAAGTACAACTGGAAACAAATGTATTCATTCAGTACCTACCTAATGCTACGTATTTAATGAAAGAGAATAATTATTGCCCTTTTAATTAATTATAAAATAAATAATGATTCTTCTCATGCTGACCTGAATACTACAAAAGAGTTTTTCATGTCATAGCAAGATCTTCTAAGGCAAATTATCCAGGGTGCATCCGCAAACGTAATAATAATGATATTCGAGGTAGTTCGTTCCGCTCACCCCAATTACTAACAATCTATACTTATAATAAAACTGTAACAGGTCCAATTCTGTACATTGAAGATATTTTGAAAATTATATTTGGAGGGCATTCTATAAACGATACTGAGGCCAAAAATTTTTTTTTTTAATTTTTGTCTGTCTGTCTGTCTGTCTGTCTGTCTGTATCACGGCTGCGCATCACGCCGAAACTACTGAATGGATTCAAATGAAACTTGGCATGATTTGAGATCTTACTACGAGGTAGGACATAGGATACTTTTTATCCCGTAATCTATGTCTGTCTGTCTGTATCACGGCTGCGCATCACGCCGAAACTACTGAATGGATTCAAATGAAACTTGGCATGATTTGAGATCTTACTACGAGGTAGGACATAGGATACTTTTTATCCCGTAATCTAGCACGGTTCTTTTGGGAGAGGGGATTAAAGTCAAAATGGGTACTTGGTTATACGCTTGGTCCGATTTTATCAATTTTTCTTTATAATATAATAAATATTAGTAAGGGAACATTGATAGAGAGTTGTTATCAAGGTTTTGTAATCGATTTAGTTAAGCAACGTTAGGTAAGGTCATTAAATAGATGGGTGACCGTTTAACGCCATTTGAACTAAACGGGTCCGGGCTTCGGAGAGCAAGTAAAAAGTGGGTCCCAGTTTTTAACCGACTATAAAAAAGGAGGTTATGTATTCGATGCGAATATCTGTTATTAAAAGTTTAGTTAACGTAAAAATAGCGCAGGCAGAGCTGCGTGGGTCAGCTAGTCCGAAAATAAATAGATAACCATAGTGCTAATAGGGCATAGAAACACCACTTAATACCACTTACGTTGTTGTAAGATGATACGTAGTGCTGATTTTCAGTCACCTCTTCTATATCCCGCTTGAAGAGCAGAAGTCAAAAGAATAAAGAGAGTGGCTAGCATCTAATCCGACCGCCATCGACTGATTATTGAAATCAACGACTGATTATTGACGAGGGAATCAAAATTATGTCAAGTGGTTAGGTGCTTGCACGATTCAAATGTGTCCAATAATATTTATCAGAATTAATTAATTTTAAATTATTTTACAATATACGTTTAATTATATCGTTTAAGCAGAGGCTCAATTAAACTCATTGTTAAACGTATTATTCTAGTGTCTCCGATACAGACTGTGGTCTAGTGGGGGTCTATCACAGTAAAATGTTACCTCGATTATTGTACAGCGCTAGATTGTATTGAAACTGTAAATTAGTTCTTGTTATGTAGGGTACTTTTGTTCTTCCTTCATTTACAATGACTAATTAAAAATGATACGCGAAATAGGTACGGTCATTCATATTACCTTGACGTATCTACCTATTTTGTTAACTTATCTTTCGCTGAAATAAATATTTTTATCTTATCTTATCTATAATCACCAATACTAATTCATTAGCCTTATTTCAATCCCAATCCCAATTATACATTGGGCAGTAGTATTATCAGTAAAGTGAGAGAGTATCGCATCATTAAGGCGGATAATAGATTGTAATGGAATTTGCTTCAGCGACAAGAGCAGCTCAGCAGCTCTTGAATAGGCTAGATGACAAAAAAAAATTTTTTAGTCTGTCATTTAGATTATCAAAAAATATTGGACACGTATTTTTTCTTTTGTCGATTAAACAAAAAATGACGAAGATATAGTGCTTTGAAATGCCGCGTGACGTCGCGCCGGTATACAATTTTTACTTAGGCGTGACGTCACAAGCCCCCACTCCCGAACTTTGACGCTCTATATCTTTGGCAATTTTTATTGAATTGTTAAATAAAAATATGTGATGATTTCTGATATTTACGCGAATATTACACATTGAATGAAACTAATTTTACGGATTATATCGCGGTTTATTTTTGATTTTAATTTCCCGACGTTTCGAATACTTTACAGCATTTATGGTCACGGGCAAACACAACTAAGCCAACTAAAACAACAAACTATGACATATGACAACAACTAAGCTACTGGGCTAAGACAACTATGACATATGGACAGCTACCACCTCAGTTTGCCCGTGACCATGAATGCTGTAAAGTATTCGAAACGTCGGGAAATTAAAATCAAAAATAAACCGCGATATAATCCGTAAAATTAGTTTCATTTCAATGTAAAAATATGTGTGCAATATTTTTTGATAATCTAACTGACGGACTAATTAGAATTATCATTTTTTACCCAGCCATCATCCCCATTGAAGTAGTAAAGAAGAAAGTATTGTACTAGTCTAGTATTGGACAATAAGTGTTCTAGTCTGTAAATATGCAAAAAATAGTGTATTCGTTGATATTCGTAATATTCCGAATTACTCGCTAATCTTTCATGTACACAATAGTTTCGACGAATGAAGTAGTTTCCAAAAATAAATGTCGCAAACGTCACAAACGACTGTACGTGATTGTCGGTTATTAGTGTAAATATCGATACGAATAATGTAATAAGCACTGAAGGTTATTAAATTAAATTAAAAAGCAGTACAGCTGTCTATATAGACCAGTGTATTGCTTACCATCAGGCGAATGACTCGACTTGACGTCACTAGGTTGAAATAAAAAAAATCGCAGCTGATAAAGTTTTAAACGAATGTCACTCATATGCAGAGCATATAAGATGCACATTCGATAACACTTTACTTATTTCTAAACCAACCGGTTATTTCCACTTACCGGACAGTCGGTAATGTTTTCCAAAGCCATTATTTCGTCGACCGCAGTCAATACGCACTCGATCATAGATTTCGCTGACTTCAAACTATCCAATGGTGTTTCATCGGAGTCCGAGGACTCGCCATTACTGCCTCCAGTCTCGTCACTGTCGACGCTCAACTTTGATATCCGCGAATCAGATTCGCATCTCTCGTTCTCGTAATTCGTGTATGTTTTCACTAAATCCGCCAGAAACAGTTTGTATCTAGGTATCCTTTGCACGGGTTCTAATAGATAGCTGGAGAGGTCTAGTCTGTCGCCTAATTCTAATTGTATACCCTGGAACAAGATTTTGTTTTAAGCTAAATGATACATCGCTCGAAGAAAAAATAACCGATGGAGAAGAAAGGTTCTCGAGTGGCGACCACAAACCGGAAGACGGACGGATGAAGTAGGTAGGCCTCCCACTAGGTGGACGGACGACATTGTGAAAGCCACGGACGTAAGTAACCATGGATGTACCTAAGTGGCTAGCTGTCGTTCACTATGGCGTTCTTAGGGGGAGGCCTTTGTTCAGCTGTGGACTTCATCCGGCTGAAGATGATGATGATGAAATTATATATTACAAGAAATTTGATTGTGATATTGGTACGGATAAACACATTTATCAAGTTCCTCTTCCTTGTAGTAGCCAGCAGAGTTTTATTTTATTTATCGGTTACAAACTTTTGAAAGTCCTAGAATTGAAGAACAAGAAAAAAACTGTGCTAGGAATCCTTGCTCTTTGTTAGTAGGTACAGTACCATTTTTGTAACCAATTTGGCATGCAATAAATAAGCTGAACATAAAGATATAATGAAAAGAGATGTTCCAAAATGTATGGAGCCTGGGCTAGGACTTTGTACACTATACTCTAAAATAGGGAAACACACATAAAACAGTTTTTAAGAATCCATTTACTTTAATTTGGCTTTCTTTGCTTGTAAAATTTAACACATAACAAAAAACTGGCATGGCGGAAGCTTGTCACTGGCATGTGTCATTTTATATAGATATAAAATAAATGATAATTATAATTAAAATTACAACAATAATAGTAATTTGAACGAAATATTTATATTTTTTCCGGATTCTATGGATTTTTCTCGATTTTTTGAGGTGGTGTACCTATTCCTAGCCCATTTTGCAACAACTCCTTTAATGTTTTTAATAAGACAGGCAGTAAGCCCGCAGACTTTTTGTAAAAGTTTTCACTAGGTTGTTATTTTAGGTCCATTTTGCAAGTTGACTACCAGATAGTATACTAAACAATATACTCGTACATTGTAGATAGATAGTAAAACTACAGGAATCAAGAAACTTAAAACTAATGTCTCTGTTGACAGTTGTTGATAGGAATGCCTGCCATTACTGTTTGTCAAACATCCTGCTTGTCTCAGAAATACTATCCCAACTATTCCCAACCACGCTGAGGTCAATTGCAGAGTTAAATTTTTGTTGATGAAACAGAGTACAAACGCGGTTTCATTTAGCAACACGCACTAAACTATATCACACAAACTCTCGGGAGTACAGTGTATATGTAGATGTAGATCCCGGGTTCAATTCCCAAGGCAAGCAGTGTTATTGGGTTTTCTGTCAGCAATTCTCACAATTAGAGTTGAACTGCGCCTAGTAAATGATTATAGGTAGCCTCGTTTATCGTATGGAGATTGAAACAATTATAATGTTGTAGCAGAAACCGATTTTTTAAATTACGGTGACACCTATCTTACGGGACTGACTGAATTTGGTTAAATCCACCACTAAGATAAAATTTTAAAAATAGATATAGATACAAATATAAATAGATAGAAAAAATAGATATAGATATAGATTTAATATACACATACTCGTACTTATACATAAATTGGCGTAAATAGCCTTGACATGACGTATGCATGAACATTACCTTGTTTGCCGAATCAGTATTTTGCTAGATCGCTTAAATATACTATATCATTATGTGTGAGTTTGATTCTCCAATATATGTGTAAGTAAATCGTTTAGTATATCTAATAGAGGCCTTGACTTGGTTGTAATATTCAGTTCGTCAATATGTAATGTATACGTATTTATTGGCTTTCATCGGCTTTCATGCGTTATTTGGGTCGAATGATATGTGATCGCTATCGAGATGTAACTGGAGCAGAATCATGCCAAGCAAGTAGAGTGAGAAGATTTGCTAAGAAATGGTACGGCGATTAAAATAACAAATAAACTTTCATAAAACATTAAGATCTTTACTCACCACCGGCTAGTCAACAACTGGCGGTGAAATATTTTATCGCTAAAGACAACAACAAATTATATACAAATCCATATGTATAAGGGATGTATACAGTATAATAAGTAATCGCACTCGATAGTGCCTAAACTATACGTATTGTATAATTTATTACTAGCACTTTACTTTAAATACTATCTACAAATTACCTAAATTTTATGATTGGTCCTACTTCCTACTGTATCCTACATTATTGATTATTGCATGAAGCATAACTCTCGTTTAAATATTTTATACACTTACTAATTCAAAATAGAAGGTGCCAATTTCTTAACATTATCCAAGAATTGGAGTAAATCTCTACTGTACTCAGCTACTTTATGAGAGTGCGTACAAACTGAATTCTATTTAGTTCTCATTTTATTATATAGGATGTTTGGTGCATCGTTTGCCAAATTGATTTGTCAAATTTCGTCGTTTGCCAAATTGATTGAGTAAATCTCTACTGTACTCTACTACTTTATGAGAGTGCGTACAAACTGAATTCTATTTAGTTCTCATTTTATTATATAGGGTGTTTGGTGCACCGTTTGCCAAATTGGTTTGTCCAAAAGAAGAGGTATTTGGCTACTTCTTTAGGCCAACAAGCTCATTACTTGCCACACCAGATTTTTTGTTATTTCTTTTTAATAATTTTGAAAAAATCCAGAATTCAGCATTTAAGCTTAATTTAAAATAAAAGATATTAGTATGGTGTTTAAATTTCATTTTATTTCTTAAATGTACAGTTGTGTGGTTCTATCAAATACAAAATTACTTGCTAGTAAAATTTTGTTCTTTTTTAATACCAATCAAAGATTCTGAAAAAAAAAATACAGAAAGTTAAACATCAAACTTAAATTGTTATTAAAAAAAACTAAATGCATTCTGGTTCTTCGAATTCTTTTAAAAACTTCTTTAGTCTGTCCCCTTTCTAACGGTATTATATATACCCAAAAATCCTTTTATTAACTTCACGAATTCACTAAATTTGTGTATCTAGTAAAAATCTAGTCTAGGAAAAATGCCTCTTTGGAGAAAGTACTTAATACATCTTATTTGCTGTAGGTCTCGAGAATCAACTCTATGATAATCACATTACAATCCCTCTTGGTTTATCATCATCATTAGCAGCCAAAGATGTCCACTGCTGAACAAAGGCCTCCCCCTTCTGAGGGGCTTCCATAATCCCCACGTTTGGCAAGTGGCTACATCCACCACACAAGAAGATAAATCCAAAAGAAAGACGCTGCTGCCCGTCTAGTCACCTCTTACAACACCCAACGAGAGGAGATGGGGGGATGCAATACCAACCCGGCACCCCACAGGTAACCCGGCACGCTTTTGGTTCATTATAAGTTAGTAAACCAGTCTCGCGTAAGCATCGATAAGTGTACTGGACCAATTAAATTAATTAAATTAACAAAAATATTCACGATACACAACGAAAAGAAAATTACATTAACAAAACAACGATGCGTTATTTTTTAAAATTTATTTGTAAAATACTTAACCAGTTTGCGGCTTTCCCCCATGATAAAAAGAGACATAATAATATGAGGAATGCTATTGTGCAGGTGGTGTTGATGTTGATGAGTAGGATTGTTATTAAAAATGAGGGAAAACCTGTTAGTTTTCCCTGTTTCGCGCGTATTATTTTCTATGAATTCTACGTCCCGTTACTCAAATTTAGCGAATTAGTGAAGTCAATAGAAGTTTTTTTGGGCATATCTCACACCGTTGGAAAGGGGACAGACTAGAGACGATTTTAAAAGAATTCGAAGATCCCGATTGCTTTTAGTTTTTTTTTTATAACAATTTAGATTTGATTTTTACCTTTCTGTTTCTTTTTTCAGAAACTTTGTTTGGTGTTTAATAAAAAACTAGATGTTACTAGCAAGTAATTTTGTATTTGATAGAACCATTTAAGAAATAAAATGAAATTTGAACAATATTTGAATATCTTTTATTTTAATTTAAGCTTAAATGCTGAATTCTGGTTTTTTCCTAAAAAATATTAAAAAGATGTAGCAAAAATAACTGGTGTGGCAAGTAATGAGTTTCATGACCTAAAGAACTAGCCAATGACCTCTTCTTTCAGCCAAATCAATTTGGCAAACGATGCACCAAACACCCTGTATATTTAAATCATTTTAATGAATTTTGCAACTACACACAGGGTGGCCAGAACAGTGACGTCAAATTTTTTTTTTAGATGACGCGTGTTGAGAGGTATCTGAATCACCCCCATGTATGTTCTACGATTTTCCGTAGTTTTCGAGTTACGATTTTATGTATGAATTTTTGCAAAATTGCGACCGGATCAGTTTGAAACATTTCTAAAAAAAAAAGTAGAGGGTTTCTTCGATTTTTTTTCCTTGCAGCTAAATCTCTATGAACTGTACATTTATGCATAAAATAAACAGCCATAACTTTAATGGAAGTTACTACAAAATTGACCTAAAGTTGAGAATTTATGTTAATCATCATTTAAATTTTCATCTTAAAATTAAAAATCTAAACTGATAGCGCATTCTCTGAAGCTACTTAGAAACTAAGAAATTATAAGTTTAGATTTTTAATTTTCAGTTGAAAATTTACCACTTGGCCATACTGTATATGATTTTTTTAAAAACGCTGCTAGTATCATGCCATGCAATTTGATGAAAGAAGAAATATAATTAAACAAATGCTTTATTTTTCAGATAATGTATTAAGATGTAAGTAAATATTTTATTATGGTTTTAAAACAATTTCCATATAAGTATATAGTTTATTAATATATTTTATAGTTCTTAAATAAACGGTTAAATTATCGTTACAAACATGTTAAAAAAATGTTTCTGGAGTCACACCGCGAACGATTACTCGTTATGCTCATCGCAGGTGGCATTTGGTGGAACACCACCTTTAGACATACATGCGACGCCAAACAAAAGTTAGCGATAATCTCATGATACCTGATCCTTGTGAAACGTTAATTAAATTAACTCAAATATCTAAATATCACAATTCATTTCGTTTCATTATAAGTTATCCCGTATAATGTATGAATATTTAATGAGAAGATATTTTTCACATATGTTGTAGCGATTTTGGTAGTAATAAGTAAGTACCCGCGTCTCCTTCAGGGTAGGCAGAAACAATTAACGCGAAAAATCTCTGTAGGTTCTGATAGTGAAGCTATTCACAGGCATTAGCATAAGTCGAACGTCTGGCTCGTCACTGAATAGGCCTCATTATTTTTCTCAAGTAAAAACAGCAAAGATGCTTTCATTTCCATTTAACCTTATAATGTGGTATACCAGCATAGTTTATAAAAACAAAAACTCCAAACAGAAGAAAATTATTAAATTTATTAGATTGTATCCAATGTCGATTCAGATTTATAATTACAGAATAACAAACAACGGAATGTTTTAAAGGTATTTATGCTATGGTGTGCGGTTATGCCTATGTGCAAGTATAACGGTAACGAACAGTTAGGCAGCTTAACAGCCGCTCAGTGCCGCTGAACTACTGAATTACCGACTATAGAAATGAGGAAGTATGTTTATAGTCGCCGACGTGATGCATACTTGCGGGGAACTGATAATCTTCCAATCAATTGAGTTGTTAACATTATGGCTCAAAGCATCGTTAAACTACAAAAGAAATTTAGAACGCTAACCTCGGCTAAAACGTTTGAAAGTATGCACGCAGCAGAAATCTGGACTAATTTAAGTGCACCTTTCACAGTCCTGCAAGCCGGCTGTCGTTGCTGTAACGTTTATGACTTTCCATCGAGTATATTGTCCTGCAATTGTTGCAGATAACCTGCGCGGTAAGCGGCGTACACGACCGTGAATGATTTATTTTTCAAATCGTAGTTATAGTTTTCTCGGTGTGTAACTGGCAATATGTAAGACACCACAAGCCGTGTGCAAACTTAGCACACTTAACATGACATAACTATATCTGATCCGAGAGAGTTAATAGCAGTACCTAATTAGAATCCGTCGAATAATTTGTTTTACTGTCCTGTATGGCTTACTCCTAAAGTCTTAGTCTCCGCAAAAGTCTTAGTCATCTCTTCATTAAATTACATAAAATAATCCTAACAAAAATTTTAATAGTTCAAAAATGCTACTTTTTGCCTTTCCCTCTAGTGGTCAGAGCCTAAGAGGTACCTAATGCAGTTGTCGTATATCACAAATAACTATAATATTTATGAACCTAGGAAACGGGATACAAAATTAATTTCAGATTTTATCACTATTCAGGTTCGTGACATTTACAATGACCAAGGGCGGTAAACGTTCAATACAACGCTATACCTACCTAACATCAAATAACCGATACATTTTTAGAAATGAATTTATTTATTTCGCTCTTTGCTCCAGAGAAAATTTTCTTCTAAACAAAAACCGACAAAATAAATTTCTAGTTGCTATGGCTTACCTGGAAGAATGGTTTGTGCTCAAATACTAGTTTCGTCGCTCTCTTATTATTCCTAGAGTACATAACGTACATATTGAACCTTTTTTCCTGCGAACAAAACAATAACGTGACCATTACATAATCCAAATAGCGCGCAGTACAATTTGCAATCAAACATCACGTACATCAACCTCGCATTATTAACGCATTCTGGAGGTAGGTATTCCAAGTGAAATTATTATACTTTCACCGTGAATAAATCTTTCACGACCAGGGGCAATGTGGCGGTAACACGGGGACCATGAAAAATTGTGCGTTACTCAGATATCAGCTCTGATTCCACTGGATATAGTAAAACGATGATGAAAGACGATCTTGATAATATAAAAAACGGTAAAGAAACACGCGATCGATTAGACCGTGACACAGATGGTTTTTATAAGAATTCGCTCCAGTTGGTCATTGCATCGATTATTTATTCTAGTTCTACTCAGTGAAGACCATTTCGTGGTAAACGTTAAAGTTTTATGGACTGTACTAACAGGTTTACTAGCTGAAAGCTAGGGCTCTACCTGTCATCTGATGCTAAGCGATAAATATAGTCGCGGGTGGGATAGCGCACAAGCTTACATCCTGCGTCAGCGAAATTGTTACGATTATTGTAAAAAGAACGAAGAAGAAAGTCTATCAGTGCAGCGACAAAGCACTAGTAACCTTAGTGTTGTATTCCTGAGGTGAGCAGAGAAAACTCAACGCGGTTTAAAATTGCTGTTATTGGCTGCGGTCTTCTTTCAGGTGAAGATACCCCGGTGGATTTGCTTTAATGATATGAATGTGCGGTCGCACTGTGCAGAGTGAAATCTCTTTTAAAACGTAGGTGTTAGGGTACTGTATTGAAACTAAGGGTGTCGTATAGATGGAAAAAAGAAAAAAAGTATCAATGTTCTTTTTTCGATAAGAAGTAAATATGCGATTTACACATTCCAAATGTTCTAATTTTATTTTGTTACATTTCAATAACTATGTTGAAATACCTATCTACTTATTTATTACCATCCTAAAAGGCACCCTACCCCTGTTATGTGAAAAAGGTAATAGTACTTATCACTCATACCTCATCAATCACGTCAAGATCCATCTTTAGGGGTAACCCGAATACCAATAAAAACTAACAACACAATATAGGAAAGATGTGAAATAACAACAGATTACGCTATGCTCAAATCCTACTAGCAAATACAATAGTATTGTTATTTAATACTCACAAATCTCCTGAAGCACTGTCCCAATTTCCTGAGATCGTTTTCGCAGTCTCTCAAAGCCGGCAGGAACTCTTCGGAGTGAAACCTGAATATCCTCTCTATGTTTCCAAAGATCTCTGATTTCAACCCTCTAAAGGATGATGACAGGTCGGGCTGACTCATATGTGGGATGTAGTCCTCCACAACATGCCTCAGTCGCTCCACATATACGTTTTCTGTATGTATTAACTCGTTCACTCGTTCAGTCAGTCGCCTGTGAAAAAACAGGTATTGTAAACCTAATATTATGTCAACGACCTATATAAAATTTTGCTATACGAGTTTAAAGTTGAGAAATAAATAAAATATTTTATTGTTACCTATGAGACTTAAGCAGATATGAATAATGTTGTGCTACTTTCGTGTTTCTGCGCTTTCATGTAACCGCAGTTTGTAAACCGGAATGCTCATTCATGAACACATGTATGGAACAATATAATAGGCGTTATTCGTAGCCATTTTTTTTTCCTCTACTTAATCAGGTAATGCGAAAAAAAATTAAAAACAGTTCAACAATGGGGCACTGGCCGGTTGTTACTAGGTTTAGATTATTTTAAAAAAAGTACACCATTCACCGTACAGCGCGGCGGCCGGCGTGCAAGACGCCAAGTTGATGCAGAAGGACTACCATCATCTGTTACTACTACTACTCGAGTATGATTGTAAGCTTATTTTTGCGAGACAAAGGAACGGAGTTATAATCTGCGTCTCTTTCCCACGTAAAAGTAAAATTACTTTAACACTGCCTTAAGAACCGGTGGCAGTGCTCCGGGACAGCTTGGCATCCTGCAATTGAGTAAAAACCGTTCTGCACACTGGCTGCCTCGCAGGACTGTGTATGGTCCGACTTAGAAAATCATATATGCGAATATTCCCAATTCAAATTTTCGTCCACTTTTTATGACCAACGTTAATAATATTCATGTGTCTCACTTAAAAATAGATTGCAGTGCGGCGACAACTTCGAGGAAGTTTTTTACCTAGTTTAAGTGTACATGTTTGTAAATAAACTGTAAATATTATGTTTCAATAAACATTTATAGTTTAAGTAAAAAAAAATTAATAAAAAAAAAATTATTTGCATCGAAATCGATCAAAATATTCTATTTTCGCGCAGTTTTTGTACGTCTTAGGAAGCGTTGGCTAAAACCAGTAGACTTTGAATGGCGATTAAAGAAAAAAGCCATTCTTTAGCTGCCTGCCGTTTACTATCTCTGTTTTAGCAAAAAATAGCGTGGTCGAGTAACTTGGATCGTCGTAAAAAAATATTGTTGTCTTCGTCAAAAAGCGAAGAAATTAAACATAATTTAATTAAGTATCTTATCAGTATCATTGCATACTGGATCAGAAAGTTTACATATGAGATTCTACGTCATGTGTAATTTGCGTGACGAGACTCGTCGCACGCTAGGTACCTCACACCCACACGGAGGCTAGAAGCAAGTCCGTGTCATATATACAATAGGGACTGCCATATCTTATGCAAACTAAATGTCTGCTACATTTAGTTTGCATAAGATATGGCATTGGCGAAGGGTCAATTTTTGTAAGGGGTAAGCCGGTCCGGTACACCCAGGACATTTTCATTAGATTTCTGTATTGTTCTAAGTACTTTGCTGATAGCAATATGACATTATATCTTTGAAAAGTTAAAATCTGTAAATCCCGAGCGGATCGAAACTAGATTATGTATTACAGTCGCAACAATAAAAGATGCGGAAAACCTAAAACTTTCATTATCGAATATCATTAGACAGTAATTTACGATGTTAGCGTGATTTACATTATGAACAGCGCCATCTATCGGTGAAATTGAACATACAATAACTATAGAACTTTAATCTATATATTATATCAAAGAAAGTCGTGTTAGTTACACTATTTATAACTCAAGAACGGCCTAACCGATTCGGCTGAAAATTGGTGGGGAGGTAGCTTAGAACCAGTAAACGGACATAGGATACTTTTTATCCCGGTAGGTTAAGGTTAAGCAACGTTAGGTAAGGTCATTAAATAGATGGGTGAACCGATTTGTATGAAAGTGTGCATATCGGGTAGGTCTGAGAATAGGTCATACAGTATATTTCATACCGCTAGGTTAAGGTTAAGCTACATAAGGCAAGGTCATTAAATAGATGGGTGAACCGATATGTATGAAATTATGTGTGCATATCGGGGAGGTCTGAGAATAGGTCATAAAGTATATTTAATGCCGATGATACCATGATTGACGAGGATATATAGAACGAGAGGAGGGTGCACGAGAGGAGAAAGAGGGAGAGGGGATTCGAGAAGGGGGCGATGGGGTGAGGGATCGGGGGAGTTAGGTGGAGTAAGGGGGGAGTGAGAAGGAGCAATTTCGTAGAAGAGAGAGGGGGAGAGGGTTCAGAGAGGGGATAACAGGGTAGGAAGAGGGGGAGTGTGACGGAAACCGAAGCGGGAGGGGGAAAGAGAGAGGAGAGAAAGAGCATATAATTAGATTTTTTTATAAGAGAGAGAGATATGGAGAGAGATAAATCTAGGGAGGAGGGAGAAAAGGGGAGCAAAATGTAATAAAAGCGCGGGCGGAGCTGCACGGGTCAGCTAGTATATTATATCGATGGTCAATTCAATCAATTTGATACGATGATGTAATTTTATAGAAACTATTAGACTCGTGCATAAAGTTTACAAGATATCACCGCAACCGTTTTGATCGGATTCGGAAACGGAAACTTCCGACGTTTATAAATAGCCCTACTTGTTTAAGAGTTGTTACTACTGCCCTTATGCCTTGACTTGGCTTAACGACTGCTGTCTAAATGAAACTACATCAACTTTTACCAGCACTCCGAAGTAGAGAGACGCTTTGAAAAGCCACTACACGGACACCCATCTTAGGACTGACCTTGCCGGACATTGCTTAACCAACTGATCGTTTAACTGCCTATGATCGCCTCTATAGATTAACTGAAACGAGTGAGAAGTGTGTACAAAATTTATATTGCAGATTTTTCTACTTCAAGGTTTACTATTGGATGTCGTATCTATAGAAGTTCACAAAAATACAAAACAGATTTGGCACGCCCGCCGCGGAAAATTGTGACATTCATCGCGTATCACAAAATAGCGAGCAGCTTATCGCTTAGCGTAGTTTTATCAAACGGGTCAAGATTATACTGTGAATATATGAATATTGGGATATATTGATAAGTGATCGGGACTTCCTGTAGTTTATTATTATCAAACATGTTACTAAAACAACGCAATAAACAAAAGCAGTTCTAAATAAAATACGGTAGTAAGTAAATTAAATTTAAATGATTACGTGATACGTCGCTAACCGCTAATAATAGGTATCTTAGCAATACTTTTTATTTATAATAGATACTAGGTTGCGGCATTTAGAAATTCGAATGTTTAAGAAAATGTTACACCTGTCGTTCTGTCGTGTGTTATGTTGATAAATAGGTACGTATTTCCAAGACTTGTAATCTAGTTTCAAATAACAAATGAGTCACTGTCGAAACCGAGCCTGGGCACCGTGCTGACTCTGACTCTATTAGTAGAGCATTAAAGTCGATAATTAGAAATCTATCATATATCACTTCGAATAATCAGTTGTATTGCCCAGAAATTAACATGAGCTAGGTACATTTTAATTGTCAACTAATCATATATTTTAGATTTTATCATAATATTAACATTCCTACTTAATTATTTTATAAAAGCAGTTGTGATTTAGAAGTAATATTTGAATTACTTTTACAAAAGCCTTGCAGATTTGTTATCGTCATCGCTTATTTCAAGGCTGCGGTAGACATTATTTCTTAAACAATGCACAATCACAAGAGTACACTGAAACTTTTATTTCATTGGGAATCATTTTCCTAATATCTCGTTACTGGAATATATTATACAGGGTGTTTGGTGCATCGTTTGCCAAATTGATTTGGCCGAAAGAAGAGGGCATTTGCTACTTCTTTAGGCCATAAAACTCTTTTTTTTTTTGTTACTACCTTTTAATGTTTATTTTGAAAAATTCCAGAATTCAACATTTAAGCTTAAATTAAAATAAAAGATATTAAAAGAATGTGTTCAAATTTCATTTTATTTCTTAAATGTACAGTTGTATGGTTCTATCAAATACAAAATTACTTGCTAGTAACATCTAGGGTTTTTTTTAATATCAAAACAAAGTTTCTGAAAAAAGAAACAGAAAGGTAAAAATAAAATCTAAATTTTTATAAAAAAAAATTAAAACAATCGGGATCATCGAATTCTTTTAAAAACTAGTCTGTCCCCTTTCCAATGGTATGATATATGCCCAAAAAACTTGTATTAACTTCACTAATTCGGGACATCGAATTCATAGAAAATAACAAGCGTGAAACAGGAAAACTAATCAGGTTTTCCCTCATTATTGATAACAATCCTACTACAACACTTCCTGCACAATGGCATTCCTTATATGTCTCTTTTTATCAAGAGGGAAAACCGCAAACTGGTTAAGTATTTTACTAAAAAACTAATCAGTTTGCAGCTTAATAAATAAATTTCAGACACTAACGCATCGTTGTTTTTAACAGACTTTAAACAAGGAGGAGGTTCTCAATTCGTCTGTATATATATATATATATATATATATATTTATGTATGTTCGCGCATCACTCTGGCAATTATGAACCAATTTGAAAAAATCTTTCTTCCATCCATTCTTCAAACCATTGATTGGGTCCCATAAAAAAATTATCGCTTACGAATAAGTAGTTCCTGAAAAAACAGGAATGGCGACTGCGCAGGAAGGACTGGATATTTTTTTCTGAAGAAACATGAATTATGTAAAACTATGTAGACGATAATGTGATCATAATCTACCTAGATCATTTTACCTTCTTCGATGGTTCAATCTTTATGTATGAAAATATCACTAAAAAGTTTAAAATAAAATCTTTAAAAAAAATAAATGAAGTCGATTTTATGTTAGATTTTATGTTATTGTAATTTTTTTTCGTTGTGTATTTAGTGTTAAATTTCATTAATTTAATTTCTCGTTTTACAGTGGCTATATTCTCTAATGAAATAAGCTAATAATGGCCGATGGTTTTCCTCGTGAAGCACAAAGAATTTACCAGGAGCGCTTTTCTAACAGACCTTCCCGCCACACTTTCCAGAACACTTATCGACGCTTACTCGAGACTGGTTATTTGACTTATAATGAACCAAGAGGGATCGTAATGTGATTATCATAGTGTTGAATCTCGAGACCTACAGCAAATAAAATATGCGTAAAATGTATTAAATAATTTCTCCAAAGAGGCATTTTTACTACCGTAGATGTTTACTAGATACACAAATTAAGAGAATCAGTGGAGTTAATAAAAGGTTTTTTGGGCATATTTCATACCGCAGGAAGGGGACAGACTAGAGAAGTTTTTAAAAAAATTCGAAGATCCCGATTGCTTTTAGTTTTCTTTTTATTTAGATTTGATTTATTTAGATTTACCTTTCTGTTTCTTGTTTTAGAAACTCTGTTTCGTATAAAAAAGTAATTTTGTATTTGATAGAACCACACATACTCGTACAACTGTACATTTATGAAATAAAATGAAATTTGAACACCATACTAATATCTTTTATTTTAATTTAAGCATAAAGAATAAATAAATAAATAAAAATAAAATAAAACACAAAAAAAAAAAAGCATAAATGCTGAATTCTGGGATAATTCAAAATAAAAATTAAAAAGTTGTAACAAAAAACTGATGTGGCAAGTAATGAGTTTTATGGCCTAAAGAAGTAGCCAAAGACCTCTTCTTTTGGACAAATCATGTTAATGGATGGATGGTCAAATTTGGCAAACGATGTACCAAACACCCTATCTATCTATACTTATAATCTATACTTATAATAAAACTGTAACAGGTCCAATTCTGTACATTGAAGATATTTTGAAAATTATATTTGGAGGGCATTCTATAATCGATACTGAGGACGAAAATTTAATTTTTTAAATTTTTGTCTGTCTGTCTGTCTGTCTGTCTGTCTGTCTGTCTGTCTGTCTGTCTGTATCACGGCTGCGCATCACGCCGAAACTACTGAATGGATTCAAATGAAACTTGGCATGATTTGAGATCTTACTACGAGGTAGGACATAGGATACTTTTTATCCCGTAATCTAGCACGGTTCTTTTGGGAGAGGGTATTAACGTCAAAATGGGTACTTGGTTATACGCTTGGTCCGATTTTATCAATTTTTCTTTATAATATAATAAATATTAGTAAGGGAACACTCATAGGGAGTTGTTATCAAGGTTTTGTAATCGATCGGGTTAAGCAACGTTAGGTAAGGTAATTAAATAGATGGGTGACCGTTTAACGCCATTTGAACTAAACGGGTCCGTGCTTCGGAGAGCAAGTAAAAAATGGGTCCCAGTTTTTAACCGACTATAAAAAAGGAGGTTATGTAGGTATTCGATGCGAATGTCTGTTATTAAAAGTTTAGTTAACGTAAAAATAGCGCATGCGTGGGTCAGCTAGTATTTTAATAATACTGACATATTAAATAGTAAGTGGTAATAAAAAAATGTTTTTCAAGGCCTCATTACATTTTGAACATAATAGCAACCAAAAATGTGAGTACCGATTCATCCATACCTTACATATAAATACCTAAATAAGTCGTTCAACTCGTGCCTATAGGTATCCAGTTTCGTCGTGGACATTGATCGTCCCTAATAGTTGCTAACAAAGACAAGCAAAAGACTTAAAAGTTCACAAAAGTTCAAACTCAAGATACCTATCTTAATTGTGATATCTTGGTGAGATCTAAGAATTAAGAAAACTATAACTGCGAAGATAATGCTGAGTATAAACCGATGAAACAAAAACACACAACGTGCTGTAAAAATGTAAATATCGACGAATAATATGAATCTCTTTTTTGTTTTGAAAATATTTTTTCCTACTAAAACTGCCCCTGATACCCCTTTCCGAACCATATAAATTGTTATTAGAGGACAATTAAAATTATTTTTATGGTCGACACATTACGGTTTCACCACAGGGACTAGCTACAGACTCCAAATTCCATGCACGGAACTAGATTTTCGCTGGTTTGGCTGTCTCATCGACATACTTATTATTATGTAGGTACATTAGGTACATATTTCAACATCTACTTACTTGTGCTATCGATTTGAGATTTGGAATAATTAATTGCTTAGGTTTATAAGATAAGAAATTCATCGCAAAGGAAAATTTTATTTATTTTCTTATTTGCTTTTCAATGGGGGCCGGAATGGGACATCGAAATTTCAAAGTGCGACTTCTATATCAAGTGGGGTTTTGTTTAAAAAAGTTTCATTTGCACATTTCTTAACAGATTTTTATTTATGTCTTGTAGTTTTTGAAAAAAAAATCTTAAATGTGTTAAAAGAATCTTAATAATTCGTAAATGGGTTAAAAGTATCTTAATAAATATCGTTCTGCCTACTGAGGAAAGAACAACCTAAAATTTACAGGTAATAAATGTTTATTTAAATCTTACAGGGAAAATAAAAATACTCAATATGTTGCTAGGTAGCACTTCTTTTTTATAAAGTCCAACTCGCACTTGACATGTCTTTAATACATATTATATACGTTAATCAGCTTATAATATTATCTTTACGTTGATCTGACATCAACATAAAAAAACCTTGAAGCTTTTCCGCAATTTCGTAACTCGGCAGAGAATGCAGCGTGATCTATATAGATTCACGAGAAATAATCTTAAAACGTAAATAATACTGACGGGACGTAAATACAACTACAACCTTGGCATCCACGCCGCACTGCCCGCGCGTATATACATATACCTATAATAGGTATAATAATATATATATATAACGGTGACGTCACTAGTACCTGCGATATTAGTCGGTGAGGCAATTTGTAGAGCACGCGCACATCAATATTACATACAGAGGCTATCTTGTTAAATTATATATGAATATGTTTGTGTATCACTATAACTATATCGTGTAGTTTAATACCTCGAACATTCCCGATAAGATTAAGCAGGAATGCAAAGTTTTGTACACATTTTTCACTCATGGGCGCACTCAATATTGTAATTCATCGGCGAAACTCAAACCACGGACACTTCTTATTTCCTTCAACGAAGTTAGCCTTGGACCTTACAGGCTCGACTTCATTGATAACATAACATTACTGACAAACATGATTAGCTGCGCTTATAGTCAGTTGCAATCATTAGATAAGTTGGTTTAGCAACGTCAATCCGTGAATAGGTGATCGTTTTAGGGCTCCCACACATAACTGCGATGCGATGCGATGCGATGCGGCGCCGCATCGCAGGAATTTGTATCGAAAATGCGATGCGATGCGAATTCGCAGTTATGTGTGGGAGCCCTTAGTGGCTTTGAAGCGTCCTCATGATTCGGAGAGCATGTAAAGTTGGTCCCGGTTGTTGTCAACTAGAAAACCTAAGTCGCCTGGGTAGCACTCTAACACCAGGTTGGCCACTAAAAATAACCTGAAAAACAGGATGGTTTTGCCCCGTCAGCGTTGTTTGGATAAGTTTAATATAGTGATAGGTATATTATAGACAGGGTTTCACAATAATATGGTGTAGGTAATTCTGTGATATTCGTAGCTGTGGTTGATAAAAATTTGTTCAAATGTTAATTATGAGGTAATTTTCTTGTATCACGGGTTTGTAATGTTTATAGCGACGACGCTAATAAAATGCAATATTTATTTTGCTGAATTAGACATGAAATATAATTTAATTTAAGCAACATTATTTTATACTTAACCATATATAAGTTAGTTTATCTGTAATAGTCGTCAGAAGCCCTGCATCTGCAAATAGTATGGCAGTGTTAAAGTAATGTTATTTTTACATGTGAAAGAGACACGGAGATAGGCAGTTTATAGCTCCTTTAATTTCTCTTGCGAAAATAAGATTGCAGTATAATACTGCTTGGGCAGATTGTGGTAAAACTCCTGGACACAAAGGTCCTAAAATTAATTCATTTATCTTTGGATTACTTTGATTGTGTTTTTTTTAGCGTAAATTAGTACCCTATCACTTAAAATTATAATATTGAAGTAAGCTGTATGTTAACTCACATTGTATTAGGCGCATAAAAAAAATACAGGTGCCATTTTCCATAACTGTCATATTTTGTTTTTATTTGACTTGATTAGCACTTAGCTGAATTACGCCCTCGCCTACGGCTCGGGCTGCAAGCCACAGTCTCGTATGTAATGAGCTACTTAGCTCACTTGTATCATAATATACTATTATCGATACAATTTATACAAAAATGTTATATAATATTCCATTTTGAAATAAGGGCTGCAACGCTGTAAGTACTTAAGCCTGTTGTAAAGAAACATAATTTACCAAATCCTGTTGTATTAAAACTAAATGGATTTCAATTTAGTCATAGCGATCGTTCTTAATTAGCTACAAGAAAATAAACTGACCGTGATGAGAGTACAAAAAATATCGATGATTCCACCACGCCTACACGAGGTGATATGATACAAACTAAAATAAATAGGTACCTACCGTGGATCATAAAGTATACAACGGTGAAAAGAGAGATGTGTGTTGGAAATAAATGTGAAACAAAACTGACCAAAGTCATATTAGATTATTTTTAACACCGTGGGGTGTCCGGATAAGAATAGCACCCACCCATCTCCTCCCGTTGGGTGTCCGTAAAAGGCGATTAAGGGAAAATAAGAAGACCGGCAGCAACGACTTTCTATTGGATTAATCTACCATCTATACTGCGATCTCGAAGCCTCCTGCCAAGTGTGGGGATTATGGCAACCCCTCCCTTCTAAGGGGGAGGCCTTTGTTCATCTGTGGACGTATTTTGGCTGCTGATGATTAGATTCTTTTTAATTATTTGTGACCATTGCTACATAGAATCAAACAACGCTTTGATTTGGGTCTCTAACCCAGTTTTTATTTAGTACGTGCGATTAAAGGATCAACGTAATCATTACAATCATAGCAAAGAGAATTTCTATACGTTCTTAGGATGAAATTTTGTAAACTACTACTACTAAATTCCCATGAATGGAAGGACATTCATCGTAAATTCATCCTTCCATTGTATAGCAGCTTTGTCGGCGCTGGCGAGCGCTGCGGCGGCGTCCGCCATGCAACGAATCTACAAACGAACGGACGTTCGAACGTCGCAAATGCAAATTACTAGACATAAAAGTTTGATCCATCATTGCACCTCAACCTTTATTTCGCTTTCCCAATAATTCAATTTAAAATGGTAATTCTTTCAGCAATAATAACTTCATTTATTGGTTTCAAAACAATTCTATAATGCCCCAGCAGCGCACGACTTAACTACTGCTGATGACCTTGCCCACCCACATTGCCAGCTTGCCTTTTTGTTATTCAAGAAACATTATTATGAATCACAAACAATAATGTCTGAGCATTTTACACATTTTATTGTAGGTATATTGTACTTAGTTCCGAGGGCTAATCTAGCTAGCTCTGGTAAGGAATAACTAGGACACCCATTGGCTATTTAAATGCCTCATCAACTAATTACTGACCATTTTAATTTCTCGTAATTTCAGTTCTCGTAAGTAGTTACCTGACATTAAAGAAACGATGCTATTCAAGATGATTGTCTTTTATTTACGATAATACTACACATTCCACCCGTGACCATGTGCTAATCATTCGAAACATCGGGAAAGTAAAACCTAAAATAAACCGCGATATATATTCCGTAAAAGCAGTTTTATTACAATGTAATACTTAATAGTTTTTGAAAATCAATTGATTTTCCCCTAATTAGGTATGATATCCAACACACTATACGAATCTCTTTACGTCCATAGTTTTGGATGGTGCATTTTAGTGAAAGTATATCTTTAATTGAATAATTAGTCCAAAATTCTATCAAAATTAGAGAAATTTCACAAAAACTATTTGAATTTCAAATACCAACTAACTATTTGTTACACCAATTAATAAAATAGGTATGGATTTAGATAATGTTTTTGTAGTGGTAGGTACTATCGTACGCTGAACTAGGTATAAGCAGATTAGATTTAAAGGTCGCAAGGGTTCTGTTGTGATACAAATTTTTCGTGTTTACCTACATTACTAGCAGCACTAAATGTCCTATTTAATAATAATATACCTACCTTCTCTTTTACTGTTTTATCATTACTGACGCTGTTACAATATACCTACTAATGTTGATTAATTACTAAACATAACTAAGTATTGTCATAAATGTTTATATTTAGAACAACGTTGATAACCAAAATCTTCATAAATATGCATAAGTTATCAACCCACTAACTAGCCCATCACCATATGAAGAACATCAAGGTTAATACACGTCAAGTGCTCGTTAACAACTAGACAGTCGTGTGCAACTTTGTATGCAAAAATCGTTCATTTAATTTTTGTGTTGAATTAATTTAATTAGGCAACGAGCTACAATTCTTTGTTGCTATTATTAGATAGTATCAGCTGTACCTACTGCTTTCTAAAAATGTAGTAAGTATAAGCAAAAATGTTGAATAAGGACGCATTAACCATATCTACACGTACTCAAAGGTAAAGATAACATTATCAATGTGTGACAAAGCCAGCCAGAGATATCGCAAATATTTTTCATCGATAATGGAAAAAAAAAACAAATGACCTCACCTGCGATATTTATCCTTTTTAGATGTGACCGTCGGTTCCACAGACTTGGAAATACACCATTCGTTCACTGCACTCACGGTAAGGAACTCAGTGTCGGGCGCGTGACACACCTCGGAGCCGAACTCGTCCGAAGACACAGTAATACTATCGTACCTTTGGTATGGAACCATGTCAAAGGATGATATTGACTTAATGCTAAGATTGTCATAATTACTACGACTGCCGGATTCACCCGACGCCATAGAAGCTTCGTCCTCACCGTCATCACGGCTGTCACTATCTTCTTCGTTTATCAATGTATCCGTAGAATGATCCGTCGACAAGGCATCTGCACCTTCTGTATTAATTACGTATTCCTTTCCATGACTATTATTATCACTGCTTGAATCTTCACTGCTGCTGTCGTCGTCTGACGATTCATTCTCAGTATATTTTTCCGCGTGTGCTTCCTCCTCATTATCGGAAGGATCTGATCTCTTCAGCCGTAACAACTTTTCTAGGTCACTTTGCTTCACTCCGTACGACCAATGCCTTTCACCGGGTGGTCCTTGATTTCCAGATGTAGATTTTCTTCTAATGACGGGTGGCTGTCTCGTGCGTCGTGTAGCGACAGGTGACGAGGAAGGCGTAGTAAAGGAAAATCGTCTTTCCCTATATGTAACCTCCTCGTGAGTAGGCGATTTACTCTCCGGTGAATTGCTGTCCTTGAATGCCTCTGGAGGCGGTGGCGCAGGTCGATGGGGCACTAACACTTCCACACCAGGCTTTCTATCAGAAACAAAACCAGACGAACTAGATTCATAACTGTTTTCTGACGCATTAGACAAAATTGAATTCACTGATACGTTCGAATTCCTATCTTGAGTCTTTGTCACAGGGAACAAATGTTGATGCAGTGGATTCACTATACTCGTCAAACTGCCCAGCAATGGGTTTTTGCACTTTTCTAACGATTCTCTGGAACCACTAAGGCTGTTAATATTAGTCCTTTCGAAGCGGAGAATCATATCTCTTACGCTCGCCCTGTCCTTTCTGACGATAACACTTTCTTCGTCGGAACCGTTTTCTGAAGACGACTGAATCTCTCGGTCGTAGTGGGCGTAGGGTTCTTCTTGTGTCATGGCGCTATGTTGGCAAACAAAACGTTACACAAGCGCCCGTGAATACGGGTCGACGGGCTCATATCAAGGCGTACACAGTGCGCACAGACGACACGCACGCGCGCGGTTCTGATAACTCGGAACGACTGAGTGTGTCCGAGCGCAGCGCCCGCGCCACCGCCGCCACCGCGCCTCCGCTGCACCGACGGCTTTCATTAAGCAGTGTTACAAATGCATATAGCACAGGTATTTCATAGCGCACAGCTAAATCGAACGTAGAGACCAAGTTATACTGGACGACAACAATGTGAAAAATATTACGTTTATTTGCCATCGTGTGAACTCGTACAGTCCAGTACACAGTCTGTAGGTAGTAGTTACACAATTTCAATAGAATTACGTTATCGTGGCTACATTACTGTGGGCTTGCTTTTCATGTGCAAAAGTATGCACTAATAAAAATTCTGATACACTGAAATATCAGTAACAGTTTGTTCTAAAACATGAAATTTTGCATTATAGGGGTAAGTATCTTAAGTACTTAGAATAGATTTTTAAATATGAATCCCCATAAGGTGACATATAGGTACTGTATGAGAAATCCCATCGGAAACATGGCTTGTTATGTTTATATATAAACCATATTTCACAATTTTTTTTAGGTAAGCATATTGTATGCGTCTGTGTGTACGTTTTATAATAGAATAGCACCTATCTATGAGGATTCCTTTGATAGCTTTGTCACACCATAAAAATATTTTTTACAAAAAAAAGAACCGCATTCAAAATGCAACTAAAAAGCCTGAAATAATTTCTAAGAATTAGTGGTTTTTACATCTACATTGTTGGACTTGGACTACAACATATTATAAATATATATTACTATCAAAGACGGCGCCAAACTGGAAAACAGTTAGGTACCTACTGCCCTTGTAAGTATTTGCTAGACGTTAGGCGCCGACTTCGATAGTAATATGTATTTATAATATGTTGTAGTCTAAGTCCAACAATGTAGATGTAAAAACCACTAATTCTTAGAAATTATTTCAGGCTTTTTAGTTGCATTTTGAAGGCGGTTCTTTTTTTTGTAAAAATTATTTTTATTTTACTCTTTTTAGTGGTTCCCTTGGTGTATTATTATGTTAAGTTTTAACAACTTATATTTTATTCTGAAAAACAGCCAGTTTATATTTATTTTAAAAACACCCACTAATAACACAACTATGGACCATCACTAAAATATAAGCTACATGTGACAATATCTTAATAAAACTAACCAATTGCCATAAACCGAAGATATCTAGGTGTTATACTCGTAGTTCTCGAGAACCATGGACTGCAAGCTCGGTGTCCACCTTCTTGCTCCATCGTCAGACCCTGATCACCATTTTTCTAGCAACTACTCATCGAGAGCTACCCAACGAGCCCAAACTCGGCAGATCTACGTTTATTGGTGCAGTGATCCCGTGACGACCTTCCTGCTCCATCATCAGACCCTGATCTCCATTTTTCTAGCAACTACTCGTCGAGACCTATCCAACGAGTCCAAATTCGGTAGGTCTACGTTTGTTGGTGCCGAGATACCGTGACGACCTTCCTGCTCCATTATCAGACCTTGATCACCATTGTTCTAGCAACTACTCGTCGAGAGCTACCCAACGAACCCAAACTCGTGGGTCTATGTTTATTGGTGCAGAGATCCCGTGACAACCTTCCTGCTCAACCATCAAACTCTGATCTCCATTTTTCTAGCAACTACTCGTCGAGAACTATCCATCGAGTCCAAATTCGGTAGTTCTACGTTTAGTAGGCACGGCTAGGATAGGATGGATTGTTAATTTTATTACAAAGTTCCGGTGGCCGTCTATGGCCTTCTTCATCAGATCCACTTCACCAAATGATACCTTCTGAATGAAAATGCTTGACTAGTTTCTAAAAATACCAAAAACGCTATATGTATGCCTATAATATTTAAGGAGTTCCCTCAGTTACTCATGGTTCCCATCATCAGAAATTGATTTTGAAAAAAATGGGACCAATCTGAAAGCATATCCTTTCAATTAAAAAAATAATTTTCCAAATCGGTTCGTAAACGACAGAGTTCTGAGGTAACAAACATAAAAAAAACCATACAACCGAATTGATAACCTCCTCCTTTTTTTGAAGTCGGTTAAAAATAAACATGGCGTAAACGAGCTAACACTACTAAAGATAAGTATTTCACTAGCATTGTGGAAACTATAGATTATCTATCGTATGCAGTAAATCCAAATAAAAATGCAGGTTCAATTAAATATTTATTATAACAATAATTTTACAGTTTTAAGTGTTGTTTGTGTTGTATTAATCAACTTCAAGTGTGCGAAATGAACCTTCAACACCGAACATTTTTGCAGAATTCCTAGGATCGCCAGACCTCTTCGTTTCGTCAGACTTAGCTGCAGCTTGCTCTATGAACCAGTGGCGGTAACTCTCTACTTTAGCTTTCCAATGATCTGCAAATCATGTCAAATTTTAATTTCCTATCCGTCATTGTTGTGAATGTGACGAAGCAGTAATTTGCTGCGAAATAGTCTTATTTGTAGGAATATCGTCGTTAACATTGTAGTGAGTAATAGCCAACTTGATTGAAGTCTGGCTGTTTGGATCGAGTTGATTTATCTTTAATCAATACGGATAAAATATTATGGATATGTTTGCCAAGGCAATGCCATTACGATATAAACTGTGCTCTATTTGGATATTGTTTTAAACCCAATAAGAGTATGTATCCACCACTAGTACAAGTTTGTAGAACAAAATTAATTCCATACATTTCAGTCCAGCGCCTCTAGCAGCATTTATTGGAAATGTGAGAATGAATGAAGAATTTCATAACAAATATTTTGTGTTTACTATTAGAACTAGTATTACCGGTACAGTTTACCTCTTAATTCTTCCAAAGTACCGTCACTCCCTCCGTATTCAACCGGTAGAATCGACTTCGGCACAGTTTTGTACCAGCTGTCATAGTTCTGATTGTGTACTTGTAACTGAAAAGAAAACAAGAGCCGGTAGTAATAAAATCAAAAACATAATGAAACCCTCGTTCAAACTTCTTCAAGCTTAAGGAAAAAATAAAACAACGTAGGATATGTCAAGATATAACGAGAATGGAAGGTGGCCAACACTCACGGGAGCGAAGCTATTAAGAATAATTGAATGAGAACGCTAGCACGTCCACATGCAGTTACCAGGTCATACCGTATACGTAATGAGTACAGCAACAGCTGTCTTATAGTACGTGACTTAGCGGATCAGTTGTCAAAGAAAGAATAAAATCTGGCTTGAGTAGTCATGTCTATGTATCTTTTAATTAATGAACGATGTACGTCTATCGGAACGAACTGTAACACTTTGTTGTGAATATTCTCTATTGTTTTCATTTAAATTTTGAATTAAGAACACGAGATGTGCTGTAAGTCTGTCCTGGCATAGCAGCTGCTAAAGTAATGGTCGGATCAGATGCGATTTTGTTATATTCCATAACTTTATTTAATAGAGATGTTTCTTAGCTATTTTTCAATTCTATGCCATTATGATTTGTTTTCATGTGACAGATTTTGCAAACAAGACAAACTTCTAAATCAAAATAACCAACGACCATTAAGTAGCAGAAGCACACAGGGCATCTGACTCCCCCACCAACTAATCCGTCAAAAACCCGTTAAACTTACCCGTTTCTTTAACTTTTCTCCTAAAAACGTTTTGAAAATTGCATACGCTGCTTCAAATCCTGGTGGGGTATTCAGGATATGAGTGCCTTTCATTCGTACAGGAAGTGCTTTCTCAAAGCATGTGATAGCCTTCTTTGCAAGAGCCGGCGTCCACTGACTTAATATGCTAAATCCTACGTTTTTCATATCTACTACAACTTCCTAAAATAAATACCAGTAAATAATAAGTAGGTACATTAATCCAGTTTACTTGAAGTCATAAATTCTTTGACTTTTTTTAATGTGCCAGATCAACAACAACGGTAGATACCTGAACGAAATATTATCCTGGTTTTGATGACGCACTTTCTCAACATTATCACTGAAATTATATCATTAAATATTTTACCTCTCCGCAAACAGTAAAATTGTCGTCTTCGAGCATCAGAATCTCCGTCACCATAAGAGCCACTTTGATTAAGTCAGATAGATGGTATTTTGATGGGTCGAATATTCCTACCCTCATAATGCACACCCGCGTTGAATCGTCTTCTTTACAACATTTCAGTGGCAAGAAAACTCTGAAATGTTTCAAGATTAGTAACATTGCAATTTGCAAGTTTATATCAGTGTGTGTGTTAGTGTTTATCTAAGTATGTCGCATTAGCTAAAGTTACATTACTCGCACCCTAATTTTAATATTTCTTGTATAGAGGGAGAAATGGGGTCCCTATCTTCAAAGAATTCCGGTACCATAGTCTTTAGAGTATAATACATTTCCAGTTTTTCCTTAGTTCTTTCGAGGCTAAATTTTCCACCACGTAGAAACGAGATTATCCATTGATCCGCTGAAAGAAAAATAACAACATGAACGCTTTCCCGTAGTATTAATTTCGAACAAACGTTATCATATTATTTCTTTACTTTTAGCGACATCTATCCAATAAATGCTGAACTACGAGTATATCAACCTAGTAAACATGCAATGTTCAATGTGTTCAATCTCGAACTTCCAAACTTATGACTTCTACGTTAATTCACGCGCCTCAGAGATGCACGCGTATACCAAAACAAAGTTGTTTTAAAACAAAACGACAGATGTCGCTGATGCCAATATTTTCATTTTAAAGATAAGTTTTATGTTACGACTTTTGTGTATTTCTTACATTTGAAGAGTTACAAACTAAATAAAATTGTTGTTACATAATACAATATTATTTTCTTGCCCGTAGACGTCTGCATTGCCGCTCTTCAGCGAAGACGTTAGTAGGGGGTAATTTCAACAGCTACGTTGCCATTTACACCGGAACGTAGTACTATTATCTATGTATTCTGAGCCGGAACACAGCAATGTTGACATGAAGCTGCTTGGTGATAAAATATCTGACACTGCGATCTTATCTACCTACCTGGACGGTCCCGTGCACTAGGAACCCACCATCTCAGCCCTGAGCTCAGGGCTATAAACAACGGGAAACCTTCGGATTCGCTTAGGACGTCCATTGAGTAGGTAGGTACCTACGGCGGCGCGGCGCGGCGACTCCGAGGAGGACAGCGGCGGGATTGCGACCCCCGTTCCCGTGAGCTGACCTTGACAGATTCCTGGGGGGCTACAATGCGCCCCCCGGTGGTGGGCTCAAAGGCAAGGCACTGAGGGGCCCCGGTTCAGATCCCACCGGAGAGCCCTGGGATCCCCTCTCATGTGCCGTTGCGACAGCCGCGGAGGTTTTAGTGAGTAAGAATCCCACATACCCCGGTCGAGCCCCACAGCTCCCGGGGACCCTTTGAAGGACTCCCCGCGAAAAATAACAAAGAAACCCACTATCTAGTAAAGTAGGTAAGTACATTCCAATTATATTCTAATTCAGTAAAATAAAATCGTCAGGTAACTTACTGGGCTGAACTGAAACCAAGTGAGGTTGTTTTCCAAGCCATTGTTTAATAGCTGCTATATCAGATATGACTCTTCCAGGGTTCTCATTTATCTCGTTCTCAGCTATCTTCAGCAAGGCAGCTGTCAATGGTCTTACTGTCATTTTTAAAGACGACACTTCACAATCAGGTGGAACTGAGCATACAACTATAAATAAAACTGGCTTGTCACGCTTGAAAGTATTTTTATAACATTTCTTGCCGATTTTTTTCAGTTAAGGCCGCGTCTGTAATATCTATTTAGGCAAAAATAATTTCGTAAGTGCTCTTGTATCAAAACAAGTGTTCTATGTAGTGGTATAAAAGGGGCACACTACCTTGACTAAATGAAATATTTTAACCACCTAAGTATATCTTTCAAAACAATGTACATTATTATAAATGTGCAATCATTAATATAAGCATGTAAAAATTTACGGCATTTTTCCAGTCAGTTGCTTGTTTACTACGCGTGTTTGGTTGATGCATTTAAATGAAATAACGAAGAAAAGATTTTCTAGGTGAGCCCGTTTGGTTCATAAGTTGCTCCTCTAATTCCGCCAGATTTATAACAACCCTGGCCGGCCAATATGATTGTGAAAAATCTTGTGATTTGAATCACTCGTGTCGATTATAATTAGGCCATCAAATGTCGTAACAGGATCAACAGAAATGCAATTATCTGTTTACATATGTACATCTCTATCTTTGATAAGATAGCACATAAGCGTATTCTCATAAAATTTACAAGTCATCGTTATAGCCAAAAACATTGTTATCACAATTCCTTTTATGGATATTTAGCAAAAGACCATATTTTTAGGAGTGTTACTCTTTTGAAGAGTTTAATACATATCATGCATAATAAAGACATGTGCAAATTCTTTGCTCATAACAAAATAATTATACTTAGACAGAAGTAGAGTTCTGTAATCAACGATAAAGGAAAACTTCCTGAAAAAATGTAATATTACAAGTAAAAATTATAAAAAATATAAGCATAAAAAGCCCGACTACGAACAAAATGGTCCCAAATTACAATTATACATACATTATTAGTCACTGTCCATCACGCCGTTTCGGCTGTAGGCCGTGCCAAAGAAATAGACATACATACATACATGCATACTCTACTTAGTAACCATACTCTTCTTAGCAGCCATACTCTCCTTAGTAACCATACTTTCCTTAGTTACCATACTCTCCTTGGTAACCATACTCTACTTAGTAGCCATACTCTACTTAGTAGCCATAATCCCCTTAGTAACCATACTCTCCTTAGTAACCATACTCACCTTAGTAACAGTACTCTCCTTAGGAGCCATACTCTCTTTAGCAGCCATACTCTCCTTAGTAACTATACTTTCCTTAGTAACCATCTTCTCCTTAATTAGTAAGGAGAGTACCTATTAGTAACCATCTTCTCCTTATTACTAAGAAGAGTATTAGTAACAGTACTCTCCTTAGTAACCGTACTCTCCTTAATAATCATACTCTGCTTAGTAACCATACTCTCTTTAGGAGCCGAACTCTCCTCCGTCGATCAAAAGTTAGTCAAGTTGACTGTTTTCTTTAACTATCGCGGTGTTGTGCACTCGGTATTGTTGCCGGTCGAAGGTCAAACGGTAATTAAAGCATATTATTTGAGCGTTATGCGGCGTTTAAGAGAGAAAATCCAACCAAAAAGGCCAGATTTAGGGAAAGAAAATTCTTGGATATTGCACCACTGTAGCTGGTGAAATTACCAGACGGAAGAGCTAGGTATTTAACTTTCTTAGAAAGGATAGGCTTGAAGACATTTAGATAATTACCCTGTAAGATTGTATTGTCGCGTTGTCAACTTGCCAAATCATAACAATCTTGCGGCCAGCACACACTATAACTACTACGTATTCCAAATGGACAGAGGATGGTATAAACATCATCTTATTTACTTGTTTTTTTTTCTTTGTATTTATTGCCCCTCGAGGCGCGGGGCCCGTAGCATTTGCTGACTCCTGCTATATGACTAATCCGGCGCAGGACTGGCTTTTTACATGCCCAGCCCATCCAATGCATGCTCTTCTTCCTTTTCAGACAACTAGGTGATCGGCATGAATTGGCCTAACTAGCTAGGAACAACTACTCAAAGATTCCAGCGGGATTTTCATCCGCGGCCTCAGGTTTGTAAAGCAAGCGGTTTCCCGCTGATATCCGTACTTTTGGCGCAAAAATTCCTCTAACACAAGTCCTTGTTTAATTAATAGCTAGCCAAGGTAAACCAAGTTTTGAAATTTGGTTCATAATCATTAAAATAATAATCTCTGTTTACCTCAGTAAACATGCACTTCGCAAGATAAAATTATCTTTATGTGTTTTTTTTTTATCTATTTACATATTCTTATTTAGGAGTTGCAAGTTTCTAAACGTTGTAATTAGCGTTAATTGTTACAAGTAGGTACGTAATAGAATTGTTAGATTGTTAAAATATTTATATAATGAAAATATATTTATCAAAATATGTATATGATTATCTGTACCGGTCTAACCAAGTGCATCGTCAGCAGTGCTCGGCAGTATTACTATTAAAATACATAAGATAAGCATTATTTATGCAGCGAAATAAGAGTTTGTTGAAACGTTTTAAGTTGCCCCTAAAATGGTATCGCCTTATAAACATACGATTTAAACAAGAAAATATTACATACCTTGATCATTTAAAAAAAATACTTTTATATGGTTGGACGATTCCGATTTCCACCAAACAATAGCAGCCAAGTAACTTTGTTAGCCGCACAATTATGCAGACTAGTACAATATTATGAACGTGCTAGCTCTCGCGTTGTCAAAGACATCGAACTGAACTGACGTAGATACGAGTATACTTCATGTGAACGGCATTGAACATCACGCGTCTCACAAATACCTACGTCAGTACAACAATAGGTAAATGTTACTTTTTATCACAAAATTGTATACTTACCGGTAACACAGCGGAGGGATTTTTTGTAAATAAAATAAACAAATGATCTTGCGAGTTGTTGTCAGGGTTTCTCAGGGGCTCGTGCTGTCCCCCACCCTCTTCTTGTTATGACCATAAATATCAACGACCTATGGACCTATGCAGATTACAGCAGTTCGTTGAGTCCAAGGCCAAAGAAGCCGACAGGAAGCTAGGTGACCTTGCAATGGTCCAGCGGTACTTGACACCTGGATGGATTCTGATTTTATATAAAGCGCATGCCCAATTCTCGATTGCATTGCTACTTTCCATCTAGTTAGATTGCAGCAGTCCAGCAATAGCAATAGAGTTAAAAAATAACCAATTCTTCTTTGATAGTTAAGTGCAGTATAACTCCGACACGATAAGTTTCTTAAAACGATAGAATTGCTCCTATTACTTTACTATACACCTTTTTCAAAACAGAAATTTAATCCATATTTCATTCATCACCTAATGATGACACTACTGTCCATGGCAGTTACTTCAATTATTCAAATGGCAGAAAAAATACTACATCATAATTAATAAACTGTATATTTATTTGTAGGATAAGTATTATACATAATCGTAAAGTAGTCTTATAAAACAAAATCAGTCTATATCTAGTTTTCTAAAAGAACCATCTCCAAGGGTATCATTTATCGGCGGCCCGACTCGTTTCGACTCGTCTGTTCCCAACTGCTCCTCCTGCTTCATCCAATCCTGATACTCTAATATTTTTGACACCCAGTACTCTAAAAAAGAATTCATAATAATTATGACATCAGCAATACCCTATGTATAATAGCAGTTTTGACGTTTTTATGGTTATTTCGCCATAACAGCTAAAGCTCTTCGTTTTTAGGGTTCCATACCTGTCTGTCTGTCTGTCTGTCTGTCTGTCACACCTGTATATATTTCAGGAACCACTGATGAAAACACTGATGATTTGAAACTTGGAATAGTTTTAGATCTTACTTACCCAACCCCATCGCAAATAAAAAATATTTTTTTTCTTTTACTTTTTTTTTATAATGGGGGTCGAAATGGGTCATCAAAATTTCAAAGTGAGACTACTATATCAAGTGGGGTATCATATGAAAGGGCTTCATTTGCACATCGCAAAACTGAAATCGAATAGTAAAATTACTTTAATACGTCCAAAGATGGTATGGAACCCTCGGTGCGCGAGTCCGACTCACACTTGACTTGTATTAATTTTTATTTTTTATTCCACTTAGGCCCAAATGCGTCGGTAATAAAACGTCTGTTTATTTCAGCAAAGAATCGATTATCTATTTTTTCTCGTTCACTACCACCATAACCCTGCTGCTGGTTGGCAACAGGATATCGGACTATACCGCTGGTACATGTCCTATCGCGGACACGAACGGTGTATCAGTTTTCAATCAAAATCGTTTGCACGACGTTACGTGCCCTTACCTCGTCCGCACGTATTTTGGGCTGGCTCGTTCAAGCTATATTCGTCCTAAAGGTGATACACCGCTTGTGACCGCGAGAGTACCTGTACAGTCCCTTGCACAAGGGACCTACCATCTAGTAAAAGTCAAAGTTTACAACTATTTTGAAGCCAGCATAATTGATCCTTAAAACCTAGTTTTTAGGGTAAAGGTAAAAAAGGAACCCTTCGTCTGTCTGTCTGTCTGTCACACCTATATATTTCAGGAACCACTGATGCTATCGATTTGAAACTTGGAATAGTTTTAGATCTTACTTACCCAACCTCATCGCAAATAAAAAAAATATTTGTTTCCTTTACTTTTTTTATAATGGGGGTCGAAATAGGTAATCAAAATTTTAAACTGGGACTACTATATCGAGTCGGGTATCATATGTAAGGGCTTCATTTGCACATCTCAAAACAGATTTTTATTTTGGCTTATGTGACGTAGTTTTTGGCTGACAACCAAAAATGTCAAAAAAATACCGTTCCCCCCCCCTTATCTCCGAAGTTTGTGGAGGGAAACATCTAAAATAATTATGGATAATGCATGTCTATCTATATTTTACAGGAAAAATAAAATGATCTATCTAAGTAGTACAGTTTTTTAGTAATCCTAAAAAAACCTCGTCAAACAAACTTAGTTATGCGGTTTGTTTTTTTTTGCTATCTGAGGTGTTACATGAATAGTAAAATTACTTTAATACGTCCAAAGATGGTACGAAACCCTCGGTGCGTGAGTCCGACTCGCACTTGACCGGTATTTACTATTAGGCAAATAACGTCTTACTTCTCTCGTCATAAACGTGAACCAGAAGACTTCTATTCCATTTCACTTTACTAATCCCGGTTTCCCCACTTCTATTGATCAAAGTAGTAAAATAAGTAAGGACTTCTATTTACTTTCGCTAATATTTTTTAGTAGGTAGGTATGCTAATCATTTTCAAGTGTGAATATTGTACTGAAATAGCTTAGCTACAATTTCGCAGAAAACATTAATATTTATACACTGTTGTATATATATAATGGCATTGTTAATACGATTTTCATTAGCATAATAATACAAGTGCACAATACAAACCAGTAATTTGTGCCACAGAACCTCCGCTGCCGCCATATTCTTTCGGAACGATTTCAGGAGGAATGTGCTCCATTATTTCCCCGCTATCTTTATGGACTTTCAGCTGTAAAGATTTTAGAGTTTTTATTAGAGACTACAGGTTTCATATAATGCATATACGTCACCTAATCAATTAAGATGAAATACTTTGTTTACTCTACATTACTATAAAACAATATGTTTAGGTATTAGTTTTATCTTTAGGAAAACTATGATCATGATGAAATAACGAAACAATTTTTATATTATATCCTACCTCCTAACGTCCTACATCCTCTACCTTCACTTCGAATGGCGTTTTGTTTATGCAGTAATTAAGTTTGTTAGTGCTCTATGAAATCGTTCGTCCCTCTTGCTGCTGACGGCGTTAATTCTGGCACATTATCCTTTTCATTTTGTTAATGAGCTGCGCTTCCATTCACGGCCGCAGCATTAACCTAACCATCAGGACCCTAATTCGTTATGACTACTTACATTCTGCGCCCTGATAATACCACATCAATATCTCCTAAATAGGTTTAAGGAACAATTTCCTGATTCTAAACCGTCGTTTGTCGTTAAACTGCTTTTCGTAATAAGACGGTGAATGTTTTTTATATCAAAAGCTGGTAATAGATCACGTAGTTTATCACAATGTAACTTCCGTGATTTCGTAGGCAAGATTTGAGCGTTAAATCTGAGGATGGTCATAGAGAATTAGGGCCATGGATTTGATTTCAATTTCTAGAGTTTAAGGAATAAAAAAGCATACTTACTCTTTGTTTAGCTTTTTCATTTAAAAACACCGACATAATTGTAAATATTTTTTCAACTCCCGAAGGCAGATTCACGTGATGACTGCCCTTCAGTCGTAACGGCATGGCGTCCTGTAATGAGAATAATCCACGATTGTACTAATATTGTGCAGTATTCTGCTATCATTATCATCAATAGATCTTCGTATTCTCCAATATTAGGCATTGGAGCTATATTTTGTGTAGTATTCAGCAGTCTTACTAGACTTATTTGTCGACAGGTTTGTAGCGTAACGGAATTACGGTTTACCTACATACACTTACCTATATGTTAATTATGAACTATACAGAGTGTTATAGAAAACCTGTCCGTTCACTAAGGGAATATTCGGTGTCGCAGTACAATTAGAAATTATACTTATTGTACTCTTTTGTTGAATATCTTATAAATACAGGGTGTAAGGGACCACGTACCGAATTTTTTTTTTCAAATAATTTCCTTTACAACATTACAGTAACCATTTATATGGTAAATGACAAATTACTAACTTGTTAATTTTCGAGCATGTAATGAATATATGCGGAATAATATTTATTTTTCAAATTACATTGCTAATTTTCTATAATAATAATAGTTAATGGCGGGTCACCCCCTTCCCTCCAATATGGTTGAGGGGAGTGATGGCTGCTGCTCGAGTCAACTCGTGCGCGGTGCTGTTTGGGGGGACTGGTCCGACTACTATCCCTTTGGCATTTTAGTTTGTTGTGTTTTCGCCGTATTTTTTATTTTATTTGATACTAGCTGACCCACGCAGCTCCGCCTGCGCTATTTTTACGTTAACTAAACTTTGAATAACAGACATTCGCATCGAATACATAACCTCATTTTTTATAGTCAGTTAAAAACTGGGACCCACTTTTTACTTGCTCTCCGAAACTTTTTACTAAACGGGGACCCGTTTAGTTCAGTGCGTTGGCGTTAAGCGGTCACCCATCTATTTAATGACCTTACCTAACGTTGCTTAACCAGATCGATTACAAAACCTTGATAACAACTCTCTATGAGTGTTCCCTTACTAATATTTATTATATTATAAAGAAAAATTGATAAAAACGGACCAAGCGTATAACCAAGTACCCGTTTTGACTTTAATCCCCTCTCCCAAATGAACCGTGCTAGATTACGGGATAAAAAGTATCCTATGTCCTACCTCGTAGTAAGATCTCAAATCATGCAAAGTTTCATTTGAATCCATTCAGTAGTTTCGGCGTGATGCTCAGCCGTGATACAGACAGACAGACAGACAGACAGACAGACAGACAGACAGACAGACAGACAAAAATTAAAAAAAATACTTTTTCGGCCTCAGTATCGGTTATAGAATGCCCTCCAAATATAATTTTCAAAATATCTTCAATGTACAGAATTGGACCTGTTACAGTTTTATTATAAGTATAGATTTTGAACGGCAGGACACACTGTCTCTGGTGCTGATCTAATTGTAAAAAGACAAACTTTGTTTAAAAAAGAATGTGAAAAAATGACAAGCCCGCTGAGTTTCTTGCCGGATCTTCTCAGTTGAGGCCACGTTGTGATCCGGTGGTAGCTTTTAAAAAATTGACCGTTCAAAAGTGCTAGCGTTAAGCCTATTTGAAATAAAAATTTTGAATTTGAATTTAATTGCCTATTAATTAATTGCCTATGCACTGTTTTTGTGCATAAAGAATAAATAAATAAATAAAATACACAAATAATTATTATATTGTTTTTAAATTAAAATTAGGCTTTATTATTAGACCAATAATGATGTTATACTAATTTTATTTTAAAAAAATCGAATTTTTTTTTTTGGAAATTCATGAAAAAGCCAATGAAAAATTTCAACACTAGGATGTTCAGATGCATGTACTGGATCCCTGGTATCGGTTTTCCGTACGATTTCCCTTACACCGTTATTTTCCCGAAAATGTACCAACGACACGAATATTCCCCGTACAGGTCGGAAAGGGGTTTTTACTATTATGCTATTCACTAACGTAAGCTATCGTTGCTGTGCTCGACGTTGAGCCAGCCTTGAATACGACGTCGAGCTTAACGCTGTTAAAATTTGTATATTCACTATCGCATTTCGGCTAGACGTCAAACTGACTGTCAAACTATTTGACTTTATGTAGTTCCACTGAAAACCGTACATTCTTGTGGCGCTCGTGCTGCGTAAGCAAAGTAAGCAAATGCGCTGCGCAGTGCTGCCATTTTAGCGCTTTCGCCGCTAGACCTAGCGCAATTTTAGAGCAACCGACTCCAATTATTTGTTGTTGACTCCCAGCGGAAAATCTAGCGCTTTAGCGAAATAGTTGCCGTAGTGAAATTACTTACTCAGATTTATGCATTTTAGTTAAAACCATCACAAAAGAAATATTATTTGTATAGTATTTTGTTTTTAAATATATTCCGGGTGATTGGCAACTATTTGTCTAATATCGTGTTTTGTGCTTTTGTTGAAGCCGATTTCCCACCTGGGTGGGATAGCTGGGTGGGAAAAGTGGAATAGCCGAATTTTTTTATCAAACATTATGGTTGTATTTTACTCCTTTATTTAACTCCTATTTTTTTTAAATATCTAGCGTTTTTTCAATCACATTGACTTTCTAGCGAAATGTAGCGCTTTTCTTGAAGTGATCAAGGGCCCAATAGTCAGACGAATCTGGCAGCAGTGGCGCTGGCGCAGGGTCGAGCTCAAGGTTATGTTGCTTACAGAATAGCGCTATTGGAGCTACTTACTTGGCAAACGCTGACCATTTTCTTGCACACTGCCGGGGTGGCTTGCACGAAGTGGTTCATAGTCACGCCCTCATAGTCCACAACGATCTTGGTGCCAAGTACTGAAGCAACGTCATCCTCGATCACCATTATCTAAAAATTTTGGAATATAAACTAGAGGTATTTTCACATTAATGATAATAATAAAAAATAAAAAATTGCGTTACATCTTCTCGTCTGAATTACCTCAATGTTTAAAAACCAAAGTATTCAATCAGTGTGTGCTGCCAGTGATGACCTATGGATCTGAGACTTGGCCGCTGACTATTGGCCTCATAAAAAGGCTCAAAGTAGCTCAACGTGCTATGGAAAGGGCTTGAAGAGCTATGCTCGGAGTGTCTCTACGTGATAAAATCCGGAACGAGGAAATCCGTAGAAGAACTAAAGTAACCGACATAGCTCTAGTAGTTAGTCATATAGTCCGGAGAACTGACAACCGGTGGGGAAGAAAGGTTCTCGAGTGGCGGCCAAGGACTGGGAAGCGCAGTGTGGGTCGGCCCCCCACTAGATGGACAGACGACCTCGTCAAGGAGGCAGGGAGCCGTTGGATACATGCGGCACAACATCGGTCACAATGGAAGATGGGGGAGGCCTATGCTCAGCAGTGGACGTCTTGTGGCTGACATAATGATGATGATGATAATAATAAAAAATGTCTTCTAAGCCGATACAACCACAGCGGCCAGTCTTTCACCAACATCAACCAGGTAGATACGCGGTATGTCGGAGCTATTATTACAGTGCAAAGTGCTTGCGGAGTAGATTCAATCCTACTTTTCAGACAATCTGATGGTCGGTCTGCATTGTCCTTATCACAAAGGAACAACTACACAAAAATATTGCTTCTCGCGGAATTTAAACCCGCGAACTCAGATTTACAAAGCAAGCAGTTTTTCGCTGCACCACAGAGGCTTATTACGTCTTATTACGGCACTTATTACGTCTACTTCATGTCATTTATTACGAATACTTAAACAATTATTGTATAGCACGATCTTTACATCGTGCTATACAATAATTAGCTACTTCTACGGGATTTTTTGTTATAATACAAAAGGAAGCGTGTGAAAAGTTTGAACAGAGGAGGAGACGCATTCTCAAGAAAATAGCTGCACCTTAGAGAATATCCTATTACTTCGTGCGCCAGCGTTGAATAAGTATACCAGTACTCGATGACAAGAATCTTGTTGACAGCTGAGGAACCCCCTTCTTCTATCCTTATACTACCAGCCCAACGATTCCTCCAATGCCCTTTAGCATCTACAGTTGCATCACCACCATCAAGCTCCGTGAGTTTGGCTTACTTGGGTCAATTATAAAAAAATAACTGCGCAACATAACTGTGAAACACTCTACTACACGTTCATCACTCCTTAGACCACCTAGATAATTGCAGTCTTTTATATTATCCGTAATGCCACTGCTAGGCAAGGTGCTCCAGCTCTCGTGCTGGTCATGAGCGGCATAATCCACCAGCGGGCCGGTGGACACGTCGTTGAAGTAAATTTGCAAAATTTTCTTACTATGTTTCCTCCACCCGTAGGTAAGCAAATTCTTCGATGAGTATAAACATATACCTACTAATACTCTGTACAGTATAGCATGGTGCGGGTGACATCAGATGAACCCTATTCACTGCAATGTTTCCGTTGTACTCTAAATTAACAGCCGGAATCGTATGATTTGGGGATTCAACCGGTGCGTGCCAAACAGGTCCATAAGTAACTAGAATACCACTCAAAATTACCTGCACTAAATAATACAACATGCACATGATGTCTGCCACATTGTGCGTAGCAGGATCGTAGACCCCGGCCCTCAGTAAGATAACCCGGGGAAACAGTTTGTCTTTCGGCTTCGGTAGTACTATACAGGTTCTGGAAAAAAATGTTGAATTCCAGTTGGTTGGAGGTTAAGGTTTGAAAGGGAGAAATTCTACTGCTTTCACTGCCTCTCCATTACTGATGATCGGCGATTAGATTGTGAACATTAATTTTATCCATGTCAAGTTCGAATAGCTGCTCTGCAGATTTGATTTCAGTCGATATCTTCAGATGCTACGTATCCAGGACGTCATTAGTCTTCCAACTATTTCCTGCTACTTTCCCCATTATAGTAGTCTGTAGCAGGTTACATTAATGTATCATGTCTGAGGAAATGTAAGTGTCACTACGGCATTAGAGATTTTTACATCTCTTACCCAAGCCTGAAGAACTCTATGAATTTCGGATCCGTTGGTCTGATCCGCAAAGTAAAATCTGGAGCTGTTGTCCTCAAAGTATAATATAAATCCAGTTTTTTTTTAACACGCTCTAAACTGAATTTGCATCCACGTAACATAGCTATGAGCCACTGGTCATCTAGAAATGAAAAGCATACACATTAGTTTCTGAAATAATGACAGAGTATAGACATGAAGAGTAAAAGCGACCCCCTTTCTATATTACTGGATTCCTTTCTCGATCACCCTTTGTGTTTACTTTTATCGGGTCAACGTCGTTGAACACAGGCGACTCTCTGATAATAATAATTATCAGTAAATAATCGATGTTTTTGATAACATTGTTTTTGTTAACTTTATACACCGATGTAAACAATACAATTACTCAAATAGGGATGGATTAACATTATCGGCTATTGTGAGAGAAATGACATTTTTTTTTAATTATATACAAAGAAACTATTTTGCTGTAGTGCTTATACCTTTTCCAACTTCTATTAACTTTTCTAACTAACTTTGTTGCGGGTGCTAGGACTAGCTGAGGGCCAAATCTCGTTGCCTTCTCTGGTAACTACCGTTTACTGATCCTGTCTTCTAGCTAATTAATTCCACTCAAAGCACCCAGCTAAAATCACCCAGGTGATTTGATTCCGTGGTGATCAAAGTAGACCAATTAATTCCACTCAAATCACCCAGATCAAATGACCCTGGTGATTTTGAATCCGAGGTGATCAAAGTGGAATAAATTGTTCCACTTTGATCACCCAGGTGATTAAAGTGGAATAAACCGGTGTCACAGTGCATGCATTAGTTAGTGCAGGCGTTAGTCTAATACATAAAACTGACCTGTTCTCGCTCTCAAATGAGGCTGTTTAGAGATCCATTCTTTCAGGTGTTCCAAATCAGCTGTAATCTGCTTCGGATTCTCATTTAATTCATCTCTTGCGATTTTCGCTAACTGCGGCGACAGTTCACGAATCATTTTTGATAAAACACAAGAGACACTGGAAATCAAATCATCACAGATTATTGTTAAATCAATCGTTTATTTATAAGTCACTGAGAGTATAGTACTGCTTGTACATCAATATACAACATCAATATTTTTCAACCACTTGGAAATTAACTGATTGCAATAAATGGTATTGGTTATCTTGAAGTTGTAAACGATTTCATTTGTAGATACAACACAAACCTTGTTCGCTTCGTTACTTACCTACAAGTTATGCGGCGCTCGTGGATCGGCCAACTGATAAAGCACCTGTTATCACTAAAATGTTCCAACCTGTCGATATCGACTGACGATCTGCTTGCCATGGCAATTGACGTAGATAAATTTAAAGCATATTTGGTTCTATAATGATTTCTGATATTTACAAAAATCTTTGTCGTATGGTTTGTGGCCATCCTGGCGTCAGAGTTGTTGAAGCTTTGGGCCCTCTGAATTGGCTTAACGACTGCTGTTTAGATGACAACAGTCAAACCTCATTACCTTACGTGCCCTCCGAACCATGGAGACGATCAGTTCTCTAGACACTAAACAAACGGTCACCGATCTTGCTTAATCATCTAATCGTTAACCGAACAGTGACTACAACTGGCTATGAAGGAAGCATCTATGTATGATTACGTATGTATTATTAAATAAACAAATGAACATCTAGATATTATACAATCTAAGAAAAGGAATACAATTATATATTGTAAAATACTTATATTCAATCAAAATCGAGTTTGCGGAATGAGCCCTCTACGCCAAACATTTCATTTGCTGTCCTAGGTTTTCCGGGTCGCTTCAATTCGTCTGTTCCCCACTTCAATTCCTCTTCGAACCAAGATGCGTATTCATCAAACTTCCTGAGCCAGTGATCTATAATGAAATTACGCTTTAAAAGTATCTGCCCACTACGGGTCATGCCAAGACCGCACTATGAACAGACCAGGCACGAAAAAGAAATGACGGAGACTGCACTGTACTCAAAACGTACCATGGCTTACATTATTTTAATAGAGAATTACCACGATTTACGTAAAAAAAATATGTTTCATAATGGTACGCGAAAGTCTAAAAGTATGTACCATGTTTAAATGACTGTACCACACTGTATGGTCATACTATACGGTAGTGGGCAGACACTTTTACGTTTAAGGTCTTAACACCAACGGGACACTTTCTAGTAGATATGTTTTATATAATAAGATCCCGTACCTACAATATTGTTCAGGACGACTACAATAGGAAGAAAGGACAAAATAGTGTTTGTGTTACAGAGTGTTGTGTTTTATAGTAATATATAGTTAAGTTTTATAACTCTGCGATAGTTAAGAGCCTAGATTTAATTACCTAATAAATTATAATATAGTTTTGTGTATAAGCTCACTATCCCGAGGAGGGGTGAGCTGAATCAGTTATAGATAGCCTAGCCTAGGTCTCATAGTACTTGCTATTTGTAATTAGCGTAGGGTAATAGTATAATAGAAGTACCCACATGCCCTAGATGTGCTAAGCACATATATGAACGGCAAATAGCTATTTGCAGCTAGGTCCCAAATCTAGGAACCAACTCAGGACCTAGATCTGGGTCCGCCTTGGTGGGTCTAAGTGCCTAAACAGCACTGATGTACATATTTCCATAGTTATAGGCAGTTGTTCTATCGCATATCATGTTTTCTAGGGTTTTCGCTATGACCTAGGCCCCTAGGTGGTCTAGATCATAGATATACAGATAGTACACATCGCAGGCTACCTATCGGTACTACTTGTGGGCATGTGGATGCTACGGGCAGGGCGCAGGCGAAGTGACAAGCGGCCAAAGCATGGTCGTCGCGCCCCTATTACAGTATTTATCGGCCTGTAGTTCCCTAACAGAAATAGATAGATAAACCCTATGTACACCGTTAGAAAGCTGCTTACACGCACTTTCTAACGGTATAGGTATCATGTATGTGTCTAGAATAGTCTAAGTAGAATAAGCGAAAATGTACAGTTTTTATAATAAAAATAAAACGTTAGTGGCTGCCTCGGTGGGGCTCTCGTTACGGTAAAGTTCCCTGCAAGGATAGTAAATGCGCATTCGGCGCCACTGTCGGTGAACAAGCAAGCGGTCGACGCGGGAACTAAAAGCAAGATATAAATAGAAGAAAAGAATATTCAGTACGAAGAGCGCCACCGTCGTAGCCACTATCAAGCTTGCTATCAAATTGGGAGTTCTTATTTCACGGACACCTTGTAACCAACCTACATTGTAACCAACAGCGTCAACACTCTTCGGCGGGTTCATACCGTACCAGCGATAGCTACAGACACACAGGACGTCAGTGGCTCGTGCATTCGGGTCCGCCCGTCCTGCACATTCGCTGGTCGCATCGAGCCGGATTACCGAAGAATCGGCTGAAGAGTACCAACCAGCATTCGCTGGTCGCATCGAGCCGGATTACCGAAGAACCGGCTGAAGAACTGAAAATTTGGACTGAAGACTTACAAGATGCCCATAACGCGTTCAAGAGGACGGGCTCCCGAGGCGTGGATGATTGAGGTGGGGGGGGCCCCCACCCCCAGAGAAGAACCGTCCGTTCGCCACGAGCTGCCGCCGCGTTCCCCGTCGACCGTCAGCACCGACCCGCCGCGGCCCGCGACCCCGCGGCGGTCCCCTCCGCCGGCCCCGAGGACTGTTCCAGAGAGATCAGAGCCGCCGAGCCAGAGGAAGGGGAAACATACAGGAAAACATTCAGATGCGACGCTGCGCCCCGCCGACGAAGCACACCGACCGGACGCAGCGACCGTTAGCCGGGAAGAAGAAACCCGGACCGAAGAATCGAAGAGGCCGACCGGCCCACCGAAGTCCCACAGGACTCATCGATCCCAGAAGAGGATACTGAAAGCCCGTGAAGAAATACTGAAACTCAAGTTGGAATTAGCCGAGCTAGCGCTACAGAAGGCTGAAGAGGACTCATCGGAGGACGACTACGATGACGACGGTCACTCCAAGACAGAATTCGTACGTTCCTGGCTGGAAGAAGCACCGGAACCAGAGTCACAGCCACGCCCAGAAGAGGACGAGACCACCGGGAGGGATGCCGACGCCGCCGACGCCGCGCAGCCCGTTCAGACACTGCCGCTCTGCCCGGAGGACATCGCGCCGGCTCAAGACAGAAGACTTCACGAGCATCGACCGGATCCCGACGCCGCACAGAAGACTGGGGTTCCGGATACAGAAGAACAGAAGTGTGCTGATCCAGTGAAGATCCCGAAGGAAGGCGACGCACTCCGTCCGTTCATCAGCGAACTAACGTCCGCTATCGCCGCGCTCGCCGACCGAAGCAAACCGTTCGAGACGTACGCAGTCACGCCGGTTGCCGCCGCATCGAAGGTCATCATGGACCTGCCAATCTTCAGTGGAGCACACACCGAGTGGTTATCGTTTCGCGCCATATATGACACCACTCGCAGCTACTTCAACGACGTTGAAAATACAGCAAGACTAAGAAGAAGTCTCAAGGGAAGAGCCTTGGAAACAGTTAGCTCGGAACTCATCGGGCACGCGAAGCCGGACGACATTATGAAGGAATTGGAACTACAGTTTGGCCGTCCGGACTCCATCGCTCAAGCGGAAACAGAAAAACTCCGAACTTTGCCGCGCTGCACAGAATCGCCGAAGGACATCTGCACCTTTGCAAGCAGGGTCAGAAGCAGCGTGGTCACACTTCGCGCGTTGAAGAAAGAATATTATCTCATCAACGCCGAGCTACTGCGGTGTCTCACCGAGAAGCTACCGAACTCTCTGCGCGTCCAGTGGTACAAGATGTTCACCGAGAAGTATAATTCAGTTCCGGACTTAGCAAGATACAGCGACTTCGTCACCGAGCAAGCCCGCTACTGCAGCGCCTTCGCACCGCCGGAGCTGATCACCGAACCACGGGCCAGTCTACGGACGACGCCGACGCACAGAGCGCACACCGCAACAGAGAAGCAGACGCCGCGGTGCAGGGTCTGCAACAAGGAGGGGCACGTCATTACAGATTGTGCCAAGTTCAAGGAAGCCGATTCAGATGGAAGGTGGGATCTCGCGAAGAAGCACAGCCTATGCTTTCGCTGTCTGAAGCCAAGATACGCGAAGCATCACTGCAAGATCAGAAGGTGCGAGATCAAGGGATGCAAGAGGACGCACCACCGCCTTCTCCATCACGAAAAGGCGGCGTCGGTTGCGTCCACCGAAGACAGCGTGGAGGAAGCCAAGGAGACAGTCGCCAACGCATGGATGTCGCAGAAGCCTCAAGCCTATCTGAAGATAGTTCCGGTACGAGTCATCGGACCGGCGGGAGAGACCTCGACGTACGCCCTGCTGGACGACGGGTCTACGGTGTCTCTCATCGACGAAGAGATCGCCAAGCAAGTGGGAGCCGAAGGACGTCTGGACCCGCTCAAGATGGAAGCCATCGGGGACATTATCGTCGACACGCCAGAGTCTCGTCGCGTTGCGGTCTCGCTCACGGGGCCGCAAGGACAGCGCGTTAACCTACACGCGCGCACCGTACCAGGACTGCACCTGTCGCCGCAAACCGTGGACCGGAACGACGTCACGGGCTGCGAACACTTAGAAGATCTGCGCGAGAAGCTCGCCTACGAGGGAGCGGTGCCACGAATACTCATCGGGCAAGACAACTGGCACCTGCTTCTCGCCAGCAACGTGCGAAGAGGCCCGCGACATCAGCCGGTAGCTTCGCTCACTCCGCTGGGATGGGTGCTACACGGCGCGCACACCAGAGCATTGGGTCAGCGCGTCCACTTCGTGAACAGATTGACTGCCAGCGAAGACAGCATAGAAGAGCAAATGAGGGAATTTTTCGCCATAGAATCTCTCATCGTCAACCCTCGTCGGCCGGCGAACGATCCCGAGAAGAGGGCCGAAGACACGCTCAATAAGCACACACACCAATTGGAGGACGGACACGTACAGACTGCGCTGCTATGGAAGAAAGAAGACATAACGATGCCAGACAGTTACGGCACCGCTATGAAGAGGCTTGTCTCCACGGAGAAGAAATTGGATCGCAATCCCGACCTGAAGAATAGGTACGGCGAATACATGGATTCGCTCGTACAAAAGGGATACGCAGAGATAGCACCGAAGAACAGCGTACCCGGAAGAACCTGGTACCTGCCCCACTTCGACGTCCACAACCCGATGAAGCCTGAGAAGCTGCGGATCGTACACGACGCCGCCGCAAGATCAACAGGAATGTCTCTCAACGATTACCTGCTCACCGGACCGGACTTGCTGCAGTCACTGCCAGGAGTGATGATGAGATTCCGCCGACACCCCGTCGCAATCTCGGCGGACATAGCTGAAATGTTCATGCAAGTCAAAGTGAGACCAGAAGACAGAGACGCGCTCAGGTACCTGTGGAGAGGACACCGGCGGGAGGGAGCCCCGCAAGAATATAGGATGACGTCGATAATTTTCGGCGCAGCAAGCTCACCGTGCACCGCCATCTTCGCCAAGAACTGGAATGCACAGAAACATGCCAGCAAGCATCCGGAGGCGGTTGAAGCAATCGTCCATAATCACTACATGGACGACTATCTCGACAGTTTTCGTACAGAAGAGGACGCTGTGCGAATAGCGAAAACAGTACGTGACATACACCGAGAAGCACACTTCGAGTTACGAAAATGGGTCTCCAATTCAGAAGACGTCAAGAAGACGCTGGAACCAGAACGGGACGCAGTCAACACAGTCAGTATAGGCTGCAAATCGACAGAAGAGAAAATTCTGGGACTGATCTGGAAGCCGGAAAAGGATGAACTGAGCTTCAATCTAAAGCTAGCACGTCTACCAGAAGACATACTGCACAGAGTCGCGCCGACCAAGAGAGAAGCCCTCAAGATCGTGATGTCGCTATACGATCCCCTCGGCCTCGCCTCACCGGTCACAATACGGGCCAAACAAATACTGCAAGAAGCCTGGAGAAGAGGAATCGGATGGGATCAACAGTTAGACGAAGACCTGGCGCATCAATGGAAGGAATGGGTCGAGCACCTCAAGAATCTCAAGACCGTCAGTCTGCCGAGAAGCTATCCCGGATACACAGACGCAGAATCTCTCCAAGTACACGTATTCACCGATGCCAGTGAAGCCGCCTACGCTGCTGCCGTCTACTGGAGGACGACTTCGCTCGACGGAACACCGCACATCAGCCTGGTCATCGCCAAGGCGAGGGTGGCGCCGCTCAAGACCACGTCAATCCCACGTCTTGAGTTGCAAGCCGCCGTAATGGGAAGTAGACTGGCTGCTGCCGTCGTGCAAGAACACCGGGCGAAACCAGAGTCGGTAACATACTGGACCGACAGCAAGACCGTTCTCACGTGGCTTCGAAGCGGCGCGCGGTCGTACAAACCGTTCGTCGCTCATCGCGTGGCCGCCATAGAAGAGCACAGCAGGGTGACGGACTGGCGCTGGGTGCCGTCCAAAATGAACGTCGCCGACGTCGCTACCCGCGACGTGCCGCCGAACTTCAACGCCGGACACGAATGGTACCGGGGCCCGACGTTTTTGTATGAAGATCCGTCACAATGGCCGAACGAGAGACCAAGCATCAACGAACCAACGGGAGAAGAGAAGACTCTGACAGTAACAGAAGCTCGCAGCGCACCGAAACACAGAGAAGTCGTTCCCGATCCGCACAGATTTTCGAAGTGGGAACGATTACTGCGGGCCACGGCAAGAGCGCTTCAATTTATAGCACTGTGTCGAAAAACCACAGCGAAAACGTGCTACAAAAGGACCAGAAAGAATCCGGAACAAGATCCCGACTGGAGACGACAGAAGAGGACTCAGAAGACCTGCAGACCTCCACAGAAGGCAGTCACCACTCGAAGATTCGTCACGTTACCGGCCGAATTCCTAAGGGAAGCAGAAGTACTACTGATCCGCGTAGTACAAGAAGAGTCCTTCGGACGGGAAATCAATGACCTCCGGAAGGGCAACAGTATCGCCATCGACAGTCGCCTGAGATCGCTGCCGATAGAACTCCGCAACGACGGCATCATCACGCTCAGAAGTCGCATCGCCGCTGCTGAAGATGTAACAGAAGAGACGAAAAGACCGCCCGTGCTAGACGGCGATCACTACATCACGCAGCTCTACATCGACTGGACGCACCGCGATCTACACCACAGTGGAACAGAAATGATCGTAAACGAGGTGCGCCAGCACTATTGGATAGTGCGACTTCGGCCCGTCACGAAAAGCATCGTGAACCGTTGCTTGAGATGTCGCATACGACGAGCACAACCTCCAGTACCGTCCACCGGCGACCACCCGAAGACACGACTGGCGCATCACCAGAGACCGTTCACATTCACCGGTCTGGACTACTTCGGACCGTTCTCCGTCACCGTCGGTCGTCAATACCAGAAGAGATACGTGGCCCTCTTCACCTGCCTCACCACACGGGCCGTACACCTCGAAGTCGCGGCCAGCCTCAGCGCGGACTCCGCCGTGCTCGCGCTGCGAAGGTTCGCGGCACGCCGCGGGTGCCCCGCGGAGATCTATTCCGACAATGGCACCAACATGCACGGCGCGGACAGGGAGCTGCGCGACGCACTCGCCGAGGAAGCCGGCCGTCGTGGGATGGCGTGGCGCTTCATAACGCCCTCAGCGCCCTTCATGGGAGGCGCCTGGGAGCGTCTCGTTCGCTGTGTCAAGACCACACTGAGCACAGTACTACAGGAGAAGCACCCGCAAGAAGAGGTTCTGGCCACGCTGCTCTGCGAGGCCGAATACACAGTCAACAGCAGACCACTGACGCACGTATCAGTGGATACCGGGGACGACGAAGCCATCACGCCCAATCACCTGCTGCTCGGGGGGTCGGCGCGGCTGCCGACACCCGGGACGTTCGACGAGAGCGACCTAGACAGCAAGAAGCAATGGCGACGCTCGCAAGCGCTCGCCGACATGTTCTGGCGACGCTGGGTGCGCGAGTACCTGCCCGAGCTACAGTACCGGCGGGAGCCCCACGGGAGGGGTCCCAGTCTCCAGGTGGGCGATCCCGTCCTGATCGCCGACGGACAGCTGCCGCGCAACACTTGGCCGCGCGGGAGGGTCGAGGCAATCTACCCCGGAGCCGACGGAGAAGTCCGCACTGTGGAGGTGCGCACTGCGGGGGGCATCTTAAAACGCCCCACGAAGAAGATCGTGCCACTACCGAAATAGAAGCGTCGAGAGCGCCGGAAGCGTCGCCCTTCACCGGAAGAGGATGCAGCATCGCTCCGGCCCGTCGCGCTGCAGCACGGCGGGAGAGATGTTCAGGACGACTACAATAGGAAGAAAGGACAAAATAGTGTTTGTGTTACAGAGTGTTGTGTTTTATAGTAATATATAGTTAAGTTTTATAACTCTGCGATAGTTAAGAGCCTAGATTTAATTACCTAATAAATTATAATATAGTTTTGTGTATAAGCTCACTATCCCGAGGAGGGGTGAGCTGAATCAGTTATAGATAGCCTAGCCTAGGTCTCATAGTACTTGCTATTTGTAATTAGCGTAGGGTAATAGTATAATAGAAGTACCCACATGCCCTAGATGTGCTAAGCACATATATGAACGGCAAATAGCTATTTGCAGCTAGGTCCCAAATCTAGGAACCAACTCAGGACCTAGATCTGGGTCCGCCTTGGTGGGTCTAAGTGCCTAAACAGCACTGATGTACATATTTCCATAGTTATAGGCAGTTGTTCTATCGCATATCATGTTTTCTAGGGTTTTCGCTATGACCTAGGCCCCTAGGTGGTCTAGATCATAGATATACAGATAGTACACATCGCAGGCTACCTATCGGTACTACTTGTGGGCATGTGGATGCTACGGGCAGGGCGCAGGCGAAGTGACAAGCGGCCAAAGCATGGTCGTCGCGCCCCTATTACAGTATTTATCGGCCTGTAGTTCCCTAACAGAAATAGATAGATAAACCCTATGTACACCGTTAGAAAGCTGCTTACACGCACTTTCTAACGGTATAGGTATCATGTATGTGTCTAGAATAGTCTAAGTAGAATAAGCGAAAATGTACAGTTTTTATAATAAAAATAAAACGTTAGTGGCTGCCTCGGTGGGGCTCTCGTTACGGTAAAGTTCCCTGCAAGGATAGTAAATGCGCATTCGGCGCCACTGTCGGTGAACAAGCAAGCGGTCGACGCGGGAACTAAAAGCAAGATATAAATAGAAGAAAAGAATATTCAGTACGAAGAGCGCCACCGTCGTAGCCACTATCAAGCTTGCTATCAAATTGGGAGTTCTTATTTCACGGACACCTTGTAACCAACCTACATTGTAACCAACAGCGTCAACACTCTTCGGCGGGTTCATACCGTACCAGCGATAGCTACAGACACACAGGACGTCAGTGGCTCGTGCATTCGGGTCCGCCCGTCCTGCACAAATATCTTGGGCGCTTCCCCAACTTCCACCGCATTCAGTAGGCAATATACGCTTATCAACATATTTTTCATAATGCTCTGATGTATCTTTGCTATGCACATGCATCTGAAATATTAAAAAAAACATAAACTATTCGTAAGTGATTAAAACGTTTAAATAAATCAGTTAGATTCATACTTACTCTTTCTTTGTGTTTTTTACTGAGGAATTTGGTTGTTAAATTAATAACTGCTTCATAAGCTGACTCTGTATTTACAAAATGTAGACTTTTAACTCTCAATGGTGATGCATCCTGCAACATTACATTAAGGAGACTGTTATTCAATTACAAAGTATTTACTAAAAATCTAAATATATCAAGCCATCCCTTTCATCAGCAGCCAAAAACACGTCCACTAGACCACTACTGAACAAAGGCCTCTCCCTTAAAAGGGAGGGGTTTCCATAATCCCCACGCATGGCAGGCGGCTTAGGGATCGCAGTATAGGCGACAAATAAATTCAAAAGAAAGACGCTGCTGTCCATCTTTCTGTTCTCGCTTAGTCGCCTCTTACACCCAACGAGAAGAGATGAGGGATGCAAAGAATTGCATCCCTCATCTCTCCCCCATCTTTCCCCCCGGGGTGACGGGTTTTCTAACCCGGCACCCCGCGGGGAAACTCTATAAAATTACAGTAATTACACACGATAGTAGACGATGACACACGATCACGATGAGTCACGAACTTTGTCCGAAAATGAAAAGATTAGGTACAAAAAAATCCAGATAATATTTGTTTATATAGAAATAATGGGGTAACCTGTCCAGCGGTAACTATTTTCTTAATTTGGACCGGGGTCATCTGTAGAATGTGAGCCTTGTGAGATATAAACCTTGATTCTTCAACTATAACTTTTTGGTGATATGTAAATCTAGGTAAGTATATGAATTGTTAATCTTTTGTATTGGATTCATCTTCAGCACGATTTATATCAAACTGTAGGAAAACTAACCTGCTGAAAAGTGTGCATAAATGAGAAATACTCTAGAATTCCGAACATGGCAGGGTCGTACAAGCTAGGCCATACCAACACGACCGTAGGGTCGCTTGGATTTATTCTACCTGGTAATACCAATACTGTCTTGAAACATAAAATTAATGTCGCTGTCACACAACAATATCAAAAAGAAAATGTGGTATTTTTTTTGAGTATTCGAATCCGAAACTTTTAAGGTTTATGCTCATATGAAATGTTTATAACATCATGAAAATGTATAAGATAAGATTAATCTAGTAAAACAAATCCAAACTTATCGAAGTCTCAGGAGACCGCCGGGCTGGTAGCTTTTTCTGCCAACGTATAAGCTTGGCCATACAAAGGGGTAATGCCGCCAGTCTTTTAGGTACCCTTCCCTCCCAGTGCGGCGACAACTTCGAGGAAGTTTTTTACCTAGTTTAAGTGTACATATTTGTAAATAAACTGTAAATATTTTGTTTCAATAAACAAGTAAAAAAAAAAAATCTAGTAACGAAATTAAAAGATAGGAGAAAAATTACAAACGAAACGTGAGTTCAAATACTTACTGAGTTTGAAGTAAAAGATTAAACCTATGATCGTTGTATCGTAATGTAAATAAATCCGGACAAATACTCCTCAAGGAATAATAGAGATCCAGCTTAGCTTTGGCTCGCTCTATGCTATGTTTGCATCCTCTCAGGAATGCTGCGAGCCACTGATCATCTGAGAAGACCAGCAGTTATTACTCTTATTAATGCCACAGAAGATAGATGCATGTGAGGTGTTAAGCTTAGGCTAATGTATTGTCTAAAGGCCATACCAAGAGACTCCAATATTAAATAGGTACCTATATAGGTACATACTTGAGACGATATATTGATATTGAGGATGCAAAATATACAGGAGCGTATAAGAGCCTCGTACAGCCTTGTGATGCATTGCAAATAAACAATAATAATCTCAAATGTTGATGAATGTTTTGAATAAGTAGTTTTAAAATAAACCGCGGCGTGACCAACTACGATCCTGTGCAATATTCGATATGTTTAGGAAGTATATTAGATATACATACATGCATATGTATTCGAATTTTTCGTCTAATTACATAGTACCTACGTAAATACTGAACAACAACTGATAATACAATTGTAACAATATTTGGCATTGGTATTGTATTTTACTGTACCAACTCTCAATAACTTATGTTAAACTTAGGGGAACCTGTTATTGGCTGTAGCTATTAGTAAGATGTAATTTAATTCATGTTTTTGTTATAACACTGTTGGTTTCTAATAAATGAATAAAAACGGTTTTTATTCTAAGGCTAGGTATTTTTGTTATAGTAGGTATGTTCATTAAAATTTAGGCTAGGTCAGGTCTATTGTCTAAACTGTTTTTAATTATATTGCGTTATTGTTAAAACATATTTAAAGAAACAATCGGAAAAATAATAATTTACCTGTTCTCGCCCTTAAATGCGGCTGTTTAGATATCCACCCTTTTAGTTGGTGTATACCGTCCCCCAATCTTTTCGGTGTCTCATTTAGATGTTCTTCTGCTTTCGCCAACAGCTCAGGACTTAAAGGTCTTACTAACATTCTACGTGAGAACATAACAGACTTAAGACTTACTTCAGTAATTTAAGAATACGAGAGTTTACTTATCACGATTCGATTATGAATTTAATAATCATTTTAAAAAAATAGTTACTTTTACACATTTTAACAGTGTTCATAAAGACGGTTGAAAACGAAATAAAACTGAACATGACAAACAGAACGAACAAACCAAAGTTGTTTATGACTTTCTTAAAATATGTATTCATAATAATACTGTTTTTATACAATCGCAATTTATTTATAATCCATTTAACTTCCTGTATCATTTAATGTCAAGTAGGATTCGAAACCCTATGTTATGTTGATAAGTGACTGTTGGTCGTTTGAACGTACAATTTCTGTCCTTGTTGTCGATTTTTATTATTGTATGTTGTTCTCTCTACTGATGCTCGTAAAACATCATGACTTATGAAACCTGAGACAACACTATATAGAGAACAAAGATCTGTATTTATTTTATATCTCTTTATGTAATTTTTGTAACACCGATTGTAAATTCAAATGACTCTTAAGGTCTCATACTTATTTAATTTCTTACAGATTCATCGACAAACCAAACATCTGTTGTTACTACTGTCCTGAGAGTCACATGGGGCAATTAATGTCTTAGTTGGATCTAAGTTAAGTCTTCTGGTTTTGATTGATTTCAAAAAACTAAAGTTCTGTGAAATTTTGTAACGGATGCTAACGTAATAAGTAACTTCATGTTCCTTGCTATGCAATTATCCCCTGTACGACAAATAAAATGCTGGTAAGTGTATACTTTTTCTTATACCAATCATTGTCACGTGTAGCAATGTCAAATCCGACTCATCTTCTCCTTGCTTGCAGAGCAGTTACTAAAAGATAAACAAATTTGTAGCAAAACACCTTTATTCATATTTTAAACCTATAAAACTGATAACACTTATTGAGGTTAGTCAACTTCAAGCTTTCGGAAAGAGCCTTCCACACCGAACATGTCTTCGGCTGATTTGGGTTTGCCGGGTCGTTTCGACTCGTCTACGCCAAACTGATAGTCTTCCTCTAGCCATGCGCTGTATTTCTTCACCTTTTGTCTCCAGTAATCTGTAAAGAAATGTTGTATTTTATTTACGCGAATACTACACATTGTAATAAAACTACTCTTTCGGAATATATAGCCGTTTATTTTAGGTTTTACTTTCCTGACGTTTCGAATGTTTTGCAGCACCTATGGTCACGGGCGGACTCTAAAACCTATAGTAGTAAAACCTAAAATAAACCGATAAAGCGATATACTCCGTAAGAATAGTTTTATTACAATCTGTAAAGAAATCTAGACTTAAACTCAACTTGCTAACTTCAGTTGACACAAGTTAACGAACAGTCAAAAGCCATTTAAACCAGCTCGCGTGAAATCATAAAGATTTGTTCTTGATGAACTAGAAAGAGGTGAATATAAAAATATAAGCAGACGCTCATTGGGCTCGCCTTATAGCAATATACTTAGTAGGTATTAAAGCAAAGTACTATATTGCTATAGGGCAAACCCAATCAGTCGCCGATATGGCACGCCACAGTGGCCTGATTGATTAGTCCCTATAATGTCGGTAATATACTATACTAGCATAAGCATAATAAGGTTTCGAACCTTTTAAGTATTACATATATAAAATATACAATATTTTCTTACCTACTATTTCCTCCGTAGTTCCGCCATTGCCGCCATATTCAGCTGGTAAAATATCTTTAGGGATGTACTTATACATTTCTTCGTAATCCTTGTTGTGTACGTACAGCTGTAAAAAAATTACAAGTTATATAATGAAACTCTGAGCAATTTTTTTTTATATTTACGTGAGTCAATTTTTCAGCCCCATTTTTACCTGGTTAGGGGGTAACTAGTAGGAATAGCGGTTTTTGAAAAAAATAAAAGATACGTGGTTAGTACCTAATTGTAATCCAAGAGCATTTTTACTAAATTTCCAATCAGTATAAAATCGTATTAATATTCATGTGGCTAGAACATAATAATTTGCAATGCAAATTAATATGTACCTACTGAATTTCCCTGCTTCTTGGCTAGTTGTGACGGGGCCACTACCGTGGCAAGGTACCCATAAATGTGTCAAATAATTACCAAAAGTACTTACTCTATTTCTATTCTTCTCATTCAACAGTGCTTTCATTGCATTGAATATAGTTTCAAAACCGGGAGGTGTGTTCAGGTAGTGGACGCCCTTCATACGGAATGGAGCCGCGTCCTTAAAAGTACATAAATGCATCGACTTACTAGGACTTACTTACTTACTTACTAGGACTTGCCATACTGACACTGACGTCTAGTACCTAACACAAGCATAATTGAGCAAGCACTAAAAAATGCACGCACCCCTTGTTTGGTGCTAATATTGGGACTTAAATATGTTTTTTGTTGACATAGAACACTTTCATTTGTGTAAGAACCGAGAACATCATTGCATAAACATCTAAAAATATTGTAAAGTTCAAATCATAACCGTCTGAAACTGTTGGAGAAATATAAATAATATTGTGAGGTGTATTGGGAATAAACACTGACTGCAAGAGTTCATGAAGCTGAATTTTGGCCTGAAGATCAAAGTAAGACATAGCCTCAGTTTGGGTTGTTGCTTTAGATCACAAAACACCGAAAATAAGTCAGTTGATCAATTGTATTTGCGTTGATTGTATACTGTTCTTTACCTGTCCTGCAACAACCATTTTCTTCATAGTAACGGGTGACATTTGTAAAAAATGTGCCATCGTTACACCTTCCATGTCCAAGATACTCGTTGCACCTGAGACGATGGTATTGTCATCCTCCATTATCAAAATCTATAATAAAAAAATGAAACTATGTAGTATAACATCCAAAATATTTATAATATTATTACTACCCGTTCATTTCAAGAATGCCGTTACCGCCCTTCCCGCTACCTCGTACCGCGCCTCAAGCGTCGCCCCATTAGTAGGGTTAGCAAAGCAAAACTGCTGTTTTTTGCTCCCGTACGTTCTCGAGTTTCTTGATTTGGTTTTTATTACTGATGATTTACGATCGTTAATTTGTGTTGCTACAATGAGTAAAAGACGAAAGGTCCCACAGAGTGGCGAACGTAATTTGTTATACATATAAATTAATGACATTCTTTGAACTGAAAAACAGTTGATAACGCCATATGATGTCCAAGATATCACAGCTATAAAAAGTATTACTTAAAACGAAAAACATATCCCTCCCCCTGGGGCATTCGGGCAAAAAATGGTTAGTTTTTATTTTTGCACACAGTACCGTTAGCTGTGACGTCATAACGGACGACGACGGCAATCTCGAAATGAACGAATAGGTTCACTTCTTGTCTATTATTACATAGCTTACGTTGACTAAACCTAAAGAGATACATACTTAACAATCAAGTAAGTATTAGAGAATTACATTCTATATATAATTCCATAAAATATAAGGCCCCTCGGCGGCGGACTCCAAAGGCAAGGCACTGAGGGACACCTGGTGCAGATCCCACCGGAGAACCCAGGTTCCCCTCTCAAGTGCCAATGTGACAGCCACGGAAGTTTTAGTGGGTAAGAATCCCAAATACCCAGGTTGACTTCCCCAAAGGATCCCGGGCACATATGAATGTTTCTCCCGCCTACCCCTTAAATGTGACAACGGTGACAGATTCCCGGGGGGCTTTATTGTGCCCCCCGGTGGCGGGCTCAAAGGCAAGCCACTGAGGGGATCTTGGTGCAGATCCCACCGGATAGCCCAGGTCCCCTTCTTATGTGCTGATTGAACGGCCGTTGGGGGTGTAGTGTATAAGAATCCTACATAACCAGGTTGACCGCCAATAGTGTCCCGAGGACCTATTGAAGGCTTCCCCCGTGACCCCTGTAAGCGTGAGCACGGTGACAGGTCCCCGAGGAGCTATAATGCGCCCCCCGGCGGCGGGGTCTAAGGCAAGGCACTGAGTGGTATCACCTTTTTTTTGGATGCGGGGGAAACCTTCACAAGGTCCCCGGGGGTTGTGGCGCTTAACCGAGGTATATTGGATTCTTACCCACTAAAACTCCCGCGGCTGTCGCATCGGCACATGAGAGGGGGGACCGCCGTACTCAATGGGCTGAGTGGTATCACCTGGTGCAGATCCCAACAGATAGCGCAGGTCCTCTTATGTGCCGACGTGATAGCCGCGGGGGTTTTAGTGGGTAAGAATTTCCCGGTTGACCCTGTTTACGTCTTATTGATGAAACCGAACAAGGGAGTCCGTATTACTTCCATAAATTAGTTTTAAACAAATGGTGTCCTGTTATTGTATTACGAAACCTTGATCCACCCAAATTGTGCACCGGTACACGTCTGCAGTTTCTAATAAAATTATAAATACAATTAACAAATCACAAGCTCAGATATTCAACGTTGCAGGCTTAAACCTAAGCGTTGGGTACTTTGCCCCTGGACAGGCAGCAGTCTTAGCACGGTTTGCCAAGACTTCGTAATCTTGACAGTTCGGTGTGGAGTATGACGTAATTATCGACATAGAAACGTAATTTTCGGTATTAGCTAGGTCTATAACTACGTCATACTCCACACCGAACTGTCAAGATTACGAAATATTGGCAAATCGTGCTAAGCCTGCAGGTATAGCTGTCTGTCCATGGGCAAAGTACCCAGCCCAGTCCAAGTATGTATGCCCGGGGCGGGTCGCTAGTTATTTGTATATTTACCTTACCAACTTACCTTATAAACCATGTTCGTAACAGACATAATATCTAATATGGTGTATTTGGTAGCATCATACCTACCCGGCCTAATTAAAGACACTCGAGGACCATCGGCCCCAATAGGCTTGGGTAAGATTATAAATGCCCTGTAACATAAACATTAATGTTATAATTCGTAATTCAATATATGTTATGGTCTATTTTATTTAGAAAGGCAAATCTTTTGAAATAATTAAAACCGACCAGTTCATTAATATCTATACTTATAATAAAACTGTAACAGGTCCAATTCTGTACATTGAAGATATTTTGAAAATTATATTTGGAGGGCATTCTATAACCGATACTGAAGCCGAAAATGTAATTTTTTTAATTTTTGTCTGTCTGTCTGTCTGTCTTTCTGTCTGTCTGTCTGTCTGTCTGTCTGTATCACGGCTGAGCATCACGCCGAAACTACTGAATGGATTCAAATGAAACTTGGCATGATTTGAGATCTTACTACGAGGTAGGACATAGGATACTTTTGATCCCGTAATCTAGCATGGTTCTCTAGGAGAGGGGATTAAAGTCAAAATGGGTACTTGGTTATACGCTTGGTTCGATTTTATCAATTTTTCTTTATAATATAATAAATATTAGTAAGGGAACTCATAGAGAGTTGTTATCAAGGTTTTGTAATCGATCGGGTTAAGCAACGTTAGGTAAGGTCATTAAATAGATGGGTGACCGTTTAACGCCATTTGAACTAAACGGGTCCGTGCTTCGGAGAGCAAGTAAAAAGTGGGTCCCAGTTTTTAACAGACTATAAAAAAGGAGGTTATGTATTCGATGCGAATGTCTGATATTAAAAGTTTAGTTAACGTAAAAATAGCGCAGGCGGAGCTGCGTGGGTCAGCTAGTATTTTATATGCAAACATGTTCTGCAATTTCAACAGGTAAGCAGACTAATATGACAGATTGTGTGACACTAGAAAAACTATTTAAAAAAAAATAAAAACCGACTTCAAAGTAAATTATCTAAAAAGCATAAAATAACGAAAATATTATTGAAGTTTGTGTTAGCGTACCTGCTGTGTATATTCTGCACCAACTTCAATAATATTTTCGTTATTTTATGCTTTTTAGATAATTTACTTTGAAGTCGGTTTTTATTTTTTTTTCAATAGTTTGTTTAACACTTTTTAGTGACTTATTTTACCAAGATAGGTATCAGCACTATCACGCAACTCGAACGTCTACATTACAGTAACTTACTGAAAACATAAAAAGTTTATATCTCTTAAACTACTGGACCGATTTTGATGAAACTTGTACTCTACCCTAAGTTGAAAAATACTCTAACTACTGCAAAAAGAATTTTCGAAATCGGACTTGTAGTTTCTGAGAAATCCGTGGACAAACCTACATACATACATACATACACTCGTGAAATTTGGTAAATTTGTTTAGAAGCCCACATAGACTAACATATATGAATATTACGCATTTCTATTAATATTACATACATACGCGTTGAATACAGAACCTCCTTTTTTGAAGTCGGTTAAAAACAGGCAAACGGATGCAAACAAGCATCACCAAATCGTCAGTATTTGATATGGGACGATCAAGGTAGGTATGGCATCTGATAATAATAATGTCCTCCTGGCTGATACGACCACAGCGGCCAATCTTTCACAAGATCAGCCATCTAAGCGGTAGATATTACAGTAAACAAGTGCTTGCGTGCAGACACAAGGTGCACTCTCTCTTCCTTTAACCTGTCAGAATCCGATGAGACTGAAGACTGACACGACCGGGGAGAGGTCAGTCACAGGTCCGACTTTTTACATGCCCATCTTACAGACAATCAGGTGATCGGCCTACATTGTCCTAACCAGTAGGGAACAACTACACAAAGATGTTGCTCCCAGCGGAATTTGACCCCGCGACCTCCGGTTTGCAAAGCGAGTGGTGTCCCACTGCGCCACCGAGGCTATGGGACCTAACAATACACCCAATATTATAATATTAGCTTGCCTAGTCTTTAATTAATGCTCCGCTACACTGTCGAAAATAAGATAGTCCTTGACTATTTATATTGTCTAAAGCGGTACTCTTACGCATTTACTGCCAGAAGAAACATTCTCATTAGCTTATTTGTCTTTCTTTAGTAATTATGCTTGTACATATTGAATAAAAAAAAATACAAAAACGAATCTGGGGCTAGCACACCTTCAGTAATATTGTCAATATTCTACAACCCGCCCGACTTAACTGTGCACCGCACTGGAATACGACGTCACAGCGCCAGGTGCACACTTAAGTCGCACGGGTTGTAGAATATTGACAATATTACTGAAGGTGTGCGGCTAGCCTTACAATAACTTACCCTAGACTAAGGATTTCATCAAATCGCGGATCTGTGTGTTTGATCGTGTACATTTCAGGCGCCGCAGTCCGTACAGTATAGAGTAGATCTAACTTTTCTTTCGTTCTCTCCAAACTGAACTTGCAACCACGGAGAAACGCTATCAGCCATTGGTCATCTGGAATAATAATAATAATGTTCTGTAGACCATCCATACAATAATCATTGTTTTTATTGTTCCCTTATATAAATATACCTGCATAGGCAGATATTTTTTGCTTCACATCATATGCACGCCTAGGGAGCACAAGTCATACAAGTCAAGATCGCATAACCGTATCTGACGGTAAACGTCTTTCTTAACTTTTGCCTCTGAAGCCAGCTTTAGAATAGAATAGAATAGAATAATAATTTATTTGAACACCGCAAAACAATGTAGCACAATTTTAACAAACAAGAGAAATGTAAAAAAAACTGACAAATAATCATACATAAAAAAAAACTATTAGGTATAGTATGTTTATAACTACTTATTATAAAAATACTATTACTTAAATACTAAATAAAAAAATAATAGGTAGGTACTATGTGCCACAAAGAGGCAGGTTCAAATGGGTCCCAGATCAGCTTATTGTCAAGCGTATGCCTGACGCTGGTTTTCATCTGGGCCCTGTGTTCCACGGATGTCATCCAGTGGTATGAACTTATAAGTTTTCAAGATATGAATTTACAATTTTTGAAAAAAGAACCAAAGAATAATGAACAAAAAAAAATACAATTGACATGCGATGAATAAAATAATACAAATACCACTAACTACAAATTGAAACAAAACTGCTACGGAAGTAAACCTGAAATAAACCGCGATATAATCCGTAAAATCAGTTTTATTTCAATAAATGCTAAACTAACAAATTCACAAATTTAACACAAATAAAATCTAGAGCACTATGCTTGGGGCAATTACCTAACCACATTATATCAACGAAAATATAATAAAAATAATCATTAATAATATGAATAATTATTGAAATAGTAGGTAGGTAGCGAATTACTAAACATTATTGTATTAAAATTAATACTATTAAATATTAGAAGATTAATAATTACAATAATCTCTAAAATAAAAATGATAAATTAATAAAATAAATAATTAAAAGATTGGATACATTAAAATATTCTGAATTATAATATAATTAATAACCGATAAATTATGAATGTTTACGTCACCGAAATCACGCTGCGCACTTATCAGATGTTCACGGAAATGCTTCCTGAAAGTGATGATGTTGTTTATTTGCCTTATGGGGGGTGGTATGTTATTCCAGATTTTGGCCGCAGCGTAACGGAAACTCCCTCTTTACATACTTTCTAACCTAGAACCTTTCTAAATTAGAAGGTTTTGAAAATAAATATAAGCCACTGCTTGGCCGCAGTGCCCCTGTAACGGAAGGCTGCGACGGAATCGGGGATGGTAAAGCAAACTACCTTATTAAAAGTCTATTCAATCTATCCTCTGAAGACACACAAATTATAATCGGGTGGGAAAACCGACCTACTTTAAATGAAGAAGCAAATCTCTTTGTCCAGACTGAAGGGCAGGTGCGGTCACAGCCAACGATTTTGGGGGGGGGGTCATATTTGATGGTCCCGTTGGTCTCTACGACCCCCCTCTCGGACCACCACTACGTCCACCACGTAAGAGTGATTATCTGCCGTGCATCTAGTCGTCCCATGATTAGGCGGGATGGTGGAATCAAGACTTTTCATTCCTGCGCACACTCTCCAAAATGCATGCTGTAGAGTACCGAGAGGCTGGCTACTCTGCGCCTGATCTAGGCCTTATCCTCTTTTATCCTATCCCTTTCCATACTTACTCCACATTCACGCAGTCACATTTTCTTGAACCTCTTTTGATCTTATAGTTAGTATACTATGTCTGTGTCTGAGTATATAAGTATTAGACTTTTATACTAGACAGGGGAGAGACTTTTAGACTTTTATGAATTTTATTTCCTACTAGACACACCGGTTCTAATTAAGAACGTTGGTTTGTTTTTATTTGTACTATATAGTGTGCTGGGAGTAAAAAGTAGCAGGGCTATCGCGACAGACAACCAGGTCGTCGACTCAAATGAGGGGATATGGTTAGCGAATTAAGAAATAGAATCGCTTTGTAGCGGTGATATCGTATCTAGGCCCTCTGTAGCTGGAGTAAGTACTTGGTGGAAAAGAACGCCTCGAAACCTACCTGAATCACAAGAGATTTCACGAAACATATCATAAAGTAAGGGTTCTAAGCCTGAATTATTAAATAATACATGTAAGTACTTGTATTATACACAAAATATTCCGACAGATATTCTCTGAATGATTACAAAAACTGTATCAAAATCTATGGTGCAGTGCTGAAGAAATAACAGAACAAATAGACTGACACGTAAAGCGAATTTGTGTAGTAGTAGAATAGAGGTAATGAGTAAACATGTAACCTGTATACAAACCAACATTTTAAATCATACAGCAATTCAGTAATTTGTTTTAAGAAAGAAGTAGATATATAATTGATGCTATCTATCGTAACACTGATAATAACAGAATTATCCTATCCATACATTAAAAAAATCGTTATAGATATTGGGGACGCCAGGCTCTATTCAGAGGATAAAATAAGAAAATTGAAAGCGAAGCGGTACCTACTAAAATCGAGCCTTTTGTCTCCGGTGGGGTTTATGGGAAATTGAGCTAACTCAATGGGGCCTAAGTCCAAGAACTCAAGCGCGAGGGTCAAGAGCAATCATGAGACCCTGCGGTTGTGGACTGTATTAATTATCGAGGGCTAGTTCGCGGCGAGGCGATAGAAACACAGATCGTTGGCAGCCTAGGAAATAGGTAGGGGGTCATAAGGATGCACGCCTACCTTGGCTGTAGTCTTCCTTCTCCTGCTTCTCTGGTCTTATTGAGTGGGCCTGCGGTATGCAGGCCTGCAGATTGTCCTGGGAAGTACCAACGGCGGATGGGACTTCTTGTCACGTACGCACGAGGCACAGCAGTCCAGTTAAAGCACAGCTGTTTGTCCAAATAACACACACTCGCGCCCGTACGGTTGAAGTTAAGGAAATATGTTTCTATCAAGCAATAAATAGCGGGAAAACAATTACGACGACGAAGATTCTTAGGTCTTCACCGCGGCGGTTTTATTTCGAGAGCGTTCTAACCACCAACTGTCCATTGGCGAAGGATCGCCAACATAACACGACGACAATGCGTCGAGCAGGACGCCTAGATACAGTAGGCGTGCGTTGGAGGGAAAGGTAAATATACATTAAGAAGGAATAGTGTAATAGGATAAAGGCTGCCAACATAATACGTTAACTTAATTGGAAATCAACTAATATAGCTGGAAGCGCGCGGAATTTAATTTATAATAAGACAATGGCGTTACCATCCCCCCGGCCCTTAAAGGGTACCTTTAAAGAAAAAATAACTTAAAGAAAACGCGGAACTACGGAAAAGAATGCGGATATAAAGAAAAATACTTAAACTAATCATAAATCTAATAAACAGAGAATTACGCGATCATTGATTTGGCAATGGGCACAATCGAACAACTGGGCGCACGAAGCTCCCTTTACTTGTTCTAACCGTGACAACACGCGTTGTACCATCCTTCGATGGGTAAACAGCTTCTACTACACCGAGAGGCCATGAAAGAGGTGGTGCGTTGTCGACAATAATAACCACAACCGTCCCCAATTCAATTGGAACTGAAGGTGTAGTCCACTTAGCTCGAGCTTGCAATTGATGCAAATACTCGATGCGCCATCGTTGCCAAAACGATTGGACCATCTTATCTAAGAGCGTATGCCTATCGCGTAAATTATGAGGTTCTTGATAAGACGCGGGTAACGAAAATATCGGCGCGGTATAAAAAAAATGAGCCGGTGTGAGAGCTGACGGTTCAGCAGGATCACTACTTAGCACTGTGAGCGGGCGTGAATTTACAAGGCATTCCACTTGAGTAACGACAGTTAAAAGCTCATCATAGGATAATAGCTGCTGGCCTATAACTTTAAATAAATGCGTCTTTACAACCTTTACCATTGATTCCCAGCAACCACCCCAATGAGGGCTAGCAGGTGGAATCTGCTTAGAGTCAATACGACTCTCCGAAAGCTCATGCTCGAGATGCGGGCGATAGTCGTCTAGAAACTTATACAAATCACGAAGATATGAACGGCAACCTATAAAATTAGTGCCGTTGTCAGTGTATAGACACTGAATCGGACCGCGGCGGGAAAGAAAACGTTTAAGCGCGGCTAGAAAATTGACTGTACTCAATTCAGTGGCTATCTCAATATGTAAACAGCGCGTTGTGAGACACGTAAAAATACAAAGCCATGCTTTGCGACTCTTGACGCCTCTACTACGCACTGGCGTATATAGTAAAGGACCTGCATAATCGCAGCCTGTATGCGAAAACGGTTTATCTACTTGATTAACGCGGAAAGCAGGCAAGTCCGCCATCATCGGAAATGATGGGCGAGGCTTGGCTCGAAAACAAGTATTGCACTTGTGGATACGATGACGAATGACTCGTCGCGCGGCGAGTATCCAATACCGATGCCTGAGTAAAGACATCAGATGTTCGGGGCCTGCATGTAAATACTTCTTATGATACGCATCGATTATCATATCAACCACGTGATCATGTTTCGGAAGAACACATGGATGTTTTTGTGAATAATCCATAGAAGCATTCGATAGGCGACCACCGACACGAATGATACCATATTCGTCCAAAAATGGTTTTAACTTCTGTAAAACTGGCGAACAGGGTTGATCGTTTTTTAATTTATGCATGTCATCACCGAAGTGGACATGTTGTAAAGCGAGTAAAACTTTATTTTCAGCGAAATCTAAATCCGAACTACTAATGTATGGTCTACGCGGTAACAATTTTAAAAAACGATAAATGAATACTACAATTCGCAGTAGCTTCGACCAGGAAGATATGCGATTGGCGAGCGCGTAAATTGGTGAATAATTTGTAGTTGAGATCACAGCGTGTGTAAGCGGCTTCAGATCTGGTACGTCCCCTACGTCATCTTTATTAAATTCTGCAATTGGCCATTCTGCTGGATCTTTGAAAGCCCACGGCGGTCCCGAAAACCATAAAGGATGTTTGACAAGCAAAGCGGGAGACAGACCGCGCGATAAGCAATCAGCGGGGTTCTCGATTCCTGCTATGTGATGGAAACAACTGGCAGGAATATTATCCACAACCTTGACAACGCGATTCGCCACGAATGTTTGCCATCGGTGCGGAGAGGAATTAATCCAACAAAGAACGACTTTCGAATCGGTAAAGGCGAATACATTCGAGATCTTATAACGCGACTCATAATTATCAAGCACCTTACGCATCAACTTCGACAACAATACAACAGCGCATAGCTCTAATCTAGCGACCGAAATAGTTTTAAGCGGCGATACTTTCGACTTCGAGCACACGAGTGTGACAGTCCTGGTACTTTCAGTCACAACTTGTAAATATATTACACCACCATAAGCGCGTTCACTTGCGTCCGCAAACCCTAATAGATTCACGACGCAACCCTGCACAACTCCTAGGTGTCGCGGTATACGTATTTTGTTGAGCGCAGGCAACTCACTACAAAATTGTGACCACAGCTTGACAATGCGTTGTGGAGGCGTGTCATCCCAGTCACATTTCAAAAGCCAAAGTTCCTGTATAAGAAGCTTAGCCTGTAATATGACGGGAGCCACTAAGCCTAAATTATCCCATAAGCGCGCGACAACCGATAACATCGCGCGTTTGGTACATCCTAATTCGGGAGTGTTAACTTTAAAGTGAAAAACATCATCAGACCTGTCCCAATGCGTACCTAATATTTTGTGCGGTGCGGAATTTCTATCAATTTCGAGATCCGAGGATGCTCGATGCGATGCGGGAATAGCGCGTAGAACAGCAGCGGAGTTGCTGGTCCACTTCACTAAGTCGAGTTGACCACCTTTAAACAGGTCGATAAGTTGTGTACAAGCGGCGACAGCGGTAGCTTCGTCGTTCTCGGAGGAATCGTCTGCCATTATACTAAAACAGACGTCATCCATATACGTTGAACTGGAAGCTATAGCAGCAGCGGTAGGAAACTTATTTCCTTCGTCTGCGATGAGCTGGTGTACCACGCGAACCGCGTGAAATACACTAGACTTCATTCCAAAACAAACTCTATTGAATTCGTAAATCGATATAGGATCTTGCGGTTGGAATCTGAAAAGAATTCTCTGGTACTTGCGATCAGACGCCTGCATTCCGATTTGCAAGAACATCTGACGACAATCAGCGGAAATGGCGATTTTAAAAAGGCGGAAATTAAGAAGGATGCTATTTAAATCACCCTGTAGATTGGGGCCTGAATGCAAAACGTCATTCAGAGATACACCCGTACTAGTATTACAACTAGCATCTAACACCATACGTACTTTGGTACTTGTCTTATCATCACGTTGAACGCAATGATGCGGAACGAAATAGGATGCGGCGGATGTGTTAGTGAAATTATTAATAAGTCCTATTTCGGTAATATAACCCTTATCAATGTATTCACGGATGATATCATTGTAAGAGGCGCGCAACGTGTCCGACAAACGTAACTTACGTTCTAAACATAAAAAACGTCTATGTGCGGTCGAAAAAGAATCACCTAACTTATAAACATCGTCCCTAAACGGCAAGGCGACGGTGTATCTTCCACTAGCATCGCGAGTAGTGGTGGCGGTAAAATGATTCTCACATTCAAGATCATCTTGACTGTGTGCGGGTGGAGCCGATATTTCTTCCAACTCCCAAAACCTTTTGAGAAGTTGGTCTACAGAAGGTTCGACAACGGCGCAGCAAGCCGAAGTTGACTTCTGAGTGGGTTCAGGCAATAATACGGGGGCGGTACCCATGATTACATACCCTAGAACAGTTTGTATAGCGATCGACATTCCATCAATAGTGTTATGTACCGATCCTGGTAAAAACAGGTGCGGGAAACAGTTTGAGCCGAGAAGTACTTGCGGCTCAGAGGGTGAGCCGTAAGTGCTGTCAGCTAACGGAAGCGAATTTATGTGCGCGAACGCGGTTTCGTCGACGGGCACTGAAGGCAAGCAGTCCGTAATACGATCGACGATAAGCGCCGATACGTCAAAGTGAACGTTATTAGAAAATCGCGAATATATTATAAAATCCGTGGATCCTATAATTGACTTTTCGGAACCACCGAATCCTCGTACAACCATTTGAGTATTTTTATTATAATTCAAACCTAAAAGAGCGCAGCATTCTATTGTTATAAAATTACTCTGCGAGCCAGAGTCAAGCAAACATTTTATTAACTGCGGCTGCCCCGTACGATCATACACAATAACCTGCGCAGTCGACAGCAGCACCGTTGTGGGCCGTATGCATTTCGCGTTATGTCCGATATTACCGGTAGCGTTTGGAATTGGCGCGGCAATGGACGTGTGCAGTGACGACGATACGCTTGCGTGGCCGTCGCGCAGTGAAAGGGACGTATGCGCGCGAGGCGGAGTAGTCGCACCGGTAGCAGGCAGCGCGCGCGCGGCGTGCGGCGGTGTGGGTTCGATTCCCGGTGATTCGACCACTTCGTTACTGCGAGTTTGCGTTGCGGATTGGTTGTTTACTTTATTAAAATGCAAAGAAGAATGATGTTTTTGATGACAACTACGGCAATGAAGGTTTGACTTACAATCGCGGGATTTATGTTTTAAACTTAGGCAATTAATGCATGCGTTGCGTTCTTTAACACATTGAAATCTCTCATAAGGCGTTAAAGTATTGAATTTAGGACACTTAAAGAAGTGATCATGAATGATATTGTCACAAAGACATTTATTATGCGAAGACGAAACTGTTACATAACTCTGCGGATTAGGTACGTGAACTTTAGGTTTATTTACGTTACGTGAAAAATTACTATTCGAGTTTTGTTGCGTGTTATAATATATTTTAAATTGTCCTCTAACAAAATCTGTCAGCTGATCGAACGTAGGTAAATCTACGTCGCGGTATTGGGATTCAAAAGCGCGGATAGTCTCTTCATCTAATTTCTTTAGAGCTATATGTAATAACATAAAGTCGGTCAGATTATTTAATTTTAAGTTTTTTAAAGCGTTAGCGGCGGTGACAAACTGATCGGTAAATAATTGAAACTTAGATAATGATGCGGGGCCGGTCAGTTTGAGACTTAATAATTGATCCATGTAGGTAGATGCGAGCGTGCGAGTGTTTTGATATCTATCAATGAGACATTTTAAAATTGTGTCATAATTCTCTGGCGATGGTGCAATACCCGAAAATACTGTTTGTGCCTTACTGGAGAGCTTACCTATTAAATAGTACAACCTCTCAGCATTCGTGAGCATAGGATTGTCGTGAACCATAGACCTAAAACCTGCGTAAAATAAGGGCCAATTTCGAATGTCACCGTCAAATGGCATTATTTCGATCGGCGGCAACGATGGAATTCTACCTTTTATACCTATGCGATCACTCGAGCCTTGTCGATCACGATCAACTTCCACCTTCGAAGGTTTGGGTTCAACGCGCTTTATTACGCGCTTGATGCGGCAGTATAAGTCTTCAAAAGAATTTAATGACTGATAATTAGGCTTGCTATTTGGATTAATTTTTAATAATGTTCGATTGTACTCATTGACAATATCTCTGAACTCAGTCCGAATGTTTTCAATAGTTTCGACCGAACTTAAGAAATCCTCCATACAGTCTTCGCTTGTATGGGCCCTTTTAGAGCTATCATAGACTGCCTGTATATATTCAAACAGTGTATCCCGTTTAGTCTCTAAAAGAATAAGCTCGCTATCCTGTATATTTAACTCCATATCCGCTTTCTTCGACATTGTGACGAAAGAATGAATGAACGAATGAGTTATTAGTTGTAGTTATGTATCTATAGGTATCTAGTTATTTATGCGCGACAAGATGGCGACAATAGACGATAAGCGAATAACTCAATAAATGAGTGCGGGGGTACTTAAATAAAACTTATTTATTTTATTTAAAGGTACTTTTAGGTAACACCTTTATGAACGTGGATAGTACAAAAAGGGGCGTTTATGTCGGTAACTAGACGAATCTAGACCGATGATGTTTGCGAATAGACGAATCTATATTAATTAGCGGAGACGAAATTTGGGAATTCGGCCTCTAAAGACCAAAATGTGGTCTGACGAGTGGAACCAAATTCGGAATTCGGCCTCTAAAGACCAAAATGTGGTCCGGTTGGTGGAGACAAATTCAAAATTCGGCCTCTAAGGACCAAAATGGGGACGCCAGGCTCTATTCAGAGGATAAAATAAGAAAATTGAAAGCGAAGCGGTACCTACTAAAATCGAGCCTTTTGTCTCCGGTGGGGTTTATGGGAAATTGAGCTAACTCAATGGGGCCTAAGTCCAAGAACTCAAGCGCGAGGGTCAAGAGCAATCATGAGACCCTGCGGTTGTGGACTGTATTAATTATCGAGGGCTAGTTCGCGGCGAGGCGATAGAAACACAGATCGTTGGCAGCCTAGGAAATAGGTAGGGGGTCATAAGGATGCACGCCTACCTTGGCTGTAGTCTTCCTTCTCCTGCTTCTCTGGTCTTATTGAGTGGGCCTGCGGTATGCAGGCCTGCAGATTGTCCTGGGAAGTACCAACGGCGGATGGGACTTCTTGTCACGTACGCACGAGGCACAGCAGTCCAGTTAAAGCACAGCTGTTTGTCCAAATAACACACACTCGCGCCCGTACGGTTGAAGTTAAGGAAATATGTTTCTATCAAGCAATAAATAGCGGGAAAACAATTACGACGACGAAGATTCTTAGGTCTTCACCGCGGCGGTTTTATTTCGAGAGCGTTCTAACTAGTGGTGCGTTCCTCACTCATGAGTCGCCTCATTCGAGGTACTCGTGAGGACAAATTGAAAGAGTTCCTCATTTTTCAACGATGAACCAACTCATTTTATCTTTCATTCCTCGTTCTCGCTCGCGAGATTGAGGTTTGAGGCCGCACGCGTTTACCTCGTCGTGCGAGCGAAAGGCGAACGAGTGAGGATTACTGAATGAGTGAGCGAACAAATCGACCAAATGAGTGAGGACGATCTGTGTGAGCGTGGTGACTGGTGAGGCGTGAGTAAAATTTTTGCGAGTAAGGTTTAGGTTTTAGATAATCGTATCCTACTAATATTATAAATGTAAAAATTTGTGAGGATATTGGATGATTGACGATGACCTCAGTAGTTTAAACTTTAAATCACGAATTCAAATATCAATATTAATTTCGTGATCTTAATTCTCTTAAATTATTATCTATTTATTTAGTGATGATTGAGTGTTTTTTGTTTATTTTGGACTAAAACACTGAGCGAAAGAAAATGATGTGTGTGAGAGAAATAGCAATAGAGAAGCACGCTGCAGCTGCAACGGTCCGGCGTCCTCCTCGCTTCCTCGTTTGTGGCGCGTGACTCGCGTGAGTGAGGCCATGAATTGATATATAAAACCGTCCCCCGACAAGATATCCTCACCTCCCTCAAATGAGGTGTACCTCGCGAGTACCTCACGAACGAAAATGATGTACTCCCTCATCCTCATTTTAAATTTACGAGTTACCCATTACTAGTTCTAACCACCAACTGTCCATTGGCGAAGGATCGCCAACATAACACGACGACAATGCGTCGAGCAGGACGCCTAGATACAGTAGGCGTGCGTTGGAGGGAAAGGTAAATATACATTAAGAAGGAATAGTGTAATAGGATAAAGGCTGCCAACATAATACGTTAACTTAATTGGAAATCAACTAATATAGCTGGAAGCGCGCGGAATTTAATTTATAATAAGACAATGGCGTTACCAGATATATTTGTATTGTAACTTAATTTAATACCATCAGTTTATTTCTGTCGTTGAAAAACTTATTTACAACAAACATTTTTAACAAAAAAAAGAAGTTATTATCTGCTAAACTGTATACCTTGAAGTAATCAGTAGATATCAAGTTACGTTTTGATTAATCCATAATCACTTTCAATAAAACACGATCTTATCATTTTATTATTGTCAGTAATGAAATTTATACTTTCAATTTTCAGTTGATATAGCGACAGACGCGGCGCGGCGCCTTTTTAGGTACCAGTATGTCTTCCTTAATGTTTAGAAATTTTGCCGAAACATAGAGTAGGGAGGGTCCTTCTGACATGTTGTCATTTATGCTTTTCCCCTCTAGTGGTATTTAATTATTTACTTTAGTTTCACGTTTTAAAGAAGTACTAGCGTCTCACGGTAGCTTTACCCGATATTCCAGACCGTATACATAAAATTGGAAAACCGAAGTCTATTGGTTATTTTGGAAAAAATAATGGCATAATTAAACAAAACGACTCCATATAGCTTTTTTACATTATTGCCATCGATATAATATTTATTATATCGATGTATTAGAGAAATGGGGAGGGGTTATCATACATATAAGTGCTTACCGGTTCTGGCTTTAAGATGAGGTTGCTTGGCCAGCCAATCCTTCATGTGCTGTAGATCATCCTTCACCCTAGCTGGGTCCTCGTTCAACTCCAAGCGAGCTTTCTCCGCCAGAGCGGGGGTCAGAGGTCTGACAGACATTTTACCACACAGAAGCGTCCTGTCACACACAAAACCCGATCCAATCTACAATTATATCAGACTTGATTCGAAAATTATCTTCGATTAGTTATCAGCCACATAATCCTCGCCAGACAACGCCATGCGTATTGCGTTTATCGAAGAATAAATATTAAACCGAACAATATTGATTTTTGCACTACGCAATTTGTAATTTAAACAATAATCGGGTAGCTAGCTTTTCAGACTAGTCCCATGGATTTGACTGGAAGAAGCTATGTGTTATTATGTTAGTAGGTGTCGTCGCCGCAAAATTTGTGTGTTCACATTGCTATGTTTCTGTGTGTAGGCACTGTAGCTGGCGGAATCTCTAGACGAGTGCAAGTGTCTCAGATGACAAGACGTGCCTTGGCTTGCAATGAGCCAACAGTCTATGGACAGGTGTATCTTTTATCATAAGGCGATTACTCATAACTTCTGCATAAAGAAATGAGACTCTTCATTCACTATATTTGACAGTTAAACAAAATCGCTGTCAGCGTTTGCCTAATTCTTATAAACTAGGGGAGACCTAGGAGGGTTGTGTCAATTTTTACGTTTCCTTTCATATCTTAATCAACAATAGTTCAATATGAGAGTCCTATTAACTCAAGGTACTTGGTTCTTTATGCTATATAAATCTAATGTAAAAATTACTGAATTAGTTATAGTTTATGAGAAAATAATGAATTACCGAAACACTTCCCAGTGTCACAATGCTCCTAGTACCAAGGTAAATTGTTACAGACACTAAGGTGAGTTGTGACAGCTGTAAATTTGCGTGTTTGTGGAAGAGACTTGGAATATAATGCTATAATTTGTGATAAAAATAAGTATTATATGTGTTTACATGTAAAAGTAAGTGTGAACACATTTATTTTCCATTTTATTCAAACTTTGTACAACTACAATAAATGTCGTTCGTAATTGTCATAACTGGTGCGATAAGAAAATCAAAATAGCGCTTTACAAGTATCAAATTCTAGTCTAACACGCAATTATAGCAAATATATTACAATTCTCATGGAGTACATGCTATATGTGACCAATTCTTGCAATCGATACACTAAACCCACTTTTCATTTAATCTACAGTTAAAAAGGTTTCAGGCAAACCAACCAAAACATCTATAAATTATTATTTTTACTTATAATATACGTTTTCGTTTCTTCTTTCAGACAGATCATTTTCTTTTTTTCGCTTTTGCCTTCTCAGAGTCTTCTATATCCTTCAAAACAGTAGATTTAATTTTTCGTTTGCCTATTTTCTTACCTTTCCTTAGTAGAGATTTTAACATTGGTCTTAAAGTTTGATTAGGAATTATAAAACAATTAAATACGCTTATTATATAAAAAACCATCCTAAACAATATTAGTTAAAACATCTTAAAACTACAAATAAAGAATTAGAAGTACACCGAGGAAAATTGTGACAGCTTGTCACAACTCACCTAGGTGTCGCAAAATCCCCGCTTTTGTCAACTTATACTCATAATCTTAAAATGCATATAATATTTAATTAATAAATCCCACAATTTAAAAATTAAGTAGTCAACGTTTAAAAAACTCGTTACCGTATTGCAATTATCTTATTACGTACCAAATAATAGGGCGTTGAAATAATAGTTACAAACTTACTTTTAGCACTTTTTTCTGAACAATCGTCGTATATAGAAAACTGTCCTGCGCAGGTCACTATTGTGGTTTGTGATAAGTGGGGAGTCAAAAATGAAGCAAAAATGTAGTACTAACCATCCCGCTAACTATCATAACTTCAGAGAAATCGACTTTGTCACAACTCACCTTTGTCACAACTCACCCTGGTCTCCCCTACACGATAGAATTTTCACTACACCTACTATAGTTTAGAGGATTTCTTTGCGGAAGCTTATGTTTATAGTGTATAAGTATAAGAATATTATTGAGGTCGGGTGAAGCCGGGGCGCAGCGGATAGCCAGTGCAATAATACCTTCTATTGTACTGCAATATGAAGAAAGAAAGGTCAAATGACAAAATATATATTATTGTACTTGCGACGCATGATGTGTCTATCAAAAACAATTATATATTAATTTCTTCAGAAAGGTTTTCTTACGGATACGGACCTTTTCATAATTTATACAAATATACATTTATACAGCTGAACCGTAAATACCTACTCGTAAATTATTTTATCAGCCCTCACTTGCTCACGGACATATAGATAAAATTAGAGTGGTGATAACATAAAACGGTATTGCTCTCCATCAAACTATAAATGAAAATAGTTGTTCAATAGCGCACGTATTTTACTATAAGTTGTACGTCAATATCTCAGATCGGAGAAGCAATTGAATAAACCTCTATGGAGTTATTTACTGTGCACAGTACAAAATTAGGAAAATTATGGGAAAAGAGTTCCCATAATTTTGGACTTACTTTCGCTTTATTCTAAGACGTGTGCTGTATACGTCTGTCTACTAGGAAAGTTCCCACTCTTCAGAGTCATATGAACACGTTGGTCGGTCGTCAAAACGAGCAACGACCAACTTTATTACTGGGTGGTAAGTGCCGTGTGCAAGGGACCGTCCAGGTAGGTACCACCAAAGTGTCAGACATTATGCCAAACAGCAGTGTGAAATTCTGGATACAAGAGAACTAACATGTCTGTCTCAGGTGACAAGCGGCAGTTCAATGCATCTATCTATAAGCTTATCATCAAACGAACGTCTTGCTAGCAAGGTTGCTCACAAGGTTGAATAAAAACAATCTTCCTTACGTCATAAACAATATTCATCTAGCTTAACACAGCTACTGCCTGCCACCTTATCTTAAACTAGACAGTGCTCAGTACTGTACAGTTCCAACCATGATATACTATTAGAGATATAAGTAAATGCGTTACACACTTGTGAATGCATTCATATTCAGTTAATATTTTAACACTTAGTTAGTTACACACTATTAGATACAAACTAACATGTTCAGCGTTTCTAAGTTCTATATCAACTGGCTGGCCAAACCAAATAGGTCACTCTTAGTTTAGTATTTAGTAGTTCATTACAATGACAACAAGCGCAAGAAAATATGTAATGCCGCCTTTGAATAGTACTGTTTTAAGTTATTGAAGTGAAACTTCTTATGCGACTTCCAAAAATGTTATCACATAACGCGTCAAACGTTGAATGAAGCACCTTAACGCGTTATCGCTTAACGCGTTAAGTGATAGGTGTTAAACGATAGGCGATAGGCGTAAATTTGTTAAGGTTATGAAAGCGCTCATGTGACGCCGTCACTGAGTGAGTGGGTGAGTGGGTGAGTGGGTGAGTGGGTGAGTGGATAGTGAGTGGATAGTGAGTGGATAGTGAGTGGATAGTGAGTGGATAGTGAGTGGATAGTGAGTGGATAGTGAGTGGATAGGGAGTGGATAGGGAGTGGATAGGGAGTGGATAGGGAGTGGATAGGGAGTGGATAGGGAGTGGATAGGGAGTGGATAGTGAGAGAATAGTGAGTGGATAGTGAGTGGATAGTGAGTGGATAGTGAGTGGATAGTGAGTGGATAGTGAGTGGATAGTGAGTGGATAGTGAGTGGATAGTGAGTGGATAGTGAGTGGATAGTGAGTGGATAGTGAGTGGATAGTGAGTGGATAGTGAGTGGATAGTGAGTGGATAGTGAGTGGATAGTTGAGTGGATAGTGAGTGGATAGTGAGTGGATAGGGAGTGGATAGGGAGTGGATAGTGAGTGGATAGTGAGTGGATAGTGAGTGGATAGTGAGTGGATAGTGAGTGGATAGTGAGTGGATAGTGAGTGGATAGTGAGTGGATAGTGAGTGGATAGGGAGTGGATAGTGAGTGGATAGTGAGTGGATAGTGAGTGGATAGTGAGTGGATAGTGAGTGGATAGTGAGTGGATAGAGAGTGGATAGAGAGTGGATAGTGAGTGGATAGTGAGTGGATAGTGAGTGGATAGTGAGTGGATAGTGAGTGGATAGTGAGTGGATAGTGAGTGGATAGTGAGTGGATAGTGAGTGGATAGTGAGTGGATAGTGAGTGGATAGTGAGTGGATAGTGAGTGGATAGTGAGTGGATAGTGAGTGGATAGTGAGTGGATAGTGAGTGGATAGTGAGTGGATAGTGAGTGGATAGTGAGTGGATAGTGAGTGGATAGTGAGTGGATAGTGAGTGGATAGTGAGTGGATAGTGAGTGGATAGTGAGTGGATAGTGAGTGGATAGTGAGTGGATAGTGAGTGGATCGTGAGTGGATAGTGAGTGGATAGTGAGTGGATAGTGAGTGGATAGTGAGTGGATAGGGAGTGGATAGGGAGTGGATAGGGAGTGGATAGGGAGTGGATAGGGAGTGGATAGGGAGTGGATAGGGAGTGGATAGGGAGTGGATAGTGAGTGGATAGTGAGTGGATAGTGAGAGAATAGTGAGTGGATAGTGAGTGGATAGTGAGTGGATAGTGAGTGGATAGTGAGTGGATAGTGAGTGGATAGTGCGTGGATAGTGAGTCAGTGAGTGAGTGAGTGAGTGAGTGAGTGAGTGAGTGAGTGAGTGAGTGAGTGAGTGAGTGAGTGACCGCCGACTCCGCCGACTCCGCCGACTCCGCCGTTGACTTCGTTGACTTCGTTGCGCGGGGAGGTGGAATAGAAAGAGACAGAGCGAGAATGAAGTTTCACTTCTTCCGCGCGGAGGGACTCCACGCACGCACATTTTTTTTTCTTTGGTGGGTAGAGTAAGGTAAGTTTTTTCGTATCGTTAATAGCCAACCTGATGCCAGACTTTTGACTTGGCTGAACGACTACTCTCTAGATGACAACAACGTGCCCTCCGAAGTACGAAGCAGCTCAGTTCAAATGCCGCTAAACGGTCATCTATCTAAGAACTAAACTTGCCTAACGTTACTTAACTAACTAATCGTTTACCGAACAGTGATTATATCTGATTAGAAGCACCTCAATGTAATGCAAATGCTCTGTGAGAAATGGTTTCACTTCAGTGTATGATAGGCTACACTGTTCCTATTTCAAGGCAGTACTATTTAATATATCTGTGCCGAAAATATCGGTTGCCCATATCTACATTATATCGCTTACACTAAGCCTCTAACTGACGGTTGCTTTTCATTTCATTTAAAATATTGTGGCTATTTTAAAGCTTGATATTATTTGTGGATACACTACAGATGTTTTAAAATAAGTAGCAATCGTCAAGTCCCTCGTATTGTTTATGTAGAGACTTTTATAGTTCAGTTTGTTTATATAACTCGTATAAAAGCAAAAATCATATCGAAAGCTTTATAATTGTTTTCCTTAGTTTTCTTGTTACCATACGTGCTGAAGCGCTTTCGGAACGTTGTTAATCTAATCTAAAATAAAACATTATATAAAACTTATAACGTATAGGTACGTAGATAGTATCAACGTGTAGTAAATAAATAAATTAAATTAAACTTACTAGTAAATTGTATATAAGTACATACTCGTACATAAGAACTCACCCATCTCCTCGTACCGCATCGTATCTAACCCGGTACCCGTGGGGTGCCGAGTTTTCTAACTCGGCACCCCACGATGCGATTCTTCGCATCCCCCCTTCTCCTCTCATTGGGTGGAGGAAGAAGCGACTAAGCGAGAACAGGAAGACGGGCAGCAATGTCTTTTATTTGGATTTATTTTCTACCTACCGAGCGTGGGGATTATGGCAACCCCTCCCTTCTAATGGGGGGGCTTTATTCAGCAGTGGACGTCTTTCTAATGCTGATAATAATTATAATATTCTCCTATGGGCTTCAATAATAGGTATCATCCGGACATCAAATATAAGTTTGATTAAGAGGATCGTCGCTCAGATAGAAATGTATAGATTAAAAGCTAGTAAATTATACTTAATTAGGAAAAAAAAACTACTGCTATCATTACGCGTTGACGTCATAAAATTTTGCAAATACTGCATCTTTGTACACGAATACTTAGTGAATTGGAATGCGAAGTTTTAGATAGGAAACCTTCCATGAATGCCGCCAGGGTCGCCAGGATTACTTTCAGGGGGGTGCATCTTTATCTAATGTGTAGTAGATGGAAATGCACCTCCCAAATTAGTAATGTAAAAGTTGTAAAAAAAAACGGTAATAAAAAAAACTAATTTTATGTATATTTTCTTTATTGACAGAGGGGTGCAAGTGCACCCCCTTGCACCCTGCTGCCGGCGCCCATGAAACCTTCTGAATCAAAATAAACCTATTTAATGTATGAATTATACTAGACTTGAATTAATTAGTAAGTATATATTATATATTTCAATTGACTTTATACTCCAGAGCTGAAATCAGACGAACTGCTTTATTTAACCTTTAACAGCAAGTAAAACTGAGTGTGAGATTCCACGATCATAAAATGTAATGGAGGTGTCGAGTTTGCATCGTAAACAGTTTACATTCTTAGCATATTTCTTTCATATTCCAAGTATAATACAATCATCATCTTTTTATACAGTTCATTATCAGCACCTGAATGACGTCCACTATTGAAGAAAGGCCTCCTATTACAAGGGAGTGGTCGCCATTACCCCAGCCTTGATAGGCGTCTTGGGTATATATATCGCTGTATAATAGGTGGCATACAATCCAATAGAAAGATGCTGCTATTCGTTTTTGTTTTCCCTTATATACAAGTATTGGTTAAAAAAATATACTATTTTTTATCTAGCCTCGTTAACTCTTTATTAGCATCAGACATTTAGGGACTTAGGAATTGCCCGGCCACAGTGAAGAAACCGTAAACCTTATTACCAGTTAATAAGTCACAACGTGCGTAAGCTCTGAGCCGACATTTTTTTTTTTAATTGTTTGAAAAGTTCCAAAGGGCCACTCTAATATAGAACAGGACTATCCAACCGGGGCGCGCATGACGAGTTCGCACGGGAGCGTGAGACGATTAAACGGTTTCAAAAGATAAATCCGTAGTCATAATATGCCAGTCACTAAACACAAAAATTCGTAAGTACAAAACTGTATAAAGTGAAATGGGGGCGTGAAAATTAGCTGTGGGCCAGGGGACGGGGTGATTTAAACTCACAAACTAACTCAAAAATAATTTATTTCAAATAGGCTGAACGAGCACTTCTGAAAGGTCATGTTTTTTTTTAAAAAAAAAGCAGAGAAGATCCGGCAAAAAAACAGCGGACTTGTCATTTTTTTTCACGGGTTAGGAATCACACCATAGAGCCACTGAAGTAGAGTAAGTAGAGCCTATAGCTTACATATTTCATCGCCTTGATAAGCACTAACCAGCTTCTAAAATAGGTTAAGAATTAAACAACTTTCTAAAGTATTTAAAACACATTTATTTTGTGTATTTACAATTTAAATTAGATTTTATCTACAACCCTGTTACATTGTATGACTACACATTGGCTGTATTAATTTTATGACACAATGTTGTTCTCACACTTTTAAAGTTCAATATGTTAAATCGCCAAGACTAAAAACATCACAGAATTAAATAACATGGCTTAATAACAGATACAACATATTGAATTATATACCAATAAATTAATTTATTAAATTTTAACAGATGTGAGATCTTTACATCTAGTTCTCTAATTTCGTTAGAATGTAATTTTATGTTTCTTGTCCAAATGAAACCAAAAAAAACGTTATTTTTATTAATATATATATATATATATTAATGTGATTGTCAGGGTCATTGTGGCTCTGACAACCACATTATTATCTATTGATAATAGTAGAGCTTCTACAAAACCAAACGCGAGGAAAATACTACAATAAATTTCGAAATCACAAACATCGTCTACACTAAAACCTTAAAAACTAACATTTGAACTAGAAAGCATTGGAAATGTAATGCATAATTATATATTAAACTTAAAATATAAATATTTACATTTTTTTTTCAAGTATCATGCCGTCCGTACACCATAACGACAGTTGTTTTCCAAGAAAATAGGCATTTTGACACGACAATAATTTACTTACTGCTAGGTAAATTTTGGCTTGCTAACGGTTGCTCGTAAAAATATTAATAATTAATTATTAATTAATTTATATAAAATCAACATTGACATCAATCAATATGTATTATGTATCTAAGGCATCTAGATTTCCTGTTATTTCACAGTTTATCTGGAGTTCGTTCGTAGATAATACAATTTAAACTATATTTTGATACAAATTTTAATACATATAGTTAGTTATCCATCTTAAATGCACAGAGACGTGAAAACATTCGAAACCATGTTGACTGGAGCCAAACGCTATTTATAAAATGCCAAGATGGCGTTAGTCAGTGTTGTACAAGTTGTTATACAAAAATAGAATAAAATTCGATTGAAAAAAACAGTGCTAACACGATAAGCCAAAAAGCGACAAGCCTACACAAGACTCGCTGCGTTGCGAATTGGTTATGCGAAGACCTATTCTGCAGTATTTTGCTACTGGCAGCTGAGAAAAACCTTACGCTAGGTGCACTACATTTGCCCCGATTGCCCCGAAGCATTTTTGTCATTTTGTCTTCAGAATCTCCATAAAATTGCTGTCATGTTATTAGGACATCTCATATCTATGTATACTTTAAACGTACGTAACGTAGGTACAGTTTAGTAGTTATATACAGATTTGCTCGGCACAGGGACTACATAAAAATTGTAATAAATATTTAAAGCACCGAACACTTATAATTTATGGAGTTAGCAATAGCGATTCGGGAAGTTATTTACGGTACACAGCGTCTTGTTTTATGTTTATGTTGAATATATGAGATGTGCGGTGTGCAGCGAAGTCGTAACTTATTGTTTTATGTGTATTTCCATCTACATATCTGTAGTCTACATATATTGCTGGCCATACACCATACTGCCTATCGTCCAATCGGCATCGGCTACTATCCCTTTGGCCTTTTAGTTTGTTGTACTTTCGTCGTATTTTTTTCTGTCTTAATTGGTCTTTTGAACGGCAAGACACACTGTCGCTCTGATCTAATTGTAACATGACACACTGTTTAAAAATAAGTGAAAAAATGACAAGCCCGCTGAGTTTCTTGCTGGATCTTCTCAGTTGAGGCCGCGTTGTGATCCGGTGGTATCTTTTTTTTAAAAAAAAACATGACCTTTCAAAAGTGCTAGCGTTAAGCCTACTTGAAATAAACTATTTTTGACTTTGACTTTTGACTTTGACTTTGCATGAAACTGCCGACTGGATCAAGTAGAACTGACCGTGTGTAGGCATGGATTAGCCTGACAGTTATACTTGACGGAACAATGGCGGCTTATGTACAGCAGTCGATATCTTCCGACTGGTGGGAAAGTGATAGTACCACGCCGCAGGAAGATCTTTCAGTGTGGTTCTTATTTTTACCCAACTACGGAACGGAGGGAGGGTTATGATTTTAACAAGATTGTATGTATGTATGTATGCATATCTTCTAATCTACTTAACATAATTTGACAAGTAGGGTGTCGTTAGAAGCGTCTTGATTGTCCGCTGGTTATAGGCTATATAGTATCACATTATTAGACTGCGATTTTATCCGTAGTCGGGTTTTAGTTTTTTAAAACTTATTACTTGTTTTGTTTCTTTATCACGAGTAAAATGTTCAAGACGGCTAGAACATCGTCACACCATGGCTTCAACTGAACGTAAGTACCGATCGGACAGTTTAAATTGTTCGTATGTGGTGTATAGTGTGTGTTGTAGCTTCTGTGGCACAGCGGGAACCCGCTTGCTTTGTAAACCGGAGGTCGCGGGTTCGAATCCTGCGGGAGGCAACTTGTGTAGTTGTTCCTTACTGGCTAGGACAATGCAGGCCGATCACCTGATTGTCTGTAAAGTAAGATGATCCATGCGTCGGATGGGCATGTAAAAAGTCGGTCCTGCGCCTAACCTCTCCCCGGTCGTGTCGGTCTCCCATCCCATCGGATTATGAGAGGTATAAAGGAAGAGAGAGTGCACTTGTGTCTACGCAAATACTTGTGCACTATAATATCCCCTGCGTACATGGTTGATCTTGTGAAAGATTGGCCGCTGTGGTCGTATCGGCCAGGAAGGACATTATAGTGTGAAAGAACTGCAGATTGGATGAAGCCTGCAGCGTCATATCGATTGAACGATAGGCAGTATTGTGTACGGCCACCATCGTCGCACCACGCAGAAAGCCCATCGAATACAGCGAGCAACATTATTCCATAAACTCCACGACCGTCATGGGCAATAGACATCATTATGACTTTATGACTTGATTCGAAGATTGCTATTACGCAATATCTATGTACGTAAAAATATATGTCTAAAGCGATACATTTTATATACCGTCTTACAGGCTTTATAGTTAGTAGATACTTTAACAGTAAATCTAATAAACTGAAATCCAATCATATAATACAGCATAGTTCAGCTCCAGTCTGTAGCTCTAATCAACTCCAAATCAAATACTTTTTATTAATATATAAATTAATTATATACCTACTATTCAAATACGGACGGTTCACTATCGAGTCAGCAAACATTAACGCCACGCCAGACCTCAACTATACTCATAACGATAACTAAACATTAGTGTTAAATATTAGGAAAAACACTTTAGACATGTTGTGTATTTTAAATCGCGTTCTGGGAACTATTAAATTAACTATTCATTAAATTTAAACCGATAACGATTGGTTCTGTCCATCAAAAGTTGGCAAATAGTTTTAATTCATCGGGATCCAAGGAGCGGACCGACTTCCAGTCGGTCTCAGGGTATTCGTCGAAGTTTGAGGTGTCACCTTCATACGACACCGCGGGTAATATTGGCGGCTGTGAACAAAAATATAAATAAAATAAATAAAAAATTCAAAGAACCGTAATACCTTGGCTGGATTTCAACGCTAAAAAAGGAATTTTGTAAGTAAAAGTCAGACGTTAGAGATGATTTATTCTGATAACAGGCATGCCTGTCTGTCTATCCAATAGGTAGACGGGCGGTAAAGAAATATAGATTCTCTTCAAATTTATAAGCACTCACAAAAGTCGATTCGCGTTAATTCTCATTCAGCCATTCTGATCTTTTCGACTCTCGGAGTCATTTAGGAATAAAACATTGAGGTGATAGGTATACAACGTGTTACAAAATACCCCGTAAAAAATATAATTAATTATTAAAGCCAAAAATTTTGTGAACCCTAGTAAGCTGTCATGTCAGGGAACCAGATAATTTAACAGAAAGGCCTACGTACCTATTTTACCTAATAATTGTATACTTTAATCGTTTTTCTATTATTCATTCATATAATATTATATAGATGTGGTATCTCAATACAAGGATGTCGTTATACTCAAGTACTGGATTCAGAAAATGTCACGTTGAAAAAAAAAATTATGTTGTCAATTTCAAATCTTCTAATCGATATCCTACAACTGTTTCGAGTTTTTTTTTTCAACATTTGGACATTTCCACCAGTTTTTAGGTTGTTTCGTTAGGTTAGGTCTTTTAAAATTTTTGTCGTTCCGCGAATTAGGTTGAAATGTAGTAGGTACATTCTGCGTAGTTTTACTCTTTATTTTTACTGAAATAGGGTTTGCAGTGAAAATAATAATATTTTTTTACTTTTTTGGGGTATATTTTTCGGGGTATTTTGTAACACCCTGTATAGTAAGTACACAATACGTCAATGGAATGAAAGAGTAACTTAAATAGTATTCTTTGAAATCAGGTTCTACTCGTGAATACAATTGTTATCAGTCTATTTTAAATCCCATCCCGTAACACAAACACAAGTTCGGAAGAGTATATAGGTACACATTATAATTATGTTGTAGTACCTCTATTAATGGTTATGTATTTTTTCCTTAATTTATTTACTAAGTAATCTACTTTCTAAAATATATAGGCAATATTTTACGTAAGTATACCTATAACATTAAACACGCTCTTCGTTTTTTTTATCAAGAAATCACAGAACGACTGGTTATTCGTGGTTGTAAAAATGAAACTACTTTAATGACGTTAAGTGTCAACAGACGATATATTTGTTATAGAGATACTCGCTGACTCTCCACCCGCGCCCTTTTTACCTTTCGAATTCATAACCTTTTTTGAAGTCGGTTAAAAACCGGGACCCACTTTTTCTTGCCCTACGAAGCACGGAGACTCTTAGTTCAAATGGCAGTAAACGGTCACCCATCTATGTAATGACCTTGCCTAACGTTGCTTAACCTAACCTAGCGGTATGATATATACTTTACGACCTATTCTCAGACCTACCCGATCTAAAACTATTCCAAGTTTCAAATCGATAGCATCAGAGGTTCCTGAAATGTATAATTACTTAGGTGTGACAGACAGACAGACTAAGTGAGACCATAAGTAAGGGTTCCTTTTTACCTTTTAGGTAAGGAACCTTAAAATTTAAAAAAGTTGGTCACATGATTATTTTAAGTTGATTTTAGAACTCTGCTAAAAGTGTTATTAGAGAGGTAAGTCAAGAGACCTAATAACATCTGTCTCCGGTGACAACCAGCTGTTGCAGCCATGAAGATATAGGGTCAAAGTGGAGCCCAAACTCCAAATAGTTGATTGAGGCATACGCTATCCCTTACATTGAGGCCGGTTCTCTCTTTCTAAGTGGTCCAATGTGTGGTCCATGTAATAATTTAAATTACCCGAGAAATGGATACCCTAATATAGAAATGCTCTACTTCAACATCAAAAGATTGTTTTCCACCCGAAAACATAAAATACGATGACAATCATGTCTAATAATGTTTTTTTTTTTTGGTATTGTTCTGCGAGTACGATTAGAATAATGCTCTATTGTGTTTTCGCCAATTGTACTCAAATGCAATTTTAAATACCGATTTTAAGGGTTCGTATTTTGTGGCAACACTGGCACTTATTGTCAGCATGAAACTGTCTGTCATTTAAATCGATCCAACATTTAAATACCATAATTTCAAGATAAAGTGAATTAAACTAATAAGAATGGTGATAAAATGTGTAGTACTTAGTTGCAAAAATATGTTGTACCCCTTAGATGATACCGAATATCACTCGTAAGTCCGATTTGTTCAATAATGTACCTACCGATGATCCCTTTGGATTATGCACCATATTTTCGATCAGTTCTTCTTTCGATAGGCACATAACACGTTTTCAGTTCGTTTGTTAGTATTGGGTTTAACTTTCTATTAATTTGTAGTTGAATTATCTAATTTAAAATATTTTACATTGTTTTCATAGAGTAACCATGGTAAAGATTTTTTGAAGACTTTCCGTTTTGGGGATTTTTTTACCGCCACTTTATGATAAAAAATATACGATGTAGGTATTTAGTTCAAAGGATTGATATGGAAAAAATATTGTATGTTCAAGTGTGTATGTAGTTTTAAACATATTATTATAATATATTTATAGGATAGGCATATAAAATTCGTTCCTGCGCCTGACCTCTCCCCGGTCGTGTTGATCTTTCGTATCACTAAATTGTGAGAGGTAAAAGGAAGAAAGAGTGCACTTGTGGCTACGCAAGCATTTGTGCACTGGCTGATGGCTGATCTTGCGAAAGATTGGCCGCTGTGGTCGTATCGGCGAGAGTACCTATATCATTCTATAAATATACATATAATCACGCCTCTTTCCCGTAGGGGTAGGCAGAGACCACTTCTTTCCACTTGCTACGATCCTTACATACTTGTTTCGCTTCGTCCACTTTCATTATTCCCTTCATACATGCTCTTCGATTTAGGGTACTCTTGACCTGGCCTTTTTTCAAGACGTCCCTGATTTGGTCTTGAAACGTCCGCCTAAGTCTACCCCTTCCAACACTTTCATTCACACCCGCCTTATACACTATTTTCGTCAATCGTTCCTCATTCATTCTCTCGACATGACCAAACCATCTCAGCATACCTCAATTTTTGTCACAACATCTTCTTTCATACCACAACGTTTCCTTATGTCACTATTTATTAACCTGTCACTATATCTGTCACTATACATACTGTTTTATTTACCCGTGGTCAATATTAATACATTTTTTTATATTCTTGTAGATTTCCTAAAGATATTGAGCGAAGGAATATTATGACTATCCATTCGAAAAGAAATTTTATGAAGCTGCAATGATCTGCAGTTGGTCCAATGGAAACCTAAATTTACTGCAAATACTTTTTCTATCGTCTAATGTGTGGGTTACAAGCTGTTTTAGTTGTTTGCATATAATGGAAAATGCTATTCAATATCTTGTGATTAATTGGAGATCGTTAAACGTACTGAATAAATGATCTTGTAATACAATTTCTTTTTATCATAACTTCATATGCTTTTATTTTCACAACCATTAACTTATTATTTATTTATTACTTGATTGTCTGTAAAGTAAGATGCTCCATGCGTCAGATAGATATGTAAAATGTAGGTCCTGCGCCTGGTCTCTCAACGGTCGTGTCGGTTTTTCGTCCCGTCGTATTTTGAGAGGTAAACGGAAGCAACTAGACATATTTAATCGGTTTAAACTTAAAGCTTAAACAAACCAAGTAAGTCGTATGCGACTAAATTAAGATGATGTCCTGATTTTTCATGAAACATCAAGGTTACCCTCTTAGAACGAGAGATCCGACCTCCATGAAAGGGATAGCGTTGACCTCAGGCATGTATTTGGGAGTGTTGCCTCCACTTTGACCCTATATCTTCGTGGTTGCAGCTCTCTATAGACAGGAGTGTCGCTAACCACTAGGGGTGGGCGTTAAACGAACAAACTGTTTTAACTGTTTTTGTCGTCAACTAATAAACTAGATTACAGTCCACCGATAAACTATTCTAATGATTAGTAGTTTATCGGCAAACTCTATGCACTACGTAAGTAGTATGGAAACTTAGAGGAGATACCACTGGAGATAGCATGATGCGCTAACCCCTCTGCCAAATTTTATTCATATGGTCAGGTCATTCTTTATTTGTGTGCGTATCTTTTTGAATGTGTTGCGAGTTTATTATAGTGTGGGTATGCGTAAAATTGTATCTGTGTGTGTTTACTTCGCCTCCCGCACCCCGCAAAACTGCCACGAAAAATTTGTACGGCGAATCGACGCCATACTAGCTCCATTCTAATTACTCTGAGTATGGAAACGTCAACTACTAAACTTTTCGTCAACGGTATAAACTAGCTTTGGACTGTTTTATAAACTGGTTTATCGTTGACAGTAAACGGTCTCACCACTAGGCAAACTTCTTGTTTGTCTAGTCACTAAATTATATAAAAATAGTTACTGTTCGTTCCTAAAACGAGTCGTGTCCTATGAAACGATATCTGTATATCGGGCTTAAGTTTACTGTTCTAAAACCCAATTACACTATGGACAACTCCTAAAGGAACCTCTATGGCCGTTTAATTTGATTTAATTGGGCTACCTGTAAATGTTTACACAGCATCATTAATGTAAGATATCGGAATCGGGTAACGTAAACTGCGCCAATCTGTGTTGGTTCGTGACCTAATTGCTACTAAAATCGACATCAATTACGAATCAATTTGGGGTTGCCATGTAAAAATAAACTCGACCCAGATTTTACAAATTCAAATAATTTATTAATCTTAAGGTCCATGTTTTAGTTTTCTATGGGATCTTCACAATAGCTATACTTTTTCTCACGTTTTATTTTTATTTTCTCGGAGGATACAAAGGCGTTTGACTCCTAAGTCAGGCAAAGAGTAATTTGCTTTGGTTCAGTAGAATGGAACTGTGTATAATAATGATACCTAAGTCCCACCTTGGTAATCAATTTAGAGGTAAGTTGTAAGTAAGACATCTTCCCCCCTCCATTTAAATTATTTGTATCAAGAAATAAGTAATTTAAATTAAACATACCTGTAACTTCTTCAAGAAGACATCCGCCCAGTCTACGTGTTTGAACCATCTGTGCCTCTTGACATCTTCTGTACCGCACTGTAATGTACAACAAATGGATTAGCTAATTATTATTAGGTTTAATGTATGCAAAGCGAAATGTTCCCAACTCTCCAAACTATTAATTCTCCAATGAAGATCTTTAATTTGAAACCTAAGTTTGAAATCCATAATAAAATATTATTTCAAAACCACATGGATTTTTTATGAATTGCAAAAGAAAAAAGCTGAAAAACAATACCTACACATTACATAGACAACAAGTATGTACTCAGTTTCAAATTATATCCTTACTTAGGTACTTCATTAACATTTTACAGTTGATTTTGGATAAATACAGAAAGTTTAGATATTAATAAATAATATTTATATTATGGTGTACCTAATAGATGTGTTCTCATTTAGTATGTGTATAAATCAGCTATTATTTCTAACATTTGATTAAACGAAGAAAATTAATTTTGTACCTGACTAATAAACTTTATATTAACATAATTTGTCTATACGACTCGCACTTGCTACATTAAAGATATTCATATAGACATAAATATTTATTGAGATCAACAAACCGAACGCACCTCATGGAGATTGCCTTAAAAAACCACTGGTGTTTTACTGGTTAAGTTTTGTTAGTGGTTTTATTTAGAGAATAGGCTACATGACTGAAATTTTTTATTAAGATTAAGATTATCAAAAAATATTGGACACGTATTTTTTTCTTTTGTCGATTAAACAAAAAATGGCGAAGATATTATAGTGCTTTGAAATGCCGCGTGACGTCACGTGTTTGAAAGGCCCTCACTCCCGAACTTTGACGCTCTATATCTTTGCCAATTTTCATTGAATTGTTAAATAAAAAAATACGTGGCCAATATTTTTTGATACTCTAACTGACGGACTAATTAGAATTTTTTTTTCCTCAGTCATCATCCCTATTATAAAAATGCAAAGATTACATCCCCTAATCGAGACAATAATAAAATAGTGTTTACACGATTGGTGCGAGTCAAACAATCATAGCAGCAATATCGATTATTACTGTAATAGGTACGCAGTTGTGGGCCGGAATTAGAGCAACATATTTATTACTGGCGTGCACGACGGTCTTCAGTCGTTAGTCCTCGTAAAATCTAAGATTTAGAGTTAGCGAAGCTTCGCTACTTAATTTATTGTTCCACGAGACGATGCCAAACGGGCCACTCACTTTGATACATCGCATCATATCGATCGTAGACCACAGACAATTGTTCCATAATTGCAATAAACTAACAATACTGTCATCATCATCATCATCATCAGCCCACATCAGTCCACTGCTGGACATAGGCCTCCCCCAAGGCACGCCACTGAGCCCGATCTTCGGCTCTCCTCATCCATTGTCTGCCAACTGCTCTGCGGATATCGTCGCTCCACCTAGTCACAGGGCGTCCTACATTACGCTACCCGATTCGCGGTCTCCACTCAAGAACCAGTTTACCCCAACGGTCTTCGGTTCTTCGGCAAATACTGTCATAATCATTCATATAATCCTCACGCTTGGCAGGCGTCTTGGGTGCAATACTGTGAATAACTGGTATTTCGTTCAGCGTTCTATTTTAATTTAAGCAAACCGTCTGTAAAAAAAATTAATACCCCTAGTATTAATCAATTCATTTTAAAAAAAATTTTGGGCAGAAAGGTTTTAAAAAATCATTTGTGCACTATTTGCTGTAAACTAACTGTGAACATTTCTAATCTCGTCTACGATATGGATTCATTTAGTCATTTTCTGTCCTGTTTATATAGTAAAATGGTTACTATATAAACAGGACAGAAAATCGCATAATCGATGTGTCTTATCGGAAAATTGCACATTTGCGGTCGTGCAACAGACCGCGTGTAATAAGGCTACTAATCAAATCAGTTCTAGTTTCTAAAGCACGCTGGGAGTACGTCTGCAAGATGTACCTATTTGCGTCGCATAAGTCAGCGATGGACGCCAATCGTTTGATGTCACCGGCCTGACGGATGGCTTTCTAAACTTCTCTACGACATCGCGGCAAAAAGCTCGGTGAAAACAACCATTACCTCCAACGGTTTAAAAATACCCGGCGTGACAGCGACGCGATACTTTACTACTGTTGTGCCATATCCCGATTTCTAGATCTATGTATGCTCAACCTAGGTATATTATAAGAACAAGAAAATTTACTATATCCAACTTAGCTAGAGCTTTGTTTATCGTAAATAAATTGTGCTTTTCTACTTTACGAAATCTCTCACAGTTCATAATGATGGTTTCACAAAAGCGTAATAAAATTAAGTTGCTGCGAAAGTACATTGAAATAGTTTTCGGTGACCGAAATCCGGATTGTTAAGCCGCGGAACTGAGTCGGCTTCATCCGGATGTTGATATAGATAACGTTTATTTTCCCAGTAAGTGGTATAACAATATGACCGCAATCCATTACAAATCCAGCTGGCGCAAAAACGATTTAAAACGTCAAGAAAGAGAAAATACTTGTAACAATGCCACTGGCCTAGTGCCTACAAATGAAATTTTTCTCCTATTTTTAAAACAAGATTGAAAGATATATTTTGTTGTTCTACGAGATTTCGCGGTGTGCATTTTCACGTTTCAATAATTAAGTGGTTTTCGGTACGAGTAATTAATTACGTATAATTTCTTTATGTAGGTACACACAGTATGCACTATAAAATAGGTATGTATGTACTCTTAAAGTACCTAAATTATACATAGGCCCGTTGGTATAGTGGTTAGGCAGACTGGCCGCTACCCAAAATGTCGTGAATTCAATCTAGTCTCTGGGTGTTATTTATATAATTATAAATATGTATGTATTTACGAAAAAAAAAAAGTATGAGTATCTAGTTACCATAGTACAGGCGTACAGGCACTGCCTAGTTTATCAGATGGCCGTGTGTTGATTATCCCAGGATATTATTATATATACTTACATATATAATATTTAATATACCAATCTATATCTTACAAAAATATACATTTTATGACGCATAGAATAACAAACCAGGCTACGATACGCCAGCTTAAGAATATATTACATTGTAATTACTAAGACTACCATTACTACTACATTACTACTACCCTTCACATGGGAACACAGCAATGTGTGTATTTATTGTATAATACGCCACTGTGGTGTGGTGAACCTGGACCATATCTTGCACAAGGGAGCAGACCCCACCAAGTAAAAACATACCGCTTTAACATTAAAACCCCTTTAAATGTTTCCTTAATCTAATATTACCGAAGTTAATTAAATCCTATTAGTTTTTATCATCATCATCATCAGCCGATATACGTCCACTGTTGAACATGGGCCTCTTAGATCGGCTCAATGAATGATAATTGACTATTTGCATCCACCGGTTTTCTACAATTCGCACAATGACGTCATTCAAACTTGTGGAAGGCCTGCCCAAAGAGGATTTAACACTACGTATAAGAGTCGGCACTCCCATACAAGCCCCTGAATCGAGTCATGAACGTACTTTTCCTAACTTAACAAACATAAAATTTAATGGCTACCAGTTGGCCAACCTACCATGTTTGTATACCACTAGGGCTTGCCACCCCTTAGTATGTTTGTCTATCGATATCGATGAAAATGAAAGAACACAATATACGGGTGTTTATTGTTAAGTTTAATTCACGCAAAGTTACCTATGTACAATAACTATGTTTTCAAAATGAAAATGAAATTAAGCAATTTTTAAGAAATATTTATCAAAATTCAATTCATTCGATTCGATTTCATTATTCTCAAAATTCAATTCACAATGGAGTCGTCATACTAGATATGTTTATTTATATGCTGTATTAGTTATTCTTAATCCTGATAACACGTTGTGCCATATCTTTGTATGGATAAATACAACAAGTCTTCATTTCCAATTAACTTCACCCATCTGAAGAAAAAAGCATAATATTATAAAAGCACAAAAAACAACTACAAATAAAGAGTTCGAGTGTGTGTATATACAATAATATAGCCCTCCTTCTGGGCTAGTCAGGCAAAAATATCGATATTTATGGACTTATCAGTATATAATATGTACATCACTATTTATTTTGTTCAACAACTAAGTTTTATGAATAAATTCATAATTCCATTACAAAACTTGCGATCAACTACTAAATAGGATTCAAAAGTAATGTAACTGCTACACCACAAGAAATATTTACATTTTTATATTAATTTATCATAAAATTTTACCTTGCCGGGTCATGTGGAAATCTGGCCAAAAATATCTCAGAAAACCTTTTTGTGACTCGCCTAACACCACATATTTCACATTTTCTTAACGATTTACTACCCATAGTATTAACACAACGCCCATTAAGGCTAAAATAAATGTAAATAATATAATAACTTATTAGCCGCCAAAATTCAGACCAGAATAAAATTTTCAAAAGTCAAGTTACATCCACAGGTTAGACAACAAAAAAATAACAATTTCGTATTATAATATAATACGTCCAAATTTAACAGAACTTCATACAGTTGAAGCCAATACGTATTAGCAGTCATTTTAATTTGGTAACTTTATATTGCCTACCTAATTAGTGCCATTATTTCTAATAAGTACGTTCATAACTCCATACAAATATCGGTTTCTAGGCAGTGTCGACGGCCTGGGCCTGCCTACGCTGCGTCTTCCGGTTCGTGGTTTCACTCGAGAACCCGTACTTCTTCTACCCCATTCCCAGTCCCCCTTAATAGTTTTATAAATAAAATATTTACCTTGCATTGAAACTATCAAGTGTAAGATTTGAAGTAGGTACACCTTTCTATTAATATTATATGGAAAGAGCTGGAGTACAGCCAACGTTAGAAGTTTCATTAATTTTCATTTATATACAGTCCACTCGAACTAATGTGTACCAATGGCAATGAAAATGTTTAATAACTAAATTGATCATTGACGCTCTCGTAATGTCTGGTTTTAAAATACTACATAGATCACTCGCTTAAAAACATGACAGAATAAGTGGTCACTAATTAATGGAATTAGTAGAAAATGTAGCGAGATCTAAATCTGAAATCTAATTGCAAAATACTATTTAAGATAAATGGGTTTTGAGGGAGGTTTCATACTTATACAACAATGAAATTCACGGGTCATAATGTATAAGAGCGTGTGTCCGATCCGTGAGGGTATTATTCGGTGTATCAATACCATTAAATGTAGGTATATAACTCATTTCTTGAATATCTAATTATTATTTTTCCTAAATTGTTCCAGAAAAACGAATCCGATCTTGTATTACTGGTACAACGTAAATAAATCTCATTATTCCCAATCGAAGCCGTGTGCCGTGTAATTTTATTACAAAGAAAAGAAGATGTGATAGAAGCATAAAATACGCACGCCAAGTTTGACAGATCATTTTTATATCATGGAGATAAACATCACGATGTATTCCAAAACAGTTGTTCAACCAGGTCAAGCGCAAGGCTAAAAGTATTTTTAGTTTGCGTAAAACGCAGCTTTGCGGTAGGTAAAGACTGAACATCGACCTTAAATAAAATTATGTATGAAATAAAATATTTATAGTTTTGACACGACTAAAATGGTAATCAACGTGAAAAATTAAGCGCCTCTATGAAACGTATATTGGCTAGTCTAATACTGTTAATTCATATTTATAACAAAATGTATGTGAAATACAAGGATTTTTTATTGATCAGAAAATATTTCGCCACCAGGTTAGACATAACTTTCGCCGTGATAGTATATCACGGTCGACATTGGTTTGTTGATGAAAAAATATGTCATTGCCGATCGTAATTATACACATAAGCCTAAAAAAACAATGATAATTAAGTATTGCTATTAACATCGCTCTGTACATAAGAATTTAGTGTTCACTTTGACAAGTAAAAACAGTAGCATTTTCGCGCATGTTACTCATTATTTTCCACGAACATTAGTCGTGGTTTTCCACGTGACATGGCAAGCTAGTGGCAATAATAAATATAACTATTAAATAACCATATTTACATTATATAGATAACAGTATTTGTAGTTGGCAGATGGTTTCAAAATAGTAAAATGCCTTTTTAAAGTCCTGGTACTCTGTACGGGAATCTTATTATACAAAATGCTATTCTATAGGCCTTGACATTTTCATTTTATACCTACGTAGTAACTACGAATTCTAGATTCATATTAAAGAATTCAGGCCATAAAATTTCCTTTCTACAGCCAGTAGTAGGACATCACTACAATACTAAACAATTAAAAATCACTAAAGTACTAAGTAAACTCACCTTCATATTCCCCAGTCGTTTCGTCCGATCTTGAACTAGCAGTTTCTTGATGATATCCTTGGCAACAGGGTCGATGTGTCGGGGCCATTCCACGCGTCCATTCAGGATCTTCTCGTAAATCCCAAAAGGATTGTCATCGTAGAAGGGCGGGTAGCCGACCAACATTTCGTAAATGAGCACACCTGGAAACGAAACACATCATTAATGCATTCAACATTGCTTAGAATGGGATAGGAATTTTTAAGGAAAAAAAGATCAAGTATTTTCTCTTCGAAAGTCGTCCGTTTCGTGATAAATGTTATCTAAATTATAGTTTATTTTAGTCGACGATATTCTTTGAATTGTCTAGCTTTATTTAAAAGCATAGATTATTGATGATTATGTTGTGCTTTTAAATCAGCATTTCACAGATGATAATATGCCGTGGACGGTGTAAGTGATACTTACGATATGGTATTTACAAAGTAAAGTATATAAGTTTGTAAATCACTAGATGGAAGGCATATTGTAAGAGACCGTATGTACTATCACAGTGCAAATATTTTGCCACCAAATAGCAGTGTTTAGCATTTCCAAAATGATGGTCTAAGTTTATAAAACTTTATAAAGTGGAAGTACGATTCAACTGTGGTTAAGCGTTTACCATCAGGCTTGTCCCTAAGTAGCATAAATACGATAGCATTACTAATATCGATTTCAGAGTGATTCTTCGTATGCAAACATTGAAAGCCTGTAATTTATGTAACATGTGCACGAAGCAATGAACGGAACTCTGTGGCTTTAAAGTAAACAATTTTATTTTGTAGAAAGATCGCTACAATCACAAGCTTACAAGCTTTCACTACAACGTGACTAGCGATAAGAAAGTAGATTCTAAGATGTAATATATTATAAAAGTTTAATAAGTAAAACTTCAAATAAATTAAATTGATGGCAATAAATTCTTGGCAATCATAATTGTGGTTGGACCGTCTTCGAACCGGCAGCAATAATCTTAAAATCAATTTTCACAAACATGAGCAACCGTAATTAATGATACCTACGTACAATTAATTAAATGGAAGCTGCAAGGGATCAGAAAACATTAAAATACGGTGCCAGAACTTATTGCATTGACAATTTTATAATTTGAAACTAATGAATGATAAACTTACATTTTCTGGCTTCTTTCTAAAATGACTTAGGTCTAGTTTTTATTAAATATAAGTTTACTTTTTTTAATATACATATCAAAACAAGTTAAAAGAACAGTAGGTACTAAGTGAAATGCTATCAGGCCTACAAAGTCGAACTTAACAGTTTTTCCAAGAAAGTTTGAAATATAGATAAGGTACGAGAAAAGAGAATCTTAATGATAATGTATGAGTATAGTTGTTCAAAAGAAATAGTTACCAGAGCTACCATTTTATTACGATAGCCATTTGTACTAAACTCTCAAGTTATGTAGCTTCACATTTATATATCATGATACATTTATGTAGCTATTTATGTGCATACCTGTTATTGGTGTACAAAAAGGAATTGTGCTTACTATAATATTTTTCGATTAATGTTTGATATGTATACTGGTGATGTACCTTAATGATAAATAAATAAATATAGCATGATACATTTATGTAGCTTTAAGTACATTTATATAGCATGATATATTAATGTACCTTTACAATAAATATATGCAAATAAATAAAAAGTAATGGAAATTAAAGTCATATGATCAGCAAAAAAACTAAGGTTTCAGGTTGCTGCTTACTCTTAAGATTTCTCCAAAAACCTTACATTACTTTGCCTTACCCAGAGTGTACCAAAGAATTCACCCAATCACTAGTGCATTCAGCATAACCAAACATGGCTATGCTTTAAGTTAGAATATTGTTACGAAAGCTGCACTACATTTTATATCAGTATTATAATGAAGCAGTGACTGATGCCAAGCACGTGGCAACGCGACATAGTAGCACACGCGGTGATATAAATTATATTATTGTAGCATATAAATTACTATTACAGTGACTACCAGGACACTGAATGAGACCGATAACTCAACAGGGTACTAAATAATTATTTATGGAAACACCTTAATCTACTTACGCTACATACATGTAAATAAAAATTAGTCAAAATTATGCAAATTTTATCCAAATCTATTAACTGAAAATATAATAAGTATATATAATCGCGTATGTAGGTGAGTTTATGCATGCGCGATGTATGTATTAGACTTATTATTATTAGACATTCAAAAAGAAAAAAGAATATAAATATGTAGTGAAAATATATACTTACTGTTAATTGGGTATTTGAATTTTTTTTTGTCATAAGTGGAAAGTTCATACTTACCTATATAAGTTTTATAACAAAACAATTTTTTTTTCAAATACCAAATTTTTTTTTTTATTAATATCTTGGGACAATCCACACACGGTCATCTGATCCCAAACTAGGCAGAGCCTGCACTATGGAAACCAACTGATACTAATACTTATATACATTTTTTTTGTAAATACATACTTAAATAGATAAATAACACCCAGACACTGTGTATTATTTGTGACAATTGTGTATTATCTATGTTGGTATGTTACCTAATCTGGTGGTGATATTTTCGAAATCAAAGTGATATCGAAGCTGCGGGCAACAGCTAGGTAACTACTTACCCAAGTATGCGCGAACGAAATTGCTATGAAACTGCTAGTCATAACATAAGACTCTAGTCGTAACTAAACCGTCGAGTCGATAGATGTTACATGTTATGCATCGATTATGTATCAATAAATATATAATGTAAGAACCAGGTTATTTATTGGTATACATACCTACCTAATTGTAAAACAAAAGGCGTTAGACGCCTATCTACTTATACGTAACTATAAGATCTCTGTTTCACACTCGTATCCCCGTCCCTTCTCCCAAGGGAACCGTGCTGAATGTCGGGATAAAAACTATCCTATGTCCTACCTCGGAGTATTAACTCAAATCATGCCAAGTTTCGTTTCAATCGATACAGTAGTTTCGGCGTGATACTCAGCCGAGATACAGACAGACAGACGGACAAAAATTAAAAAAAATACATTTTTGGCTTTAGTATCGGTTATAGAATGCCCTCCAAACATGATTTGCAGTGAGAAGAAAATAGACCCACGGGTTTACTAACATAATTCACTTTCCAGCCAGTCAACCCAAAACTTTTATTTTAATACTAGCCGACCCACGCAGCTCCGCCTGCGCTATTTTTACATTAACTAAACTTTTAATAACAGACATTCGCATCGAATACATAACCTCCTTTTTTATAGTCGGTTAAAAACTGGGACCCACTTTTTACTTGCTCTCCGAAGTACGGACCTGTTTAGTTCAAATGGCGTTAAACGGTCACCCATCTATTTAATGACCTTACCTAACGTTGCTTAACCCGATCGATTACAAAACCTTGATAACAACTCTCTATGAGTGTTCCCTTACTAATATTTAATATTATAGAGAAAAATTGATAAAATCGGACCAAGCGTATAACCAAGTACCTACCCATTTTGACTTTAATCCCCTCTCCCAAAAAAACCGTGCTAGATTACGGGATAAAAAGTATCCTATGTCCTACCTCGTAGTAAGATCTCAAATCATGCCAAGTTTCATTTGAATCCATTCAGTAGTTTCGGCGTGATGCGCAGCCGTGATACAGACAGACAGACAGACAAAAATAAAAAAAAATTACATTTTCGGCCTCAGTATCGGTTATAGAATGCCCTCCAAACATAATTTTCTAAATATCTTCAATGTACAGAATTGGACCTGTTACAGTTTTATTATAAGTATAGATAGATGGCAACTTTCACATCTACAGTGTCTAGTTATTCATAAAGTTTGTTATTGGTTCTTCTGTATGTAATTATGTAAACTATACGATCGAACGCATTTTATTTCAGTTTATAATGATAACTCGGTATGAGAGAACTTAGCGTGACTTGCGCCCATCCTAAGATCAAAATAATAAGACAGTTTCACAAATAATTTTACTTCTAGTAAATTATTTTTATTTATAGTAATTGCAAATAGCAAATTCATAACCAATTCACTCAAATAGATAATGAAAAGCAATATGAACGAAGACGTTGTTCACGTTATCGAATGAAAGGCAATCAAATTAGGTATAAAGTCTATAAAAACACAAAAATTCTAGTGAGTAGGTACTTACCAACAAAATGGACTTATATTACATTAAATTATGTACATAAAAATAAATACACATGTATATTATTCAACTAGTCTCGTTAAGACCTCGATGTTTTTAAAAGTAAAAAAAAATACATACCAGCTCTATTATGTACCTTTGGACACCCATGTTATTTTTTTCCGTAACGCCTATGTCACTTCTAAAACTAAGACGAATCTAATGTTCTAATAAGCCGATTAGGCTGTAGGTCGTGCCAAAGAAATATAAATGCATACACTCGAAACACATAGCTCTCCGTCTAGGGTAGTGAGGCAAATTATAATTTTAATAATATATAATCATCGATATAATATATAAACTAGATTTGGTGTCACGGTTCAAAAAGTGGTAGCGTGAAATAGCGCCCTTGTGTCCTTATTTCTTAACAAGCCACATCCTGACAAATTTATTTTTGCCGATAGGAGTGTCGCTACTGTCTATATGTAACTGTCAAACTACAAGTCATTATGATTATAAAATCGGTAGTTCACGTTTCCACCACCAGCACAGATAAGTTTGCAACCTCCGTGACCACATTTTAGATGTCATTTTGGTCGTGAATGTTTATCTAGTTTATATATTATATCGATGTATATAATGGACTTCAATATGATACTACTATGCGTTTCAACTAAGATTGTGCCATGATGATCGCGACTGCGGAATTTCACTTGTTTTTTAACGATTTTTGTACCGGCAGCAGAGTAAACACAAAATGAAAAATTCGCCCCGGTTTTGATTATTTATTGTAATGTCTTATTTTCTTATCTATTTTTGTTATAACATCATTTTTAGTAATTATATATTTGAAATGGCAAGATGGCGGCCATATTCTTAGTTGAAAAGTATAGTATTTATAAATACTTCTCTGGGTTATAAATTTAAATTTAGAAGGAAATTTAATAAAGAATGTGGAGCTTGGCAAAAATATATGGCGATAACCAATAAAGCTGGTTTCAGACTACGCCATAATATATATTATTATTATGCACACCTGTATCATAGATAAAATAATATAGCAGCAAATTCGAGGGCGGTTTGAATGTTGGCTTTTTTATTCAACTTAGTGAAGAGACAAACAAGACTTGTCTGATGTAAGCGACACTGCGCTGCACTTCCGTTCGTCACTCAAGATACGTAGTAGTTATTAAGTTTCTCTCCGGAACACTGCAATGTTTACACATTGATGCTTGGCACCAGAATATCTGACACTGTGGTGGCGCACAAACAACTAGTACTATCAACTAGTACTATCAACTAGTACTATCAACTAGTACTATCAACTAGTACTATCAACTAGTACTATCAACTAGTACTATCAACTAGTACTATCAACTAGTACTATCAACTAGTACTATCAACTAGTACTATCAACTAGTACTATCAACTAGTACTATCAACTAGTACTATCAACTAGTACTATCAACTAGTACTATCAACTAGTACTATCAACTAGTACTATCAACTAGTACTATCAACTAGTACTATCAACTAGTACTATCAACTAGTACTATCAACTAGTACTATCAACTAGTACTATCAACTAGTACTATAGCCTCCCCCTTAGTAAGGAGAGGTTGCCATAATCCCCACGCTTGGCAGGCGTCTTGGGGATGGCAGTAGTAGGTACAGGAGGTGGTAGGTAATCCAATACAAAGACGCTGTTGCTCGTTTTCTTGTTTTCCCATAGTCGCCTCTTACAGGGACAACGGGAGGAGATGGGAGGATTGCATTCGACTTACCTAAAGCCCACCAGTCCACGGCTTTGTTGTGTCCCTTGCTTTGTATGATCTCCGGGGCGAGGTACTCGGGCGTGCCGCACAGCGTCCACGTTCGGTCCGTCAGCTTTTTCGCGAAGCCAAAGTCCGTGATTTTCAAGTGTCCATCTTTGGCCAATAGTAAGTTTTCCGGCTTCAAGTCCCTGTATACGATATTTCGGGCGTGTAGGTACTCGAGCGCTGATACGATTTCTGACGCGTAGAAGTTACCTGTGGACACAGTGAGAACATTTATAAAGTCATGTCCAGTTACTTGATGACTAGCCGCAGTAAACGATTGCTTACGGTAAGCTCCACGCCGTCCTGTAGGCAGTGTTATTGCGCAGCTACCTATTGTTTGCGCAGTTGCGCAATAATTGAGACATTTAATAATAGAGGGCGATTTTTCGAAAATTTGAATGCGATCGCGCGGCAAAAAGCGCGGATCGGGTGCGGGCTGACGAGAGGGACACGACGGCGTGAAAAACTTGTAATAACTGAAGAAAATTTATAAAATGTTATATTCTGGGACAATCCAGACACGGTTATCTGATCCCAAACTAGGCCTGTGCTATAGAAATCAGACAACTTATAATAATACTTATACGTATACTTTTGTAAATATATACTTAAATAGTTAAATAACACCCAGAAACTTGATGGGAATCGAACCCACGACCTATTGGGTAGCGGCCAGGGTGTCTAACCCGTAGACCGGCCCATCAATATTTGTCAGGAATTTGTCCAGCTGCAGTATCTACCCTTCAAAATAAATTGACTATGTTAAACAAGAAATAGCGTTTATTCTAATAGAATATACAATACATAGAGCCATAGACACTGTCCGGGTCTCTACATATTCATTCGTTCCCTTACATACTTCTTCAAAACTATACTGTAGATTTTCATCATGTGGATCATTTCGAGATTTGCTTCTGGAAAGTTGTAGCGTTAATACGGGTAAAGGTTAGAGCCAGCAGCTAGTATTACTTACATAGTACATAAACATATTGTACGTAACTGCATTCCCGGCTTCCCTAGCTATTACTGTCCCATCCCTTGCCCTCTTGGGTGGTAATATCCTACTTTTCCTGTTTCCTTTTTACACCACCTATCCTTCCCTTTCCCTTTGTTTAGTTTACGATTACATTTACACCTTCATGCACAACACACACCATAATATAAATATATATCCTCTTTTCGACAAGGGTTTTTTGGTTTTAATGTGTCGTTCGGATGCCGTTTAAAATAAGAAGAAAAGAAAAAAGAAGAAGAAAAGATGGCTGTGCGGTCGCCGTTATAATTTAGTTGAACAAATTATTATTTTTGTGTTGTATATATGTGAAAAGGACCAGACAATCTTCTTGGGGTGAGTTTAGGGCATAAGTTTATGTTATTATAGTTTCTCATCATTACATCAAAGACAGGACGACTTTTACAAGGCAGGAGAAAGATTTGGAACGCCCTGAACCAGCGCCTGCGGAGACGTTGGGTGAACCCTTTCCGAACCAAAACGCGGTGGGGAGGAAGGTTTCCCAACATTTTTTGACCCTTCGAGCGGGATTTTGCTCGATTTTCTGCTTTGTAAAAGTAATCCTGTCTACAGAGAAACACTGCGGTATTTTGCGGCATATGAAATGTTTGTGCGGTAATGGCGGAATCTGCCCACTAACATTTTTATATGAATTACTTCTTAAAAACTAAACACAGGTTTTGCGGTATTGTTTATTTTAGTGCTAGGCACACGTTATTGGTAAATATTTTAGCCCTCCCATATTATTCATACATAACACTTTTCACATACAATTACATTTTTAAATTGAATTGCGGCATCTAGCGGAGTTTGTAGGTATCAAGATTGAACCTATTTAATTAATTATTATTTTTTGCGGATTTGTGTTATTGTTTATTTTCTACAATAGGGGTCGCGGCGGTCCTCTTAGTAAGTTCTTACGTTACGTGTTTAGCGGTAATAGACATGTAACTGTAATAACCAGTTCGATTCTGAAAATTTTGTAATTATTTTATTGCGGATTGCGGTGTATATTAACCAAGCGGTAAGGTTAATTGCTCATTATTTTCCGATATTATTTAATTGATTTGTTTTACTATCGCCATAATTACATTTCACAAATTATTGTGCCTTTCGGGGTTCTGTGCTATATATGCGGTTTTATATTATAATCTTTTCATCATGACTCGAAGTCAAGCATTAGCACAGATGAAATATAAGATTGCGGCTCAAAATATCGACTTTCTTTACGATTTAGCACAGTCGGAATCATTTTCTGCGGATCAGAAAAATGAGTTTCTGGTGCGTTTTGCGGATCTTAATGCGGTTTTTGCGGAGTTTAAAGAAACTTATTTTGAAATCACTCTTAAGGCGGAAGAGAGTGAGTTGGGAACACTTGAGTCGTCTTTTGATGAGTATAATAGAAAATATTATTTTATAAAAGGGAAACATATGGAAATGCTTGGCGGGCATAATGCGGACGGCGGTAGTCATTGTAGTAACAGATCGAATATGCGGCCGTCACATTTTCGGGGAAAATGGAAGAGTTTGTGTCCTTTATAGAATTGTTTGAGTCTCTTGTAAATCGTAATAGTTTCATAACGGATTCTGAAAAATTAACTTATTTAGCGGGTGCTTTGTCTGGGGAACCTAAAGCACTTATTCAGCACTTGTCATATACAAATGACAATTATTCGATTGCTATTGATTTACTTAAGGCGCGGTATAGTAATAAGCGGTTATTAGCGGATAAATGGTTACATAATTTGTTAAGTGTACCTCAGATTAACGGAAAAAATCTGAACGCACTAAAATCATTTTTAAATACTTTATTAGAAAGTACAAAAGCTTTGCAAAAGTTAGATTTTCCTGTGGAATCTTGGTCTTACCTTTTATTTTATATTAATTTTCAAAAATTAGACATCCAGTTGCGTAAGCATTTTGAAAGCAAGTTAGTAGATAAAGACCTACCGTCTTTTGCGGACCTAATTAAACTGTTGGAAACAGAAGTTAGGATTTTAGAATCGAGTGCGGATCCCCAAACTAGCGCAGCTGTACCCAATAGACGCAGCAGTGCGGCGGCGAGCCCAGCGGTTAGGGCTCACGCGGCTTTTCAGAGTTCGGCGGTTTTATGTATAGTATGCGGAAAAGGCCCACACTTTATTGCAAAATGTGATGAGTTTTTGGCTATGAAGCCTGCGGTGCGGAAACGTCACATCATTGCTAATCGTCTTTGTTTTAAGTGCCTTAATAAACATAATGTTAGGGAATGTACCTATAGGGCTAATTGCTATAAATGTAATTCACCTAAGCATCATACATTGCTACACTTCGACATTCCAGCGACGGCGTCGGAGCGTCATCCGAAATCAAGTGATAATGTTTACAATTCTAGAGCGGTGATACCGCAGAGTCCGTTGGATGGCAGTGCCCTCGCGGGGAATGTACAAGCGGTCGTGCCTTCGCCGATGAGCGCCCCTCCAGCGAACGTAACTACAGTTGCGGGTTCTTCTTTTGCGGGCATGGCATTCAATAAGTTGACACCATGTAATTACCAACGTACAGTACTGCTGGCAACAGCGATGGTACGCGTTTTAGATGATTGCGGTAATTTTCAAGAAGCGCGTGCTTTGCTTGATGGCGGTAGCCAGGGTACTTTTATTTCGGAAGCCTGCGCAACTAAGCTAGGTCTAAAGCGGTATAGATCTAATGTAGTTACAGTAACGGGACTAAACGGCGCCCCTGTGAGCGGTTGCCGGGGTGACGTTTGTCTTACTATTGCTCCTAGGCATGCGGAAAAGCCTATTCTTACTACTACGGCTACAATTTTAAATAAAATATCCCATAACTTACCTAATTTTTCGTTGTCACCACAACTTGCGGAATATTATCGCGGCTTATGTCTTGGGGACGAATTATTTTATTCAAGCCGTGACGTAGACATCTTGATTGGGGCGGATCTTATGACAGATGTTTTACTGGATGGTGGCTGCATAAAGGTTAATGATCATTTACCTAGAGCCATTAATACAGTCTTCGGTTACGTATTAACAGGGCCTGTCACTTTTGCGGTATTGAATCCTTATCCTCAGGCAACCTATTTCTCTCAAACCTTTGTTTGCCATACTGTCACCGACCATATCCTTCAGCGGTTTTGGGAGGTCGAGGACATACCGGATGCGGTTAGAGACCCTAAGGACCTAGAATGCGAATCTTTGTTTATGAATACTCATCATCGGGATGTTGCGGGAAGATTCGTTGTGAGGTTGCCTTTTTTAGCGGACAGACCTGCGCTCGGTGATTCTGTGTCATTAGCCAAAAGACGGTTCTTTGCCATGGAAAAGCGTTTGCAGTCAAATGCCTTGTTTAGAGACAAATATGTAAATTTTATGCGGGAATATTTACAAAGCGGTCATATGTCGCTCTGCAGCGGAAAGGCAGAGGACTATGAAATGGGGATGAGTTACGTTATACCTCATCATGGAATTTTTAAAGCGGATTCGGATAAAATTCGTGTTGTTTTCGATGCAAGCGCGGTTACTAGCACCGGAGTCTCTTTAAATGATTGTTTACATGCGGGACCTAAACTGCAGAGGGACATTATGGAAATCATCTGCAGATTTAGGCTACAGAAATATGTATTTACGACGGACATTCGGATGATGTTTCGTCAAGTGGTTATTGCGGAAGAAGATCGGAGTTATCAGCTTATCTTCTGGAGAGACTCTCCTGAACTACCACTTCAACTGTATCAACTGAATACGGTGACTTACGGAATGAAGTCTAGTCCGTACCTCGCGATTCGGACGCTGAGGCAGTTGGCGGAGGACGAAGAGGCCAGATACCCTGCGGCTGCGAAACTTCTGCGCTCTTCGGTTTACATGGATGATATTTTAGGCGGAGCGGACTCGCCCGAAGATGCCAGTAAGTTAAAACAGGATTTAGTGGATTTACTGCGTTCTGGTGGGTTCGAGTTAAGTAAGTGGATTACCAATAGCGCCGAAATCTTGGAAGACATATCACCGGAGCATTTAGAAAAACCTCGGGTGTTTAATAATAATGCGGATGGGTCTAATTATTTCAAAATATTAGGCATTCAGTGGGACCCTAATAATGATTCATTTTCTTATCATATTAACCTCAATCTCGAGTTTGAATGTACTAAGCGGATAATTCTTTCCAATTTAGCCAAAACCTTTGATCCGTTAGGGTGGATCACACCAGTGATCTTTCAAGGCAAAGTTCTTATGCAGCGGTTATGGCTGTTAAAATTGGCTTGGGATGACAAACCCTCTGCGGAGGTGGTCGCGGAATGGCGAGATATTATTCAGGAACTGCCATTAATTGAGAAAATTCAAATGGAACGCTTTGCCTTGACAGATGTAAAACGGTGTACGGTGCACGGATTCTCAGACGCATCTGAGCTTGGTTATGGTGCAGCGGTTTATCTGAGAACCGTGGGGCGTGACGGAGAGGTAAAGGTCACCTTGATGATGGCCAAATCGCGGGTAGCGCCGGTGAAATCAAAACTAACAATTCCAAAACTTGAGCTGTGCGGTGCAGCTTTATTAATGCGGTTGCTGAAGTATGTTGTAGATGCTATACGGGCGGATGTTAGCATCGAGGAGATGGTAGGCTGGTCGGATAGCACCATCGTTATCTCTTGGTTGCGGATGTCTCCTCATTTATTGCAGACTTTTGAGGGTAATAGAGTCTCGCAGATTGTAAATAGCGGTTTAAATATTATATGGCGGTACTTACCTTCAGCGATGAATCCTGCGGACGTGGCAAGTAGAGGTTGTCGAGCTTCAGATCTGCTTGCACATCCCTTGTGGTGGGGACCACAATGGCTAAAGGCGCACGCGGACACTTGGCCACAAAATATAATTGATAAGGCAGAAAATACTTTACCTGGTATTCGAAAGTCAGAAGTGAAGAAAGTTCACGCGGGAACAGTGGAATTGGTACCCATCTTCACTCGCTTTAGCTGTTTGACAATGTTGCTGACGGTCACAGCTTATTGTCTGCGGTTTTATTTTAACTGTCAGAATATTAATCATCGACGTACAGGGGTTATAACGGCAAAGGAAAGGCAAACTGCATTAGAGTGGTTGATAAAATTAGTGCAAGCTACGGAATTTGCTAATGATTTAGATAATATTAAGCGAGGCAAGCTGTGTTCTACTGGGTTACGCAGGCTTGTGCCTTTTATTAGTGATGACGGGTTGTTACGTGTTGGAGGCCGTCTGGAACATTCTAGTTTGTCATTTAATCGGAAACATCCGATTCTTTTACCGAAAGATCATCCACTTACGGTTTTAGTTATTGATCATTATCATAAAGCGCATTGTCATGTTGGCGCTACGGCTCTACAGGCCATTTTACAAAACCAGTTTTGGATAATTTCGGCGCGGCAAGCAATACGTAGTCGTATTTTTAAATGTATGGTCTGTTTTCGTACGAAAGCTAAGCCCACGGAGCCAATGATGGCTTCATTACCCAGGGATAGGGTGAATGCCACCGGGGTATTTCACACCGTGCAAACAGATTTTGCCGGGCCATTTTTTATTAAACATTCTCGCGTGCGGAATGCGAAGATTTTAAAATCATACCTTTGCGTATTTATTTGTTCATCGTCTAAGTGCGTTCATTTAGAGTGTGTTACCGATCTGTCAACGGATAGTTTTCTTGCGGCTTTGACCAGATTCACATCTCGTCGCGGTCTTCCGAGTGTGATCCGGTCTGATTGTGGAACCAATTACATTGGTACGAATAGACACTTAAACGATGTGCAAAAGTTTCTAGCTTCTCAAGAAGCACAAGTGGAGCTTAGTGGTAAAGCCGCTAAAGAAAATATTACTTGGTGCTTTAATGCTCCATCGGCGCCTCATTTTGGCGGTTTATTTGAGGCTACGGTTAAGTCGGCTAAGACTTTATTGCGGAGAGTCATAGGCGACCAGGTGTTAACGCTTGATGAATGGATAACGGTGGTTACAAGAGTGGAAGCGGTTCTTAATTGTCGTCCGTTATGTCCAATAACTCAAGATCCTCAAGATTTTGAGGTATTAACACCTGCTCATTTTCTAATCGGTAGATCTCTATTTTCGGTGCCTGAATATAATTTAGAAGACGTACCTGTTTCGAGATTAAATCGGTTTAAACTCGTTCAGGCTTTGTCTCAGCGGTTTTGGCGAGAATGGAGTAACAAATACCTTCATTCTCTACAAATGCGACATAAATGGACGTCGCTGACAGATCCCCCAAAAGTAGGTGATCTTGTTCTCATCAAAGATGATAATCTACCAAGCTTGAAGTGGAGACGAGGTAGAATTTGCGGTTTGTTCCCAGGAAAGGATGGAATTGTGCGTGTTGTGCAGCTCAGGACCTCAACAGGCACAATGATGCGTCCAGTTGTTAAGGTGTGTAGGCTTCCCCTCGGTAAATTATTTTATTAGGTTTGCGGGTACTGTAGTTGGGCGGTTATTACAGTACATGTTTATTAATATTTTTTGTTGTTCTGCTTTTGTATCTCATTGATAAAGGCTCTAACAGCCTTTCTCGGGCGGGGGGATGTTTAGTTTACGATTACATTTACACCTTCATGCACAACACACACCATAATATAAATATATATCCTCTTTTCGACAAGGGTTTTTTGGTTTTAATGTGTCGTTCGGATGCCGTTTAAAATAAGAAGAAAAGAAAAAAGAAGAAGAAAAGATGGCTGTGCGGTCGCCGTTATAATTTAGTTGAACAAATTATTATTTTTGTGTTGTATATATGTGAAAAGGACCAGACAATCTTCTTGGGGTGAGTTTAGGGCATAAGTTTATGTTATTATAGTTTCTCATCATTACATCAAAGACAGGACGACTTTTACAAGGCAGGAGAAAGATTTGGAACGCCCTGAACCAGCGCCTGCGGAGACGTTGGGTGAACCCTTTCCGAACCAAAACGCGGTGGGGAGGAAGGTTTCCCAACACCCTTGTTATTCGTGAGAACGCAATCGTTGGTTATAAATAATTTAACTAACCAAAATGGCGGCGATGTGGTTCGCCACCCATCACGTCTCGTTTCTCACGGGGGCGAAAAGCGGCCCATGGGGCGACTATATGTATGTATGTAACTTTATTAGATCGATGAGTTACTAATACCTACTTTAAAAATGGTGTCGCTAGTGTGAAACTGTTTACGGAATTCAGAAAATTCATTTCATTATCATTACGAAAGATGTTTTGCATTATAGTCGATTAACAACTGAAATTAATGCAAATTACAAGACATTTATCTTTAAAAACATGATAGAAGCTTCGTTAAATGACCTTAATAAAAATGTATAATGTTTTTAATTGTACCTAATTTACATCAAGATGTCGTGATAACTATAAAATAAACTATGGGTAAAGGCGACAATGGGGCGCCACACTTTCACTTTGAGTGAATTTAAATCTTTTAAATTTTTAATCGGAAACAAAAATAAACCAATTATTTTCTCTTAAAGACGCAGGCTCGTGTCTTTTTTTGTGTCGACGTTAGTATAATATTGTGTCTTTTGGAAAGATTGGTCAACCAGCAAGATTTTAGGACTGATTGTCCCCAACCAAGGGAGCTTCACCATTCGATTAAAAAATATGAATGAAAAAATATATATTAAATTGTGTGTTGTTGTTCCTGACCATTACGGACACAGTGGCTAATTTTTCAAGAAATCAGCCATCTATACAAGACATGTTATTCTGCTAGTGCTTGTACAGACAAACAAATGACCGACAGGTCAAGACGGGGAGGTCAAGATCAGGATCCCCACAGTTTAACATACCTATAATGACCCATGGATTATCTTTCTATTGAATAATCAAGTGAACGGTCCGTATTTTCTTACCAGTTTTTTTTTGTCGTATGGTTAGTGGCCAACCTGTTGTCAGAGTTTTCAAGCTGCCCTTAGGCCTCTGACTTAGCTTAACGACTGTCGTCGAGATGACAATAGCCGGGACCGACTTTTAACGTGCCCTCCGAAGCATGGAGACGCTCAGTACAAATGCCACTAAACGGTCACCCATCTAAGGACTGACCTTGCTTGATGTTGCTTACCCTACTGATCGTTTACCGATCAGTGGTTACAACTGGCTATGAGCGTCTCACCACCAGTTCTTACCAGTAAGGGACAACCGCACAAAGTTATACAGAAAAATATTAATAAAAGTAAAATTAGAAAGACATTAATGCTTACGTATACATTCTTAATACCTGTAAATAGATCGAGGAAAATCCGCACAACCTTGGATGTTTAGAAATAAATAAAAACAAATGTTTTTTTAAACCGTTTATTGCTTTTCTTTTCAGTCCAGAACAATAAAAACTAATGCGAAACAAGTTAAAATTTCAACTAACCATATCAAACAAATGTTGTTATAACCACACGCCTATAAGAGATACATTCTGATAAAAAAATAAAGTTTTTTTCACGCATTTTGTGGTGAGTAAAAGTCTCGTGAAACTAAAATTATAATAGTGGGCTCTATGAAACAGATATTTAAATCTACACAAACTTTCCGATGCTGTAGCTGTTCGTAAAATTTTCCTTTGCCACGGCCATTTTATGACGAATTTCGGCTATAAAATATACGCTTCAATAGTAATAATCGACTACCTATGTAAATTCTGCACGTTTTCTAAGAATTGCGTAACCTTCGAATATGTTAGATTTGATTTGGGGTTAGGCATAAGATTTGGTAGTTTTATAATAATTTGTAGTCAATGTTTAATATAATAATAGACAGGGCAGGTGGGTGACGCTTCGCTTGTTCCCGCTAATGGAGCATTTTTACATTATCCGATCCGATATGATTGAAATTAAACTACTTTTACGGATTTTATCGCGGTTTAAAAAAGACGTTTTAGTAAGTAATAGACAACATTATGCGATCCGATATGAGTTTTATTATTCAGTATTCTTCTGCAATAATTACTATCTAATCCATTCTTTAATTAAAAATATTGTTGCATTGCAACATGCACCTTTAACTATTTTAATTTTGCAGTGGAATATAACATTTTGACTACTATTATTTTCTCTATGATATTTTTAAAGAGATTAAAATATTATTAATTTAATGTTTTTAGGAGACATGTTCCCACGCAAAACGATATCCGATACGGCGCCGGCCAGTCATATCTACTGCGTGACATAACACTATGACTAATAATACAATGCAATCTAACACAGACATCAAGACCAAAAAAATATTCAAAACAAAATATATTTTTTGTCCAACGTGCTTTATTAAATTAATAAGAAACGTCCTCTGCCCACGCCTCGTTTATCTAAACGGAACAACAATATCTTAGCTAGCCCTACTTAAACGGTGGAAAGACTAATGTATGTTTTTTCTTTGATATATTTAACGCAATTCGTTTCCAGATAGCTGGCCACAGATCTTAAAGCGTCGTCAACGAGAAACGGTTTTTTATTTTCTTCGCTGTTAATATTGGGATGATTTCCAAACACTACGTACATATCTACTATGTATCCATCAGAGTTTCAAGTGCATTCTTCTAACACTTATTTATCTGCACTACATCTTTCTATCTAATCTGGACAGTTATAAATACATCTAAGCTGGAAAAAGATTAATTGTTTGAACTGGAAATTTATTTACGTAATTTATTCCCGTATTGCTTTGAGAGTCATTCCAGCCAGCGGGGCGATTTCTCAACGTCATCGCCGCGAGCAAGTCGCGAGTTCACTGGTGTTAGTGTAAGGTAAACTGCCTGTTACGTGTGTACACTCTTCGTAATCACGCGATGCACTCGCGGCGAGCTCGCTGCGCACACGCGGCTATCTTCAGCGCACGTGAGGTGATGAGTTGATGACATTGAGCGATCGCCCAGCTAGAAGCCCGCAAGCGAATCGCTAACGTGATATTGCTATTACTGATCCAATCTACATCCTTATCTGTAGTCACTATTGTGAGCTATCTTGAAAAACTGAAAAGGTGACACGGTGCCACTGATGCTTTATATTTTTTTAAATATATGCTAGTGTTTTCAATAATGACTAAGTAGCGAGCTGGTAGTAAGTGGCGATTTAACCTCGGATATTAAAGGCCTTCTAAGCTAACTGCTTAGAAGCCACTTTCAGACGGGAAGATCGATGTAGGCTATTCTATCACCACTACTATTCTAGTCTGCATAGTAGATAACTACAGTAGTCCAGAGCAAAAAAGTTGATACGCACCGTACAACCAATGGCTTGATGATAAAACTAATAAAGTCTTCTGTCCATAAACAGCACCTATTGGTATTGGTATAGCGGGCTGGTTTCCGCAACTCCACGACAAAGCGCGTATTTTGCGTGTGGCAACAGCACCTATATACTTTTTAGAACATCTAAATCGAGCCCAAAGCATTAAGGTATATGTACTCACGTCTAGCGACGATGCCGCTACAGCTAGATTATGTCAAACAAGCTTTAGAGCTAGCTCGCTCGCCATACGTTGCATAAATTCTTTTGTCAAAAAATCTAACTCCGATTGAGCGTCAGGAATACAAATTTTTGCTTGAAATAAACTAGTTCTGATGGCGTCTCTAGTACCATAATACTTATATATATTACATCAATAGCTTCTAAGTGGAGTTCGCATCACCAGCCTATACTCCAGACACGATTATTTACGATGATATTGTTAGCGCAATACACGGTAGCACACGGCGCGGGAGCCGGGAGCGCTCGTGCTGACGGGCGTCACCATGTCTGGCCCCGCAGCGCCCACCAATCGCCACATCGCATCACTCAGACTGTTTTATCGTCGGCCGTAGTAAGCCGTCATCGCCACGAAACCGACATCTTTCAAAAATGTACGAGAATTCGTTTGAACCATACGGCGGCACCCAACGTACCTATTATTTTTTAATCTACGACCAAAGCCCATCAGTTACCCGTTCACTGGCGGCATCACTGAACCCACATGATCCCTATTTCCGTCTCGTCTTTTCTCCAGAAATACGAGTCGGTCGTTTACTCTATATTTCTTTTATATTTTTCGCACACTATCGACTCATTGCGTCAGTTTCAAAAAAGAAAAGCAATTGAGAGCAACCACATTTATACTTAAAGAAATGAACCTCTTCTACTCAAGAAATGTTTTCTGATTCCAAATTATTTAGCACGCTACCTACGGAAGCTTTCTTATTTATTTTGGGCGAATAGTAAGTTTGAGGAATCTAGTTTGTATCGACATACTAGCAACATAAAAATAATTTATGAGCCAAAACGTTTAGTCTAACAATGAAAAAGAAATACTTAGCATAATTTAGAATTAGAAAGCTGCGTAACTAATGCAGATATTTTTTATTATTAATCCTAAAATAAATGATACAAATAAATCCCACGTAAACGCAAGTTACTAAATTAAATGGCGCTAATTATTGAATCCAGTTCAGAGCCAAGCGTGCACACGGTCTTATCTTGAGATAAATCGCAACAATAATTGGCGCAATGTAGACATCGTCACAACACGCGAAGGAAACCCTACATAAATATTATGTGCGAGGTCTTTTCAATACAGTTAGTGTTGTATATGATTAGCAATAGGTACCAGACTCGAGTAGACTCCTATTTCTAAATTTAGTAACCGATGGGGTTTATTCCACTTTTGAGCAAGACAGCAAGACGCAAGACAACGATCATGTAGGACGGTTAACACCACAATGTCAGATATTGAGCTATATATATATATATAAGGGAGAAATCACTGAACTGGAAAGACTAACATTTGTTTTTCTTAACATTTGTTTAAACACACTTTTAAATAAACCAAAATTTCTACAAGATGGTTTGACACAAGATGTTACTTTGCCATTTTTGGATGGCTAACAACTTTCCTTTAATTTGCTATCTTAATATACTATAATCTCTAAAATACGACTGTAGCGCTTTTTTCATTTAGACAGTTTTATGTGGAAGGCAGTGACGTTTCAGCTGTTGTCAAACGGTTTTCTAAAAGGAACCAAGAAACGAGTACTAGCGAACGATTTTCGTCTATGTTGTTTGGCCTATAAGAATTATAATAAAGATGGGCACCGCAGTGACGTTGATATAAACCGGTGAAAGAGTGGACATCGTGGGTGATTGCAGAACATCGTGCGCACGAGTCGTGCGGCCGACATGGCTGCGCGCGTCGCGTTGGCACGCTTCCAACACTTATTTATTTATCCCGCTCCAGTTTATTTATTTACATCGATTAATATGTAGAATTGCTACTGATTTTTGTTTTAAATGTAGTCATCAAAGGAAACGTTGTGGCACTTGAAGACGTAACCTGTATTCTATTTTCACTTTGTCTTGAGTGAACCTCTGAGTTGTACGTTTTGTTAAATCTCTACGGTAGATTTGTTGAGTCCAATTATTGAACATCTCGGGCATGGATGAACTAGTCCATGGTCTCGGGAAACCAAAAATAAGCTCGGAAAATAGATTCTGTGTCTCACTGCTTCTGTGTATAACACGCAACTTGTGGGAACTTGCCATGAAGTTCTTATACATACATTTACAGTTGTATTTGTACAATGTGTGTGTAACACGTGCTAAGACGCATGGCAGTTTCGTGATCCGATATAAAAAAAATCTTAATGAATATGTATATCATGTACCTACATAATATATAATAAGTGTCAAAAGGTTTCTCAAAGATAGCACTCATTCTCATATAAAGTACGATTATAATGTCCGGATATGGCGCGTATTCATTGTTTATTTTGATGTATGTACCCTATATACTTTTACTTTTACTGTTTTTTTTATATGTACCCTTTCCAAGCCAAATAGGACCATTAGGGTCGAACATATTTAACCCTACCAATTGTCTTTGGCAGACCACTGGTCAGCCATCACGCCTGCGTTCGTACATTTATTGTTCTATTTTTGATCTTCAAGAAAAACAGGGTATACTTTGATGCAGTGGCGTGCACAGAGGGTAGGCAAAAAAATGTATTCGGTTTGTTTCACCTATTTTAAGTATGTTATTATACCATTTCAAATATACATAAGCTAGCAAATACTATAGGCATATTAGTTTGTATTTGAAAACATTAATAAGTTTATTCAGCGGCTCCATACTGACAAAAATACTTTGCCTACCCTAGGATTTCTCTAAACAGTCTTAATTTTAAAAATCTTAGTTTGTACATGAATGTTGGTAATATTGGTAAATTTAAGGATATTTGTGCTCAAACACGAATAAATAGCATAAAGCATAAACAACTCGCAGATATTTTTGCCGGCTTTCAGTGCACGCCACTGCTTTGATGGAACATCTAAAAAAGCATTGAATGAATTTGGATTAAATACTAGCGCTGTCTCAGCTATACTTAAGTTATTATTAATACTAGTCAAATCAACGTTCCTTTTCTGCCTAACTATTTTGACTCGTGTTTCATTTGAGTATGAAATTAATTAACTATATTATACCATGGTTTTGGAGCGATACTCATGAATTGCACACACGTTATGTTATTAAGAGTATAAGAGTAATCACGGTTGCGCGATCCGTATGGTGGTTTCACAGCTTTGGTCTTACTGTAGTAGTGTAGTATAAAGACTTTTGGACTCACCAATGGTATTGCTGAAGCGGCCCGCATTCCTTAAGTAAGAGAACAGCTCCCCACCGCACACGTAGTCGAATAACATGTAGATGCACGAGTCGTCATGCGTCCACCACCGTCTGTAATACAACTCTCATTCACTTCTCTATTTAAAACGAGAACGCCACATCCGAACGGCTGTGGCAAAGTAGCAATAGAATCAAAACCACTAATTGTATTCATGGATTCCTATTTTTCGGGCTCTTAATATGTCTGTTGTTTGAAATTCTGGTAATCTCCCACCCATACTCCACATTGCTTTACTCGGTTCTCTGTCGGTCTAGCGTACCTGCCAGTTCTCTAATATTTTTTGAGGCGGGTTAAAATGTCGGATTGCTTTCTATATCAATAAAGTTGCCAAAATAATAGAATAATATAGTGAATTATCAAAACCCCTGACATGTCCTGTCGTGCAGTCGACTACAGAACAGCGGATGACCACTTGGTAACACCTTATAAATATTTTATCTTTTTAACCGACTTCAAAAAGGAGGAGGTTCTCAATTCGTCTGTATATATATATTTTTATTTTCTTATAAAGAAGAAACTGTTTTCATTGTAAATTAGAGCAATGTGCTAAATATTGTAGTTTCACTGTTTATCCTAGTCATAACTCAAGATATGGTTTAAGAAACAGTCCATGACTATGCAGCATTACAATTTACGTGCTATGCACAAACAAACTGTTCATAAATCGGTTGATCTTAAGTTCGACTGATAAAAAGCGATACGCTGATGTTTTCCAGACGGTAGGGCACAAGCTGATATATGTACAATATTATAATGTATGTTGGCTTGAAAGACTCGCACTTGGCACGATTTCGACCTCTACAATTCACTCGTCAAGACGAGATACATCAAAAAGTACCTACAATGTCAATGGATTTAATAAACGAGATTATTTTTAATACATTTACACATTGTTACGTAGACGATCGCTACTAATAAATCAAACTTTTTTTACTGCTAGTCAAAAGTAATTGCGTAAGAAATCTGAGCTGAACATCTGAGTGTGGCCAAAAGCTTCTGCCTTGCTGGATGCACGACCAGCCCATAATAATTGTTTCTTCGAATGCTTTGAATGAAAACATTCCTGAACATTAACAGAAAGGTCGGGTAATATCATAATTGCACAATTAAATTATATTTAACTCCGGTTAAGTAGACAATAAAAACTTTAACGATCGTTATAACGCTGACCTACAAATAAATCCATTACACACGACACATTACACTTAACGTTTACTGCAGATTTGACAATGATATTACTGTTTTTGATAATGGTCCCGGCCATGCACTGGAAAGCGGAATATTTTGGGTGAAAACAGAGGTAAATTAACATTGGCTGAATGCCGACAGTGTTGTTGTATTTGACAAACGTCACATACACCTAAAGCGTTTAATTAAACGTCAGTTTAAATAGTAAACATCGTTGTTATGATACCGTATAAATATAACGATACCCTTTAGACATCACCACTGAGACTCGTTGGATAAACACCAAGAATATTAATTGCACCGATGATGGACGGAGACACAGAGATTTCTCTTTGAAAATGATGTACTTACAAGTTGACTACGAACGGATGATTGATCTCGGCGAGGATGTTCTTCTCGTTCATGACGTGGTCGACTTGCTTTAGGCGGATGACGTCGGCCATGGACAGTATCTTCATAGCGAGATACTCGTCGGCTGCTTTGTCGCGACATAAACACACGCGGCCGAATGTGCCGGTACCTGGAACAATCACAAGATTATAAATACATGTTTACATCTTCGTATAAAGTTACATATTACACGAGAAAATCCAAGGGAACTTTTAACAATTGACAAGTTTCGAGAAATATACAAGGGGGTAAAAAAAACAGAAAAATAACATGAATTCGAGACTAAATAGGCAGTAGAACTTTCAGGATTAATTAAGCAAATGTTTCCTCCTTCCTGCCTACTATGAAGTTATTCAAAGATCAGCAAAATTTTCAAGCGCTACCAGATTGTCCAATGTCAGAAGTGCGACGCATGTAACATTTATATTACTTGACACTGGCGAAATCATCAGTAATTGAGAAGCTATAATTTTGTAGAAGAACAAGATTTAGGTTACTTATACAGAATTAATTTGCTAATAATTATAGCCATATATTTTGATAGGGTTTCTCCTGTAAATAAAATCTATTTTAAAAAAATTGAACCGACTTCAATATCACTGAAAAGTATAAAAGAATTTAAATATTATAGAAGTTGGTTTAAGCGTACCTACTGTGTATAATTGGCACCAACTTCAATAATAATTAAATTATTTTATACTTTTTAGTGATATTTTCATAAATAATGATTGAACCATCGAAGACGGTAAAATGATCTAGGTAGGTTATGATCACATTATCGTCTACATAGTTTTACATAATTCATGTTACTTCAGAAAAAAATATCCGGTCGTAATGAAACTTGCATGGAATCATCATAGTAGTTTACTCTCTCGAATAAAAAAAGAATCATCGAAATCGGTTTATATTTGTCAGAGTAATGTAATGGAGAACATCAGTTTTATGGTTTTTACCAGATAAATTCCCCCACATCGTTCATGGTCCTCCAGTAAGTTCTTATCCGGTTTTGATAAAATTCATACAGATTCAATACAATGGTTTCTTCTTTCGAATAAAAAAAGAATCATTGAAATTTGTAAATATTTGCCAGAGTTATGACCATTTTTGTCCTTAAAAAGCGACATAAAGTCATCTATATAGGCTTTCCTGCAGCTTTCCTGCACAGTTACCATTCTTGTTTTCTCAGGAACTACTAATTACTAAGCAATATTTTTTTTATGGGACCCAATCAATGGATTGAAGAATGGATGGAAGAAAGATTTTTTCAAATCGGTTCATAATTGCCACAGCTATGCGCGAACATACATAATATATATATATATATATATATATATATACAGACGAATTGAGAACCTCCTCCTTTTTTGAAGTCGGTTAAAAAAAGAATCTTTGAAATTGGTAAATATTTGCCAGAGTTATGACCATTTTTGTCCGTAAACAGCGACATAAAGTCATCTATATAGGCATTCCTGCAGTTCTCCTGCGCAGTCACCATTCTTGTTTTTTCTGGAAATACTTATTCGTAAGCAATTTTTTTTATGGGACCCAATTAACGGATTAAAGAATGGATGGAAGAAAGATTTTTTCAAATCGGTTCATAATTGCCAGAGTTATGCGCGAACATACATAGAAAATATATATATATACAGACGAATTGAGAACCTCCTCCTTTTTTGAAGTCGGTTAAAAATTGCTTATATCGATTTGTACATTTTATGATTTAGATCTAAGCTTATATTGTAAATATATTTTTGGTGTACAATAAAGTAGAAGAGAGAAAGATGATTCCATTCTATAATATCGAAGACGTAGGTTTTTTACATCACGCTAAACAACTATTATTTTACCACTTATACTAATCTCAACGCCAATACCGCCATACGAATTGAGTATGAATAAACCATACGGCGACACCGCTTAAGCCGTAAGAAATTTGTATTTTTATTTGCTTAGAATCATCGATATACTATCTAAACTATTTATTATATATCGATGCTTAGAATACACTAATTCATGTACATCCCTCTGAGATTTCCTTATTTAAAGAGAACCAATTTCACCAACACTTGTATTTTGACGAAAACAATTCTAGGTACTGATTCAATTAAATAAATGATTCACCCTGCTAGAATCTCGGCTGAATTTCAGAGGTTGTTATCGACATACCGTAATTGGTTTAAGTGCGTTTGCATCAGTAAACAAGTTCAAAAATATAGCCTTGCAAATTAAAGTGCTTGCTTTTAAAGATTCCGTCAAGTTGCGTCACCATTGTTTTTCATATGGAACTGTAAATATCAAGAACTCATATTCTGCCGAAAGCTAGTCGGATATACTAGAAAGTCGATTTCTATTTGATAATGATTTGATATAGGAATCGCTATTCAAAGAACTTTTGCTCGTCAGGATATTTAATTTTTAATCCAAATTTGCCCTTGCCAATCGTTCTTTCTGTTATTATTTCATCATTAACACATAAAACTACAAAAACATCCAATCTATTAAAAGATAATCTAAAGACGTTTATAAGTGTTCAAATGGTTGTATAACACAGTTTTATGAAAAGCTCCTGCTTGTTCGATATACGTTGACAACGCTTTGCTCCGTTCCCGGTACGGAACTAATTGACCTCATTGTAATATTAACTAAGTAAATGCTAGTGGGATGCAATTAGTAGTGTAATTTATGATCATAACTAATATGACCTGAAGATTGCACCCACAGTTTCTAGCATAACATGATAGGAATACATTTTATGCCTCGTTATCTTTATCCCATCAATGTAATGATGAAAAACTATCAATGGGTTTAGGTGTATGTAACTATCTTTTTTGACAATAATTAAGATTTTGTATGAAAGGTCTATTGTTAATAATGTAATGGTTTCTTTATCTCTTGCAGTTTAAATTGTGGTTGTTAGTATCATCAGCTGTAGAGAAAGGCATAACTCTTAAATATTTTTTTAACCTTCTATAATTATGTTTATCACTCATAATGTAAGCTAGCTTATTCATTTATATTTCCACAAAATACGATAATATCATTGGATATACGTAACAATTACGTCATAAATTTTAAACTCTTCTTTGTAGACATATGTATATAACTTGCAAAATATAATATATTCAAGCCACTTCAAAGTCATTCATGGCGACCTACGCAAAGATCAGAACACGAGGCTATTGAACTTCTTTAGTTTGAATACAATAATAGCTAGAGCTGTAAGCTCCAGGCAGGAATACAATCACCTTTCTAAATAATCAATAAGTACATATTTATAAATAAATCACATTCGCACTTCAATAATATAAAAATGTTAACTTATTAACTCAAAAGTTTTCTTCGTTTCAGATAGATATACCCCTACCCTTATATCTCGTACGAGATATTATTTATTAAAGACGCTTGTCAACATGTAATCATTTTATAATATCTTAAGTTTTCATTTAAAATAAATTGGCGAAAAATATACATTTTTCGGCTTCTATAATCCCTTGACGTTACCGACAGACCAGACGCTTAGTTTTTCAGCAAAATATGTATTACAAAAGCTCTTCAGCACTTATTATTAATTAACGATGAGTTGGCGTTTATGGGTTTAGTCTGGCCAGTCTGGTGAAGCACGTCATGCATCTAATAAACTTAAGGTAAATTGTAGTTATAGCCGCATTGCGATGTTTGTAACGTAGTGAAAAATCTTAATCTTATGTGTTTGCATTATAAATTTGGCAACAGTAAAGCCGCGTCCTAACTTTTACTTTCTTTTTGTTACCGTCAATATGTATTACCGATTCGATTGTCTTAATCCGCATCATAGAACCCAACGAAGCTGCCACCGATTTGATATAAAAGCATGATATATTATAATTTTATACCATACTTTCGCGAGATTAGGATGCAGACAAATGAATGATTGTAATTTAGTGGCAGTGTCGTAGCCCCTAATACTTTCACTAAAACTGATGAAGTCATGCGATTTACTATAGATATTTTCAAAATAGGTATTCCCCAGTATTCTAGAAATCATTCATCATTTGCATCCAAAAGACGTCCACTGCTGAACAAAGGCCTCCCTCAACGGAAGGGAGGGGTTGCCATAATCCCCACGCTTGGCAGGCGGCTTGGGGATCGCAAGGTAGAATAAGATAAATCCAAAAGAAAGTCGCTACTGCCCGTCTTCCTGTTCTCGCTTAGAGGAGGAGAGGAGATTGGTCTGCATTGTCCTAGCCAGTAAGAACAACTACATAAAGTTCTTGCTCCCCACGGGATTTGAACCCGCGACCTCCGATTTACAAAGCAAGCGGTTTCCCACTGCGCCACGTAGTTTACAATATACATACCAATCTAACGTTACAAACATCTACTACTCGTATTGTAACTATTTAAATCTTAGTTCGCAGAAGGACAGTTGCTCATGCGTTAGATAAGTGCACGGCGATAATCATTAGTCATGATAGAAATAGGCGCCCTAGTAAGAGATACAAATTATAGACCCACGAGTTTACTATTTAGGTCAGAAGGCCGGCAGGGCTTGAATGCTGTGTATAATTTGCGCAACACCGGTTAATACGTGCAGTGACGTCGGCTTCTTTGAGTTTCCACACACTTTATTTTCTGCTATCTCTTGCGCAAGCAGGAGGAGGTCGACCCCTCGGGAAATAGGCGCAGAAGCTATAAAATGATCGTTGGCCTTAGGGAAACGTACCACACGGCCGTCGTGCTGAAAAACATTTTATAATATCGACTCTTCAAAAACATCGTAAGCGTGAAAATAAAAATAATGTCTTAGAAAATAAACAGTCTGATGAGATCATGTGTACCCTTGACCCAACTAGGTATATGTTACAGAGGTAGTCTTAAGACATCATTTAAAATATAACACGCCTTTTTATTACAAAATTTATTACGGAGTGCGGAAAGAGTCTCCGCGAATTCACCTGGCACGCTAGGACAATCTGTCCCAGAAGAACCTGCTGGTTAACCAATCCTTACACTACAAAATAGAATATCTCTAGATATAGTTACTTTACGTTGACTGATTACCACCGCTAAATTAAACTTATTGTATTCTATACATATTTTATAAAGATATATTAATTTTATTGTTTGAGTATAGAATAGCCATGTACTTGAACCTGAATCATATCAATGTAAATTATTATCTCAAAACATAATGATCTTGTCACATTTATCTAAACATTCTGATCCATCTATATCTTAACTTCTCTGATATTATCAAGACACCTACAATATTATTACGATACTGGGAATGTATCACTTGATGCGGGCATAGACAGTATATTTAACTTGAGATAATTAGGGTTTCCGACCCTACTGTAATAGCGGTTTGAAAACTATATAATTAAAGAAAATATAGTAAGCTAACCTGCTATGTTTTATCATTTTAAAATATTTAAACGCAAGTAACAAGAAACTTATTCATGTTAATAAAAAACGCAGTAATCTTGTTCTGCAACATAGAAAATGCAATCCATAAAGGTTTCCATAAAAATCTGGTAATCTTCAAAGCAAAAAAAGAAGTATATTATGTACTTATGTGACTAGTTAGACTAGAACTTAATATATACCTACATCCTAAAACTGGACCTAGTCACAGTCTTTGAAATGGATCTCTCCCTTGACAGCGTAGTGCTATGCTGACTAGGGATGCGGTGTGGGTAGCGATGGCCGCCTTCTGTGAGACAGTAATGTCCCAGAAGGAGACCGCCGAGGGGGAACGCGAACGCGCTAACTGAGTACGGAGGCAACTCCGAGGAGGACGGCGGCGAGGTTGCGACCCGCGTTGCCGTGAGCACCGTGTGTGGTTCCCGGGGGCTACAATGCGCCCCCCGCCGACGGAGAGTACACATCGGAGAGCCCGGGTGTCCTCTCTCATGTGCCGATGCGCAGGTTTTAGTGGGTAAGAATCCCACATACCCTGTTGAGCCCCACTGCTCCCTTTTGAAGGTATCCCCGCGAAAAAAGGATCATAAATTTAACACTGACTACTTGGCACCGACTTCAATAATAAGTATATTAATCACTTAAGAATATTAAGTTTTTTCGTAAGTCAGTTATCTCTATTTTTAAAGCTACTGCTTGCGTATTGTTAGTAGTAACTACTAACAATACGCAATAATTGTTCTCTAATTAAATTTGAACTAATAACCCCTTCGTGAAACCATAGAATAATAAATGGTTGAGAGTTGAGAGCCTTTTATTTCGTTGTTTAAAGTAAAATTAGAAATTCAGTTATTCAAATGGCCAGCGTTTTAGAATGTGAACCCATTTAAACCCATTCTTGTAAAGCACGTTGCTATAACTTTAGGGTCGTCGTTTATATTTCTGGGGAACGTGAGCGTAACTTTCTATTGTATCTTTACAACCCTTTATAATAATTACTAATGTTTTAGTTTATTAATTCCATATTCGATAAGGGTTATGGCTAGGTATAGTATCAAAGGATTATGATCAAAGGAGTACTAAATATAACGCACTTAACCTAGAATAAGTACCTAATTACAAGTATTAGTAACGAATATAAAATTAGAACTTATATAAATGTATACTATTCTCGTATATAATTATAGCAACACACGTACCTACCTACTACAAATGATATCTACCTATATGATGAATAGGTAAGTTAGCACCGATAAAGGCTTGTTTAGTCTTAAATACAATTGACGATTTGACGAACTATTCTTGGATTAACCCTTTAAGGCAAAGCTTATTTTATTGCATACTAGCTGACCCACGCAGCTCCGCCTGCGCTATTTTTACGTTAACTAAACTTTTAATAACAGACATTCGCATCGAATACATAACCTCCTGTTTTATAGTCGGTTAAAAACTGGGACCCACTTTTTACTTGCTCTCCGAAGCACGGACCCGTTTAGTTCAAAAGGCGTTAAACGGTCACCCATCTATTTAATGAGCTTACCTAACGTTGCTTAACCCGATCGATTACAAAACCTTGATAACAACTCTCTATGAGTGTTCCCTTACTAATATTTATTATATTATAAAGAAAAATTGATAAAATCTGACCAAGCGTATAACCAAGTACCCGTTTTGACTTTAATCGCCTCTCCCTAAAGAACCGTGCTAGATTACGGGATAAAAAGTATCCTATGTCCTACCTCGTAGTAAGATCTCAAATCATGCCAAGTTTCATTTGAATCCATTCAGTAGTTTCGGCGTGATGCTCAGCCGTGATACAGACAGACAGACAGACAGACAAAAATTAAAAAAATTACATTTTCTGCCTCAGTATCGGTTATAGAATGCCCTCCAAACCCTCCTGACCCCATGACGGTCCTATTGGACCGGGATGCGCCGACCCCTCCCCGACAACTGTATGCTACACTAGCTATCAGACACCGGTCGTACGTATGCGACCGCAACGACGTGCATCACCCCACTGAGTTTCTTGCCGGTTCTTCTCAGTGGGGGCGCGTTGTGAACCGGTGGTAAACTTAGCCCTCTCTTAAGCGACAGCCCAAGCCGAGGCCGTGCCTCCCTGAGGTGCCCTTGTGCTCGTTGCTACTTCTGCCGTAAAGGCTAGAGCGCTTCAAGCGCTCGCCTCCTATTGTCCGGTGAAGCTGCAATAGCCATCTGCGGTTAACAGCGTCTATCATTCCCTAAAAAAAAAAAAAAAAAAAAATGCCCTCCAAATATAATTTTCAAAATATCTTCAATGTACAGAGTTGGACCTGTTACAGTTTTATTATAAGTATAGATATAGATATCATAATCACTGTTCCATAATAAAATATTTAAATTTATGTACTTATAGAAATATGTTACTGTGTCTATCTGCAGCAGCCGGAAGACGTCCACTGCTGAACAAAGACCTTCCCCTTGGATGGGACGGGTTGCCATAATCCCCACGCTCGGCAGGCGGCTTGGGGATCGCAGTTGGTATCATCAACATCATCAGCCGGAAGACGTCCACTGCTGAACATAGGCCTCCCCTTAGAACGCCACAATGAACGTCAATTGGCTATTTGCATCCATCGGTTACCTGCGACGCGCACAATGTCGTCTGTTCACCTAGTGGGAGGCCTGCCAATGCTGCGTCTGCGCAGTAGGTATAGGTGGTAGGTAATCCAATAGAAAGAAAGACGCTGCTGGCCCGTCTTCTTGGTTTACCTTAGTCGCCTCTTACCGACACCCAGCGGGAGGAGACGAATGGGTGCTATTCTTACCCGGACACCCCACGGGGTTTAACTGTCTCTGTGTATCGGGGTCCTTATTTATTCTACCACTTGAGAATGAATAAAGACATAAATAAAAAATCAAATACATATTTATAGTAAAATGTAGATTTTAGCAATAGTGCTACAACCGGCATATGAATTGGGGTCATATCATCTGAATTCGCCATTAATATAACACTTTATCACACTAGTTTATTAAACCTAATATTCATAAATATGCAAAAAGGATAAAAATGTTTGAACGAATATTAATATGCGTACCTACTAATATTATCTTTTAGACATGTTGAAAAATTTCACAATTTCTACTAACTTCTAAACAGCTTTAGTTTAGCTACACTTTCACATCGTAAATGTTTACTGCTTTGATTGAAATCGGTTACATATCATGTTACGCACGCATAATAATGACGGTAATACAATAATCATGTTTACAAAACTCAAAATTATGATAAACTAGGTACTTATCTCTCTGTTTCATCTTTTAAAGTAGGAGTAAGCTTCCATACATTGATAACTTTTACCTATAATAATCATATGCCAGAATTTAGTCCAATGAATACATAGGTAACTATTACAATTGGAACTCTACAAAATTATTTCAGAATATTTCCAGATGTGAAAATAACAGAAAATTCACACCTCTTTAATAATATAATGTAGGTTAAAGTTCGTGATTGCCTTTCTCTCACTTCACGACTACGGCATGGTTAAAAAAGATAGGTAGGAATCATAAAACAAATATTAATAAATGGCATTAAATTATCCCAACTGGCACAGACAAACGTCTTTTGTCTTACATAAAGCTCCTATAATAAATCTATTACGTCTAACTCTATGATCCGTGAAGGGCATATTATTGCTGCTAATTTATTCGCTAGTAGCCACGTCTGACCACTTTCACTGCGCATAACGCACGCCGACGTCACATTTACTAGCCTAATGATGCTAAATAGGTGATTTATTTTACTCGACTCCTAAAAGTAACTTTCCACGCCCACGTCACAACTCACATATCCACTAGCCATGCACTGACGGGAGCTTTAGATTCATTCGGACTGACTGGCACATGTTTGTAAAAAAACTGATTTGGCTCCAGCGCCGGGATCACTCGAAAATAGACGTGATTTCACCAAATTAATAAAGTTTCGGTTTGAGCGAGCACGACAAATTGATATACCGCCGTGTTGGGTAGACTTTGATAAAAGTGTAACGGGTTGCCGTCGTATATACAAAGATTGCGTAAGCAATGATGGATATATTACAGGTGCAATGTAGATTAATGTTAGGCACATACAGACGAACGGCCGCGGCACGGTGTTGGCAGTGATAGTCGTGATTGATGATATAACCGGCCGACGATATCAACAGTTCAAGGGAGCTCAAAGTGAATGTTGATGTATCATTGCTCATTAGTTTATTTTCATATAATACATTTTATAGTAAGGTGTGCAAACTTTATATTAAAACCCACTTTATTATTAAAAATAAGTAAATACTATCGCGGACACGAACGGTCTACCAGTTTTCAATAAAAATAGTTTGAATGGCCTTACGCACGTTTACTCCGCCCGCACGTATCAAAATACGTGCCAAAGGACCGACTTAAGTCCGCTTATAACCGCGAGTCTAACGTAGTTACGAGAATAAATCCTAGTAAGTATAGCACTTTTAGTAAATGGATTTAAAGACTTCAAAATGAAACTTGTATAGAACAGTGAATAAGGATACTTGTTAGAACAAGGGGTACCTACCTACCGTCCGTAAATAAAGGGAACTAAAGCATTTCCCCTATCTTCCCACACACACGCCATTAGACGTTTCACTCCTAACTTGTTGACTCTATAACTTTCACACGTAATGATACTGAACTGATTATTGATATCTTCCCCCTATTTCTACACATGTTTTTATACCTAATCGATTCTCTTATCGGTTAATTATTTAGACCTTGCCCTTTAAAACTTTCTAATATTTAAATTAAACTACTTTCTAATTATATTTTTACACTGATAGTAATCGCTATGCCTGCTAATGGCAGTGGCATCGCTCACCGGCGACATAGAATACATTTTAGAATTTAATAATTATTCTAAATTTATAGATTTTCACACACTATCCAAATGAATCCTTATTTATGTAACGGGGTGGAGACGGTAGGGTCTCCGTTGGAAGGTGATTAATTGAATTACCAGAGTAATCAGACTTGACGGGCCCGTTGGTCTAGTGGTTAGAGACCCTGTCCGCTAACCGATGGGTCGTGGGTTCGATTCCCACCAAGTGTCTGGGTGTTATTTATCTATTTAAGTACCGTGAAACATGCCAACTTTGCCCACTTTTATCAAATAATTACAATTTTATTATGTTTTTTCTATGGACACGTAAGAATTTTCTGTCATCAGATACAACTGTGAGATAATGTGCATGTATTAGTATAGCTAAATTGACTATTATTCAACATTTAATTCAATATTTATTCGATTTTGTTGGCGGGCGAAGTTATCTGGACTTTTGGTCTACTTTGCTCACATTGATTTTTGACACAAATATGGCCTATAAGCAGATGACATAAAAACCAGTAATTTTGGTAAAAATGGCGTTTACTTTAGAAATTTAATCTATACAATGAAAAGTTTCTTACAAAAATGACTGGGCAAAGTTAACCTGACATTTTTTATATTTTTCATACAATCCACATTTCACATTTTAAAAGTGCTAGGGTTGGCACTTGGAAAAAATTCTGATTTATTTTCCTTTCTGTTCGTCTTGGGATACCAAGTTGCCGTTGTCTAGTGAATAAATTTGGCCTGATTCCACTGATTCGCATGCAAGTTTTAACATTTCTTCAGTGTAGTTTTTATATAACCTGGATCCAATTATTAGTCTTGACTTACTCTGTCTAAGTTGAGATTTATGTGTATTTTTATGGAACAAACAATAATATACTAAAAAGAATACTTAAATATGTGGACACATCTCACACGGCCGTTTGTCCTCAACCTAAGCACCAGACAGCTAATATATATACAATATACATAGCATACATACATATTGGCGGGCCCGTTGGTCTAGTGGTTAGTGACCCTGTCCGCTAACCGATGGGTCGTGGGTTCGATTCCCACCAAGTGTTTGGATGTTATTTATCTATTTAAGTATGTATTTACAAAAAAAAATGTATATAAGTATTAGCACCAGTTGTCTGGTTTCCATAGTACAGGCTCTGCCTAGTTTGGGATCAGATGACCGTGTGTGGATTGTCCCAAGATATTATTATTATATTTACATAGAAATAACATCCAGACACAAGACAAACACACGTGTTCATCACATGAATGCTTGCGCTTGCCTGTTTATGGTAGACAGGCATAATACAAACAAGGCTAAGAGGCCCACCAGCATGAGAATTATAAAAAAGTTCAAATAATAAGGTACTGTGGAGCAGGTACTCACGCAGCTGTACCCAATAACTAATGTCAACTTTGACTTTTTTCTAATATCATCTACTTAAATCTATACTTATAATAAAACTGTAACAGGTCCAATTCTGTACATTGAAGATATTTTGAAAATTACATTTGGAGGGCATTCTATAACCGATACTGAGGCCGAAAATGTAATTTTTTTAATTTTTGTATGTCTGTCTGTCTGTCTGTCTGTATCTCGGCTGAGCATCACGCCGAAACTACTGGATGGATTGAAACGAAACTTGGCATGATTTGAGATCTTACTACGAGGTAGGACATGGGATACTTTTTATCCCGTAATCTAGCACGGTTCTTTTGGGAGAGAGGATTAAAGTCAAAATGGGTACTTGGTTATACGCTTGGTCCGATTTTATCATTTTTTCTTTATAATTATAATAAATATTTGTAAGGGAACACTCATAGACAGTTGTTAACAATTTTTGGAAATCGATCAGGTTAAGCAACGTTAGCTAAGGTCATTAAATATATGAGTGACCGTTTAACGCCATTTGAACTAAATGTTTCCGTGCTTTGGAGGGCAAGTACAAAGTGGGTCTAAGTTTTTAACCGACTTTAAAAAAGGAGGTTTTGTATTCTATGCGAATGTATATTATTGAAAGTTTAGTAAACGTAAACACAGCGCGGGCGGAGCTGCGTGGGTCAGCTAGTACCTAATATATGTTTAAAATTTAATAAATAAGCTCAGCGGAATCCATAAATAAAAAAAATAAAAAAAAAAACAATCGTTCGTATTGAGCCAACCCTAAGCTTATTTTGATGGCGGGCAATGTTGACAATCGTAGGTTGGAACATTACCAGATAACTTTGCCCACCATCATAACTTTAGCTTTAAAAGACCTTGGAAAATGACACTAGCATTAATAAACTCTATAAATAATTTATTATCACATGATATAAATTAAGATTGCCTGTGTTTTCACCATCTCGCAGAATTTACTTAATAAAATTCACTAAAATTTGCCCGCAAAAACACGCATCTCACTCGACGAGTTCCAACAAGGTACTAAACAAAGTTAGCAGCAAATGGGATAGCCAGCGTTGCCATACATATAACCTATTTCTCACCAAAGTCAATGAACGTTGCCTTAATATTAAGATACGTTTGCACATCAAAGATATGCTTATAAATGGTTTTTCGGGCAAAGATTTCCTTGAGGGCAATGATGGCATATTTCACGGTATGTATTTACAAAAAAAAAATGTATATAAGTATTAGTATCAGTTGTCTGGTTTCCATAGTACAGGCTCTGCCTAGTTTGGGATCAGATGACCGTGTGTGGAAAAAAAAAAACTGAACAATGACAGCCGAAACCCCAACAATTAATGGCCAGGCCATCACCTTCCACCGAAGACCCAACCGACCAAGGCCCTATGGCCTCCAGAGCAAAGGACATAAATATATAGCTGGAACTTAGGGCTATCCAAATAATAATTATATCCTAAACATTCCACATATGATCATCTGATCCATAACTAGGTAGAGCCTGTACTAAGGTAAACAGACAGACATTTTTTTTTAAATACATACTTATATGGATAAAGTAACACAGAGACATAAGGTGAAAATCGAATCCACGAACTATTGGCGACCAGGCTGCCCAACCCACAAACTATTGGCGACCAGGTAGACCAACAATCCCGTCAAATGATGATGAAAAAATTGATTGAAGACCTTGTCCTAGCAAAGGCGCAGTGCCTTCGGAGTCGCTGGACGTTCGAGGTGTGGGCCCTTTGAACGTCCATTGAGCACGGCGGCGACTCCGAGGAGGACGGCGCCGGGGTTGCGACCCCCGTCCCCGTGAGCACCGTGACTGGTTCCCGGGGGGCTACAATGCGCCCCCCGGCGGCGGGCTCAAAGGCAAGGCACTGAGGGGCCCCTGGTGCAGATCCCACCGGAGAGCCCTGGGGTCCCCCCTCTCATGTGCCGATGCGACAGCCGCGGGGGTTTTAGTGGGTAAGAATCCCACATACCCCGGTCGAGCCCCACAGCTTCCGGGTATCTTTGGAAGATTTCCCCGCGTCAAAAAAAAAAAAAAGAGCAAAGGCGCAGTGAAGCGTTTTTTTTTTTTAGGACTGTTGGCCGCAGATGGCCATTACAGCTTCACCGGACAATAGGAGGCGAGCGCTTATAACACTCTAGCCTTAACGGTAGAAGTAGCGACGAGCTCAAGGGCACCACCGGCAGGCACGGCCTCAACGCAGTGAGGCGGTACCTGCATCCTACATCTTAGTTACTCATGATTATGACAATGAAATCGTAAGGCCTTTGATACTTTCGCATTACTTCAAAGTCAGAATACCGGATGTCCAACCAGAACGAGCTCGTATGGGTGAGTAAAATTGTCAAATAGGTGATTTGACTCTTACATTAGTAAAGTCAAAGCTTTGACTATTATCTCTGCGTACTGCATTGCACCTGCTAAGGTATTTCATTTCATTACTGTTGTTTGAACTGTGAAATGGTTTTTCCACTCGTTGGAAAAGTCCCAGCTATTCATGTTATCCGTACCCCACGCATAAATATGTCAAAATGTATGTTATTTAACTAGCAACGTAGTGATGAGACAGGCGCAAAACGTTCTTCTAATAAGCCACGCCTTTCTATAGAACGCTGCACTGCATTCAACTGCCACTCAAGACATTAGTTACCTAGTAAGTCTCTTGAGCTCAGTAATTTCAACGGCTACAGTGCTTGCTATTCACACCTAACCACAGCAACGTTATGCGCGCTGTCCTATAGCCCTGGCTCGCGCGATGATGCGTTGCGTCCGACGAAAATGATCGTACGACCGTGCGTTAAATCATACTGGTAACAAATTAATGTCCTATTGAAGGTCGATGATGCGATGCGACCGAATGCGGTTTCATCGCACGATGAAATCGCATCGCATCATCGCGTGAGCGATGGCAATAGGACAGCGCCTTATACATTGCGGTTTGGCAGCGGAATGTCTGATACTTCGTTGATACCTACCCTTTGTTTTTTGTTTTCGCGGAGGAATCCTTCGAAATTTCCCCGGGACCTGTAGGGTTCAACTGGGTCTAATACCTCCGCGGTTGTCGCATCGGCACATGCGAGGGGGCACCAGGGTTCTCCGGTGGGATCTGCACCAGGAGCCCCTCAGTGCCTTTGACCCCGACGCCGGGGGACGCATTATAGACCCCCGTAAACCAGACGGTGGTACCTTCCTAGACTGTCCTTTCACAAAGGACCTACCAACTAGTACCCAGTTTTTTTCATCTGTAGCCTTCATTGTCGGACTGCAAACTATTGGACCGTGACCTCCTCACGTAGCTAGGAATCATGGCATATTGTGTAATTCAACAACCTGTGGGTAATTATATCACGTCGACGCATAATATATTACAGTATTGTATATATATCGAATCCAATTCAAAGTGGTGCAGTGTTAGTAAATGAGTAAACGCACGCAGCGGAGATTTATAAGATGCATTCGATAATGTTGAACCTATTAATTTATTGGTTTGATTAATTTATTATACTTACCTACCTGGGTATCAGTTGAATGCAATGCTCAATTTAAATGTACCAATATTGAAGTTTAATTTCAAGTTGCAATATGGTTAGTATCACACCTGTAAAGGCAAGTATTACATCTCCATTTTAAGATTTAGGAAGACAAGAAAATCGATAGCTGTTATAATAATAATATATTAAATAAATTTATATTTAAATAAATAAATAATAAAAGCATAAATAGCCCGACTGCGAACAAACAAAATGGACTTAAACATTATACATACATAATACATATCACACGTACAGCTATATATTTAAACTCGTCTCGTTAAGACATTTCATTTGATACCTTTGGAATACTGATAGTTTTGGAATAAAAAAAAACATGGCGACTGACGGCCCCATATAAACTTTTTCGAAAAAATATATAGCCTACGTCACTCCCACAACTGAGACGAATCTAAAGATAAGTCAAAATCCATCTAGCCGTTTTGACTGTAGGCTGTGCCTAAGAAATAGACATACTTACATACATACTCTCGAAAAACATAACTGTCTTTCTGGGGCAGTCGGGCAAAAAACATTGGAAGAGAGAGACATATTAAACAAAAAGAATAGTGACATTGCTAGTCTTCTAATAGAAATTTAACACGATTTGAACACGTTTATTATGATGTAATTGTAAATTAATTTTCAACACTCTTGCTCGTAAAGTGTGCCTTATTACATCGATTTTAGGGCCATAATCCTAGCTATAAGACACACGTGCATAATGATGACATTACGCACTAGTGCGTAATAGAATTATCACTACAAAGTACCTTACTGCAAGTTGTACCTATTCGAGTTTAAATTAAGAATGCTCTGTTTGCATTGTTAATTTAAACGGGTAATACACATTTTTTTTAAACATTGAAGAGGGTTTGTGCTGCTGAAATCCCTATAAATTTTTGAAATAAATTAATGTATTCGTCCTTATTAAGTCACACAAACATTATTATTATCAAATTATTCATAATTAACAATTATTTGTTATAAAATATTTGCATTATACCACTGAAAATTATAATTTTGAAGTAGGCTGTATCATGTATGTTCACTCATCTTGAATTGGGCGCGTGAAAAAAAAACGCGCGAGCCATTTCCCATACACAATTTTCCTGTTTTGTTTTTATCGTACTTGTCGCTGTGTGGTAAGTTATTTTATTTTTTCCTCGCAAATGTGTTTTAAAACGTCGTATGAAACTCGTGAGCTCTGCTCATTACACATTCGGCTGAATTACGCCCGCCCTCGCCTATGGCTCGGGCTGCCAACCACAGCCTCGTGTGTAATGAGCAACATATGATCTAAGTGAGCAACTTAGCCCACTTGTATCATTATATACTATAATAGATTCACAAGAGATTTACAAGAACATTTAACATGAGTTTTCTAAATCTACATCCGTTAACCAAAATAACTAAGCATAGTAACACTTTCAAACTCAGCGTTAGGTACCTACTTAAGTACGTAAGCGCTATTTTTAAAAGAATATATTTAAGTATTTTAAAACAGTATTTGTTTGTTCCTTGCTGTAGGTACATATCGATACAAGCTATAGCAACGAAAGTATTTACATTACAGCAGCGGTACTGTATTATCATAAGCAGAGGTTTTTCGGTCAATTTATTAGGTTAACAAACCTTCCGCCTAGTGTTTTACAAGCAAAATAAAATCAATATTTCAGGAGCATGCAAAATTTGCAATCCATTAAACATTTATTGAAGTACCGCTTCATGTAGTAATAAACCTATTTAATAAAATTGTGTACAAATACTCGTATTGACGGAAACACTGAAAATATTTTGGTTTATTTAACCGCAAATATAATAAATTTTGAAATTGGGAACACCGCGCTCCAATTTCGTTTAAGTGCATGCACTTCTATTATTCATTTTTCTGTGGTCCATTTACTCCCATACAGGCCGCATAAAAATAAACTATGACATTTTGTTTTTAACCGACTTTAAAAAAGGAGGAGGTTTTCAATTCGTCTGTATATATATATATATTTTTATGTATGTTCGCGCATAACTCTAGCAATTATGAACCGATTTGAAAAAATCTTTCTTCCATCCATTCTTCAATCCATTGATTGGGTCCCATAAAAAAATTATTGCTTAGTAATAAGTAGTTCCTGAAAAAACAAGAATAGTGACTACGCAGGAAAGCTGCAGGAAAGCCTATATGACTTTATGTCGTTTTTTAAGGACAAAAATGTCATAACTCTGGCAAATATTAACCAATTTCAATTATTCTTTTTTTATTCGAAAGAAGAAACCATTGTCATGAATCTGTATGAATTTTATCACAACCGGATAAGAACTTCCTGGAGGACCATGAACGATGTGGAGGAATTTATCTGGTAAAAACCATAAAACTGATGTTCTCCATTACATTGCTCTGACAATTATGAACCGATTTCGATGATTCTTTTTTTATCCGAGAGAGTAAACTACTATGATGATTCCATGTAAATTTCATTACGACCGGATATTTTTTTCTGAAGAAACATGAATTATGTAAAACTATGTAGACGATAAAGTGATCATAACCTACCTAGATAATTTTACGGTCTTCGATGGTTCTTTATATATGAAAATATCACTAAAATGTTTAAAAAAAAAATTTAACCGACTTCAATATCACTGAAAAGTATAAAATAATGGAAATATTATTGAAGTTGGTGCCAAATATACACAGCCGGTAAGCTAACACCAAAAAAGATTTTATTTTAACTAATATAAGCTGCTGCTGTGTTCCGGTGTGAAGGGTGTTGTAGTTGGTGAAATTACCGGGCCCATAAGACCTATCTAATGCCTCGGGTGAAGTGCGGCGGTGCAGTGCAGCTGTCTATAGGCAGCCGTATCGCTGACGTCTTGCTGGGAAGTAGGTAGGTAGGATAACTATGTACATTTAAGTACTAGTATAAATCTAAATTTTTTGTGTAATGTTCTGAATATGTCAAACATGAGAGCGATTAACGACTGACAAGTCAAAAAACCACGATGACACAAGCTGGGGAATAGCTCAATGATACTGATAGCATTAATATTTATCTAATAGTTGTGCCCTTACTTTCCGTAAGTACTAGGCTAGTGACGCAAACGTATCACATTTGAGATAAAATATACGTCGCCTGCCAACTCGGTGATTTTCTAACACCAAGAAATCTTTGATGTTTAAACAGACGTTTCAACACTTCACCAGTTCTATAATTCTGTTACTTACTACTACTTTCTTGCATAGATTAATTCAAATTATCTATAATACTCAGCACGTACACAAAAGTGATCTGACTAATGAGATCTTTAAACCATTTATCTAGAATATTTTCGCATATCAGGGTGGGGCCCCTTCAAACCCGGCACGAGGTAATTCCAACGTGGTATTTAATTGTTATAATTATAGATTCAGATGAAAACTAGGTGTATGTACTTATTCCAAAATTTATTAAGACTTATCTAATTCACAAAATATATTTCTTATAGATGATTACGATGCCATCACCATCTTGTATAGGTACAAACCGAAATAATAAAACTTCTATAAGTATGTAACAATGTGCACTCTATAGATGTGATGTAGGCACAATTTCTTTAACGATGATGACGTAAAGAACAGTCTTATAGGACACCTCCTCCATTTTAAAATTGGTTCATAAAAAAGCATAAACAGATAAGACGTTTTCAGGGTTTTCTCACAGAGTGACGTCAGAGCCCAGCTGTCGCACCCGCTCTCTAGAAAACTTGACACGCACGCAATTATTTGTATTTTAAACGCTTCTTCTATCGGCATTAATCTTTATATTTAATCATGATGTAAACACAGCAGTGGGTGACGACGAGTCAGACCTGCCCACGAGAACCTTCAGACGAAGGTTAAATAAAAAAACGTGTACAAAACAAAAACCAAGTTCATCTTTAAAGGCAACGAAGAGCTCTCGTTGAATCGATTAGTCATGCTACAATTTAAACTATGGAAATTTTCAATAATAGACATTTGACAATATCAATACCTAAAGAATGGCATTATTATTGTCGTATTTATTTATTAATCTTATGGATAATACCTACTAACGAAATAAAGTATAGGTGCATGAAGTAAAATTAAACTGAAAATTTAAATAGTTGGCTGAATACATTCTGCTTCCCTATAATTAAACCTACTTAGTATATTATAACCACCAAGAAGCTTCTTGATGACCACGGTGATTTGCACTGGAGACATAATTTGCTAGCAATTATACAAAACTTCATCTTTTAGTTCAGTTTTTGAACCGGACTATAGATAAAATAAATTTTGCATAAAATGACGGCACGCAACGGATTTTAGTTTGCTTTCTATGATTTTGACGGCCCGCATCGGAAAATGCCGGCGCGGATAATGGACGCGGCGCTATGTAAAATCATACAAAGCAAACTAAAATCCGTTGCGTGCCGTGCGTGCGGTGCGTCCGGCGCCGGCCAATGGCCTTTAACAACCACAACCAGCTGAGGCTAACAGTTCCTTTATCAAATAGGTATAAGTCACAATGACATAATAATAATACTGATACAAAACAACACAAAATTGAGCATGGACAGAGGACACGTGCTGACTGACAACGACCAACGACCTTGTTATGTTTCACTAATGGTAGTGGTACATTCGATAGCTGATCGTTGATCGAGATAAAATAATAACAAATTGTTAGGAACAAAAACAATTTTCGTACAGTTAGTCGCTTCATTTAAGAGCGTCTTTTCCACAAAAATATAAATATCATTATTTCGATTTCTGTGGTATTTTCTGTTCTCAGTATTTTGCTTACGTGCTCTTAAAATGGCACCTAACACAGTTACAACAAGAAAAGTAAAATATATTTAAAGAAAGTCGCATTTCTGGTAAGTAAGCAAAAAATTGGGTACACTCTGAATTTATTTTTTCCCAGTATGTGATCGACGGTGACGCCCATGCTACGAGTTCTGAGAACCGATGTTCTCATTACTCACACTCAGGTCGCTCACATTTATTAAAGGGGGCCTATATATAATAAAATCTGCTCGAGTTACCAAACTATAACTGGGACTATATGTAACCGTCTACCGCGTGTCAAGGATGAAAGTCAAAGTTGTAATTTTTGGATCAAATCCAAGTGTCACCAGTTCCATTACTTTAATTTATGAATGAACGCACTCTAGTTGTCGAGCTACAATGATATTCTTTAACTGCTTTACTGTATTCACCAGCGGGCATATTTGTATTAACCTTACCATTAAATTATCCCTTTGACTTGTTGGTTGCGTTAGTCTCCATGCACCAGGAATATTTCTATGTACTTATATCTGTTTTGATTGCAACACATTACCGCCAATAAATAGCGATGCTGATATCGCAAAAAAAAATTGATAATTAATGAGAAAAAGACAGACTTTTAAATTCACTGCCGGCACTTCTTACATGACGCCGTGATGTGATCCAGTGCTGAGAATCTAAAAAGGACACATGAGCAATTCACCTAAAAGCATTTCATGTTTTGAATTTCAAGCAGAACCTTAACAATTCTACGAGTTTCTGAAAAATAGTCACCATTTTAGGTGAATCAGACTCAATTCATTTATTAGCAGATTCATATTTGGTATTAATGCTGCCATATGAAGAAAAATTAAACCGTAACTTACTCATATTATTATTCACCGAAAGTAGCAATTTTAGACCCACTCGTTTTAAAAATAAGAACAATTAAAAGAGCTACCGTTAGACCAACACATTTATTAGCATTAAATAATCGCGAGAGTTGGCGATATAAATACAAACATATGGTTGCAACTATGTAATAAGCGCAAGCAACCTAAATCAAGATAACGAATGCAATCAAAACAATATTTGTATACACCAATAATGAATGGATAACCAAGAATAGACCACAATTCACGTCCGAAGGTTAACTTGAGAGCGTTTGTTCCGAATAACTCAGAAAATAACGATAGCCTGCAGTCATCTGGTCACTTTCAACAAAACGAGACACATTATGTCAATAGAGTCATGCTAAATGCTTGACATTTATTTGATAGAGTAAACATCAACTTTACCTTCTTGTAAACCTACTCATACTATACCTCTATCATCCATGTAATAATCCTGAATGACTATAAATTAAAATGTTTCTAATTATTTGACAGGACAGGACAAGATTGCTGTTAAATTGTTATTTAACAATTTAACAGCAATCTTGTCCCGGAAACATGGTAAAAAATCTAAATTTAAATAGATTATGTAGAAAACATTGAAGTGCATACCTACATACTATTTATGAACATAACGAATTAAAATCAAGGCAAACTAACTCTTTGTATTTCTGGGAAGTATTCAGGTGTTATTTCCTAGATCGAATAACGCCTTGCACGTGCATACAAGATAAAATCTACGATACACGTCATTATTCTTTTTAATACTGATGCTCTTTTGGTTTTCTACTCTGCATAAACTGATACCAAAAAAAATACCTATAGGAAATGTGTTCGAAGAATAATTTATTTTTCATTAAAATAACATCTTTATTATACAGCTGCATCATCATCATCAGCAGCATCCAAAAGACGTCCACTGCTGAACAAAGGCCTCTCCCTTAGAAAGGAGGGGTTGCCATAATCGCCACGCTTGGCAGTCGATACAGCTGCATAAATAAAAAGAATGAAATTTTGTATCATTTTTAAATTTCCTTTAAAGGTAATGTTCGTTACCGTAAGATACCTATTATATTAAGATTTATCTAAGTTAAAGTTCTCTTGGCTTTATGCCAGGGTATGCTTGTTGCACAGTACTACTATGTTAATTAGCCTTTTAACGATCAAGTAGAAATGGTGGAAAATATTACTATTGAGACGGTGCATTTGCTATTTTACTGAGAGTATTTCTAAATGATGAAAGCAAACTGTAGACAACCGGCAGACATTTCCTGAAATGAAGCTTCAAGCACAGATTTGGCAGCATGGCTAATTAGTAATAAAAACATGTGTTAATCATTAAATTTATACGTAGATATCATTTAATTATACAATTATTACAATTCATATTTTTACCTAGTTTAAGTGTACATATTTGTAAATAAACTGTAAATATTTTGATTCAATAAATAATCTATCTAATTCATATTTATTTCTACTCATCTATGAACATAAAACTCACATAAAGTAAAATATAATTCAAGTCAACGGTACTTGTATTCTTTATTTCCTAGTTTCGGTACAGTAAATGGGTCCTTGAATAAAACAATGTAATCACAGCTGTTGTGTATTTCTAAACCACTAAGATTGTTGTGGAAACCGGAATCCAACGTACCTACCTACTTGTACCTATATTTGTATAGAATACGATATGCAAACTGCGCTGTGTGGGGCTGGAATTAGAAATAATTTGACCATTACCTTGACCATAATAATTAAAATATTTACTAATGTACAGAACAATATTAACAATAATAACGGATATTGATATGGTTATTGACGCATTGCAAGCCAATAAACAACTATAGGTAATCTCACATACTGAGTTAACAATGGTTTTGTTATGATTATATATAGAGGATTTACACTTGCAAAGCCAGTAAGTGTAATAATAAATCTGATCGAGTGCCAAAACATAAACTATCATCAAGAGGAAGACGGTAGGAAAATGTTAGAAGAATAATTTTTTTTCCAAGTACTGTGAAATAGGAGAATGGAATGAAATCAAGTTTGTAAAACAACTATTCAGACTTGCTAGGGATACGTTGAATTCCCGGAAACTAACCACCGACTTCTAGTAATGGAGAAGAAGAAGAAGCTATAAAAGCAGGAGAAGCGCAAACGTATCTCCAGACGAAGAACTAATTAGTATTATTTGGGGTTTAACGTGTCATCCACACTCACCTGGCGATGTGTAAACTAATTACTTGTAATTTCTAATACCAGTGCTTATAAGTCCTCTGTGTGGTGGACGATAAAACAAGACCTATTTTTTTCAATTTTCATGTGGAATCCTGGTCGATTCGTGACCAAGGTAAAGGCTGTAACATGAATTTCAGGCGTTTTCCTCCCATCGCGTGTACTAGTAGGATCACGACAAACATTAAACTACCAGCACCTACATACATAATTAATCCATCTACAATTTATAAATTTAAAATAATATTACCATAAAAATGGAAACGAGGTTAGTATTTGAACACTTACCTAGCACAGCCATAACTCACCTAGTAAAACTTGTTGACGTAGAAAAGTAGAAATTATATCCATTATAGCAATAGATCAGCTTGACACAGTTCCATCGTTGGTCAGAGTCTATGGATAGGAGGGTAGATTACCATATTACCTTTAAAGTAATACCCACATTATCTCATGAAATCGAAGCGTAATCCGCAGAAAATCGCCCTTTTAATAATACTATAGTCAATCGATAGGTATGCTAATTAACCTGTAGGTAAGCAATGAATATTCAACACGAATGGATATAAAAGCTATTTTGTATTCATTTTTTGTATCAAGTTCAAATGGTTCGATGTTCTTTGATCGTGTCGCGCGTAATCGCTAAGGCTAATGTTCTACTAAACGGATAGTCGCGGGCGGGCGTTGCGCATAATGTTTAACGATTATTTTTTTGCCGATGGTCACTATATTTAATTGTAATTTCAGCCTTATCACTTCCACAACTAGAATCTGTCGACATTCATAAACTCCATCAAGTCTCTCATGCTGTAGACCATGCCAAATAGATAGACAAACGTACGCTCGTAAAGTAAAACGTAGGTAACAACTCTGGGGTGGTGCATCCGTGTAAAAATAATTTAGGTAGGTCTTTATTATTTGTGGAAATTCAATATCAACAGTTTACATCATAAATCGCGCGAGCTCTTGACAAAATACGACACTTTTGTAAAGGAAACCAGCTATTGTCAGAATTTTCTGAATTTGAGTAACCTGAGTCGCGTCGCGCATCGTTCACATAATGATACTTTTTTGAATAGGAAATAGAAAACCGCGCGGCCAGCCGACCGTGACAAGGCGCTAGTGGAAAATTAGCCTAATGACGCCAGCTGAGCCAGGGTCGTACGTACGCAGGACTAACTCTGTTTGTTGCTTCTGAACTTTTGTCATACCTTAAATAATGCGTTTGGTCATGCAATACAAAATCCACAACCGGAATCGACGACACGACGTCATCCATCGCTCCGTTCACTGTAATCGTTTTATCTTTTTTTATACTACGTAACTTTTACCCTTCAGATTGTTAAAGATTGCTTACCGTAAATAAACAACCACCGATTTTATATAATAACTATTAGCTTATTTCTTAAACTGAGTTTCGGCTTCGCTTAGTTCTACATATACCTGAATATCATCGTATCTATTACCTACTACATTTGTTATAAAAGTAACCTCAACACTAGTTCATTGTCAAATTGCGTTACGACCGTCAGACTGACAAAGATACGTAGGCATCAGTAACAGTGCAGTGATCAATTCCCTACTAAAAAGCACACGTAAAAAGTCTTAAAACAATTAATAGGTAGATAGCCAAATTCATTCAACATTATTTTGTTAAATACTAACATAAACATACCTACTTAATTACTATCCTTATTCCTTCAAACATGTTTACTCGTGACGTAAACGCAAGGGGTGGAAAATCCTCTGAATATTGTAGACATGTTTTCCTCAGACTACCGAACAAGCGGCACGTTTTGGCAGCACGCAATACAAATAATCTTTCATAACAATGTTAAATATACCGTTCGACCAGCAGTAATCCGTAGATCATAAACGTTATCTGGTTTGATTTAAACAAGGCATGTGATTGAACCATTGACGCACGAATCGGGAGCAATTAGAGCCGTCATAACACAAAAGATCCAGTCAGATTCAGCGATTGAAGATCGGAGCGCCCGATCGCTCGTTCAGAAATCGTGCTTTTTAGCAACTGCCATGAACTCCATCAAGAGGGTCTAGTAGGTACATTTTATTAGTTTTTGATAGTTACCGCAAGTGGCACTGGTGTGTGACATATGTCATTGGAGAAAACTGTCAGTTTAGTCGATTTCGTTAATCAAAACCCTACTAGACGCCGTTTGTATTTGTTTATATGTTCAAGCGAATCGCTGCGTTTACGCATGGAAAGCAAGGTGCTAGTCTTGGTGTCTAAAAACCAGTCGCTGCATCAAGCTACCGAAAAGTGACTAACGCGATGCATATAGCATCAGCGATTAGACTAAGACCGTAGTATTGCATCGCTGAAATTTGAGCTATGTACTACATACGTCACTGGTTAGGTATATATTTGCGTAACTAAAACTTGACCTTAGAAATGAGAATGTGAAGTCGTCCTTCAGAAAATATCCATGAATAAAATATGTCTAATGTCATATGAATGTTGAGCTTGCTGAGGTAGGTAGTGATCTATAATAATACCTCAATGGTAATACCGTAGTGAAAAATCCTAAAACAATGGGTAATACAGATATTAAAACGTGACGTGTCATAAAGAAATAATTCACTTTTATCGAAAGATGTAGTATTAGGTTGCCTAGATGAGATCGCTTTTAGAGATAAGGCCGCCCATTGTTGCATGTCTTTTTAATTTCTTCTAGTATCTGTTTGTTTGTGCCCAATAAAGAATTGTCTGTCTGTCTGTTAGCATTTTAATGGTATCTGCAAAAATAGACTTTTAATATAAATATTAATGTCACAAAAAATTATAAACACGATTTAAACAATGTCAAATAAAGTGCTATTAAGTATCGATATTTATTATACCCTGTTTTTCAGCTGTCCTTACACAAAATGTTTGCGTTGCATTAAAACAAGAATGAACAAATATTTGTTTATTCCCGATCTCGAAATAACTTGTAAATAACATTTGATTCAAACCCTGTACTAAAGCCATTTTTCAAGCGGTATTATCATCGAAGCTTTTTTCCTATTGAACATCTATTATTGGATTCTATTGACGTAGTTATATTGATGGTATATCGTAACTGAAATCCATAACTCATACACACTTCTACCATGAAACTCGAAAAAAAAACAGTCTTGCACTGCGATTTTATTGAAGCACGCAATGGTTTTAAATCATTGTTTTTTTTTTATATTTTATAGCATTGTTTTGAAGCGTACAACATTTATGTAGATCAAAGAGATCATTGAAAGTAAAACAACAGTATATTCACGCCAATAGTAAATAATCACCTTGAAGAAAATAAGATGTTGACGTAAACATTTGTACTATACCGGAAATTTGTCGTAAAATACAGATAGGTACAATATCAAAAATTTCAAAGTTCAATAACCACTTACGTTTAATGGTAACTCGATTACTAATATTTCGTTTAGATGATGTGCTCAGCTTAGATAATTATAGCCACACTCTTAATTAGTCATTATTTCATCCCTTGGTTAAGTTCTTGTTTTGAAATCGACACTTAGTGACCAGATAATGTTCCATCAATGAACTACGATTGCAGCAGTTGGGAGACTTCAAATTCGCTGATGCTATCGCTACGTAAGAGCTCACATCATAGTACACTTAAACCACAGCGCTGCAGTCGCGCTGCAAATTTAAATTTCGCCCTTAGTCCTGATAATATATTTAAAAAAAGTAGGTAACGCATACGTTCCCTCGGTTATATTATTCAAGAATAGAAGAATAAGATCCACATCGATTGTCAGGCATATTATATAAAAGTATGATCCCAACATTCTATTTATATCTATGTAAACGTAATTTGATCATTAAACGCCGGATATTATAAACAAGACTCGTCATACAAACTATCCCGTAAAACCGGTTGCCCGAATATATTAATAAGCGTAAAATAGAGTAAACGTAATTTTTATGGCTCTTCAATTATCACGTCATATTTGACGTTTTTATAAATTGTCAAAAGAGCAAAATGAGCGTTTCCCAGAAGCGTGGGAGTATTGCGACGTGGGAACGTAAAGTAGGCCGCAATCACCGGAAAAAGGAACTATCTCTAGAATTGTTGGCTATCGAGAATTTGTTTGAAATAGACAATAATCCATTTCATGAAGTATAACTTCTTTCTGTAATGGTTTTATCACTCGTGGCAACGTACAATACACATGTTTAATAAGTATATATTCGATAATAGCGTTATTACATGAGTAGCTACTGTAATTCACCTAGTAGCCAAATATTCCACGATTATTGTAACAGGGGGCGAAAAACAAGCCTCAAGCAGTGGATCATGCCAGTCATATTGTGAGATACAGGAATAGGTCGTTGTGAAATCTGTTCGGAATCATGTTTCCGCTAACAAATACACGCTTCGCCTTAAATCGGTGCGCTTCTCCACTTTCGAGTTTGTTGACTCTACAGCATTTCTCTTTTTTCGTGCTATGGCAAACCCGAAACGATTACGTAGTGTTACATAAACAGACCTGTCATGATTGATTTGATCGCACCGCCTTATCGTTTAGGCCGTACATAATATTTAAGTACACCCATTAAAAATAAATTAGTTACTTACAATATGAAATCACGAAACAAGTCGGCAAAAGTTTACAAAAAAAAAAGCAGATTACGAAACTGCAATTGACTGCGAGGTGCTCATAGCCAGTTGTAATCTGTGTTCGGTAATCCGTTAGTTGGTTAAGCAACGCAAGGCAAGGTCAGTTTTAAGATAGGTGACCATTTAGTGGCATTTTAACTGAGCGTCTCCGTGCTTCGGAGGACACGTAAAAAGTAGGTTCCGTTCGTTGTTACCTAGATAGCAATCGTTAAGCCAAGTCAGAGATAACCTTCATCTTAAAATTTCTATTGTAAGCAATTCGGAATTATATTCTTTATAACCAGTGGGATTTTTTTATCGAGTTACCGATAAGCACGCAATGTCACGGTTGCAATATAATTCCGATTCGTGATAGAGAAAGTATAGGCGAAACTCGCACATCACCACTCGCCCGGTAGCTAAACCCAGTGAATTGCGTAATACTTTATTTGCAGAAAATGTATACAAAAACTCGCTGGTGATTCATAGTTCACATATAAATCGTTCGACTAAGAAATTATTGTAGAGACTTCTTTTATGCTCTACTGGGTTGTATTAACATAAGTTCACAAAATAAATCGCATTTATAATTAAATAGGTAAATAGAATTTGGTTATGCTATGATAGCGCCTTTGCACTGCACACTCCTCGTTACACTGCAAGAACTGATAACATAAGCGTTTAAAGAAACTATTATTGTTCCTTCAAAAATAGCGTTGGTCTAAGTGCGAAATATTATGATACAACTAAGACAAAAAGTGAAAAAAGGGCACTAAAGGAAAGGACATTTCAAAACGACCAAAACAGGTTTCCACAGATAGAGCATGATGCATGTTTAAAGATAAAGATTGTCTGTAAAAAAATGTTTAATTCAGACAGCTTACCCGCATCTTGGTTAAAGATAAATAATTAGTGTCAGTATGAAAAACGGCCAAGGCGCCAATTTGCATTTATTACGCATTTATGCATGGCACACGGAGCATGTGGGGTACTTATATGTACCTATCTACCTACACCTACTTGGGGCAATCAGAGCTTTACAAAATCTACAAGCTAAAATGTTAATACTATTAACTTATCATTTCAAAGAACTCTACATCGGAGTCGATAGGTGCACTCTTCTCGATCCAATGTGCAGTATAACAACTGTTAAAGGGTAGCCACTTTGTTTCTTCGGAATAAATGCAAAGTTGCTTGATCGCGCCTTTTGCTAAATTAGTTAATGTCTTTGAACGCCATTTTTTTTGTGTAACTGAACATTGGCTAAAAGGTGACCAGTTCATGTTCAATTTTGATAACTATCAAGTTGCCAGCTCGTTCAGCAGAGTGAACATAATTCGCGGGGGCTCTCTAATTATTATTAAGAAGAATATTAAATATAAAGAACGTACAGATCTAGTGAGCCTTTCTGTTGAACGAGTTATTGAATTAGCTTGCATTGAGACTGAGCAGTTTTTGGTGTTGAGCGTATATAGGCCCCCGTGTGCACCTATGATGATTTTGAACGAATACTAGAAGCTGTTCTGCACAAAATGTCTTACACGAACAAAACTATTGTTGTCTGTGGAGACTTCAACATAAATTTACTGGAAAATAACACTGGGACTAGTAAATTTATAACATTATTTAGATCACATAATTTGTACAACATATTCTTTGAGCCCACTAGGATAACAACGTTTAGTGCAACCTGTATTGATAACGTATTTACAAGTAGAAAACCGTTGCACAAGAATATTATTAATAAACTGGATTCTGACCATTGTGGACAACTTGTTGTGTTTCCTAGTAAAATCATTAAATATCAAAGAAATATTACGTTTGTTCCGATAACCAAACGTCGCTTATGTCATTTCAATGCCACCCTGACTGACAGCTTGCCTGTGTTGCCCAGTCATAACGATCCAAATTTTTATATAACTCTTTATTCCAATGTATCGATAATCGCTTTGGAAAAATATTTACACCTAAAACTATATCGATTAATGATCGTGTATCGTTTAATGATTGGGCGACGATAGGCATTCATACGAGCCGGAGAAAATTGTACGAACTTTATAATGAAAGATCTGTTAATATCTCGCCGCTATTTAAAGAGTACGTAAAACAATAAGTTATTTAAACGAGTATGTTCCATAGCTAAAGCTAATTATTTAAAAAGTAAAATCAGACACTCTGAAAACAAAATTAAGATGACATGGAATATTATAAATAGTGAGACTGATAAGTCATCAGTACGGAATTGTGATTTTTGTATACATGTTAATAATACAGATGTAACGGCGGATTTAGATGTAGCAACAGAGTTTGAACGATTTTTTACAGATATTCCTATTAATATAACGAAAACTCTAAATTCCTCGTCCACTTCCGCTGAAATCCTATTGAAAGAAAATGTACCAGAGTGTGGCACATCTTTTCAATTCTGTTTTGTAACTGCCAATGACATCATAAATACTTTTAAACAGCTTAATCAGAAAAAGACAGCTGATTTATGGGGGCTTTTTGTACAAACAATAGCGTCTATAATTGAAGCAATTGCCCCTCAATTGGCAGTGATATTTAATAACTGTGTCAAGAGTGGAGTATTTCCTGACCTCATGAAGCACAGTAAAGTTATACCTTTGTTTAAGTCCGGCAGCACCGCTGAGCCTACAAATTTCAGGCCAATTTCGGTGTTACCAGCCATGAGTAAAATTTTTGAAAAGCTGATTCTATGTCAAATACTGGATCATTTTGATAAAAATAATCTTCTTCACAATAGACAGTTCGGCTTTAGAAAGAATCGCTCAACTACAGACGCGGGAGTCGAATTATTGAAATATATCTACGACGCTTGGGAGGAATCACGGGATGCTCTTGGTATATTCTGTGATTTATCAAAGGCTTTTGACTGCGTAGATCACGACACGATGGTCAGGAAATTACGCCACTATGGTGTAAGGAATAAAGCTCTAGATCTTCTGACTTCATATTTGAATAATAGAATTCAGAGGGTCGATGTAAACGGTAAGAGATCTCCAGGTTCCGTGGTTTCCCTGGGCGTCCCTTAAGGTTCAATATTAGGCCCATTTTTGTTTTTAATATATATTAATGACTTACCCTACTTCGTGGGGGACAAACTTAATATTGTATTGTTCGCGGATGATACATCTCTTCTATTTAAAGTTAAGCGTAAACTCCATGATTATGACGAAGTGAACAATGTACTTTCTATGGTTGTCCATTGGTTCAATGTTAACAATTTAAAACTTAATGAGACCAAAACTAAATGTATGATATTTGTAACTCCTAATGTGAGACAGCTGGCAACCAATGTAGAATTAAATGGAGCAGCGTTGGACCTTGAGGCGTCGACTGTGTTTTTAGGTATAACAATTGACGCCAAACTACAGTGGGGCCTACAAATTAAGAAGTTGTCGGGTAGGCTAAGTTCCGCGGCTTATGCAGTCAAGAAAATTAGACGTTTAACTGATGTTGAAACCGCTAGAATTGTTTATTTCAGCTATTTTCACAGTGTTATGTCATATGGTATATTACTGTGGGGATCTTCTGCAGAACTTAATACTATTTTTACTCTGCAGAAAAGAACTGTGAGAGCCATTTACAATCTGGCTCCTATTGATTCACTTAGAGAGAAATTCAAAGAGATAGATATTCTAACGGTTGTGTCACAATACATATTTGAAAATTTAGTTTATGTTAAAAAAAAAAACAGTTCTTTTAAAAAGTATAGTGATACACATAATATTAATACCCGGAACAAACACGATCTTGTTGTACATGCCACGCGTCTCCACAGAACAGGCAAATCGTTTATGGGCCAAAGTATACGCTTTTATAACAAACTGCCACAGGATATCCGAGATCTTCCAATAAAGAAATTTAAACCTTTGATAAAAAGCAGTTTGTCAAAAAAGGCTTATTATAAAATCTCGGATTACCTGGAGGATAAAGCTGCGTGGGCTTGAACTGCTCAACTCATGCAAGCTTAGAAGTTTAAGGCTGACATAAGTATAATTTGTAAAACTGTTTAAAAACAAAATGACAAAAAAAGACAAGCCCGCTGAGTTTCATGCCGGATCTTCTCAGTAGCGGCCGCGTTACGATCCGGTGGTAGTTTGTAAAAATGATTTTTGTGTAAGTGCCTCCGTGGGGCCTATACATAATAAAGATATTTTGACTTTGACTTTGAATTTATTTTAAAGTCTATCAACAATGATTCTTCCGGTTTCAGCGTACGTTTACCAAAAAAATTATTACGCAAAATTAAATTTATCGAGATCGTTGTCGATTCATTTTTACTAACAACCGCTCAGTGTCCCACTGTATCAACATTTCCATGAAACTTTCTTCATTACCATTCATTTATTTACCTGCCTACAATTTTCCACCACAAGTGTTGTATATTCACTGACTTCTATAATAGCTAGGTGATACTGAGGTCAGTGTGTGTATTGTATGAAAAATATTAACACATCACACAGATTTGATGGCACAAAGAAATGATAATACAAGAACAACGCACCTACGTTTTCACGAACGTCTCGTCTCAGAAAGTAGTATTTCTAGAGATTCTTTGTCGTAAACATAATAAACAAAGGCTGGCAGATCTAAACATTTATAATAGACGGCTATGCCACATTAAAGTTTTATTACAGGAATAAATTACACGAGAGCAAAGAAGAAACTATGTACCAACTGCAGAGTTACTGAATTTGGAATGCGATGCAAACAAAAAATATTGAGTGCCTTGTAAAGAGTGAATCGTTATTTTTTTGGTAAAATTTATTTATCCAAAAATACATTTACAATAAACATATGAATGTCAATGGACCTCGCACTAGGCGAACCTGTATTGCGGGCGACCCTCAGAAATAATCATAATAGTCTGTAACAATATGAGCATATTATATACGTAAAATACTATATAAATATATGTATATACTTTATTATTATTATATACTTACTATATATCATTATTTTGGTAGGTATTGATAATAAATAGTTCAGTGTAGCGTTATAGTCCAGTGTAAGTAAAAATGTCTTTAATATAACTTTTGCCTCTGCAGAGCTGAGATTTTTTATTATCACAATAGATACTTGTTTATTTTTAAGTAAATAAATGGATATAAGAAGCTGCTAAATAGTTGTGCAAAGAAGGTTTTAACAGGATAATATTTAACAATAAGTCGTCTACTTTGCATACGTGTTTTATAATCTTCAGATGAAATAAAAGTACTAAGAAATTGAAGTACTGCTCTATGTACACAAAGTTGACTTGACGCACAGTAAGAACCCCAGATTCACGATATAGAATGGATAGTAGGAAACCGAAAATGTGTCCTAAACATGACCTTGAGGACAGACCTGAAAATACAATTGAAATACACGCTACGTACATATAATTTAATGTTCATGTAATGTATGTGCAACATTGTTGAGCATTTATAACTGTCCTGATCCAACCGCATGGTCGTCGTGCGCGTGGTGTGACCGGTTGCGTTTCCGTCTAGACGTCCGATGACAGCGTCGCGTCTTACTGATTTATTGTTCACCAACTTTCTTTTCTTAATTCTGTCTGTGTGAACGTTCGCGAGTGAACTATGGGAATGTTACATTTCGCGGATCTCACGGAAAGAATAATCAGATTTATTATGTGTGGAGAATGTAACCAAATCTCAAACAACTTTTTTTTTAGAGATTTTATCGCAGTTTATTTTTGATTTTACTATCCCGACGTTTCGAATGCTTTTCAGCACTCATGGTCACGGGAGGACTTAGATGTTGAACGTCCTTATATCACAATTATGCCGGTGTACCCTCAGGTCTTCTTAGTTATTATCGTTGGTCCGATCTACGCAGTAAGAGCTTACAGGATTTTTGTTGGAATATTCTAATCACATTAAACAATAGGTAACAAAAAAATACGCTAATCTGTTTTATTTATTTTCTGATTACCATTTAACTAGTTCGGCACGCAACACACTAACCCACATATCAGTAATTATCACGCGTGACAAACTGTTGTTTGCGTGTTTAGCTACACATACCTAAGCAACAAACACTACTGTCAGCTATTCATTTCAAATAATAGACCGTCCCGTCTCGCGAGGATGCACTTAATAGTAAACATACGCTATCTTCATTTATCGGATTATTAAAATACAAACGGGGTGATTGAATATTTAATGAATCAACAACAAGAACAGATAAAAACATTAAGGCTTTTTTTACAATATAATCTAGCGTTTGACCGCGATTCAATTTGATGCTACATAAGTAGTGATTCAGCCGTGTGTATGTATATGATAATAATATCTTGTTATAGTGTTCACGGGGATGAGAATCCTGTCGCCGCGCTTCCCTTCTAAGGGCGAGGCCTTTGTTCAGCAGTGGACTTCCTTCGGCTGCTGTTGATGATGATTTACCTTATCGATTGATGCCATAAAAGTACAGGATGTTATTGTTTCGGATTTTAGCCGGGTGTGGAGCAAGCGAGGTTACGAAAATCTTTGAGTGCAGATTCGTTTCTTGTTAAAAATAATGGAATGTTTCCTTTAATTTGAATTTGCTATCTCCAGTATTTAGGCCCAAGTGTGCCGAAAAAAAAGACGTCCGTTTATTTTAGCAAAGAATCGATTGTCTATTTAACTACTTGACAGTCCTTAACGGTGACCGGGGGTGTCCAGCTAGGTTAAGATAATGGACTGTTAAGGGTCCATAACCCGGGTTATGGTGGTGGTGAAAAATAGATAATCGATTATTTGCTGAAATAAACGGACGTTTTTTGTCGGCGCACTTGGGCCTTAGAGTACTTTCTCTCCGGGTGGGGTTACAAAATTCCACCCTGTACATAGATAGAGGAACAAAAAAACGATGGATTCCGAACGTGTAATATTCATAGTCACTACGTTATGGAGTGGCGCGCGTGATACAGCGGTTAGTAAGAACGGTAACTGGATCACCAACCGACTCGAGGATAATGTACAAACTAGACCTGACTATACGTACCGTACCCGAGAGACTTTGTGCTCTGTTTCACAGTCACAATTAGCTACTGTCTCCTCAACATATTTTAACATATTAGGTACATACCATATTTTTGGGATCACGAAATATTCGTAAAATAGACTTTTAGGCCACCGAACACTAAAATAATGTGAATATTTTTGGGATCACGAGATATCTGCAAAATAAACTTTTAGGTCACCGAACACTTAAACAATGTAGGTATCATTGTTTTCGTGAAACTAGAATTCCAAAGATCTTTAAAATAGAATTATACTCTATAAACTTACTAACAATGGTCTGGTCATTGTAAGTATAAAGGAAGGAGATAAAGATCACATGGAGGGAGACCCAACCGGTGGTGGCTGGATTACTATCTCGACACTTTAGATGTATCTTTCTATCAGGCCACAAGAAAAGCAAACGACAGCAGCGCTTGGAGGCAACCTATCATGGCAGAACTAAAGCAATAATTGGATAGAGTCTTGATCCTCCTTCTTTGACCAGCGAGCGCAAAAAACGGAATTCATACGCTAGTATGGGAGCCAATTCCGTTTTGTTGCGCAAAGCAATAATTAACTAACAAATGGCAATCATTAACCGATAACCACATGTAGGATCGTTTAGGGTTATTTTCATTGTAATGCGAGAAACGCAGAAATCTCTAGTGATATGAGTGCAAACGAATGTTAATATCACTATCAGAATAAAAATTGTGTTGTGGTTGGTTCGATCTTTGACTCACGATCAGACGCGATCGCTTCTCTAACTTTCGCTAATATTTGTATTTTCTTTCCACACTGTTAGCTTAAACCTCGTTTTATAAATACATACGTGATGATTGCCAGTTTTCTGTGCGCTGTAGGTACTTAGCATTTAATATGTAAGTAGGTCGACAGGCACGTTGTGGAAGTTTTTGCACTATCATTCATATTCCAGCTACTCATTAAGTGGGCTGTGTCAATTCGTACGGGTGGTATCGTAATTTCCGGTTGTATGGGACTGGATGCCGTAATTTTTGTATGAATTATTTATTTTTTAACCCCTACGCAGTATAAAATATAGTGAAGTGTGCCATTTTATAATATTTGATGGTACGGATTTCAACCCCCTACCGCAAAAGGATTGACGCCTACCTATTTCTGTATGGCATCGTAGTTTCCAAACAAATGGACAGATTTGAATAGTTCTTGGATATAGGATTCGATGAAAATCTATTCAGAGCTTATTATGAAGACGTGTTCGCAAGGCCAGTTTTTTTAAATGAAAATAAATCACCTACTCACACAATTGAGTTTATAACCATTGGTATTATAAAGAAGAATACAATACCCTGTTCATAGCCGTGGCGTGGTTGATATAGAATTTATTTTACTTTTTTTCTTCAGTTCTATAAACAATCATTGTATTGTCATTATCATCAGTAAATAGACTTCTATGAATGACTGACTATCAATACCATTAATTATCTGACGAATGTTCCGAAAGTTTTATGATTCACTAGATGACCCTGGCCCCATTGTCAGGGGCCTATTGTAATGTGACGAGGTATCTTCTGCCTTAAAGTGGGCTCGTGGGTCGCAGACGCCTTGTGTGGAAGCTCTGTGCCCTATTGTGCCAGATCTAAGTTTGCCGTTTGCCGCTAACTCGAAGCCACTAATAAGCACGCTACGCTCTGAGATTGGCCGAAGCCCACGGAAGCCAAGCCAAATATCGCATACACACGCTTGCATTTGTGGACGCTTGTCGAGGTTTAGACAAATTTACATGCACTATTAGATACATACGGGAAGTCTCTACCTCGATGTCTCTACCTACTAACTGATTACTCTACAGTACACAGTACTAGGTCAAGTGTTAGTGCTTCGTCAACCTTGACACGTATTTTATGCGAACCTAGAATTAGGTCAACGTATCACCTGCAATCAATTTGTGGATGAAGTCGATAGTGGTATCAATAATCATCTAAGTAAACAGTCACCAAGTCCTTGATCCATTTTGTGTTTAATAATAATATAGAAAAACCGGTCAAGGGCGAGTCTGAACCGAACATAAAGGTTTCCGTACCATTTTTTATTTCATAAATCATTTTAAATTAGTATCAATAAAATTATTATTTGTCGTTCTAGTGGCACTAGACTTAATACCTAATGTCTTAAGGGTATGCAACGCGCTAGTGATTCTTGTGTTGCTAGCGTCTATAGGCTGCGGTGGCTGCTTATCATCAGGCGGGCCGCATGCTTGCTTTCATTTAATTTCAACTCTCAACCTATTACGGTTCATGTGATACAGCCCGCTGACAGACAGACGGACGGACGGACAGCAAAGGCTTAGTAATAGGGTTCCGTTGGCACCCTTCGGGTACGGAACCCTAAAAAACCAAGCCAGAGGTCCTATTTTTGTATTTTTGGGCGTAGGACTCCTGTCGGTGGTAATTATAACTCTACTTAAACAATATCATAATACGATAGTGGACAGAGATTTTCCACGCGATCCATCTCGCGTCTGACAGATATGCGATAAGTTTATGATAAACTATTGTAGCAGAATAAGAAAGACGCGTTTAAAACCTATTTTCTAGCCTACCGCTAACAATAAATTAAACCTAACAATTTTATAGTAGACAAGAAAATAGTCTAATAACATCATTTGAAATATAACTGCACGGATAGACAAATACAAGAGCGATTCCGACCGTTTTGTTTTGATTAATCACGTAATGCACAAGTGATTTTTATACCAAAGCACAATACCTATTCCAACTGACAAAAAAACCCAATTGTACAGTCATAACAACGGATTTAAAACTGTCCAAGATAATGGAAACATCGTTAGAGAATATAAATGTCAGTTTACGTTGCCTACTTTTAGACCAATTATGTTTATGTAACGCCGAACTTTTTTTTAATTACAATATAATATGCGTAGGTTGATCTGATTTGTTAGACAGATGTTTCTTTTGCAGTCTCGATATTGTAAGAAATTATAGATAAAAATTACTAGTCACCTATCTGGTGGTAAAAATATGGTGACTTATTGGATCATATTCAACGTTACCTTACCTACAGCAACTACAGTACAAATAATTTTAAATGATAGACGGCTCTTGCTCAATATAATAATACAAAACAAACGCTAGACAAGCAACGTTAGACAAGTGACAGACATTAGAAAATTAAGAAGCTAAGAGTAAAATGGACCAAACACTGCAAAATGGTCATAGACAAACCCACTAACAGCCGCATGCATAAATAACGAGAGGTAGCGTTTATAATCGTCTCGGAAGCAGCTCATAGAATAAAAAAATATATATTCCAGCCAGCCGTGCGGCATTATCATATTATTTATCTGCCCCATGCGAACGCCCGCAATGATTCATGCCAATCGCATTTACTATGTCTGTATGATTTTAACAACGATGACTATCTGGTAAAATTAGCAATGTCTCACACAGTATTTTTTTTCCATTTGAAACATTTTTATACTAAGTATCTACAATAAATAATAAAATACAGTTTGGGCATATCGAGAACGCTCGCTTTAAATTGGACTTACCTGTCTATAAAGGAAAGTATCTCCAGTTTCAAAATGCCATATTCAAATATCGTCACTCTAGAGTGGCTTTTTCCTGCCGTAACTCACGGCCTAAGGTCGCCTGGTTTTAATAGTTAGCGAAACTGATCAACCAGACAGTTTTCTCCAGCACATTTTACTTGTTTTTAATAGTCACCACTAGATGCACTGGTGTGAAATGTATGGAGAAAACTGTACTTATACTAGATCCCAGATCCCCAGTGCTCTATGAAAGGACGCTGCGATGGCGGCTAAATGATATTAAACAACGTGTTAATAAAAAAACCGCAAAATTTCAGACACCCTAAATTTATTTTACCTACTGTTAAAAATCTAGCACACAATTATTTGTTTTCATAAAATTATCGTCAAAGATATTAATCTTTTTGTATACCTATTCTATTTGTTCATGACTCTACACTCATTACACGCGTGTACTATGTGCTTGCTGGGGTTAATAACCTCTTACCGCCTCATTATTGAGTAGACCGCCTATGCTTTTAGACTTGGCTAAATATATAAACAGAAGTAAGTATAGTAAAAATTAACGGACCTACCTATTTTTCTAAAAAGCAGTATAATGAATTCTACTTTCCTCGATACTGAAAAAACTGTTACAGGTATTGCGTTAATTCGTTAACACGTTGTATATTTAAGGAGTGATAAGCGAATATGCTTACTTACTTTCTTTGCGCGACAGAATCCGAAATGTGGAGATTCGCCGAAGAACTAAGGTTACCGACATAGCTCTCAGAATCTGCAAGTTGAAGTGGCAATGGGCAGGCCACATCGCTCGAAGAACCGATAACCGTTGGGGAAGAAAGGTTCTCGAGTGGCGACCACGAACCGGAAGACGCAGCGTAGGCAGGCCTCCCACTAGGTGGACAGACGACATTGTACGCGTCGCAGGTAACCGGTGGATGCAAATAGCCAATTGTCGTTCATTGTGGCGTTCTAAGGGGGAGGCATAGGCCTCCCCCTTAGAACTGCTGAACATAGGTTCAGCAGTGGACGTCTTCCGGCTGATGATGAAGCGAATATACTTATATATTTTTAAACCTGTAATTGATCTGGTGGTTAGTCACCCCGGCGGCTACCCAATAGGTCGTGGGTTCGATTCCCAAAAAAGAAAAAGATTTGTGTGCCTAAACATTTCTGTTTGTCTTGTGTATTTATTTATGTGAGTACTTATATATTAAAGTATTTCCAAAAAAATATATAATTATATATTTGTACCACTATTCTGGTTATCATAGTACAGCCCTACTCTGGTTAGTTTATGATCAGATAGATGACCGTATGTAGATTTTCCCAGAATATTATAAAAAAATATAGTGTAATTGTCCGTGGGTAAGAATAGTAATCACCCATCGCCCGTTAGGCAAGGCAAATAGGCGTGCGAGGCAAAAAGGAGATAACAAGAAGACGCAGCGTCTTCCTATTACAGTACCTACCACCAATACCACCATTCCCAAGACACCTGCCAAACATGGGGATAATGGCAACCATCCTCGAAGGGAGGCCTTTGTTCACCAGTGGACATATTTCGGCTAATGATGATGATGATTATAAAAAAAATATACATATATTACTACATCAAGTACACGGAGGCTTTATCTGAAGTATTAAATACCGTGTAATTGATTATTACTACTTACCAAGCAAAATATTAACTCATATTGCTGCAAGTTTTTCGCAATACCGAAACCTAAATTGCAATTTCTCCGACAGGTAATTTAACCCATCAAAACAATAAGTGAACATGCTAAACGTACTGATAGACCTACATAATTATTTTTGAAGACGTTTCAAATATGAGTTGAAAACTACATTAAAAATGGTTAGGTCTATCTGTTACCTATCGTAAAGTTTTTCAGTCTTAGGCCCAAACATTTAATCGTCCGTTATCTATATTTCAGAATTGATTATCTATTTAACTACTTAACAGTCCTTAACGGTGACCGGGGGTCGGGGGTATCGAGCTAGGTTAAAATAATGGACTGTTAAGGGTCCATAACCCCGGTGGTTATGGTGGTGGTGAAAAATAGATACTTAATCAATTCTGAAAAATAGATAATGGACGATTAAATGTTGGTGCACTTGGGCCTAAGTCTAAAGTCTGTGTGGATGATATTAAATGTCATGGAAACAAGTCGGCGCTTTTTGTTGTAGAGTATATTCTGAGAAATCGGTAATAGAAGCAGTAATAGTGGTCGTAGATCATGTTACGCATATCCATGCACAACATAAAATATACTGTCGTTATGAATACAATTAATAATTTTATAACTTACCGATAGTTTTTAGAATCTGAAGGTCATCCAATTCGTATTCTTTCTCTTCTTCGGTGTATTCCGACTCCGTTGTTGTAGAGTCCTGCTCCTCAGTGGAGGAGGCCACGGACAGGGACCGCACATCTGAGCTGAGCTCCGAGCTACAGTCCCTCACCATTTTCGCACTAGCCATCATCATTTTTTAAAGTTTCTATCACTATTTAAGTAAAATTAAATCAGTCTCTAGTAACGTCTCTCAATTCATACTTTTGTTTTATCAAATATCATAAACATTACGAATTATAAAACTAATTTTGTTGTCATATTTTTTTTATAATCTAATATTTATTTTTTAATCCAATTTCAATATTATTTAATGTTATAAGTTATGTTACGTGAATAAACGCGCGAGTGTTGAGTGCAGGCGACGCGGCGTTCCGTGCCTGCAGCGGTTTGTTTCTGACTGTCTGGCCTCAGTAGAGGCGATCGCGGCTCCTCACGATTCGCCTCACTCCGCGCGGAGCGAGTAGCGACCGAGACGCGCGAGACGTCGGCGGTGGCTCCCCGCGCGATACAATAAAACGCTGACAAGCTTCTGTTGCATGTTTGCAACTCAAATGTTTCTTTACAATCAACATAGCACTGAAATTTACCAGCTACAATTCCTCGCTGAAGGTTATTAAGATTAGTGGATTGCATAAATGCGCCCATTTGTCTAGATTACTATGAGTGCGTAATCTATTTGTACCTTTGTATGGATTTTGCAGCGCAATGTTAATCGACCGCTTCATTATGTTGACTACAATCGCAAGGTCGTAGGTTCGAGCCACGATTGAATTTTGAATCATGTAGCATCGATATACTATCTATCATGTAGTTATGCATTTTGGTCTGACTCTGCTTTTAATAAATAGGTAGTAGGTAAGTGCCTCAGAGTTTTACTCTGAGGTACATAACTAAATAAACTACAGTCATTCGTCAAACTCTTGTGTAGGCCAGAGCAGCTGCAGGCGGCACCAATTCCTGCTGATAGTTAGCCTGAGAAATTTCCATACTGTAGCTATCATGCGCCGGTAATCACCGAGCAAGCCGTCGGCTACCTCCTATTCACCGGAACCTGCCCTTTGGGTTGATTCAACAAAAGATACTAGCGTCTTCTACATTAGAACAACTAAATTGATTCTGAGGATATTGCACCGGTGTTATAATGTCGCTAGCTCAGAGGTGGTATCTCCTCTAAGTGTCGCTAGTGACCTTCTGGAGTATTTTTTTTTATTTCTAATGAATTCAAACCCTTGTATCAAAATTGTTCAGAAGAAGTAAAGAAACAGACGCGGCTAACGACTGTTAATTTAAACTTTGGTCTTATGTAATCAATTTCAGTACCAAACCAGTGACTTTTTGAAGTTCTTACGAAGTATTGTAATATCTAAGTGAAATGCATCAACACCTATCACATTTTTGGGTCACAAGCAGTCACAACATAAGTAACAAAGAATTATTTAAAAAAGTTTATTTGCAACAAGCATATTACAAACAATAGATATACAAGAAAGTTAAATAATAATATCACTGTGAATTCCGATATATGCGTTTCTGATTATAACCTAAAAATAAATAAGCTACGACTACATAAATAACATTTTTAAACATGAATAATTGCGACATTACGACAGCTATGCTAATTAGAACAGTAAAATATATATTACACATATTGCTCTAACAGCTACAAAATATAATTTAATACACAAACGTATAAATCCTATCTGTAGAATAATTTGATATTATAACGTACATATTCCAAGGACTAATTAAAATATGGCAATCATATAATGAAGGCATTTAAAGGTGATGTTTATAAATTGCCTATAGCGCATAATTATGAAGTCTACACTATGTCACCAACTAGCAGATCTACCCCACAATGTTGAATTATTGACACGCAAACGTTCGAATTTTTGGGTAAGTACATAATATCGGAAAAATCTATATTGTTATAATAATAAACGCGGCCATACGAACTTTCATGGCACACTTAAAATAACAAGTTTCAATAAACTTGATACTATTCACATATTACTTTCATCTATGAATATAAAACACAAATAGTCGGATCTATGGATTTTAAATGCATAAGGAATGCACATACTCGTACCTGGGCGTCTAAAGCATCTGGGACACGCAGCATCGCAGTGGTTGTTTTCTATGCATTTAGTTGTCGTGAAATAAATAAGTGTCTACTAAAACGGAAATGACGCTAGTTCGCTTCAGACGCTTTGGTCGTTCAAGACTGTTGAAGCATAATGATGAAATAACCCCCCAAATCTAACTTTACACTTACAAAATACAATTTAAAAGTGTTCTCTTTAGAGCAACAAAAATAAAATTTTATGTATATTTTACATACCTTTACAAAATGGTTTTTTCATATAAACAAATTTACATACACATTTCGATTTGAAATTATAGAAAACAACATTTTTTTACGATAAAGAAAGCTATATACATATTTTATAACAATATACACATTACAAAGTCTTCAAATATACATTATTAGTGTTATAATATTATACATTATATACATTAGTAGTAGTAGACAGGCCTGTTTTGATACCTGGCTGCTAGCCAAAAGGTTCAATTCCCAACCAGGGAAATCATTTGTGTGCATGAACATCGTATCTTGTATCTGGGTATTAATTTATTTTATATTTTAAATAAGTTATTTTATCATTTCTCTGGTTGCGAGCTAGTTTGAAATTAGATGGCCATATGTTGATTGTCCTAAGATATTTAAGGATATTGTTTTATTAAATATCAATTTATAACTTTTTATATTCGATGTATATAATATATAAGATTCATTTATACAATGACTAAAAAAATCCATATATCATGCCTTCCAATAGGTACCTACTGTTGATTCAGTAATTAATTACTGCAGGTTTTATGTGTTCTGAGAAAAATACTTCAGAAAAGTACTTCAGCAATTCCTTAACTTTTTTACCATACACGAGTATAACAAACGAAGAGAAACCATTCAACTCTTGTGTAGGTTGCGCCACAAACCAACTTCAGATTTTAAACAAGACCTTGTTTTGATGACCAACATTAATAGAAAAAAAATCCCAGATACAACTAAGATAATAAAATAATGAATAAAATGAATGATTAAGAGCAATGCGCAAAGGAAACTTTAAACGCCCTTTACTCAATTTTTTTTTTTACTCAAAATTAATATGGTGTTCTTTACTACATTTTGACATAGCTCAACTTTTACTTTTCTCATAATTACGTACTTGCCTTAAGGCTCTCTGTACGTGGGTGGGCATCTAACTTAAACAAGATTAAACCTAATTTCGTATAAAAAATAAATCGTTTACGCTCACATTCTTTTATAAATGAAATTTCTTTGGTATCTGAACGAATAAAATTGCCGAAATTATTGTCCACGCTGATAAACTATTACAAGTATATTTTTAATAATTTTCAGTTAATCTTATATCATGTTAATAAACGATAGACACTGCATGTTACTACAACTTTCTGCTACAATTACTTTTAAGTCCAGTCGCGGCTGCTTTTACCCCACCAGTACCTATCTTTTATCAATAGCATCCGTAATTTATCCCATATACGAAAGAGTAAAACATTATTGTATATTTCAAGATTTAAATCACAATGTTTAGACTTCTTAATCCTATAATTTTATGACCATATATATTAGCTATACATTTATTCGGTACATAATTATAAATTAGATGTAACGCTAAAATACAAGAAAGCAAGTATCATAGGTGTAGGATAAACACGAAGCCGGCGTGCAAGGCGACGGCTACTTTTTCATGATGCTGCTCGGAGGGACAGAACGCGAGGGAAGTGACGTCAGCCAGAGGAAAACGTTCCGGGTACGGCTGCCTTGGCAAATTCGCCACTTTCTGCTGCGAAGCCTGCAACGAATTCAGTGAAAAATGCGTGGGATATGGCAGCATTCCGCGAGTTTTCTTTTTAATCATATGTAGTTTCTTTATTAACTAAACGACACCACTAAATTTAAGAGAGAATCCACAGTCAACATCATGCCAGAATCAAACACCGCTATTAATTAATAGAAACGTTAATTACGTATATTTGACGAGCACTTTGTGTAATAGCCCTAGCCAAAAGGACCAGATTCTCATTCAGGACAAACATTTGTTGCATGAACATGTCAATGTTCATCATCAGCCGGAAGACGTCCACTGCTGAACATGGCCTCCCCCTTAGAACGCCACAATGAACGACAATTGGCTATTTGCATCCACCGGTTACCTGCGACGCGCACAATGTCGTCTGTCCACCTAGTGGGAGGCCTGCCAACGCTGCGTCTTCCGGTTCGTGGTCGCCACTCGAGAACCTTTCTTCCCCAGCGGTTATCGGTTCGCCGAGCGATGTGGCCTGCCCATTGCCACTTCAACTTGCAGATTTTAAGAGCTATGTCGGTGACCTTGGTTCTTCGGCGAATCTCCTCATTTCGGATTCTGTCGCGCAAAGAAACTCCGAGCATAGCTCTCTCCATAGCTCGTTGTGTGACTCTGAGCTTATCCAAAAGGCCAACAGTTAGGGACCACGTCTCAGTACCATATGTCATCACTGGCAACACACACTGGTTAAAAAAATGTATTTAGAAATTAAATATTAACGTATGTATTTTAAGTTCTGCCTGTAAGTGAATATTTGGATTGTCCCAGTATAATAATACATTATACATTACTAGCTGATCCGCGCAGCTCCACCCGCGCAAACTACATATAAACCTTGTTCTTGAATCACTATCTACTGCAGACGAAACCTGTATTAAAATCCGTTGCGTGGTTTAAATCAGCTGAGCGTACAAACAGCGGGAGCGACTGTTTTATACTATGTAAAGAAAGATATTAAACATGTATGCACAGTATTAAACCCTGTGGAAATCTAAATGTAAGCACAGTAAGCACATAATAAACGTTCAGATATTTTTATTTTTTATTAAACCATTGTTATATAACATAATGAAGTGAACGTTTTAAATCTCTATTTTATATTTTACAACTAGTTGACCCGCGCAGCTCCGCCCGCGCTTTTATTACTATTTGCTCCCCTTTTCTTCCTCTTCCCTTGATTTATTTCTCTTTCCATGTATCTCTTATAAGAAAAATCTAAATCTATACTCTCTCTCCTCTCTCTTTCCCCCTCCCGCGTCGGTCCTCGTCACTTTCCCCCCTTCCTCTCCCCGTTGTCCCCACTCTGAACCCCCTCCCCCTTTCACTTCTCCCCTTGAACCTCACCCTTGCTGTATCTTAATCCCCCTATCCCTCGAACCCTCTCCCTCTCTCTCCTCTCTTGCACCCTCCTCTCGTTCTAATATCCTCGTCAATCATGGTATCTAGAATTCTAACCCACTTAAACCCCTGCAGCTGTCGCATCGCCACATAACAGGGGAGGACCTGGGCCCTCCAGTGGAATCTGCACCAAACACCCCTCGGTTCGCATTATAGCCCCCTTAAACCTGGCACCATGATCACGGGGACGGGGCTCACTACCCCGTCACCGTCCTCCTCGGAGTCGCTGCCGTCACCCATCTCAGACCTACCCGATATGCACACAAAATTTCATACAAATCGGTTCACCCATCTATGTAATGACCTTGCCTTATGTTGCTTAACCCTAACCTAGCGGTATGAACAACGTTCACAGCAATTTTTTCATTGGTGTAAATATTAGTGAAGTTTACGTTATATTGAAGAAGGGACAAATTCATGCTAACAAAAATGTATTAATAGTTACTTAATTATTTCTCATAAAAAGTTAAAGATAAAAAAAATGTTTGTGGGTTATCCCTAAGAGATAAACATATACCATCGCGGACTTTTTTGAAGATCTTGTTAAGGTGTACAATACTGTAGTACATTATTTTGATCTATCTCGTAGGGTTCAGCCAGCGTTAGCAAAGTAAGCGCAAAAAATTGTGTTTATTTACGACATCACATTAGAAACCTCTAAAATTATCAGTGTTTCTCTACTATATTATACATGAATTATACATATAAACCCTCCTCTTGAATCACTCTATCTATTAAGAAAAACCGCATCAAAATCCGTTGCGTAGTTTTAAAGATCTAAGCATACATAGGGACAGACAGACAGCGGGAGCGACTTTGTTTTATAATAAGTATAGATATAGATAGATATAGATGATGTAATTCTTTGACCATAGATATAAGTATATGCTGTATGGAATCAAAAGCCTTAGACAAAACAAAAATTGCTAAATGACTATTCTCGCTTTATATTTTGCTTACCTGTGCTACTGAAATGAAATTAATTGACAATAATATTACAAATATTTAGATATTTGCTTACCCTGTCTTTTCCAGTAAAAGGTTGATATTCTACACCGTATTTCGACACTGCATCCTGGTACGTCAACGGCTCCACAACCATTGATAAATCATCGTTTTGCTTTCGTTTTCTTTTCTCCACAAGTGGTATCATTTCTATAACTCCTACTACCTGTAAAGTAGTAGTTTATGAAACTGTTTTAGTGTGCTATCTTTACGTTATAATTGCAAGAATCAACCATGGACTACGCTCTAACAATATTTTGCATCAAATTCATTCAGGAAATCACGCAGCGTGTTAAGTTTACATTTAACAAACAACAATTGACAAAACGCGGCCTATACTAGTTTTTTATTTGTTAATTATGTTGTAATTTCTTTGTCAAGAACTCTATCATAATTCGTTTCAGTTCGTCTTACGCCCTGGTCATAGTACTGTGCGTGACTGCCTTTGTAAACATTACGGATGAAATTAGATAAGCCATGGAAAACGAGTACATACCTAGATTATTGGATGACGTTCTAATATCCTTAAATAAATAAAATAATTGTAGTTTATACACCAAGGGGATAAAGCTGTGTCTTGTGTCACGGGCATGAAATTGAATCGCGAGCATAACGAAGGATTCTAGTAACTCCCGAGCGTAGATAGGTAGTATATAATTCTAGAATCCTGAGTATAGCGAGGTATTCAAACTCGCCTAAGATAAAGACACCTTTATCCCCGATAAGAATACACTACTTTTCAAATCTATTGCGAGGTAATACTGCTAGAGTTAAAATAATATCAACACAGCTATTTGCAGCGTTCGCGCCCACACTTACTGCGAGGCAATAAAATACAAGTACTACTAGAATTAAAATAATATCAAAACTGCTATTTGCAGCGCTTTTTTGTCTATTTTTTCATTTCTATTTCATTTCTGAGTGTGGCAGTTAGCTGGTAAAATACCACGTAACCCGGCTTCCGCCCGCCCCTACGGAGACTAGCTTACCGTTTAAGGTTTTCTCCCCAACAAAAAGAAAAAAATAAGAATAAGGTGCTTACGAATTTGTTCAGTTCTGGGTGTGCGGGCTGTGCGCGCAGCGTGCGCAGTAGTTGCGAGCCGAAGGTTAACACACTTCCGCAGTGCACGCAGCCGCCACAAGCCCTCGTGCCTCCGAACCTACGCCCTCCCGCCCACCACTCCATCTCGTTCACTGATGTCGTCACTACACCACACAGGAAATAATCATCATCATCATAAACAGCTGAAAGACTTCCACTGCAGTCTGCAGTGGGGCCTTCTAAGGGGCAGGCCTATGTTCTGCAGTCTGCAGAACATAGGCCTACCCCTTAGAAGGGAGGGGTTGCCATAATCCCCACGCTTGGCAGGCTTCTTGGGGATCGTAGTAGGTAATCCAATAGAAAGACGCTGCTGCCTGTCTTCTTGTTTTCTCTTAGTCGCCTCTTACGGACACCAAAAGAGTGGAGATGGGAGGGTGCTATTCTTACCCGGGCATCCCACTAGTGAATGGATGAAATATCATAATTATCACGCACGATGTAAGTCATAAAGATATTTGAAACAGAATGGGACCTAATATTGTCCCTTGTGGAACTTGCTATCAAATTAAACTAGTAATGATAAGTTTTTTTTTATTCGTAATATGAAAACTTATTAATTTCACATTTTTGTTAATTCCTAATCGGAGATTTGTTGCATGCAGTCAAAAGCATCGGACAATACAAATATAAAAAATGTATAAATTACCATCTACCCTAATATCATTATACAAAATAAAATGTAAAAAAAATCACACATCTGTTACACCCTGCAACTATTTTGAAACAATAGATAACAGAGAGTTATATAAAACAACTAGTGGCCCGGTACGTGCTTCGCTACGTATAAAGTGAAATATTTAAAAAAATTAAATGGAACATCAAATTCATTATGAAACACCGACGGCTCGCTAAAAAACTGAGAAAAGTACACGCACACATATTACATTTGAACAAAAAATAAAACATAAAGCAATAATTATCGCTGACAATTTGCTTTAATCGAAGCACGTCCAAAATGAAATGACCGCATGAATGACATAACAACATGCTTTTACTGTCAACACTGAAAAAAGTTTCAATTCTGAAAAAGGTTCAATTTGACAGCAAAATCCCCATTTACAAAATGATCCGCCATTTATTGAATTCATTTATTACAAAAAATGTGCCGCTCAACCGATTTTGTGCAAACTTCACATAAACCATCTACTAAATAGTCCGAACAAAGCCTAAACTTACCTTATTCGAAGCTTATATAATTGAGACACGCACTATGTTTTCCACCTGCTAGTTCTATCTCTTTCTTTCTTATAACTCTCTCCTGCTCTATCTCGCTGACGTCACTTCCACTTGGCAGTGGTGGAGTTTAGATTTTTCGTCTCCGCCATATTTAATTCATTGCGTTTAAATCACCAGGCAGGAATTGAGTATAAGCTTCGAATAAGGTAAGTAAATTAATATGCGTTTTATTGGTAGGTAAAACGCTTCTATTAATTTGACTGTACCGTTATTCGAAGCTTATATAATTGAGACGTGTTTGTTATCGCCTGGTGGGAGTGACGGACGTGACGCCAATGTGAGAGTAGTACATAGTTTAAAGCGTGGTATGTTTAATATTGGTTTACTTTTCCAGTTTACCAGGGCAATTTACGATCAAATGGTAATAAAAGAGTCTAGAGGGTATAAGTACAAAGTACTTATAAAATCAGCAAATATCCAAAATCATTAATTAAATTTTTATTTATTTGTGTTATATCCATACAGTCTTAGGCTAAGGTTACAAGTCACCTAGAGCTATACTAGACTAGTATGAACATACCCTGGTAGGGTGTTGCAAAGAGGAGGTACAATATTTACGTAATACATGTACATTTCATTATATTGTAGTGTATGTGTAGAAATTAAACATTAAAGCAAACGGGAATGATAAGTATTTCATAATCAAATGGATTGAAAATGTTACAGAACGTACGGTACGTTCAAGATCAACTAGTGAAAGTCACCTCTCGTTTTTATATTTATAAAAATATTCTGAGCACAATTTTCTCTAGTCTGTATTATTTTGAGCTTACAGAATTTATACAGCCAGGTGTGTGTTGTCGTTATTCCTGTTGTTACGAATAAGAATTAAAACCCTGCAAGAACTGTGGTGCAGCCCTGGGGCTCACTATGTATATTATTCAAATTAATAAATCATAGCAGTTTGTGGCAATCAAGATTCTCTTTATTATATATATAATTACTAGCCCAACCGCCTGTTGGCGGAATTGGTCTTTAATCCGAAACTAAGGCAGAAATTAAAACACTCAGCATTAACAGGAAAAATGTCTAATTTTAAGCAATATGAGGTCATTTATTATATCCTCTCAGAACATAAAAGAGCAGCTGTATGCTTCTGCCGCTAGAAAATATTCAGATTATCGATAGCAGAAACATCTAAATTTAATGCTAAATCATTTGTGTTTCTAACTGCAGCCTTAGTATGGTGAATGGGCTTCGGTAGTTACGTAGACTTTAAAATAGGTTTTTCTAAGTGAACTTAACTGACTGCCTTTTATTTTACAATGTAGTGAAACCATCGATTTGTGTAATGAAACAGAGTAAGAAAACAATTTACGAATTAAATGAAGATCGGGTAAACATCTCTGTTTTTGAAAATGAGTGATCCACAGACTGTGACTCACACTAAGTAGGGAATTCATATATTCCATGCGCATCAATTGTTTAGTTCAAGGATGCCATGGTTTCTTAAAAGTTATGGCTGACTACTTCCACGGCGCTGTTGGTCTAGTGGTTCGACACCCTGGCCGCTACTGGATAGGTTTTGGGTTTGATTCCCATTCAAGATAAAACATTCGTGTTGTGTCTGTTTGAATTGTAGTCGTGGTCTTTATTTATATATGAATCAATTTATGTATCATCATCATCATCATCATCAGCCTACATCAGTCCACTGCTGGACATAGGCCTCCCCCAATACACGCCATTGAGCCCGGTCTTCGGCTCTCCTCATCCAGTCACTGCCAACTGCTTTGCGTAAATCGTCACTCCACCGGGTCACAGGGCGTCCTACGCTACGTTTTCCAGTTCGTGGCCTCCACTCCAGAACCAGTCTTCCCCACCGATCATCGGTTCTGCGGCAAATATGACCAGCCCACTGCCACTTCAGCTTGCTAATCCGTTGAGCTATGTCAGTAACTTTTGTTCTCTGGCGAATTACTTCGTTAATAATTTATGTATGAATTTACAAAAACAAAAATGTTTATTATATAAATATTTATATTAGTTATCTGGTTACCATAATGGGCTTACCAGGCTATGCCCAGATTGAGATAAAATGACCGTGTAAGGATTTTCCCTAGAATATTATAACAAGTATGATACCATTCTACGAATCGTCATTTTATACTTTCTGGGAGGAATTACTAAGTACATTATTCCAAACCACAATGGGATACAGAACTTTCAGGGCCCGTGATTGCATATCCAAACGCCAAATAGGAATACGGTCTCATCAAGGAGCTTCAACTAAGTTTATAAGTTATTCGCCCGATTCCGGTCGGAGATCTTTGGAAATCAGAAACGTAGGGTTGAAAATCTAGGCTAGATTGTAACTCCACGCCAGGCAAAAGGCCTGGGCCATAGCTTTGTAGTCGGTCCGATCCAGGTATAGGTATACGTCATTTGACACTATATTCGTGTGGCTGGAGTAAAATAAACCGATTATTGGAATCGCCATTTTGTTAAATATCTTTCTTGTGTATCATGGATACCAAGACACCACACCGCCCACAGTCTCGAGCCATGGCAGATGGCCGGCATGCCAGATGTAAATCAAAAGGTATGTAAAATACTGTATACCAAATTTGGAAAAAAATATTAAATTAGGTTCAGAAGGACTGACCTAATTTCTTTATCTTGACAGTGATATGCCATAGCTGTTCGTTTTGAATTATACGCCACTGTAAATTAGTCTTAGTCTTGTACTACACAAGTAGTACATGTACGATATACGTACAGATGACGTTGCTCGGCACTACATTCTGAGACTGTATTAAAAGAACATTTCTGAATGTCAACTGTGAATCGGACATTTCGGACTATTAGCACCTTGTGCCTAAACTCACCCAAGTGTTAGAGTGATATCTATGTTGCAAGTGTTGCAACATCCATAGCCCCGTGAGTGCTAAAGCACGAATGCACGATGCTATAAGTAGTAAGTGAGACAGCAATTTTCCTGTAACTTGAGCGTTCAACTCATACGAAAATGTAAATAGTGCTGTTCATCGCTTACAATACTAATGTATAATCTAGAAACCTTCCAGCATGCAATACAATTGCTTTATAGATTTATGCGTTAATGCACCTTATATCTATTATAGCACTTTAAATGCTTGTCACTTTGGTGACAAAGCCAAATAACTAAAACACGACAACGCGCTTTATAGCACTTTTCGTACAGTAATATTTTTTATTCAGCGTTGATACCGCATTTCGTACGTTGTGCCAACATTTAAAATTCACCATGTGACTGAAATCGTGTGAGTATTAATAGTACTATTAAAGTACCAGTACATTTGTCGTATGTGTCGTCCTATTAGGATGCGAACCGAATAAGTCCGATTAAGCACTAGGCTACTGTAACCTAGGAGCCAACAATGTCTCAAAATTTATGACAAATCCTCTGTTGCACAGGGAGATATGGTACGAAATTTCCTCAAATTTGATATAAAGGTTTTGTTTAACAGATTGATAAGACCTCCAATAATGGATTCTGCCTTGGTACAGTAAAACCAGCCAAAAAATCAGTACGTCTACACGTACAAGGTTCAGTGACTATAGTCAGTTTCAAAACCATCTGAATTTTTAATATGTCCAATGTATAATATATAAATAATAATAGGCGGCCTCTGGCGAGATACCCATAAATGATTTTATTGGCATATTTACTAGGTGGTAGGTTCCTTGTGCAAGGAACCGTCCAGGTAGGTACCACCGCAGTGTCAGATATTCTGCCGCCAAGCAGCAGTGTGTAAGCATTGCTGTGTTCCGGCGTGAAGGGCACTGTAGCTGGTGAAATTACTGGACACAAAGACTTAATATCTAATGTCTTAAGGGTCGGCAACGCGCTAGTGATTCTTCTAGTATTGCTAGCGTCTATAGGCTGCGGTGACTGCTTACCATCAGGCGGGCCGCACGCTTGCTTGCCACCTTGGTTGTATAAAAAAAAAAAAAAAAAAAAATGTAAAAATGAATTCGCTGTTTTCAGTCCTGCTTTTGGCGAAAGGATGATGTATCGCTGATAGTTTATATGAGTCTATTGCCCTGCATTTGCTAGCATATTTTATCAGTCATTTCGCGTGGAGGTAATATGTGCATGAAAAGTCTTCTAAATATTATATTCAGTGCATGTGCGGCTGAATGACATTGATGACCAATTTATAGGCATGACCACCCCTGAACAATCTGGCGGTGGGAACTTATATTCAAATTCAAAATTATTTATTTCAAATAAACTTAAAGCCAGTCACATACCCAGCCATAACATACCGTATTAATCATAATACTCATTTTCTTTATATATATCAATATATATCACAGAAATATATATCATAACTGCGGGTGCAATCGCTCGAAAATGAGTATAGAAGATATATCATAATATGCCTAGCTATAATTTATATCATAGCTAGGTGTGTGACGGGCTTAACGCTAGTGAAGCAACCACCTATCCTCATATATAGTATGTACCACCTTGCGGAGGCATACAGTTTGGGCCACCTTGCGGAAGCGTATAGTTTGGACCACCTTGCGGTGGCATATAATCAGGACCACCCTGCGGAGGCATAACTTTGTAATTGCTAGTGTTTGGCATACTCTATATAGGTTTAGAGAAAAACTCCCTTGCGGGGAGCCTTAAATTTTCCTCGACTACAACTGAAAGGGACTTCTTGTATTGGCCAAACCTGTCTTGTTTACATGTTGAACAGAATGTCTTATCATTTGTATTGTTTCAATATATAGCTATAATCATCTGCACCAAATCTGAAATTTTTAGAACGATCCCCTGCGGAAACAAAAATTCTTCTCTTGACCATGATAATAAATTCAACCCGTCTTTTTTACAGATATTGCTAGAGCAATACATACCGCATATAGCTTACATATCGCATATGTAAGGGCTACATAAGCTGTCAGTTTGTATGAAATAGAGGGTTAATCCATAAATTCACAGTAAAAATATCTTTATTATGTATTTGCCCACGAGGCTTTACACAAAAGATATCAAGTAAGAAAAATAAGAATATAATTATTAGAACATCTCGGTTTCGAGGTCATGGTCATCAACCTGGTTCACGAATTTCTCGTAGTTCCGTATATAAATTTATGATGCTTACCTGCGGAGGCATGCTTTCGTTTGCCCCCCCCCCCCCCTTTTTTTCACACTCGAAATTGTATCTATACGATCCCGATAGATTTAAGTGAATCACACACAGATGACAGAGAAAGATCATATTATTTTTCCATATTTTGTGTAGGTAAACAGCAAAAAGTTCTAAAATAAACTAAGATATTTTCTGAAGAAAAATCTTATTATTAAAAATAGATGTGGGTAGACCATTTACCATCTTTAACACCTAAAATAAATTAAAAGATATTTTCTGTAAAAAATCATATTATTATAAATACATGTGGGTAGACTGTTTACCATCATTATTACTATAAAAAGTGCACAAACTTTTTACACGAACGGAAAAACCGTTTATCTAAAAGAAATGCAAACACATTTACCAATTGTAGAACAGTCCACAATGAAAAATAACACTAATAAGAAAAAAAAAATTGCTTGTGGCACAATCTTTTCATTATTTGTCCAATACGAATATCAAGTAGACAGGTACTTACATAATTATTCCTTAGAGAAAATTATATTCAAACCTGATTTTTATTTATGGGTATTTGTCCATATAAATCTTTATAAATACACTTTTTCTTCAGTTGTTGAACCAAAGTATAGTGTCGTCTGCGCTAGCAGACATCTGAACACGGTGGAAAACACGACGCCAATGAATTAAATATGGCGGAGACGAAAAATCTAAACTCCACCACTGCCAAGTGGAAGTGACGTCAGCGAGATAGAGCAGGAGAGAGTTATAAGAAAGAAAGAGATAGAACTAGCAGGTGGAAAACATAGTGCGTGTCTCAATTATATAAGCTTCGAATAACGGTACAGTCAAATTAATACGAAATAAAAATTATTTATTTGATATTTTCTCCGCTAGAGACTGACAAAATTAATGTTGCCGATAGGCGTGTCGCCACTGTCTATACGAAACTGTTAAACTACACGTCATTACCATAATAAAAAAGTTAGTTCTCATTTTTGCCACCAGCACGGATAAGTTTGTAAGTCAGTACATACACAATGGAAACACACCTGTTTTGAACCTTATTTTATAGTGATTAAGATTTTCTTTTAAATGAGTACATTTTTGTTTAAGTCAAAACAACTACTTTTTTTCGTATAGCTTTGGCGGTTTTATTGATTTTTCTTTGTCTCCGATGTAAAGGTTTTATGTGCCAACATTACTGCATATAGAATTAGACTTTATTACTACATGTGAAGGCTTCTATTAGTCCGACGTTCCGAATTATTTAAAACTATTTTCTACAATTTCTAGCTACGTGTATAGTTGTGTAAGTAAATGTCACCGCGACCACATTTTCGATGTCATTTTGTTCGTGACAGCTAATCTAGTTGGTATAGTATATCGATGCTTGCGATGAGGGTAGGAAGAAGAAAAAAAATATATTATACGCACTTTGCGTCCATATTTTTAAGTAGGTATACCTACCGACGAAGTATGTAAACAATGAAAAATGTAAGCCCTATGTAATATGTGAATTTAAAGATTAACATCGGGTGAACACCTATTTTGTCATGTCCCTAATTTGAATAATACATAATATACATATATATACGTACGCAGCGCGTCGTCCCCGGCGAGCATGGCGGAGGGCCAGTGCGGCAGGAACATGGCGCGCGCCGCGGGCACGTGCGACCAGCAGGCCGCGACCCCCGCGCCGCCCCCCGCGCCCCCCGCACCGCCCCCACCCGCCCGCAGCGTGCTGCCCGCCGCGCTCACGGTACACAAGGCGCCCGCGCCCGCGCCCGCGCCCGCGCCCGCGCCCGCCAAGCTCGGATATAAGTCTACGCCTGCACGCAACACAGCACGGCATTAGAGGCGCAGGCACATTCGATTCAGCCGTAATGGGAAAATTGCACAATTTTTGTTTTTTAGTGTATAATAAAGATTTTAGACTCGCTTAGAGATACCAAAAACAAAAAAGTTAAAATATGCGCAAATTATCTAGTTATTGCAAATCAAAGGTTGACTTTTCCGCGTTGGCGCGAAAACGCTCATGGACAGCCGTGACGTTATGCCATTGTTTTGACGTACGAGTTAGTAAATTTTCACGGCGATTGGCGAGTGAATAAAGAAACTACCACTGAATATTAATCAAAAATCAGGCTCTGCCTAGTTTGGGATCCGTGTGTGAATTGTCCCAGGATATAAAAAAAAAAAACACTATTTTTACATAGAGATTCTATCTTGAAAATTGACTGGCATGGCCGTGTAGTCGAGGTATGGCGTCACGCGCGATTGGTGCTGTTTGCGTTCCATTTTACGTAACTTAAAGTTAAAATATTTTGTAAAATAATAATAATTTTAGAAAAAATCTTTTAGCAATGCTCTTTTTATTAAATTATAATCATAATTTAGAATTATAATTTTTATGCAAGTTCCCCATTTATAGTGAAGTTTCTCGGCCACGAGAACTATTTTATGAAATTCAAAAGTTAGACTAGTTTATATTAAGGATGGGCGTTGAACGAACAAAAGTTTCCGACTGTTTTTTGTCTTCGATGAATAAACCAGTTTACAGTCCACCGATAAACTATTTAAATTATAGACTAGTTTATCGGTGAACTCGATCCAATACGTACAGTACGCGACAGGTCGACATGGTAATTGGGGAGGGGACAGCCCTAGTCACACAAAGAGCTCACATCGCCCGAGTAAAGCAGCGCGGGTATGCAGGGTGTCCCCTCCCCGCGTCTCAACAAAGTTAATATAGAAAATGCCTCACCTTCTACAGTACTGTTTATAGTTCGTTCGTCATGGTAAGGGTAGAATATAGTAACACCGTTTTCCATTGTTCTTAATATTGGGGACTCTGTATTTAAATCATAGTAGGCCACAGTACCATCTGAGTACGCGACTACAATATGGCTGTGCCCTTTTTGCTGAAACATGTAACGAAAAAATCCACTTATTACAAATATAACAATTCGCTTTGTCAAAATTTTGCAAAATGAATATACAACGTAATTTATAAAAATATCTGTTTATTTAGTAAAAATTATAAACATAGTACTTACAGGTGACCATTTGAGCGTCGTAGCTTTCTGAACCTTTCTGTTTACTCCCATCAGTAATCTTAATTCAACCACTGGCTTCAACTTATAAAAAAGTTTGTCCCTTTAAAGATTAAATTAAATCGATTAAAATTTATAATATCTGCCACACTCTGAGTCTGTTAATGATGATTCATTCATCATCACTAAGTGTAGAATTCGATACAAAATATTTTATTTTTTGTATTTGCATCTCATATCAACTTTGATGTCATACATTTAATTATCAGTCATTCATTGATTGATGGAAATTCATGAAAAAGCCGATGAAAAATTTCAACACTAGAGTGTTCAGAATCATGTACTGGATCCCTGGTATCGGTTTTCGATACGATGTCCCTTACACCCCGTATTTGGTACTTACTTCTCAGTAATAGTAGAAGGATACGGCACGGAGAAAACGTATGCGGAGCCGTTGGAACAGGCGACAGCTAGTAAGCCCAATCTACGAAACGTTTGTCCGTCTTGTTTGTCGAGGACATCTCTAACGCCCGACGGGCACCAGTCGACCGCCCACACTGTGCCGTAGTCTAACGCTATCCCCAGGGCTAACTGCGGTACTCTGAAATTAAATACATGTACATAGATAATTTATTGGCAAAATTTGGAAATCAGCGGAGGTTTACTTCTTTGCGATTGGATAAGTAGGTATAGAATACATTAATCAATTTCTGATTCTAATTTTAAACGTGTGTGGATGTCCGGGTATAGCACACAGCCATCTCCTCCCGTTGTATGTCGTAAGAGGCGACTATAAGGAAAATACAAAAAGATGAGCAGCAGAGTTTTCTATTAGATTACCTAGCACCCAAGCGTGGATATTATGGCAACCGTTCTTTCGGGTTGATTAAACAATGTTTAATACTCTGACAACCAAATGGTTGCCAGAATTAAGAAAACTAATAATAATAATAATATCTTGGGACAATCCACACACGTTCATCTGATCACAAACTAAGCAGAGCCTGTACTATGGAAACCAGACAACAGATACTAATACTTATATACTTGTTTTTGTAAATACATACTTATATAAATAAATAACACCCAGACACTTGGTGGGAATCGAACCCACGACCCATCGGTTAGCGGACAGGGTGTCTAACCACTAGACCAACGGGCCCGTCAATGTTAAGGTAATGTTGAACCTTTCTGTCACCAGGCCGACCGACTCTAAATCTGTAGGATACGCTGAGTTTATTGATAAACATCCAATGAGTGCGAAGATTACTATTTTATAATCAAGTGGCCATAAAATTGACAAGTTAGTTGGACTAAAATAGTGTACTGACGTGCGCATGTTGCCGAAGTCCCAGATCTGCAGTAGAGCGTAGGCGGAGGCGGAAGCGGTAGTGGAGGCAGAAGCGAGCGCGCGGGGTCGAGGCCGACGCGGCACATCGGCTCCGCGATGTGCTACCACGCATAAGAACTGCGATTCCGCTTCTACTCCTGAGCCCACGTCTACTCCCGCGCCCGCTCCCGCCCCTATAACCGGAGCCCACGACACGGCCTGAATGCACGCGCCCACGAACAGGCTCACACCTACAACAATATTTTCATGTGGGGTTTCCAACTTTCTGGGCTCCAAATCTACTAATTTTAATAAAAATTCCATTCCAGCGAGACGCTATTGAGACTCCATTAAGATTGTGAGAAATTCAGCATTCTGCTAAAATAACCATAACCAGTAGTGTCACACCACTGAGACAACATTATGGTTTAGATCAGGGATTCCCAAACTGGGTTCCGCGGAACCTAGGGGTTCCTTAGAATAGTCATCAGGGTTCCGCTACATTTAAAAAAAAAGTGTTCATAAACAAATTTAAGTGTTGATTTGAAATCATTTGATATGGGGTACCATAAAATAAAAGGTATTTGGTTGGTGTTCCGTTATCTTAAAAGTTTAGGAACCCCTGGTTTAGATATCAATAGTGTGTCGTTAGAAAAACAATTGTATGTCATTTTATTAAAATTAGCATACTTGGGGCCCAGGTTAGTGACATGCCATTGACACGCCACTGGTATTATAAAATTGGTAGGCTACCAAATGTGTGAAACCATCCAACAGACACAGTATCGACACTCAATTGAAGCGTTTGTAAATTAGCTTACATGGGGTCCTCAATGAGTAAGTATATTTTTTTTATACTACCAAGGAGGCAAGTAAACATGAGGCCCGCCTGATGGTAAGCAGTCACCGCTACCTATGGACGGTAGCAACTCCAGAAGAATCACTAGCGTGTTGCCGAACTTACAGACATTAGAGACTAAATGAGAATAACTCCTTTTGAGCTTTGGAATTGCGGCATTAAGAGAGCTGCGTCAAATCAATCTTATAAATTTACTTACATTTTGCTTTCCTAGCTTCGAATCGTCTGTAAGTAGACCACTCCGCGTTATTCTCCCCAAGTCTAACTTTACAGGACTCGGCTAATTCTGGAAGATATTTTTCCTCGTCCTGTTGACTTACTACTTCAAATTCACAGCTACGCCATTGCGGAAACAGATCAACGTCCGACAAATACGCCTTAACACTGAAAATGTGATCAATATTTGAATACAATGTTTCCATTAAGACATTAACTACAAAACTATTGATTTTCAGTTCCTCTATATGACTTTAATATACATGTAGTCAACTTACTATTCTTTACCGCTTCTCTTAAAATAGTCACGGGGATTTAAAATCGGGAAAGGTATTCGCGGCACTCGCGAAGCTGTAATTTAATAAACCACATCAAAATCATTATCATTAAACATTACATCCGCCTAAATTTGCCTCTTATCCAGAATAGATGCGATGAGCGAAACAAACATCAACCAACTCATCAGGCATCAAATGGCATGAGTAGGTATGGATACGGAAGACGCAAAAGACGCATACCTATAGTGATATTGGCCTATTGTCACCGAAAACTCTCCCGTCTAATATTTAGCGTGGTGATAAATACTTTGTTTCAAATAAATTTAATAGCGATTACAACTTTTTTGTGCGTTCGAATAACACAGCATTAAACTGTGAATGCAACGCGATAACAAATAGAAAATTAATAAAAAAAATCTTTTATAAATTAATTTGACATGGATCTAAGTACTAACATGATTCTCCGTGGCGTTTCTTCTTGTTATTTTGTTCCTCTGACTCAAGTTCGTCGGATAAATTGGAGTCGATGTCTGAGTCGACGGACTCGTCGTCCGAGCACTGGTCCAAGCGGACGGACACGTCGCTGTCGCTGGCGCAATCATAGTTCACCTCTACGCACACGTGACGTCTCAGTTCTTTCTCTATCTCAGTGCTGTAGCCGCATTTAGTACAGCGATGACATCCCTGCGCGATAATAATCTTTTAGACCTTCGCGTTTCATAAATTAAAGTTATTTAATTCGACTAGATTTACCCCGGCTGGTAAAAATAACCAGGCCGTAACCTCAAGGCGAATTATAAGATTAATTGCGTTGATTCCTGATTTATATAGGGACGATTAGTGTGAGCTCACTGCGAGACTTTTTTATATTTTTATCGTATGATTAGTGACCAACCTGGTGTCAGAGTTGTTCAATCTACCCTTAGGCCTCCGCCATATACCCAACCTTATTGAAAATGATGTTTTTTCTTTTATTTTGTCAAAATGGGGCGTCAAAATTTCAAAGTGAGCCTACTATATCGAATTTGGTATTATATGAAAGGGCTTTATTTGCACATTTCAACACATATTTTTGTTTTGGTTTATGTCTCGCAGTTTTTGGCTTATAATCAAAAATATCCAAAAAAAATACGGTTCCTCTGGCATAGTCAATTATGCCAGAAGCATTACAGTGCACGAATGTTTACCAAGCAATGATGCACTCACTTCCTTGAGGTAATACTTCTTTACGGACGCTTGACTTGAGGAGTAAGCTGGTGAATGCGTGACAAGAGCGTTACGAAAAGTGTGATCGGGCGGAGCGAACGCATGTCAGTTCGAAAGTTTTACTTCAGTCGTCTGGTCTAAAGCATACTGTTTTTTTTTTTATTATTCAACCTAGTGAAAGCAAGATGTTCGCCTGATGGTAAGCGAAACGCCTGCCGATAGAAAGCTACATTGCACTGCCGCTCGTCAACCGAGACATCTTGAGTCTCGAGTACTCAGGTAATTTGACGAGCTACAGTGCTCTTTCCACTGGAACACAGCAACGTTAAACTGAATCTTGGCGACAGAATATCTGACTCTGCGGTGGTACCAACCTGGGCACAAGGGGCCTACCATCTAGTAATACTTTACTCATAATCGGTAGTAACAGAAGTTTACTTACCTCTTCGAAGCTACTGTTGTATTTTTCTATATCATTTTTTGCCCTGTAACAAGCAATCAAAATCGTTCTTAAGTTTTATATTGGCTGCAAAGTGCAAACACTCTTTTCACTGGGTTTCAATTCATTAAAAACATTTCTATATATATTAGTTAGTTAGTTACATCTTGTCAAAAATCCTTTAATTTTGGAAACCATTCAGAATATTCTAGACTGATTTATATAATTTTCAATTCATTTGAAAATTTTTGTATATTTTAGTAATATTCACGAAACCCGGAATATTTCAGATCATTCTCAAAATTTCTAGATAATACAGAACGTTCTAGATCAGTCCAGAACAATTTAGACGAATAATAGTACCTCACACATTTTCGAAAACTACATTTTCAACCCTCGTATCCTTTACACCCTTACAACTATCCACAGGCAACAATCACAATTGCTGTGTGTCTATCAAGATAATTTAATTAAAATTCAAATAAGTTATAAAGGGGCAAATGCATAAAGGGGCAATCGCTTATGGATGAAAGGGCATAACACTAGAGTGTGGCAACAGAAACATAATTTTCGAAAAACCGTACACACGTCAAAAATTGAAAGAGCTTACTTTTCAGCAGCCCGCCTTCGTCCGCTAGGCAGTTCTATCGATTCCTCAATAATTTTCTTTTCTCTCTCCTCTGCTTGGATCAGTTTCCGTTCCTTCGACATCTCGGTCTCCCTGTGCGCGGTCATGTGTTGACTCTTGTATATGCGCAAGTATTTGCCATTGCAATGTTCACAAACTGCTTTGAATTCTTCTGCTTCCTACAATACCATACAGTATAGAATATACAAGTGCTTAGCAAGTCTGTCGGTATTCAACAGGATAAATTATAAAGGACTATCTGACTCGTGCAGCTCCGCCCGCGCTTTTATTACGTTTTGCTCCCCTTTTCTCCCTCCTCCCTAGATTTATATCTCTCTCTTATAAAAAAAATCTAATTATATGCTCTTTCTCTCCTCTCTCTTTCCCCCTCCCGCTTCGGTTTCCGTCACACTCCCCCTCTTTCTCACCCTGTTATCCCCTCTCTGAACCCTCTCCCCCTCTCTCTTCTACGAACTTACTCCTTCTCACTCCCCCCTTACTCCACCTAACTCCCCCGACCCTCACCCCATCACCCCCTCCTCGAATCCCCTCTCTCTCTTTCTCCTCTCTTGCACCCTCCTCTCGTTCTATATATCCTCGTCAATCATGGTATCAGCGGCATTAAATATACTTTATGAACTATTCTCAGACCTCCCCGATATGCACACAAAATTTCATACATATCGGTTCACCCATCTATTTAATGACCTTTCCTTATATTGCTTAACCTTAACCTAGTGGCATGAAATATACTTTACGGCCTATTCTCAGACCTACCCGATATGCTCACAAAATTTCATACAAATCGGTTCACCCATCTATTTAATGACCTTGCCTTATGTAGCTTAACCTTAACCTAGCTGTATGAAATATACTGTATGACCTATTCTCAGACCAACCCGATATGCACACTTTCATACAAATCGGTTCACCCATCTATTTAATGACCTTACCTAACGTTGCTTAACCTTAACCTACCGGGATAAAAAGTATCCTATGTCCGTTTCCTGGTTCTAAGCTACCTCCCCATAAATTTTCAGCCGAATCGGTTAGGCCGTTCTTGAGTTATAAATAGTGTAACTAACACGACTTTCTTTGTTAAATAGATTAAAGTTCTATAGTGATTGTATGTTCAATTTCACCGATAGATGGCGCTGTTCATAATGTAAATCACGCTAACATCGTAAATTACTGTCTAATGATATTCGATAATGAAAGTTCTAAACTTTTTGCATCTTTTATTGTTGCGACTTTACAGTCCGACATATGTATTGACGATGTATTACTACAATACCTATCTATACACTACCTGGACTTGGGGAGTTTCATTAAAATTTCATGAACAGAAATCTAATGAAAATGTCCTGGGTGTACCGGACCGGCTTACCCCTTACAAAAATTGACCCTTCGTCAATGCTATATCTTATGCAAACTAAATGTCTTACATATCTTAATGATTAACTGATCAGTCTATAATTACCCTATTCACATACAAAGGAAATTACGTGGTAATATGTGCAAGTAATGTTTCACTGCTTAGCCCCTCTGAAACATAGCGTGATGTTTTATATACCAACTTATACCTTGATTTCTACACAACACATCAGTGAAAGTCCTATCAAAATCCATCCACGGGTTTTCAAATGATACCTGGACGAACAGAACGACAGACAGACAGACAGACAGACAGACAGACAATAATTCCAAAAAAAATTGTTTTGGCCTCTATGTCGATAGTATAGTACCCACCCCACATAGAAATTTTGGAAAAATATTCAATGTACAGAAAAAGAGCTCTTTGAGTTTTATTATAGTATAGATGTACGCAAAATTAATTTCAATTTCCATCATCCACTTTCTATCATCGCGCGACTTGGCGTGCAGCGAGTATCTACACTGAGTACGATGAGAACTTTCCTACACTCCGCACGTATTGCTACAATAATCGTTCGAAACTTAAGACAAAACTCGCCACCCTTATGCTGTTGGCATCCCATCAGTCTGAACGAAGAATTTTTCTTTGTCATTGTAGAACTGGAAAAGTTTGCCTGCGTCGGCCTTTCCGTCCGATTATTATATAGATGTTCAAGGCTAGAGATTTAATACCCTAGAGCACTTTACCATCACCGAATACATCTCCGCTTTCCACCAGGTGGGACTGCAGAGATGCACTAACTTAGATTAATATAAAAAAATGTATTAAATATTTTATTATTACCTGGTCTGACTTGCCACATAACAATACGTGGGCATAGAACCCAATCCTGGATATTCTGATGATGCCACAAAGTTTACAAACCATCTTACTACGTTTCTTTTGGTACTCTTTTATGTAACCTTCTACCATGGAGGGGTTATTTAAGTCCTAAAAATAATAATAATAAGGTTATAATAATAAATGATGAAGAGGTTTTAATAAAAGAGAGGCGCTTATAACCAGTTGTAATCACTGTTTGGTAAACGTATAGATAAGCCTATCCTATCCTACACCAGATGAATGCGTAGAGCTACAAGGTTGCGCAACTCATCGACACGTCGGCGACAAAGTAAGGGCTAGGGCATGCACAACGGTTCCAACTGGGTCGTAGTGCGATCCGGTAACTAATCGGGTTCAATTCACAGCCACCAACAATGGAATAGAATTAACATGAACGTCTCCGTGCTTCAGATAGCACATACTACGTGGGTCCCGATTTGTTAAACAATCATTAAGCTAAGTCAGAGGCCTAGAGGCAGCTTAAACAGCTCTGAAACCAAGTTAAAAGCAAAACGTACGATAAATAAAAAAATAAGAGAGGTAATAGCGCTAACGCTATTTTACTTTTTTTTTTAACGCGGTGTGTTTTTTATTTTTTTTGTTTTTGTGTCTCATTATCTGTGGCAATAAATGCTTATTCTTTCTTTTTTTCTTTAACGCCCGCCCGTCTGATAACAAAAATCGCCAACATCAACAACAACAATCATAACAACGCCCGCTTGACTGTAAGCAAAGCGCCTGTCTATAGACAGCTGCATCGCACTACCACTCGTCAGCTATCAGACACCGGTCTCCCCGGCGAGGCCGAAGTGTCGTACGTATGCGACCTCAACGACGTGCATCACCCCACTGAGTTTCTTGCCGGTTCTTCTCAGTGGGGGCGCGTTGTGAACCGGTGGTAAACTCAGCCCTCTCTTAAGCGACAGCCCAAGCCGAGGCCGTGCCTCCCTGAGGTGCCCTTGAGCATTTATTTCGGGGTATGTGGGATTCTTACCCACTAAAACCCCCGCTGCTGCCGTATCGGCACATGAGGGGGACCCCAGGGCTCTCCGGTGGGATCTGCACCAGATGCCCCTGAGCCTTGCCTTTGAGCCCGCCGCCGGGGGGCGCATTGTAGCCCCCCGGGAACCAGTCACGGTGATCACGGGCCGTCCCCGTGATCACCGTGTCAGGTTCCCGGGCGCGACCCTGCCGCCGTACTCAATGGACGTACTAGGACACCCCGGACCTCCAGCGACTCCGAAGACCTGGACGCATCCGCATCCTAGCACCACCTAATAACCTGTTATCTTAATTCGAAATGACGTGCACTTACAATTTCTGGATCACCGACAACCCACGCTACATTGTAATGTTCATTCATGGCATGTTCTCGCCAATATTTGGGGTCGACTTTTTCATGACAAACAGCACATTCCACCATATCTAAAATATAATAAGCACTTTATCGAGAGGTGTACAGATTGAATAAGGCCTCAACACGCCTAAGCAATAAGGGGTCGTCCATTAATCACGTGATGTTTTTTAGCAACTTTTTAACCCCTCCCCCACTCCTGGTGATATGTGGTGAGGTTTTAAACTACCTCCCCCCCCCCCCCTATCCAAAATCACGTGTATTTTTTGTACAAAATTTCAATATGGTTTATATTGAAATTTTCGGAATATTATCTTTAAATACAGGTAAGTACTTAACTGATTAAATGTTGAAGGGGAAGTCGTTGCCGGCAACAGTGAGTCAAGGCCACGTGCCGCTGTTTGGTTTAGAAATCGTGCATTCAAGGAAAAATAAATACACGTGATGTCTCATTATACCCCTCCCCCTCCTGGTGATATTTCGTGATTTTTTCGGAACAATTCAAGCCTCACGTGATTAATGGACGATCCCTACGGCATGCGAGGAAGTTTCGTTAACGCTGGTTCAATGAAAGGGCTTGTAGCCGGAGAACTTACAAGAGGCTTAAAATAACTAAGTGACGAGTGTCGGTTTATATAGCCATAGGTATGCGCCACTTACGATCAGATGAACGACCTAAACATCTCGTCACTTCAGTATTAAAGCCCAGTAATTTCACCAGCTACAGCGTCCTTCACACCTTACACAATGAACTCTTACACAAATATCTGACACTGCAGTCGTCAATGACAAAGACGATCATGAACATTGAAATAAATCTAATTTTGCTAATTAATATAAAATACACGTTCCCTCTCGGGACAGGATTACTACTTAGGACAGCTGGACGCATAGTGGATGAAATAGTATACATACCATTATTTATGATAGCGGAACTGACAGTTCGTTTGATGGTCGCCGAGCACACACTCACGTGCTGCATGTACTGCTTGACGTGTTTACGCACTATGTCACATTTGGGGCACTTGAAACCGTCGATTAATTTGCAAATTCCAGACATATGCCTCTGAATTGCTTCTTCGTCGTTAACATCCTGGAAAAATTGTGCATAGTAATATTTTGTCAGACAGGCCGGTATGCAAAAAAAAATTGTCAGTTCTGTATGAAATATTAAGTAATTATTTAAATCAGTTTAGTAAGGAGACATGCAGGAAGTTCGCCTGGTAGTAAACAATACACCTGCCCACAGACAGCTGCACTGGACTGACGCTTATCACACAAGACAATAGATATTAAGGTTCTTAAGTCCGGTAATTACATCAGTTACTTTCACATTTGAATAGCGCAATGCGGTGGACTACCTGGACGATCCCTTACACAAGGGATATTAGATTATTAGGGCATTTCTGCCAGAAAATTTTCAATAACAGCCCGTAGTGACCGGTAAATGTCAATAGACTCGCGGCTATTACTCTGGACCTAATATGGCAAAAACTTGGTTTAGTAATATACCCATGTCGCCTGATGAACCCCTTTTGAGAAAAGATGTAAAGCTATGTCTATAAGACCATTGATGAAACTTGGGTATATTCACACCATTAAATTTTGAGGTAATCTGGGCCTACCCTCAATACGAGTTTTGATCATAAACGAAAATACATGACACGTTTCCGATAATTCCGCTAGAGGCACTAGTGTGAAATGTGAACTTTTTCTTTTAATATCAAAACTCGTACTTTGTGTTTTAGTAAACGGCACATACTCACAATAGCCGGTTGTCCGTCGATCCACGCTAAGTAATTATGAGCTATCCTTGTGTGCTCGATCCATTCGTCCTTCATCACCTCCTTCAGGCACACACCGCACAATATTGTCTCAGTTGTAATATTACTGAGATCAAATGACATATTTGCTTGCTCAATTGAGATTTCCCATTTTATATTATCCACAGACACCTATAAAAAATGGAGCCTAAAGAAGTGATTAAAAGTAGGTACTTTGGTACTAGGCCCTTTCTGTCTACCCAGCTAATAGAAATTATACCAAAATATACTACATTAAAATCTTCTATTTCGTCATAAAATTAAATATAACGGGTGTAAGGGACATCGTACCGAAAACCGATACCAGGGATCCAGAACACGATTCTGAACATCCTAGTGTTGAAATTTTTCATCGGCTTTTTCATGAATTTCCAAAAAAAAAACACTTTTTTTAAATAAAATTAGTATAACATCATTATTATTATAATAATAACCCTAATTTTAATTTAAAAACAATTAATTAATTATTTGTTTTTATTTTATTTTTAATAATTTATTTATTCTTTATTCACAAGAACAGTACATAGGCAATTAATTAATAGGCAATTAACTATTATTATTTTAGAAAATTAGCAATTTAATTTGAAAAATAAACATTATTCCGCATATATTCATTACATGCTCGAAAATTAATAAGTTAGTCATTTGTCATTTACCATATAAATGGTTACTGTAATGTTGTAACGGACATTATTTGACGTCTTATAATTTTTTTTTCGGTACGATGTCCCTTACACCCTGTATAAACTTCTTTTTGGGTCGACTCCAACATATTGTATCCAAATTACAAACGTGCCAAATTACAAAATCAACTTTATAGTTAGCTCGATAAAGTGTAATATCGACTGCACATCGTTATCTTACTTGTGCACTGTTATACGGTGAGCACTGATATTAAACAACTTTATAACTCGTGAAACTCCAAATAAGTTTTGCAAATCAATCTAAGCATGATGGTGGTGTTTTTTTATGAAACAATGACGTCACATCTATGTTTGAAGATTGTTTTTTTTTTGTACCTAGTTTAAGATGAGTATGGTTATGTTAAAATTATAGATTGATGATATTGATCAATAGAAATAGAATGCCCCTTTAAAATACGTTTAATCAAGCATGTAAATAAACGTTCGAAAATATCGAACAAACTTACGTCTGTACAATCTTTTATGTGTTCCATATAACTTTTGACATATTTGCGAATTCTACCGCATTTTTTACAAATAAGACCACCATTCTGCTTTGCGATTTCATGTAAATGTGCCTTCACTGCTGCTTTATCTTCCAAGTCCTGAAACACGTGTTTACTGAATATTACAGCATTGAATATTAGCGCGTGCGTGACGAGAAGTAACTATTTTTATAAGACCTACACGGAATTGTCAAATTGTGATCACTGAAAAGCCCCTTTTTACATCCAAAAATATGCAAACAAGTGCCCGCCATTCTTGGGTAAGATCAACCCTATACATATACAGTACGCGACAGGTCGACATGGCAATCGGGGTATGAGTTGAGATGCGGGGGAGGGTCCCCCTCCCGCGGGTATGCGCATATCCGCGCATCGCCCCGCGCCGTCTTCCGCAAACGATATACGGGGGCGCGGGGTGATACCTCCCCGATTGCCATGTTAGTAAATAAAAATATGTATACGACATATACTCACCAATGGCTTTGACCCTTCTGACCAGGCTAAGTAATCGTGTTCTTTGCAAATATGTTCAATCCATTCTGTGATTGCTACGTCCTGCTTGCAGACTCCGCACACCACTGACTTGCTCTCCGGTTGCTCGCTACTCTTCTCTTCAAAATTAATAATTGTTTGAGCGTCCGATTCTATACTTACCGTGGAGTCATCCAAATGTATCTGTTGTAAAATATAAAAAAAAAATATTTACATCCCGTAATGTTAGGGTTGCATAGTCAGGAGACTAAAGTAAGGCTGATTTTTAGGTCATTCACATATAACTATTTTATATTTTGGGCTTCCAATCATCATCATTATGCGAAAGCCGTCCACTGCTACACAAAGGCCTCCCTAATGAGAAGGGAGAGGTTGCTATAATCCCCACGCTTGCGTGCCAAGTGCTCTTGGGGATCCCAATAATCACGACAAAATAAAAAAAAAATTATTTTACAAAAAAAAACCAATACAAAAAAAACGCAGTTTGCATTCAGTTATCAATAATAGTAAATGATATATCTACCGCACCTTACTAACAATTTGTCAGTTAGCAAGTACATATAGGTATAGCTGATTGTTTGCGATTTCTGCGTGATCCTATTACTAAATTTTAAGCTACCACAAAGTACCCCGATCTGTTATTGTAATAAGTTAACATAAAATTATAGCTATTTCATTAAACTTCTTACCTCATCGCCGTCACATGTTTTGACATGTTTCAAGTATAATTTAACACGTTTACGGGTCAAGCCGCATTTGTAACAAGTCAATCCACCATCGCGTCTAATGAATTCTTGCAAGTGCTCCCACACCGCCTCTTCGTCATCCAACATCTATAGAAGTGTATACTTCCAATTTTAATATTATTAAAAAGAAAACTATTTTTCCCGGATTGTATCGCGGTTTACTTTAATTCAATACCATTATGATATGAGGATGTTTCCCCCCGTGACCGTGATGATATGAGGATGTTTCCCCCCGTGACCGTGATGGGTGCATGGGTGGTGCAAAGCATTCGAAACGTTGTAAAAGTAAAAATCAAACGTAAACCGCGATATAATCTGGAAAAGTAGTTTATATCAATGTTTATTGTTAATGCGTATGTTATGTATAGATGCATTATATTAATATTATTTGTTTATCAATACGAACTTTTAAGGTGCGCGTCCATTGGCCAGCGCCGGACGCACCGCACGCACGGCACGCAACGGATTTTAGTTTGCTTTCTATGACTACATAGCACTGCGTCCATTATCCGCACCGCCCGCATCGGAAATTGACAGCGCGGATAATGGACGCAGCGTGCCGTGCGTGCGGTTCGTCCGGTTCGTGCCAATGGACGCGTACCTTTGACACTCGTTATGTATACTTACTAAAGCCGGGGAGTCATCTTGCCACGCCAAGTAATTGTGTTCCCTAGCGATGTGCTCTGTCCATTTCAATGTCGTTATGTCTTTTTTACATACTCCGCATTTTACGTAAGATTTATTGTCGGCCGTAGTTGAAGGTGTGTAGGTCTGCAAACAAAATTCCGTAGTATGTAGTAACATTTGCAGCTTAAAATTAACATCTTATTATAAAAGTGCCGATAGATAATATAACAGTACAGATTATTTAATAAAATACATATCGTCGGCTTAGAGTGTAAACCTGCCAAATCCATTTTTTATCATTTCTGACATATTAATACCGTTCGAAAGAGAAAGAGACGCCGCATCGTCCAAACAAATCGGCTACTTATATCTAAGACTGTAAGTGTAAAAAAAAGTGTGATGAGTAAAACTGCTAAATTGAGTCACTTCAAATATTCACAGCTAAATCCAGCACCACCGCTATTTTGTATTACAGTGTTGCCGCCGTTTTGTTACTCCGCTACAAAATAGTATATTTCGTGTTCTAATACTTGATAACAGATATTTCCAACGGTAGATAGGTACCTATTATTTAAACTCAGTTTTATTTTAGATGAACTCATTGATATTTTAGTAAAAATATGATTTGAAACAATATTACCTATAAGTAAAAATAGGTCATGGCGATCTGGAAGCTGCAGCAAAAGGTGAGCTAAACGTGAGAATAACTTGAATCAGTAGCACATCACCCACGGAAGTATTGTCAATTCGTTTGAATTTTATGGAATAATCGATCATTTATCTTTTTTTTTACATGTGGTTTTTAAGTATATGGTTTTTCAACTCAACAAGATTTTGTTCGCTTATCAATTTTGTAACATATTTGATTATTTTCATAATATTTATCTCCTTTTGTTTTACCAATATTATTTATTTTAAGAGTAAGTACGTACGTAATTTGTAAGCTCAGCGTGCGTGAGGTCACTCGGGGCTGCCACTGAAAATCAGCGCTGTATTGTGGTTATGCCTCAATGCAGCATAACGCTGAGTGGTAGCCCGGTTTCACACGGACAACATACCTCAATTTGTTATTTAAGTTATACTATTCTATTCTATCATCGATATTATCGAAAATACTTTTTATGTAAATTATCCAAGTACAGAAACAAAACTGGAAATGAACATTTCATTATTTCTTCTAAATTAATTCTGTGTCACTTTTAATTGTCGATTGCTTAGAATTTAACGTATCCATTACTTATGATATCATTGGTTTGAAATACATTACCTAAACTGCTCCTGTTGCAGTGTTAGCAGTTTTTTTAGACTATTGAATAGAATAGAATGAATTTTATTTCAAACAGACAGAATACAGATTACACAAATAATTTAATAACAGTATTGAATGCACGTCGTCTGTGTGAAACAGGACTCCCACTCAGCTTTAATGCTGTGGTGTGGAACAAGCCACAACACAGCGCTGGTTTCCAGGGGCAAGCCCTAGGTGACCCCACGAACGCAACCATATACCAACTAAGAATATTCAATACGCTAAATTAAAGCTAACAAGACAAAAGGATGGACAAATTGAAAAAAGTAACAACAATTAAGATCAATTAATTTAAAAACTATCTAAAAATATATAAAAAAATTAATAAAATTAAATCACATTCACCTGAAACAGTTTTATTAAACAGTGTTATTGAACAGTTTCAAGACTTTGCTAGTATTTTGTATGTCTACTCTAAACATTTTCTTGGAGATTCACCCAACTATAAAAGTACATAACAACTTTAACGATTGTTAATTATAAAACATATAATTTTATTTAATAACCAAAAGGTTACGTAAAGTTTTAATGTTTCGGACAATAAGTATCTATTTACTGTGCTCTCTGTTACAGATGACGTTAATTATAATTTGACGATATAATAAAATAACGGTCATCTGATCCCAAACTAGGTAGTGGCTGTACTAGGTAGATACTAATACTTAAATAGGAACCTTTTTTGTAAATATATACTTAAATAGATAAATAACACCCAGATACTTGGCGGGAATCGAACCCACGACGTATTGGGTAACAGCCACAAGACCAACAGACCTATCAAACCGTTGTTCCTCAACAGTAAGTAACTAAGTACGCGTAAAAGTAATAATAAAGTAATCTTTATAAAAACAAAACTTACGTTTAATTTATTATGTTTTTCCAAAATATTTTGTTTATATGTATGATTGTTTTATTTATGGGAGTCTAATTGAATGAAAACTTACTTTATTTCTTGATTAAAATACTTATTTCCTATAGTAACGTAATTCTTTATATAAACCAGAAAACCTGCTAAATCACATCGCAATGTACAACTTACACATAATAAAACCTGCTATGTCGCAAAATCGCTTATAAACCAGTAAATACAATTTTTTTTTATTAATTTATAGTTTATACTATAGAATATTACATAATAAATCACCCATATTTTGGGTTTGGTTCATACGCTACAAATATAAATTATAAGAAGTTTTTTGTCTGCCCTGTAAAATTATGTTGAAGTTAGTTAGCAGGTTTACACTCTAAGCCGACGATATAATGTCATCCGATCCATGAGCGCATCACATACACCTTACACATATCAGGATTTTTGAACTATTCAAAAACTAAAAATATATTCGACGTCGCGGTAGACCGAAGAAACAATGTGTGGTTGAGTGGAAAATTAATGCCAGAAATAGGGGTGAATGGAAAACCGGAAGGGAGGCCTTTGCCCAGCAATGGGACAGTGTAGGCTGATAACATAATGTATCATTACCTACCTGTATTTTTTATTTTACGAGGGTAGCTTTGTATATGAATGAATGATGAATGAACTAGCAATATTACGTACGGCGTTGCAGTAACGGCAAAATCATAAACATTTGTTTTGGACAATTTGATTTTGTTTGTAACTATTTATGGAGTAACCTATCGACTTTATCCAGAATCGCTTATACGTGTTCCAAAACCATCACAAGCTTTTTTGGATTCGAAATCTCAAACATGTATTTTTTTTTCCTACACTAAATGTACCGAAAATTTCGGTACAAAAACGCGCATCTACAAAACTAATAGGTACTAACCTCGTCGCCTTCGCAGGTTTCTATGTGAGTCAAATATAGTTTGACACGTTTTCGGACGATACCGCACTTATAACACTTCAGGTCGCCGTATTGTCTTATTATCGACAACAGATGCTCCCGCACTGCCTCCTCATCCTCTACGTTCTGGAAGTAGTTGTTTCCAACAAATTCATTATAATTCCTATCTGTGGAAGCTTGTAACTGGCATGTAATAACTTATAATGTTCTTATTTTGTAAATGTAGCCGTAAACTCCCCTAATAAAATAAAATAAATAAATAAATAAAATAAATAATAACGTCCTCCTGGCCGATATGACCATAGCGCTACGACCAATCCTATATAAGCCAACATCGGCCATCTCCGTGGAAGATATTTTAGTGCACAAGTGTTTAAAGAACAGGGAGGACATGCGCTAAACCGGCTTTTTACATGCCAATCTGGCGCCTGGATCATCTTAATTTACAGATAATATATTATTATTCTATTCATTAAAATATTAGATGAACATACCAAAGCATCTTGGCCATCCTCCCATGTTAAATAGTTGTGATATCTTCCCGCATGTTCCAGCCAATCAGAATTCTGAAGTTCTTGTTTACATACACCGCATACCACGTTTGATTGCGACGGTGCTGCATCCTCGCTAACTTTATCTGTATTGCCATCCTGAAAAGGGAACAATTAAATTAATATTACAATAACTATGGCTCAGGAATTCACGAGATTCTAATTCTTAAGTTGAAGCTAGCAAGCATTATTTCATTTAACACTTTCTCAAGATTAGCTAGACCAAAGTAAGGAGTCAACGTCAAGCAAGGTCTGCCTACCCTTACTTTTGAATCCGAAATTCAGCCGTATAAAGTGTTTCAAAACCCTTGTCCGATCGCTTTGTAGATGTATGATCTTGCAATATTACGTACGCCAGCGTTACAGTCATGTCAAAATTATAAACATTTGTTTTGGACAATTCGATTTTGTTTGTAGGTAACTATATAAGAAGTAACCTATCTACTTTATCCAGAAGCTCTTATACGTGTTCCAAACAGACACAAGGTTTTTTGGATTCAGCATCTCTCAAAACGTCACATTTTTTACTTTTCATCCTCAACCTCGTATTTGTTTACCGGAAGAAAACATGCATCTACAAAAATAATACTAACCTCGTCGCCTTCACAAGTCTCTATGTGAGTCAAATATAGTTTGACACGTTTGCGGACAATACCGCACTTATAACACTTGAGGTCGCCGTTTTCTTTTAATATTGACAACAGATGCTTCCGCACTGCCTCCTCATCCTCTACGTTCTGGAAGTAGTTGTTTACAAAAAAATCATTACAAATAATAACGCCCCCCTGGCCAATATGACCATAACGCTACGGCCAGTCCTATATAAGCCCACATCGGTCATCTCCGTGGAAGGTATTATATTGCACAAGTGCTTGAAGAACAAGGAGGTCAGACGCTAAACCAGATTTTTACATGCCAATCCGAGTCCTGGATCATCTTGATTTACAGAGAATAAAGTGATCGGCCGGCTTTGTGCTAGCCAATAAGGAACAACAACTCAAAATTATTTTATTACTCTTCGAACTGCGGTTTGCAAAGCAAGCAGTTTCCCGCTGCGCCACAAACGCTACTAAATTCATACATATAATTTTACTAGCTCCATCAACTAGATAGGTTCGCCCGCAGTGTCACATAATTATTCTGCCACAAAGCAGTAGTGTGTCAAAAACTGTGTTCCATCGTGAATGGAGCTGGTGAAATTACCGGTCTTAAAACACTTAATAACTAATGTCTCAAGTGACAAGCGGTAGTCGAGTGTAGCTGTCTATGGGTTATAAAAAAAATTACACGACATTGAACTATGTATACATATGCAAGCAGCCGTCTAGAATTCTAGGATTTTCATAATCAAGGTGTCTGCCCATTGTACCAGCCAGATGTTAGCTGATCGATGGATGAAAGTGCTATTAACATATCAGGTTACTTTACTCACACTCACTCACTACTGCACATACAAAACGTACCAGCATGAAATCATACGTATACAACGCGTTCAGTAACCGTCCTACAAGTACGGTCACTAAACGCACCACGCACAATACCTATACCCCATTCGCTTACGGCCTTCCTTATTGTCTGCTGTACTGGTTATACATAGTTGTCACACCGCCTCTGGGGCGCAGCGGAGTGGCAGCGACGCGTACCATTTACACTAAACCAGATATGTTGTTTTAAGAATATTTTTTCGCCTAGTAAGTTCATAGCACGGTTATGTTAAGGTTTAACGTATATTGGAAACGCCTATAGTATAATTAAATTTGAAAGATTAATCGGCTTGCTGATATAACTTGTATTATTCCGCCATGCCATTCGAAAAGGCTCATTCCGCGCACCACAAGTTATAGCTAAAGATGATTACTCTATGGGTATCTTTCCTCGCGCAATCAAAAGCTCGACTTACGTCTCAATGACAAACTGTTTGCGACCATATAGTTCGCAGTGAGAGAGAACTCATCATGAAAAATATTCTAGTTATTAAAATATTAAATGAACATACCAAAGGATCTTGGCCATCCACCCATACTAAATAGTTGTGATATCTTCCCGCATGTTCCAGCCAGTCAGAATTCTGAACTTCTTGTTTACATACACCGCATACCACGTTTGTTCGCGACGGTACTGCGTTCTCGCTAACTTTATCTGTATTGCCATCCTGAAAATTAAACAATAAAATGAATATTGCAATAACTATGGCTCACGAATTCACGAGATTCTAATTCTTAAGTTGAAGCTAGCAAGCATCATTTTATTTAACACTTTCTCAAGATTAGCTAGACCAACGTATGGGGTCAACATCAAGCAAGGTCTGCCTACCCTTACTGAATCCGAAATTCGGCCGTATAAAGTGTTTAAAAACCCCTGTCCTATCCGTGAGAGTATTTTTCGGTGTATCAATACAATCATATGAGTATGTATACTCGAATTCAAGTATTCCGTCGTAAAAAGTAAATAAACATGGCGGTATTGCAACCATCGACAATATTAGGGAGGTGACGCCTCATGAACGAGTGAATCTGACCACATCATAGATGTATGATAAATCCCTTAGAGGAGATACCACTGGAGAGAGCATGATGCGCTAACCCCTCTGCCAAATTTTGTTCATATGTTCAGGTCATTCTTTGTTTGTGTGCGTATCTTTTTGAATGTGTTGCGAGTTTATTATAGTGTGGATATGCGTGAAATTGTATCTGTGTGTGTTTACTTCGCCTCCCGCACCCCGCAAAAGTGCCACGAAAAATTTGTTCGGGGAATCGACGCGATACTGGCTCTATTCTAATTACTCTGAGGATAAATCCATTACAGTATCGATATTTATGTCAGCAACGGTAGGATTAAAAAGAATACATTATTACTGTGAATTATTTTTATTGATAATTTCACCTTTATTTAAACAAATAACAACTCGAAACCCTTTAATTCAAAATAATTAACAAATGCGTCAGTATTAAAATGTTAGTTTGAGTGTACAACAATTTTACTTATTCTCTAGAAGATTGAATATAATACATCAAAGGATAGCATTTGGGATTTTTGCGAACCATTTTGTAACTTCCATCTTTTTGGCCACAAGCTGCAAACTAACTCTGATGGAAATGCGTGCGTAAAAATATAAAAGTTTATATCTCTTAAATCGATTTTTATGAAAACATAAAACTAGAGATTTTGAAGACATTTATTCTGAGGAATAAGCAAATTCTGAGCTGGAGCTCGTCCCGGTTACATTTATGATAAATCGCGGTGTTTCACTTGCTGCATCTATTATGCCATCCAATTTTAACATTTTGTCTTCCTCCTTCTGCACATGTTCTATACATTTTTTCCACGCATTTGCTCCAATTAATGCCAAAGCATCGCGAAGTAACGTTTTCACCTCAGCCATTTTGAATATTTTATTGTTTCTTCCCACGTATGATTTAATTTGAGCCCAAATCAATTCAATTGGATTGAGTTCACAGTGATAGGGTGGTAGCCGCAAAACAGTTACATTTTTCTTAGCCGCCATGTTATCTACTACTTTTTCTTGAAAATTCAATTTGTCAAATTTTAATAATTCTTGAGCTTTTATTTCGTTTTCTTCATACGAAATGTTTTTATTTCGTAACCATGCTTTAATATCTGCTTTTTTCCAACTCATATTTGGCACACGTTCTATGTTTCGTGAGTGGTAAGGCGCATTATCCATCACTATAACAGACCCCGGTTCAATTTTTTCTAAAATTTTGCCAAACCTGGAACGAAAGAAGAATCTAAGTTAATGTAATTTAATTTACAAAATATTCCTTATTTATTTCCGTGTTGTATTGAATACTATGACAGTAAGCTAATCCACAAGACCGTCCACACCGGTGTTCATTAGGAAATCGGTCCACCGTGGTTCATTAGGAAATACAAATATATTTTAAAATGGCAGCGAAGAATTTGATGTTATCCTAAAACTGCAAAATACTAACCAATTTTCAAAATTATGAGCATCCATTTCCCCATGGTAGTCGCCATCAGATTTTTTAGCTTCAAATATCCATTCGCCTCCTTCCAAAAATCCATCTTCACTGCCTACGTGGGTTATTATTAGTCGTTTTCCTTTATTTGGATTTTTGAGACCCGTCGAGAGGCCTCTGAGGAATGCTTGACGATTGCACTCAATTGAGTTGTCAACCCAAACGTAGTCTACTGTATGACCTGAAAGAAATGTGTTATTAATAGGATAAAATATCAAAAATAATATAACTACTTTTAGAAAAAATTAAAAAATATATCAAAGAAAATTATCTAAAAGCATTAAATAAACGAAAATATATTGAAGTTAGTGCTAAGCATGTTAAATTATACAATTATGTATAACTTTATTAAGGCATTCATGACTCATAGAAATAAATACAACAAAAATAATACAAACACAGTGTAAACATTATATAACGATACAAATTTATAAATATTGATTGCAATATTTTTTTCGTTGGAAGTTAACTGTGTAGGTCTTGGCCTTTTTTTCATGGGACTACTCAAAATTGTCGGGGAGTTACGTCTCTTCCTTTTTGACGATGTAGGTTCAGATGGCCCAGGACGAGGTTCGCTCATCTTCAAGCACTAAAAACACATTTAGTGATTACTTATAATTCTTGTAATAAAGTCACCCATTTTATTTTGTTCTCACGGGAAAAAAGTTTAAAGGTACCTGGTACCTGTGGGGACGTGGGGTGATAGGGGTCGCAACCCCGCCGGAGTCATTACCATACTCTATGGGCCTCTTAGGGCCCACACCCTGAACGTGCAGAGACTCCGAAGATTATCACCAATTGAGCTCAACCCACTGGATGGTTCAACAGAGTGAAATCTATATACATTTTGTCAAGCCATCCAGTGTGTGGAACGAACTGATTTATAATGGGTTTTAACCCACTCGTGAGTTCCACCTGGGTAATTACCCATTTATATTTTGGACTCAAACGAAATAAATGGATTTATTGACTTGTTGTAATTACTAATAAAAAGTATTGACATAATTTATAAATTAAATATTCAAGCTTATAAAATAATGCTCATTGAAACAAATGAGTGCACGACAGTGCAAATGTATAATAGCTTTGGAGACTTAATCGTCAACACTTAGTAAAACTACATGTAAAAAAAATGGATGGAAAAAAGAACCTGTAGTGCATGTATGTGAATTGAATTTTTTTAAACGATGTTGTATATTTCTATTGATAAATGTATTTTTTTTACTTTATCATAATTTTTTTTTCTATTTACTTAAATTACTTTAAACTAAAATAATCTTATAAAATCTTACCTTATATACACACAAACACTTCAATTGAAATCTAATCGAGAGTATCAAAATCCTTAGATCGTAGCAATAAGTCGTCAGTCCAATCGAAAACACGGTCCAAATCACAAAGCAAACACAAAACCAAAAATCGAAAGCAAAGTCGTTAAAGAAAAGACACCAGAGAGCATTCAGTACGTACGACATCGATACGAAGCGACGAATGAATGACTATGAATAACACAATGAGGGTGTTCAAAAATGACGTGCACCAGGTGGCAGCACTAAGGCGTAAATCCCGGAACCTGTCAAACCGCATACATTTTCATATTCGGCACTCAATTTTATTGATATTTATTTAAATAAATAATTAAATACGTAATATAAAATATTATCTTACAATCAACATAATATAATCCGTGTAGACGTGGGCAGAGTAGCGATTTACTTTGAAATAGGGACGGCGGACCTACTGTTTATGTTGAATCTACCTCAGTTTAGTCTGAGTTTAATATAATACTTTTTATTTTATAAAATGATTGGTTGTGGATCAATTTCAAATCATTCAATATCGAGATTTAGATCTTTAAATATTGGACATCACTAATTTCCATAGACAAAGTGTGTGTTCTATATATTGACATATTTTATCTGTGGCATTCTCATGTCAAAAATATTTTATTTATTCGTATATCTTAAGATTTTAATTATATTTTCAGTAGTTTAACTAGTTTTCTGAATCAGTTGGATGTTTTACGTGTGTGTGGTGATAAATGGAAAGTTTTCATCTTGTATTGGTGAAGAAATTTAGGTTTGTTTTGAAGTACCCGGTTTGATTACAAAAAATGACTTTATATCTGGTTTTGGGTATATGTAACTCGTTTCCTGTAGTAAACTGCAGTTGGTAGGAAGACCATAAGATTTGGTGTGAGCTATAATGACTTTAGAAGGTGCAAGGCCGCTGCCTTGTTTCCTTCAAATAATTTGCTTCCTTTTGAGCCTTTTAATTTGATTGTTGGTGTCCAGCAAAATTAAGGCCAACGAGTTTACGAGCTGACTCAATCTTTGATCATGTTTTTGTGTGAGGCTTTCAATAGTTGATGCCACAGTTGAGACCCGAAGATAATCAATCATGGGTCTCATCATTGCGGCAAAACCAGGGTGCATTAATTATCGCTCGCAAGATACAGTTATGTGCTCGTTGAATGATCTGTATGTTGGTTTTGCTGGCGGTTCCCCAAATCTCTGCGCCACAGGTCCATATTATAGGCTTCAGTATAGAGTTATAAATAAGTAGTTTGTTGTCGACTGATAGTACAGAATTCCTTCCAAGGAGCCACTGCGTTTGATATGTTTTCCATGTTAATTGTCTGTCAAGACTTTACGTCAAGTCAAGTGCTAAGTACTTTACGCATTCAGATTCTGGCAGCAGTACCCAGTGACACTGGTAGGCATGAGTCTCTTCGTAATGTGAAGGTGATATGATTATATTTGTGTGCAATGGAGTGGATTCGCCCTTTCTGGAGCCAGATTTGAGTTCTGTGTAATATTATATATTTTGAAGCTTAGCACTGGCCGTAGTCGCATTGGAGTCGCTAGCTGAAGAGGCAATATCATCAGCGTAGGTGGCCACAGTTATACTGGGATCGTCAGAAGTTTGTTTGCATGTCTGATGTGAAGATATTATACAAGACTAGTCCAAGAACCGAGCCTTGTGGCACGCCAGCTGCGATTTTGTGATCTGGCTTCACCAAGCTTCACTGATGATATGACGCTGTTAACAGAAATATGGAGTGTGGAAGAACTTTTTTGATTTTATACAACAGACCATCGTGGCAAACACGGTCGAAGGCCTGCTGAACATCCAGAAAAGCTGCTGAACGACACTTTATATTTTGCCTAACAGAGTGGTAGACACGATGCATTTGCTCGGTTGTTGAGTGGGATTTCAAGTATGTTGGGAGCTAAACCGTAAATGTTTCACGTGGCAATACGAACTGACCCACATTTTGAATCAATTTAGATTGGATATTACTGTAATCAATAGGTTCAAAAGAGTGCCAATCTGTTGAAAGAGCACATCTAGTTGATTTGTTGTAAGGTTGTCGACTGTTGAGGGCTTTCACCAATATTAACTGATGGGAATCTCACACGTCCAGTAGTGCTATCGGAGTATGTTTCAAATTTTCTGTCTTGAATAGATTTGACTAGAAACTCCTGCAGGCTGAGGTGGTTAAGTAATAATTCTTTAGACGTATCTTATTTGGTGTTTTGGATATCATTTACACTGCTGGTTGGTTTCTTATTTTTCCTAGCTAAGATTTATTTATATACTTCGCATCCTTTGTAATTCGCCGGATGATCGCATGAACAAAGTGCACATTTTGCTGGAAAATTTCTATCTTTTTTTGAACAGTCGGATGTCCTTCAGCACATTGCACACATCGGAATGGTCGCATGGAGTTATTCTTGGAGTTGCCATACTGTTGACAGCATTGACATTGGACAATTGAGTTCGATTTTCGTGGATCTTCAATCATAATGCTTTGATTGTGGATATATTTAATATTCTTTACAAGTTTATTGTTATTGCTTGGTTCTATATTAATTTGAATTTATTAAACTTGCTTTTATCGGTTACCGTTGTAAGAAGATTGGTTAGTTCGTTGACATCTTCAATACCATAAAGTTTGTTAAATATCTGATATTTTTTTCGTAAATTGTACCAGCAACACAAATACGATCTTGTATTTCTGTTCTTGTACAGATAGTACTAGGGTATGAGTTCAGCTATACCTACTTTTTATTTAGAGAGAAATAAATATGAAAAAGCTTCCGCAACTGGTATAATGAACGTTCTAGTGTTAAACCGATTCCGACTGACCAAAAGTATCGATTACGGTCTCCCGGTAGAGAGTACGTGCAACACTAGTGGTTAATAATATATTAAATCGATGGGTTGAATTGAACATGGTTTGACGTTAGAAGATACCTGATTTGACGTTAGAAGATCCCCCGTGTATATCATTGTCAATAACACAAAAATAATATTACTTATCCGTGCCTAAATATTATCAATTACTTAATATGAATTCAAGTTATATTTTATAAGTGTCACTTTTTTTCAAATAACAAGCTAGCTAGAGAATTAATAAAATACTTAATATAATATACTAACATAAACTATGAGAATACAATGGTAAGCATGTATGCAAGTCACTTACTTTCAATGTCATACACATTCGAATGTGATCTATGAATATGTTCAACTTTTTAATCTCCTTGTTGCAAAAAGTACACTTTAAAAAACCGACTATTTTGAGACTTTGGTATAATTTTTTCCGTAAATCTGCATCGTCCAGATCCTGCAAAATGATAAGTAATACCAATGATGACTACTTAAACCGATTAACCTGTAAATGACAGATAAAATAAAGAAAAAGATTCTTAAATTCTCTAGGGTAATGATCATGATTGACACCTCATATATCGAGGGTTTACTGCAAAAACCTGTTAAATGCAGTGTAGTTAGTTTTGAGATATTTAGTTCTGAAAGCTTACACCAAATTAAATCACAAAAATTTCAGTAGGTGGTACATACTTTAGTAGTCACAAGATAGGTTAATATTGAAGATTATATTTTTGTATAGTCTCAGTAAATATGGGTGACTAAAATAAGGGTTATATATCAAACAGATTTTTAACAAAATGTTGTTTAGCTGGTTTTCGCAGTAACCCTCGATATTTTCAAAATCTTCAACACAATATTGTGTTACAGGCATTAGTTAGATGGGGTTGTAGTTGTTTCCACAGCCATAATTGGATTTCAGGATAATAGGCTAGATGCCTTAAAGATTCTATTTAGTCCGTCATTGACATTATCAAAAAATATTGGACTCGTATTTTTCTTTTGTCAATTAAACAAAACATTATGAAGATATATTGCGTTGAAATTTCGCGTGACGTCACGCCTTAGTACACTTTTACTGAAGCGTGACGTCACGAGCCGCTACTCCCGAACTTTGACGTTATTTATCTTTGTCAATGTCTATTGATTTGTTAAATAAAAATAAAATCATATCCAATATTTTTTGATAATCTAACCAACCGACTAGGTACTTAGAATTACACTAATTCGATTTGAAAATAATTCAAAGACAAAAACGCGTACGTGGTTTTTTAGTTTAGGTATCTTTTTCGTTCGTCTTAACACATAATACAAGTAATCATAATATGATTCTTAACTTCTCTCTTGTAAGTATTTTACGAAAACTTACAAAATCATCACCAGCCTTCCAAGCGATGAACTGGTGCTGACTAATAATATGATTTTCCCATATCTTATCAGACAACACTTCAAAGCACACGCCGCATTTGATATTTTTCTTCAAAGCTGGTTCTTCATTTGTCGACCCATCCAAATCAGATTTCCGTTTCTGAAGAATTAAAAAAAAACAATCAAGTAGGTACGAGTTGGACTCGCGCACCGAGGGTTCCATTCCTTTCCTTCTTTGGACGTATCACGACGCCTTCTTTGCTGTAGGAACAAAGTTTGCGCGAACTTGCGATAATCGCGTAATTAATTACGTGCTAGGTCATCGCCTTACTTTTAAAACGACTCTCAACCTCATCGATAAATTCTTAACCAAAATCTACATGCGTACCGTTACTAGTCGATCGATGAACTGACTAAACGTTTTTGATTAATATGGATTTACAAAGCAGCGCAGCTGCAGCCGCACTGCAAATTTTAAGTCGCCCTGCAAAGTTATTTTTTACACCACCTGCTCGATAATGTTCCATTATGTGTCATATAAACTTGACATAAAGTAGGTCATTATATCCCTATAGTCTAGCCGGGTAATAATGTTGTACTAAACTCCCTTGGCTAATAATGTGATTTGTTTTTTTTTTGTCCTTTAGTTCTCCCTAATTGGGAAGGCAAAAGGTTCTAGCTCATACAGCCTCGTCATAAATAATCTCGTAATAAATCAATTTGTAGCTAGGCCTAAGCCAATTCTTCATTAAATTGCTGTCATTTTCCATTCATGTTTTCAGGCCGAAGCCAATTCTTCATTAAAATGTAATTTGAATATCACAAATATTTTTTACCACGGAGACTCTTTACAGTAGGTACCTATATATACCACTCTCTCTAAGCAGAGGCTTGCAAGAAAAAATACATTTGAAAATCGAACCGAGCGCCAGGAGCTGAATTGGAGCCAAACCTTGTTCTAGGTAAGTACTAGAACCTTCGGAGTCGCTGGACGCTCGGGGTGTGGGCCCTTTGAACGTCCATACGTACGAGTACGGCGGAGACTCCGAGGAGGACGGCGGCGGGGTTGCGACCCCCGTCCCCGTGAGCACCGTGACTGGTTCCCGGGGGGCTACAATGCGCCCCCCGGCGGCGGGCTCAAAGGCAAGGCACTCAGGAGCCCCTGGTGCAGATCCCACCGGAGAGCCCTAGGGTCCCCCCTCTCATGTGCCGATGCGACAGCCGCGGGGGTTTTAGTGGGTAAGAATCCCACATACCCCGGTCGAGCCCCACAGCTCCCGGGGATCTTTGGAAGAGTTCCCCCGCGTCAAAAAATAAAATAAAGGTAAGTACTAGAAAAGAAAAAAAATAGATAAAAAGAAGGCGCTAACGCTGTTGATATTATTTTAATTCTAGAAGTTTTGTATTTTACTGTCTCGCCTCGCTGTAGCTGTGGGCGCGAACGCTGGAAATCGGTGTGTTGATATTATTTTATTTCTAGCGGTAAGTATTTAATAATAATAATAAATACACTTCATTGTACCTATATTTTACACCAAAAATTACATGTAAATTGAACAATACGCTGATGATGTAAAAAGGTGGCCTTATCGCTAAAAAGCAATCTCTTCCAGATAACCTAAGCAATCTCTTCCTAGTATTTGTATTTCATTACCTCGCAGTAGGTGTGAAAAGTAGTATATTCTCCTCGGGGTTAAAGGTGTCTTGTGTCTTTGTCTTGGGCGAGCTTGAATCTCTCGCTGTACTCAGGATTCTAGTATTAACTCCCGAGCAAATTCAATTTCACGCCCGTGACATAAGACACTGCTTTATCCCCTTGGTGCATAAACTACTATTACTATTTGTCACCTCAGATAGCAACAAAAAACAACACGCAAAACTAAGTTTGTTTGTTGAGGTTTTTTTAGGATTAATTACTAAAAACCTGTACAACTTAGAAACATCATCTTATTTTTCCTGTAAAAATATAAATAGACATTGGTGCCGATTCTCTTGTTCATCTGACTACACTAAACTAAACTAAAATAATTCTCCTAATTAATAATTTGAATCGCGAGCATAACGAAGGATTCTAGCAAGTCCCGAGCGCAGCGAGGGCGTATAGAGTTAACTCCCGAGCGTAGCGAGGGAGTTAATACTAGAATCCTGAGTACAGCGAGGGATTTAAGCTCGCCCAAGACAAAGGCACCTTTATCCCCGAGGTGAATACACTACTTTTCACACCTACTGCGAGGTAATAAAATACAAATATTGCTAGAATTAAAATAATAACAATATTTTGGGACAATCCACACACGGTAATCTGATCCCATACTAGGCAGAGCCTGTACTATGGAAACCAGATAACTAATATTAATTAAATAGTTAAATAACACCCAGACACTTGGTGGGAATCGAACCCACGACCTATTGGGCAGCGGCCAGGGTCTAACCACTAAACCAACGAGACCGTCAATAATATCAACATAGTGATTTGCCGCGTTAACATCTATTTCATTTTCTTTTCTAGAACACTGGGTTGTGCTCGTTGCACTCGGTTCGATTTTCAAATGTTTTGTTTTTCGTGCAGGTCTCTGCTTAGAGTAGTAATATATACCTATGGTAAGTGTTGAGGAACTTTCGTTTGACGCTCGAAATTCAAATCACATTATTACCCAAGGGAGTTTAGTACAACATTATTACCCGGATAGACTATAGGGATATAATGAGGCACTTTATGTCATCTTTATATGACATATAATGTGACATTATCGAGCAGGTGGTGTGAAAAATATTTTATTGAATTAAAACAATTACATAGCACTCATAGCTTATCAATTAATACACTAAGTAGAAGGTCTTAAATAGTAGACAGATCCCTCTCCCCTGTAAACCTGTAAGTCAGGTAACGGGGCAGCCGCACAAGAGAAAGAAGCCAGCCTAGCAACGTTCAGTATTTTAAAGACTATTGTAAGCTAAGTCATGCATAAAATATAAATAGATTCGCAAACAAGTAAATCTAAAATACAGTGTGTTTGGTGCATCGTTTGCAAAATTGATTTGGCCGAAAGAACAGGTCATTGGCTACTTGTTTAGGCCCTAAAACTCATTACTTGCCACGCCAGTTTTTTGTTACATTTTTTTTTTTAATTTGAAAAATCAACTTTTATGCTCAAATTAACCCTAGTATGGTATTCAAATTTCATTTTATTTCTTAAATGTACGGTTCTATCAAGTTGTATGGTTCTATCAAATACAAAATTACTTGCTAGTAGGTAACATCTAGTTTTTTTTTAATACCAAAGTTTTTGAACAAAGAAACAGAAAGGTAAAAATCAAATCTAAATTGTTATAAAAAAAAGCAATCGGGATCTTTGAATTCTTTTAAAAACTTCTCTTGTCTGTCCCCTTTCTAACGATATGAATTTTTATTCGCTAAATTTGTGTATCGGGACGTAGAATTCATAGAAAATAACACGCGCGAAACAGGGTAAATTAACAGGTTTTCCCTCATTTTTGATAACAATCCTACTACAACACCTCCTGCACAATGGCATTCCTCATAATATGTCTATTTTTATCATAGGGGAAAGCCGCAAATTGGTTATGTATTTTACAAATAAATTTTAGAAACTAACTCATCGTTGTTTTGTTAATGTAATTTTCATTTCGTTGTATTGTAAATATTTATTTAAATTTAAATATTTAGTTAAATTAAATTAATTTAATTTGTCGTTTTACAACAGCTACATTGTCTAATGAAGAATACGCTAACATTTTGATGGCTTTAGGAAGAGCCGATGGTTCCTCGTGAAGCACAAAGAATTTACCAGGACCGCGTAACTAACAGACGACTACCTTCCCGCCACACATTCTAGAACACTTATCGATGCTTACGCGAGACTGGTTATTTGACTTATAACGAACCAAGAGGGTGCCGGGTTAACTGTGGGGTGCCAGGTTAGAATTAAATCTCCTCTAGTTGGGTGTCGTAAGAGGCCTCTAAGCGAAAACAAGAAGACGCGCAGCAGCGACTTTCTTTTGGATTTATCTTCCACCTATACAGGGTGTAAAAAAACACGTGTCCGATCCTTGAGGGTCTTATTCAGTGTATCAATACAAACACATGTATATAACTCATTTGTTGAATATCTAATTTTTTTCCTACTTTGTTCCAGAAAAACGAATCTGATCTTGTATTTTTGGTACAAATTAGAAAAAAAAAACAAGAGAAGTTTTTAAAAGAATTCGAAGATCCAGATTGCTTTTAGTTTTTATTTATAACAATTTAGATTTGATTTTTACTTTTCTAATTTTGTATTTGATAGAACCACACATCTGTACATTTAAGAAATACAATTAAATTTGAACCATACTTAATATCTTTTAATTTAAGCTTATATGCTGAATACTGGAATTAAAAAAAAATTAAAAGGTTGTAACAAAAAACTGGTCTGGCAAGTAATGAGTTTTATGGCCTAAAGAAGTAGCCAATGACCTCTTCTTTCGGCCAAATCAATTTGGCAAACGATGCACCAAACACCCTATGTAACATTACCTACCTAGTTAGATATTGGTTGGATTCAATAATTTGAGTTGGAGAAGAGAATAATAGGTACTTATTAAAGGTACAATACACCATTTTTTATATTTTTGGGAACGAAGCCTTCATTTAGGCAAGAGTCATCTAAAGTATTAATCAAATGTATGCCCCAGATTTAGGAATTCTAAATATTCTTGTGAACTCGGCTACTTCGAAGGGATTTGAAAAATCCCTTATACATTCCAGCTTTCAACCACATAATCCTTCCATTCTGCTACAAATATTGCAGTGTTTAACACTTTAAATTAAGATTGTTTATTTTAGTTGACATCATTTAGATACAGACTATTTTGATCTGATTTTAGTTTGAAATTTCTAATATTAGGCGTAATTTGACGTAAACTGGTTTGCGTACCAGAATAGCACAATATCTTTAAAACTAAATTGAGTAACTGAAACCAGTTATAGTCTATCAAACTATAATTTAGTTTGATCATGTAATTTTGAATAGGAATTATCGTTTAGAATATTGTGTGACAACAGAATCGGCACCATTCATTCGTAATAATTAAAAAGGTCCTAAACTACGTGACACAAAATAAAATAAAAAACTGTTTTGTAATTTCAGGAGAAGTGGAAATTATATTTCCTAGTTATCTTCTCTGATTTGCTTCTAGAAGACTATAACTGATCGAAGCCATTTTTTTTTCTTATAAAATGAACTGTCCATACTACCTTACACTACCCGTATTCATAAACCATACATTCTATTGTTGGTGGCTATTAATTGGGCCCGGTAACCACCGGAACGCACTTCGACGACCCAGTTGGATCCATAGTACTGGCCTTTTGCAGTTCCTTAAGATACGCCACGATTGCGCCAGCTTGGAGCTGTACATTATCATCTGGTGTATGATAGGCTACTCGCAGATGACTCAATCTACGTCTCGCAAGAGTGTCGCAGCCACACAATGTGTGTAACATTGTCTCATTATCACCTTTACATAATCTGCAAGTATCTACGGTACTTAGGATAGGTGCACGCTGGTACCAAAATGGCCCTTTTTTAGGAATGAGTAGTACTGTTGGCCACAGATGGCCATAACAGCTTCACCGCGCAAGCGGGCGAGCGCTTAAAGCACTCTAGTCAAACGGGTTTAGGGTAGCGGGTAGCTCAAGGACGACAGCTGGAGTGACGATATACGTAAAGTGGCGGGCAGAAATTGGATGAGAAAAGCCGAGGATCGTAGTCGGTGGCGTGATATTGGAGAGGCCTATGTCCAGCAGTGGACGACTGTAGGCTGATGATGATGATGATGATGATGTAGCTCAAGGGCACCTCAGGGAGGCACGGCCTTGGCTTGGGCTGCCGCTTAGAGAAAATGAGTTTACCACCGGTTCACAACGCGCCTGCACTGTCGAAGCGCTCGCTCGAAGCCGCTCGAGGCCGCCCGCGCGCCGCGTTTTTCAAGCGATACTGGTCTTTTACGTATTGTAGATAACGTTTAAAATTCTTTCACACTGAAAGTGCGCTGCCGGCCGCTGCCGTTCTGGTGTGAATTGAACCTATGAGGCGAATCCCACCAACCGGGTTGAGTCCCCTCGCAGCCTATAGACGCTAGCAACACTAGAAGAATCACTAGCGCGTTGCCGACGCTTAAGACATTAGATATTAAGCCTTTTGTGTCCAGTAATTTCACCAGCTAAAGCTACCCTTCACACCGGAACACAGCAATGTTTACACACTGCTGCTTGGCGGCAGAATATCTGACACTGCGGTTATGGTTATGGTTATGTACTGGCAGAATATGTGACACACTGTGTGTTTTGTACAGGGCTTGTTCCAATTCCAGGCTCCTGCTTTTGCAAGTCTGTATAAAGACTTCCTCTGTTTGTATATAAGTGTTTAGTGGTAAGCCAGTATGCACTCAAGTGCCACTGGGCGTTGTTCTGAAGGCACTCGTAATTGTGATGTAAACAACTCTTTCTACCTGCCTCAGAGAATCCTTGCAGATCTTTAGTTTAGTCCTATGCCACCATACAGCGCTGCCGTATGAGAGAATGGGCCTTACCACTTCGTGGCTCCTGTTTTCATTCGATAAAGACAAAGGAGAATTCGCGGCGAGAATTGAACTCAATTCCGGAAAAAGCGTTTAAAAAATGTTTTAATGGTTGGATTATTCGTTGACGTAAGTGTATCGTTACTGAAGGAACATACTTTGAAGGTGATAAAATAAATTTGGATGAATAACTAACATTTTGTGGATTATTATCATTTCCCGGTACTTTCTTGACAGAGTAGTAGGTATACTATACATAATACACTGTTCACAAATATCTACTTACGCGTTTAATCTTGTCATTTTTCTTTGACGATCTTTCAGATATGCCTTCAGTTTTTGAGTTAGGTTTCTTGTAGACATTACTTTTGATATCTGACATATTGTCTTCCTTCTCATATGTAAGCACATTTACCTGGAAAAAGAAAAAGAAGATCGACTAAGTACCTACTTAGTCATATATAGTGTATGGTTTTACAAATTTCTGATTCTTTTTTAATCAATGTTGACCACAATATTTTATTAGATGTGATATTTGGTATTCTACTTACTGTGGTATCGTCATTAGACTTTTTACTATTATTCACTTTACTCTCTAATGGTATATTCCTTGCTATCTCTAGTTCCACAGAAGTTTTGGTGCTATTAGTGCTATTATTGATAGATTTTTCCTGACTTATATCAGCCTTTAGGAAAGTATCCTTATTAGTGTGAAGTATAATATTAGTGCTGGAAGCTACTATGTTTTCTGGGTAAATAAAGTGTGAGTTACAGTTATCTTCATTGGAATCATAAGCTACAACAATCTTTTCGGGAACAGATTCCGAGTATGCACTCGGAATCGCACTCTGGAGTGAATCAAAATACGCATTTTCTTTAGAAATTATGGAATCTTCATTTTCGTTTTGGAGTTTGACAACAGAAATATTTTCATTGTCAGAATTAGTCAGACATCCATTGCTGTTATTGTTACCATTATCTATCATTGTAACTGAATGCTCTTCCTCATGATTAATCGAAGCCGAATTATTTACATTTTCATTAGAACTTGAAACTACATGAGCTTCTCCAAGTTCTACTAATATGCCGGAAGCTGTGTCAGGATTCTCAGAAAGAAGCATGTCTGTCCTATTCATGGAGTTATTGAACGCAACTTCCTTTTTTTCATCCATCATGTCTTGCTTTGATTTGAGACTTTCACCATGATTACGGTCTTCATTAAAATCGTGACTGCTATGAAAATCATTCCAACAAATATTAAATGCCAATTCACCATCGTCTTCTACGCCAAATTCATTGTGTATTTTCTTTTCAAAACTTTCCTCTTCATCATTATAAATATTAAATATTAAATTAATATCACAATTACTACTACTATTTTGGCTAAAATGTATATGTTCATATAAGTTATCAAAATCATAATAATCTAGTCGACCAAAATCATAGCATATGCAAAATTCTTGGGATTCTGTATTTTTCGGATCTGTTGCAGTATTTATTTCATCAGCACAAACATCAATCATTTTACAATCTGCCATTTCAAATTCATTTGTAGTAAGTGAAAATGCTTTATTCAGACAATTTTTTCTTTGATAGGTTTTAAAAATTTTAAGTTTGTAATTTTTTGGTTCATTTAAACCAATTCCACCAGGCTTTTCCACACCTTGTATACATAATTTAGACTTCATGGAATTAGTATTAACCTTTATAGACTTTTTCATGGATCTCTTTACATTATTATTATGTTTTTTCTTTTCATGTGATGCCTTTAAGTAGTTTGCAATTTCTTTTATTTTATCTACATTTTCATTAAAATTTCTGTTTACTGATTCATTATTATTTGATTTACAATTCAATTCATTATACGGTAATGCTTGATCAGAAAATCCATTAATTAAATTGCCACTGTTATTCAAATATTCTAGATTTGTCGAATTATTAACTTTCGAAAGAATATGTCCTGGTTCATTTATACTTGCGTAGGCAGTTTCAACATCTTTTGTCTGTTTAGTTTCTTTGACATCATGAATACCACTCTCAGATTTGTTATTACTATATGCCTCAATGTCCACTTTTAATTGTTCTTTGACACCCCCATCATATTTATTTATGCATTTATTACTATCATAACCAGATATTCCATTCTGAAAATCCTCAGATTTATCTGAATTAATTTTTGAAGTACACAATACAGCTCCAATAGACAAAGCATCATCAGTGTTCTTGTCATTTGATACTTTAGGTATAGGTTTCATTGATATCTCGTCATTTTTTTCCAATTTCATCTCAACATCTACAAGAATTTCAATTGAGTTAAAGTTACAATTCTGATTTTTAATCTCTTTGTCTAAGAGACTTATACTATTATAATTATTTTCTAAACAATCTAAAGACCCTGCATTGTTTTGGTTCTGTTTAAAATTGTTGTTAACTGTATTTAATACTTCAGCTGTACCTTTATAGGCATGTTCATAGTTTGTTGTTAACAAATTCAATTTGTCTCCAAGATCATACTTTATTCCTTCAATAGTGCTAGTGTTTCCTAAGTTCAATTCTACTTGCAAGTTTTTATATACTTCTTTATACTGGTCATCAAACCCACTATTGCAATTATTTCGGTATAAATTATCTGTTACAGCAGGATTCATCTTCTCGGAAACGATTTCAAGAGTATTATCATTATCTTCCAGTTTGTCTTCTACTGGGTTTGTAATTTTAGCATCATCAGATTTATCCAATACTTTGGTTACATGTGAAATATCAATATGTGTATTGCTTACAGGTAAAGAAACTTCATTTAACCATTCAGATGCACATTTCTCACTATTACTCTTAGCGTCTTGTATTTCCTTTTCAGCCTGTTCAACATAGTATGCACTGCCATTATTGTAACATCTTTTGTTTGTATATTGCCCATTGTTCATATTGTGAGCAGAATAGTCATCCTCATCTAAGCCTTTGGGATATTTTGCATCACAAATCACACCAGAATAATCTTTACTTAAGCCATTGGAAAAATTATGACTGTCACTCTGAGTTACAATATCAGAAATAATTGTGGCATCCCTTCTTGGTACTATTTTAAGCTTATCTGATGCATCTTGAAATTTTCGGCCAATTTTTGCATTCTTTGCCACTGGAGTAAAAGATGCCAAATTTGGGGTTTGTAGACATGGCAATTCTATGAATTTAGATGGAGGGATTATTTCCTCTGATATGATGTTAATCTTACTTGACCTGTTTTGCAATTGTGGATAAGTGGCAAGACTTGGATTATAAATAAATTCTAGATTGTTACAACCCTTAGGTAGTAAATTATCTTCGGCTAAATTATTGTCAGCAAAATTCAACATTACATTTAAAGAAGAAATATTAGTGATGTCTTCATAATTTGTCTCAGCAGATTCATTAGTTTGTGTACAATTAACAGGCTGCAATTTTATAGCAGGATTAATTACCCCATTATCAGTTAAATCATTAGTTAGGTATGGCTCTATACCTATATGAGGTGTTCCGTTTTGTTCTACAGGAAAAATGTTACCGTCTGTATCTGTATTTTTATTTGTATCAGTAATGGGTTCATCTAGTTTAACAGCACTTGCAATTTCAACCTCACCAGGAATCATGTTTGGAACTGTAGAAACAAATGTGGGACTTAAAAATACAGACTTCTTCATCAAACTAGCAGTTTCCAATATAGAGTTGTCGTCTGAATCTCTATTTTCATTTAATTTTTTAAGGTTCTTCATATCATCATTCACAACTTCATCCCCTAGAAATAATATGTAGAGACTAAGTACTTATAACAAGGCTGTAAGTTTAAGTTCAAAATAAAGTTATAAAAATGGGAAAATTAATTTTAAGACTAATCCACATTGAGTCTGAATATGGATTGGGATCATTCTGTATAAGTTAAGTATCATATGGACTGGATTATTTCTGCATAAATATGTCCAACTAGAATGGTCAAATAAGTTGCTATATTTTCAGGGTATAACAAAAAAAACACTACTTAGGCAGGTGTACCATATTTATTGGCCAACAAGGAAAGAAAAATTGGAGAGATTGGAGACCTGATAAATCTTAAGTAGGTACATGCTACATTATTAATAATACAAATATTACCTGGATCCTTAACATCTGGGACAATATTATGGCTACTGCTGACATCTCCCAGGGATATCCCTAACTTTTTTAATAAATCAGGTGGTAGCACAAACATTTCAGCTTTACCATCATCTGTAGTACAAGTTTTCGTCTTTTTAGGATGTTTGCATTTTTTTAAGCTTTTTGTATTCATCTTGAATATTATAATGCAGATTTCATATCATACAGTTGCTTGTATCTAAAGAACCTTTAAGAAATTAAGAAAAAACATTTTTTTTTATGTGATAAGTATGGAAACAGATTTAAACTTTTAAATGAGAAATGCAGGCACAAAAATATGATTTATAATAAAATCAAACAAAAAAATAAAACTAAAACTTACGATTCCGTACCCGGAATCGAACCATGATCGTCGGTATCGAACATCACACGTGGTCGCCATTTAGCTATGAGAGCTGCTTTGCCCAATGATGAAACTTATAGCTAGCTTTTACAAACATTGATAAAAAGAAAAAAATATATATCAGCAGATCCTTAGCGCTCCGAAAATTATGTAATAAGATCAAATTATTTCATATAAATACTCACATACGAACAGACACTCCCAAAACTTCAATAGGTCCTACATAGTGAAATAATTGACGTGTTTATCGAAGCCCGAATTAGAGTATTGTCTACAACCACCACAATTTTACCACAAATACATGAATAAATCTTATTTTTTATATATAAAAGCAACTTGCGGGCAATATTTTCAGAAGAATATGTTTTATTCTTAGGTTATAAATTTTAATAATCAAAGATACCAAAGAGTATTAAAAGAAAAAGATACTAGATACAAAGAGGGTTGAGTCTATTTTAATGATTGATGGAACCATAGAGCAAAGCAAGGTGTTGCAATCAGCAGAAAAAATTCCCCCTAAACTCAAGTCAGAGATAACCGTAGACAGAATTTATGAAGACGTCTAGCTAGCGTGCCGTCGATGACTTAGAGGAGATACCACTGGAGATAGCATGATGCGCTAACCCCTCTGCCAAATTTTGTTCATATGGTCAGGTCATTCTTTATTTGTGTGCGTATCTTTTTGAATGTGTTGCGAGTTTATTATACTATGGGGTATGCGTGAAATTGTATCTGTGTGTGTTTACTTCGCCTCCCGCACCCCGCAAAAGTGCCACGAAAAATTTGTTCGGCGAATCGACGCGATAATTCCGCTCCATTCTAATTACTCTGAGGTCGATGAGGACAGAAAATCAGCATTCATACACGAAACACACGTTATGAATATTTATTCAAATGCGGCTATTATGTACTTTAAACTTAGAGGAGATACCACTGGAGATAGCATGATGCGCTAACCCCTCTGCCAAATTTTGTTCATATGGTCAGGTCATTCTTTATTTGTGTGCGTATCTTTTGGAATGTGTTGCGAGTTTATTATATTGTGGGTATGCGTGAAATTGTATCTGTGTGTGTTTACTTCGCCTCCCGCACCCCGCAAAAGTGCCACGCAAAATTTGTACGGCGAATCGACGCGATACTAGCTCTATTCTAATTACTCTGAGACTTTAAACAATATTTAAAAACACCAAATTTAGATCGTGGCCGAAAAAACTTCAAAGTATACTGCACCGTCGGTGCGGTTTTTCTTCGAGTTCGCGACAAATGCTGAACACACGCTGAAGGACAAAAAAATCATATGCTCTGTTTCTTTCTATCACATGTAATATATATAAATGCATTCTTTTCTTGGATGAATGAGAAAGAAAGTGTCCAGATCTCTATTGGTTTTTTTCTCTAAGGAGATAACCATAATGACGAGGCTGTATGGGCTAAAATCCTTTACCTTACCAATTAGCAAATAAGAGAAAAAAATTTTTTGGGTTATGTTTCGGAATTTGATAAATAATTAGAATTTGTGAATTAAATTTTGCAGCAAGCTACCGATAATGTCTAATCTCAATCTGTGAATTTATTACTATAAGTATACTATACATACTAATAGAGTGGCCCTTCTCTTGAAGTACCTAATTTTATTTTGTGATCACTGAGCAAGTAAATAAATAAATACAAGATTTTATCGAGATGGGTCCGAAATCGGTGGCATTATCGTTTCACGTCAAAGCTGAATGTAATGTGACGAGAGCTCGAGCTGGAATCATGAAATTACCACATTATGAAGTTAAAACACCCGTTTTCATGCCAGTTGGAACTCAAGTAACTAGTTATTTTTTTTAATAATTAAAGTACATAATTTGCTTTTTTCTTACATGGTAACCTGGTAGCGCTCTGTAAGGCGCCGATTTGAACCTCACCCCCAACCTTTGTGTAGCTATAGGATGTGATGGAAGTGAGGAAACCTTGGCATGCCCCAGAATTTATTCGAATAGTCTTATCAGCCAATCCACACTTAACACACATGATGGTCTAAGGCCTAAGCTCTCTCATGACAAGGAGAGGAAACACTTGGCCTTCTAAGGAATATTACATCATTAAACATGTAATTTGTTACATATTGATTATGAATATAAATATTGGATAATGTACTATGAATACAAAAATAACAAGAAATGTAAGTACCTCATTGCTACCTTGGTGGTGCGGCTACCATGCGAATATTTGAGTATGATTTGATTGCCTGGCTAACCACTTTTTTGTCTGGAATGAAATAATTTATTTACAGGGTACTATGAAAGGTCTACTACCTGATCAAATGGAAAATTTAGATTGTGAAATTATATTGGGTAACACATATCATCTGGGTAATCGTCCAGGAACAGATGTATTGACTAAAGCTGGTGGACTACACAACTTTATGGGGTGGAAGAGAGCTCTCCTCACTGATTCAGGAGGTTTTCAAATGGTATCCCTTTTAAAATTGGCTAAAATAACTGAAGAAGGGGTAAAGTTTAAATCCCCCTATGATGACTCTGAAATTATGCTGACACCAGAAAAGTCTATTGAAATTCAAAATTGTATAGGTAAAATTTATGCAGACTATAATAACACACATCATTCTATTTCTTCAAGCTTGACCCAATCACCTAACATTTTACATGTCTTACTATAGGGGCTGATATAATAATGCAACTTGATGATGTCGTCCAAACTACATTCCAAGATTATGACCGCATTAAAGAAGCCACAGAAAGGACAAGTCGTTGGCTAGACCGTTGCTTAAAAGCACATCAAAGGCCAACTGAACAAAGTATATTCCCTATAGTCCAAGGATTATTGAATAAGGAATTAAGAGAACAGAGTGCTAGGGACCATATGACTAAAGATGTTAATGGATTTGCTATAGGAGGTCTAAGGTAAACCTTGAAAACATGATGCACATTGTTTTTACCCAAATTCATTATTATGGTCTTGTATTTCACTGCATCACACATACAGCTTTGTAAAGTTGGTATTTTAGGTCAGTGCTAAGCCTAAATTAACGCTGTGTCTTACTGAAATGTTCATTTCTAAAACTTGCTCGCTTATTTTGCATTTAGTTCAATAAAACCGTGTATAATATTAATGTTTTGTTATTGCTTTAGTGGTGGCGAAGCAAAAGATGATTTTTGGCCAATGGTGTTTTTAAGTACAGGACTATTGGACAAAAACAGGCCCAGATACCTTATGGGAGTTGGAGTTCCTATTGATCTTGTTGTCTGTGTTGCTCTTGGAGTTGACATGTTTGATTGTGTTTACCCTACTCGTACTGCTGTAAGTATAATCATTTCATTATTGTTTGTATGCCCAATATTAACGATGATGGTTTATAAATCCCAATGTCTTATTCTGTTACAGAGATTTGGGTGTGCTCTGGTAAGAAAAGGTCAACTTAATTTGAAACAAAAACAGTATGAGACTGATCTTAACCCAATTGATAAAGATTGTTCATGTTCAACATGCAAAAATTACACCAGAGCCTATTTACACAGTATTGTCACAATAGAAACTGTGGGCTGCCATCTGATATCGGTTCATAACATTTCCTTTCAGGTAATTTAATATTTCTAAGCTAATTCTAATTATTTTGTTATTCTATATATTATTATATATTCTATAACTAAGAAGACCTGAGGGTGGGTACACTGGCATAATTATGACTTAAGGATATTCAACATCTCAGTCTTCCCGTGACTGACTACTGCACAGCATTCGAAACGTCGGGATAGTTAAATCTAAAATAAACCACAATATTATCTGTAAAACTAGTTTTTTTTATTTTCTGTTTTGTAAATATAATTTAAAAAAAAACTTTATTTACAGATGCGGCTTATGAGAACAATGAGAGAAAATATTGAAAATGGGACATTCCCACAGTTTGTACAACTTTTTGTGAAGGAAGTCTATTGTGATGGAGACTACCCTACTTGGGTTGTTAATTCCTTAGAATCAGTTGGAATACATATTAAGAAAAACTACTTTTAGTTTAATTTGTCAGTAACCTACTTAAACATATGAAATGGATACACAATCAGAAATAAGTATACATCAGCATGCATAGAATACTAAATCTATTATATTACCACAATTATCTTTGGGTCCCATCCGTAGTATCAACCATTGAAAGCCTCACATAAATACATGCTCTAAGATTGAACCAGCATGTATTATTCCCGTAGGCCCTAATATTGCTGGACCTCAGTAATCACAAGGATGCAAATTATTTGAAGGTGACAAGGCAATGAATTTGCCGCTTCTAAAGTCAGTAGCTCACCCTATGTTATGGTCTCCCGATTGCAGATATAAAAAAAAAACTATTAATTTTTTATTAGATAGTGTTACATAAAGTCGTCAGAATCATTGCCATCATAATTTGTAGTCATATTTTCTTGTTTCATAAGTGTGGAGTAGCTTCTTAGTTCTGCATCCTCCTTCTTTCTTTTCTCTTCTTCCTTTTCTTGTTCTTTCTTTTCTCTTAACAGTTTTTTCTTGTCCTCTCTTTCTAATCTATCTCTATTCTCTCTCTCTTGCCTTAAGTCAGGAAATGCTTCTTTCTTTGTTTTATTCAGCCTATTAACAACTTCATTGCATCGTTTGGCAACTTTCACTTTTCTAACATCTTTATCTTTGTGAAATGCCACTTGACCTGCCTGTAAACAATGAACAAAACTAATGAGAAGTATGCTTGATTAAATGGTTATTTATTTGATGTCTATATCTTACCTCCATTCCTGCAGTCTTTTTTAAATTAGACCACATTGTGTAGACAATATCAATATCATTCATTTTGTTGCCCATAATAGAATTTGCTTTAACTAACTGGCATGCATCATCCAGAACTGAATTGGGGATGTCATCTATGGTCTGTCCCTAGAATTTAATGAATTTCATACATAAATAAGAGAAGAATTAAGTATTCATTTCACAATCATAAACATTAAGCTGAAACTAGTATTATTTGACATTCGTATAGTTTCCAGTACTTTGCAGCACCCATTGTCACAGGAGATTCAGGTTGAACATTTTTATGTTAAAAATTATCTGGTTTACCCCTCACATCTTCATAAATTAGCGTAAATAAAAGAAACCTATTCTGTAACTAAATTAATGATGTAATGCAAGGAGAAAAATGTATAAATGCTTACTGGTGTTAGTCGAAGGTATACATGAGCTGATGATACTTTATCAACATGGAACCATACATCCTCAGGCCATCCCCACTTGATTAAATCTTCATCTGAAAATAGTGTACAGGTTACCGTAGCAGAGGTAATTGTATATATGATATTATGATTTAAGTTGTAAAAAAGTATTGTTTCTGCTTGGTTCTTTGCGATTCGTAATGAAAACTGTTTAGCAATTGTAGGATTTTGCTTACTTTCATGTTTATCAGCTCCCATGAAGAGTGTGACTGCTGGTGAAACTACATTACTGGTGAAATAGAAAACCATGATTGGGACCAAAAATTAATATGTTCAAACACGATGGCGATAAGTAAATAAAACCTGTGAATTCATACAGTCTGACACTTAAGTACGAAATATTACAGTTAGTTATACAGAGCCCAAAATAGAGCCTTCTTAAATCAAATAACTTCACCGCAAGCCGGACGGTGATGGCGACATTTTAATAAAACAATAATCAGTGTTGCCAGGTGTAATTTCAAAATATCAGGAGAATTGAAGCCAAAAAATCAGGAGATTTTAAGTATAAATCGTAATAATTGCCTCTTATAATTACCACTTTTTACAAAATAAAATGCGTCAAAGCTCCTTTATTAGCTAAGCATACACGCACAGATCCGCCCGCTGGATCTGTCCGACAGAAGTGCCTGGCGGACAGATCCGTGCGTCTGTGGTGGGAACGGACACGGATTTGCACGCCGGGTGCCCTGCCCGCTGCCCGTGGTCAAATCGAGCGGATTGGGCACGGGGCGGTTAAATCCGAGCTCCCAACTGTGCGTGTGTCCGTAGCGTTCGTTACCCGTGTTACTACCATTCTTACTACCAGTAGTAACACGGGTATTTTTTCTTGCCCGTGTCACTACTGACTGCTCTAGTAGTAACACGGGACAATTTTTATTTCCCATATTACTACTACTACTATTGACATAATTAAACAGAAATAGGATAGCAGAAGTACCAGGGTAGCATAAGATACAAGAACATCTCGCTTTTTCGAGATGATTATTATTGATTAATTAGATTTAAATAATATTCTTTTTTACTCTTTTTGTTTATTTTGTAACAGTTCACTTGAATACCATGATTGGAGTGATTGCATTGCACGCAGCATTACACGTGCACATGCCTTTTAAATATTTAAATTTTATCTAAATATCCCCTTTCATCTTGTAGGGAGGCCCGTGCCCAGCAATGGGACATAAAAAAGGGCTGGTATTATATTATTTAAATACTAGCTGACCCACGCAGCTCCGCCTGCGCTATTTTTACGTTAACTAAACTTTTAATAACAGACATTCGCATCGAATACATAACCTCCTTTTTTATAGTCGGTTAAAAACTGGGACCCACTTTTTACTTACTCTCCGAAGCACAGACCCGTTTAGTTCAAATGGCGTTAAACGGTCACCCATCTATTTAATGACCTTACCTAACGTTGCTTAACCCGATCGATTACAAAACCTTGATAACAACTCTCTATGAGTGTTCCCTTACTAATATTTATTATATTATAAAGAAAAATTGATAAAATCGGACCAAGCGTATAACCAAGTACCCATTTTGACTTTAATCCCCTCTCCCAGAAGAACCGTGCTAGATTACGGGATAAAAAGTATCCTATGTCCTACCTCGCAGTAAGATCTCAAATCATGCCAAGTTTCATTTGAATCCATTCAGTAGTTTCGGCGTGATGCTCAGCCGTGATACAGACAGACAGACAGACAGACAAAAATTAAAAAAATTACATTTTCGGCCTCGGTTATAGAATGCCCTCCAAATATAATTTTCAAAAAATCTTCAATGTACAGAATTGGACCTGTTACAGTTTTATTATAAGTATAGAATAGATACTGGAAATGTGGTATGAGTTATAAAATCGACAAATTATTACAGTACGTAGTATGGTACCATAAAACAGGGGGTGCATGTATTGCGCCATTTCATATGAATGTGGTTAAGAGGGCATCTTATTAGAATACCATGGCGGGGCGCCTCCTTTATTTCGCGCCACCAACAAAATGTGTACAATTCCTGTTATCAGCATGGTTGCGCAATGCATTTGCTTCCGGCAACCGAATCACCCGCTGGTGGGGCAACCATTAATATTTAGGTATACACCTTTAACTTCAACATCCTTCAACATCCATCAGTAAATTATATCAATTTCACTTTTAAAATCACTTTTTAAAATATTCGCGTGGAATGCGAAATTGCTAATGATAATCAGTTTATTTACCCCTTTTTTATATACTAACCTGCGACCCTTAATAACCTCAACTACAGGAGCATTAAAATTCTTATAATTAGAGGTTCGTGGATTCTGGCTATCATAATTAGAAAGAATTTTCGATATTGTATTTTGTCCAGCTAGCATGTTCTAGACGAACCATAGTGCGATGTCACAGAAATTGAGTGATTTTGATACGGAACGAGATAGGGCCCTTAGAGCTAACACGTTGAGAGCAGAAGTACCAGGGAAGCATAGGACACGAGGAGGCCTCATGTCTTGTGCCATCTAGTATGACTATTCGGCAGATTTTATTTCTCGAATGAGGAGATGCCTTTTGGGCATCGATAGCTTTTGGGGTTTAAAAACAACAAAACGCTGCTTCTTGCATCATATACTCCTTTACTTCTTTTGGTATTAATTATTAACTCCAAAACATATTGAATTTGGATGAATCAAGAAGCGAGATTTCCTTGTATCTTATGCTACCCTGGTACTTCTGCTATCCTATTTCTGTTTAATTATGTCAATAGTAGTAGTAGTAATATGGGAAATAAAAATTGTCCCGTGTTACTACTAGAGCAGTCAGTAGTGACACGGGCAAGAAAAAATACCCGTGTTACTACTGGTAGTAACACGGGTAACGAAGGGTCCGTAGCGAGCGACGGATGTAACCGCCAGATTTGACGTCAGTCGCGCACTAACACTCGAAGTAATATACATGAGTTTGATCACAGAAATGGCGTTTAGTGATAATAAAGAGTTTTGGACAACTTTTATAGGATCGACAAATCTCTGAGTAGACTCATATGGCTATATCGCGGCCGTTTTACTAGCCATTGCTTTACCCAAACTCTTCTTCGTTTTCTTTCTTCGAGACAAATAAAACCACCACATATTATTGCTAATTTATGCTTTGAAATAGACATTTTTACAGACGACCGTATTTCCTGGAAATACGATCTGAACTACTGCCCGTACTCGTGTGTGGCGAATCACGGATCTGCATGTCGGACAGATCCGGCGGCGGGCACATCTGTGCGTGTATGACTATATTTATAGCTATTCTATGCAGAATGGATAGACGGGGGGGGGGGGGGATTTACATAGGCCCGTGTCCATCGATACCCGATACCTATAATAGCTAAACTATACGTTACTTATTATATATCGATGCCCGTGTCCGACTGTCTGTGGCGTCGCAGCTCCCAAACTTATCATATATAACAGATGTAAAAGTAGATTCCCAAAAATTATAAAAAGAGTAAAAGTTAAAAACTGTGAACAAACTTGTGTTCGTTTTGTTTTACATTTGCAATACTATGGAGATTTTTACAAACATCTGTATAGATAGACAATGTCTAAAAATCAGGAAATTCAGCCCTAAAATCAGTAGATCAGGAGATACACCTCAAAATCAGGACATCTCCTGAAAAATCAGGAGACCTGACAACAATCATCAAATCAAAGATAAAAAAAACACCCTAATGAATGAATGAATGCATTGATTGAATGAAAGAAAGAGTGGCACTAAGTTCTGCTCATGTTCTGCTAAGCATGTGCTGCTAAGTAACTAAGTAAGTTGCACCATAGATAAGAGTATATTACTTAGAAATAGATAGGTAACTCCCACGTCAAAACGCGCCCCCTAACACCAGCGCCTCCAGCGGTGTGATTTGAAACTTTAATAGCCTCGAGAATTTTTAATAAAAAAAATAGCTAAAACTTTGTAGTATTCGATATAAAGTACGCGGACGTCAATAGTATATGCATTAAAGAATGAAATAAAAAAAGAAAAATGATTTCGAACTCCATCCACAGCCCCACCCATGGGTTGGGGTTCGAACCCGCGCCCCCTAGACTTTGTATTAATTTGATTCCAACCTATTTACCGCTACCGCTGTAAGTCATATGACGTCAGATGCAAAATAATGATCTACTATCTCAGTTTCATTCCGAACAGACAAAAGTTGCAAATCACGCCGCAAGAGGGTGCTACTGGTAGCTTTTTCCATTTCTTCTAAGATACCATACCATGAGTTGCACCAAGAAGTAGCTTGGAGGAGGAGAGGAAGGAATAAACTAAGTAGTAAGTAGCCGATTGCCAGCGAACAAAAAGAAGAAGAAGAATGAAAGAAAGTCCGACCATAGACGTATTATACTAACAGGACTGAGCAGTCTCAAAAAAGTATTATAGTAAAACAAAACATATGCGTACGGCATAAGGTTTACTTTTGAAAACAAATTATAACAGAGGCAAAACGAGCCGAGCGAGATAGCCAGTACCGATGCCCTCTGTCCCTTTTTCGCACTTGCCCCACGACAAAATTATGTACGGTAGTATAAAATATTTTACGGATCGTAAGCAAAATATTAACTTAAATTTGACTTAATCAATTGACAAATAAAGTTAAACTGATTGAAGTTATAAAACGTAATTTATTATTAAATTATAATACTTTTCATGACCAATAAGAATAAAGGGTGCTGAACTAATTCTCGTTAGAAGTTTTTATAATTTACTAAATTGGTATCTCAGACAAGTGTCATGGCGTCTACGCTGCTTTCGTTGTGTTGAACTTAGCGTCGGTCTTATCGCATTTTGTTAAACTGTTAGCTATAACTGCAATTTTTAACCATGAAAATGGTGAAATAGTATTGTATAAAGGCTTGTAAATATGAATCATACAGTGCTTGCGGCACATCATTTTACAGGTAAGCAATACGTAAATAATTTGTTTATTTACGCTGGTCTAGTGACCATGATTCAGATTTTGCATGTATTTTCTTTTCAAACTATATTCTCTTATTATTCTAGATTAAGGTATACATTTTTATCGAAACCTTTATGTTATTTACTTTTTGCTCTCGTATAGTAACGATTATTTTTGAAAATAAATAACATTATTAGGTATACAAACAAACTGTATCAAACATTACATACATTGTGTTATTATTAATATTGCAGCTTTCCGACAAAGCAAGAAATGAAACAAAGATGGTTGGATGTTGTATGACCTGTATCCCAAAACATCACAAAAAGTTGTGTGCAGTCTTCATTTCAAGTCTGAAGACTTCTACGAGGTAAACTCACGGCGAATACTTAAGTCTAGTGATATTCTCGTATGAAACTGTATCATCTTTTCAGTCCACCCCACCCTACGCCGTGTTTCAGAGACGAAGAGCCGCATGATTTGAAATTAGTTAAGGCATTAGCAAATTCATTTTTAAATTTAAGAATGTTTCATTATGCAAAATGTAATGCATTGAGAAACTTAGGCAGTGAGATTAGTTTGCACCCATAGCTCAATAAAACAATTTTAGTTAGCCATGTTTAATTGTATTACTGTTTTTTCTTTATTTTAATTTCATCGTTTTATTATCCTACACCTTCTTACTTCCTTCCTACTAATTTTATAAATTTGCCGAATATTTATACGATCATTTATACAAAGTGCACAAACGCCGTATGATCATACTACAATATTGTCTATGTTTATGAACGCTATTATAATTTCTGAAATTCATCATTTTACTGGTTTTATCATTCTCAAGACTGGGTCGAACTCCGTGACTAGTCTCATATTTTTCCTATATACAATAAAATACATGGTCACCCTATTAGAAGAGAACAAACAGCCCCCGTTCTACGCCTCTCACTCGGCTCGTTTTTTTGGGTCTAGTGCTCAGTCCTGTTAGTATAATACGTCCATGAGTCCGACTCTATTTTGATGATTGGAATTGGACCATAGAGTAAAGCTACCCTTTTACCATCATCAGCCGGACGGAAGAACATAGGCCTATGATAGGCCTCCCCCTTAGACCGCCACACAATGAACGACCATTTACCATTTGCATCCACCGGTTGCCTGCGACGCGAACAATGTCGTCGGTCCACCTAGTGGGAGGCCTACCTACGGCGTTTTCCGGTTCGTGGTCGCCACTCGAGAACCTTACTTCCCCAACGGTTATCGGTTCTTCGAGCGATGTGGCCTGCCCACTACCACTTCAAGTTTCTCTACGACTACGAGCTACATATGTCGGTGAACTTGGTACCGTTTTATACCCCATTCGAAAATTTTCCCCATAAACTCGTTAATCAGACAGACAGGAACGAAAAGATGATTAGAGGTCTCGATATAGTTTGCTCGAGGAACGAGCTGAAATGTCGTACTAAGCCTACAGAACAGACCACCCCTTAAACCCCAAAAAAAACATTTTTGTTGGAGTATAAAATTATGATAATATGCATACGAGTATTAGGATACAAGTGAGCTAAGTTGCTAATTACACACGAGGCTGTGGTTTGCAGCCTGAGCCGTAGGCCGTAATTCAGCCGAGCTCACGACACCTCAGAGCAATGATATTTTATACAATAGGCAATTAGCGCACGCCAGGCGTACAACGAGTGGAACCCAGCTGGGTTTTGTAGCAGTTAGTTGAAGTTAGTATCTCTTACTAGTCTGTGAAGTTAGTTCCGCGCCGTCCCTCGTAGTCAACGCGACATCGTCACATCTATCATTTAAAATGAAAATGCCGTCATGTGTATTTATTAAGTGCACAAATTACCAGGCAAAAGTAAATAAATAGTCAGGGATAACATATCACAGGGAAATATGAAAAAATAATTTGATTTCGTAAAGTATTTTAATTATTTTAATAATGTACAAAATAATTGGAGAAAAAGATACCGTTACGGGCTTAGAGAAAGAAACCAATAGAGAGCTGGCACTTTCTTTCTCATACGCGCAAGAAAAGTATGCAATAAATATTATATGTGATAGAAAGAAAAATCATATGCTCTGTGCATATGATTTTTTGCCCCCAGCGTGTGTTCAAAATCTGGCGCATCGACGGTGCGTTTTCTTCGAGCTTCGCGCTTCGAGCACTCATGAAATTTTCTAGTTCACGACCTAGCTTTGGAGTTTTTAAATTGAATTGCATTATTTAAGAAATATCGTATAAAACGTAGTGAAAAAAACTCAGAGTAATTAGAATGGAGCTAGTATCGCGTCGATTCCCCGAACAAATTTTTCGTGGCACTTTTGCGGGGTGCGGGAGGCGAAGTAAACACACACAGATACAATTTTACGCATAACCACACTATAATAAACTCGCAACACATTCAAAAAGTTACGCACACAAATAAAGAATGACCTGACCATATGACCAAAATTTGGCAGAGGGGTTAGCGCATCATGATCTCTCCAGTGATATCTCCTCTAAGGAAAAAAATCTTAAATCTATGGTTTAAATTAGAACTCCTCTAGTGTATCTCCTCTAAGCGTAGACAGAATATAACAAGACATCTAGCTAGCGTGCCGCCGATAAGGACAGAAAATAATCATTCGTACACACGTTATGGATATTTATTCAAATGCGCCTATTATGTAGTTTAAACGATATTTCATAATGCAATTCAATTTAAAACTCCAAAGCTAGGTCGTGAACTAGAAAATTTCATGAGTACTCCAAGAAAACGCACCGTAGGTGCGCCAGATTTTGAACACACGCTGAGGGACAAAAAATAATATGCTCTGTTTCTTTCTATCACATATAATATTGTTACGTGCGGGTGGGTATTAAAATGCCGATTAACGTAAAAGAAGATTTTATTCCACGTACACTGACACTGTATACACTATACACGCAGTATACACACAAGGCACAGTAGTCCGAGTCGCACAGTACTTCTCAGTAGTCCAAAGTCTTCGCAAGGGTCGCTGGTACAATTCCCTTCGATCGCTTCCTTAAGATGTTTCCGCTGTCGCTTGTAAACACAAACTGACTGGGCGCCTCTATGCGTCGGCTTATATACCTAAATTAACAGAGGGGTTGGAACTCTCTCGAATGTAGTCGTAAGTACTTGTATAGTCTAGTACTTTCGAGCCGATACAATAGCGGCGTCACCTTCGAGAATGAACTAACAATAGGCGGGGGCAGTGACCCGTGAGCGAGCGAGCGGTAGGTACTTACACAAGTACTTGTGAATTGGAGGGAACTACTTTCTATTGAGAATTCGAGATCTTTCGGTACGAATCGATAGTAGACCTATAGACTAACAATGCGTTTTGAGATCATTGCAATTAAGTAATAATTAACGGAGTAATTAACACATTTATGTACCGGTCGTAACAATATATTGTAGCCTAGTCGGCGAGCACAAGAAATAAAACGCTAAGAGAGGGCTACACAAATTTATTAAAAATACGTAAAATAAGAAGAAAGTTACGTTACAGGGGGAGGTCGATTACTTGTTAGCTTGTTCGCACGTATAACAAAAATAGCTGTAACTTAACTAGGGGTCGTTAGGGAACGCAACGGCGATTCCCGCGGTCTTCGGCGTCCTCCTTCTCCTTGGAGAGGCCGGGCACGCCACGGATGCGGAGTCTGGACTAGACCCGGTCGTCAGCAACACAGCCACGAAAAATGCGAAGCTTTTCGCCCGAAGGGGGAGCCCTCTTGCCCGAAAGGTAGAAAACTCTTCGCCCGAAAGTAGAAACTTCGCCCGAAGGAAGAACCCTGGAACGCCACATAAGCGTTCCTGTAGACGCCGTTCCCTAATGCGACACCCTCCTAACCAGCTTTCAGTTGGTGGAGGCTGCCTCATCATGGAGACGTCTACAGGAATAAAAGGTACACCCTAACAATATAAAGTAAAACATAGGCTTAATAGTACCTATTCACATATGGAAGGATTACAATTAAAAAATCCTACAGCAGCGATTACAGAATTTAAACAACTTACCAGTAAATACTGGGTTCACTTCGAATTTATATATACTCTAACCTTTGATTATATATACGTCTAGATAGCGTGTTCGATGTTCAAACACTTGACAATATCAAGTATACCAAAACATCAAATTGGTATACTTGGTTGTTTAGTATCACTTGAACTCTACCGATGGTTTGTGCTCGCAAAAAAAAAACTTTTTGTCGAATTGTGTAATCAAATCGTGAAAATATTAACTAAGTAAAATTAATAAAGATCCTAACTTAATTTTCCATTCATAAGTCTTAAGATTCTGTGAGGGATTATTATAAAAACTCGATTGTTTTTTACGACAATTTGTACATTGTCCGACTAGACTGGTGTGGCTAGGTAATAATGGGGGAATATATGTTAAGTCTGGGGTAATTTTTCTTTTGACAAAAATGAATTCAATGAAACTTAATACGTGACCAAAACATGAAATAAATCAATTATAATAATTTTAATTTATTTTTTTGATAAATTAATTACTTTTATATAGGTAGGGCTTAGAAGTATTTTTTCTTCCTGGTCATGAGGCAAATAAGACGTAATGATCTGACGTGAGACCTGATGGTAAGGGACACGCCATTTAATTTAATTTCAATTCATTTAAATTCTTTTCAAATCTTTTATTTTATTTTATTTTACTTTATTTTATTTTATTTCATTTCATTTCATTTCATTTCATTTCATTTCATTTCATTTCATTTCATTTCATTTCATTTCATTTCATTTCATTTCATTTCATTTCATTTCATTTCATTTCATTTCATTTCATTTCATTTCATTTCATTTCATTTCATTTCATTTCATTTCATTTCATTTCATTTCATTTCATTTCATTTCATTTCATTTCATTTCATTTCATTTCATTTCATTTCATTTCATTTCATTTCATTTCATTTCATTTCATTTCATTTCATTTCATTTCATTTCATTTCATTTCATTTCATTTCATTTCATTTCATTTCATTTCATTTCATTTCATTTCATTTCATTTCATTTCATTTCATTTCATTTCATTTCATTTCATTTCATTTCATTTCATTTCATTTCATTTCATTTCATTTCATTTCATTTCATTTCATTTCATTTCATTTCATTTCATTTCATTTCATTTCATTTCATTTCATTTCATTTCATTTCATTTCATTTCATTTCATTTCATTTCATTTCATTTCATTTCATTTCATTTCATTTCATTTCATTTCATTTCATTTCATTTCATTTCATTTCATTTCATTTCATTTCATTTCATTTCATTTCATTTCATTTCATTTCATTTCATTTCATTTCATTTCATTTCATTTCATTTCATTTCATTTCATTTCATTTCATTTCATTTCATTTCATTTCATTTCATTTCATTTCATTTCATTTCATTTCATTTCATTTCATTTCATTTCATTTCATTTCATTTCATTTCATTTCATTTCATTTCATTTCATTTCATTTCATTTCATTTCATTTCATTTCATTTCATTTCATTTCATTTCATTTCATTTCATTTCATTTCATTTCATTTCATTTCATTTCATTTCATTTCATTTCATTTCATTTCATTTCATTTCATTTCATTTCATTTCATTTCATTTCATTTCATTTCATTTCATTTCATTTCATTTCATTTCATTTCATTTCATTTCATTTCATTTCATTTCATTTCATTTCATTTCATTTCATTTTATTTCGATAACGCTATGGCTATTTATGGGGAAAATATTTATAACTGGAGATCCCCAAACACGCACACAACCACAGATGACGCGAGTGTACAACGAGGCCTGCACGCACACACGAATAATGAGGTTGTTATGCTTATTAACGTAACGTTACAAGACTATTAGGTATCTAGACGTATATATAATCAAAGACTCTAACTTAATAGACTGTTACTATAGTTGCACTATATTGTAGGTACTTGTACTTGTATGTATTTTATATTGCAGATATGAATGTAATTGTAGGTAGGTGATTATATTTATTATTAAAGCAGTCTGAATCCAATACGCTTGTTTGACTGACGCGTCCCATGACATGGCGCAGTCGGGTTTAAATAAAATAAAATAATAAAAAATAAAAGTAATAGAATGTGGCAGACAGTGTTTAAAAAGAAAATAAAATAAATGTCATACAGTAGTGATTCCGATAATTTTCAAGAATCAGAAAACGGTGTTTACACAAGGACGATGGAGTCAATTTTACAACCGCCGAAGCCGTTCAATTTTGAAAACGACTTAACGAACGTAACTTCGGGAAACTTAAGTAAAGAATGGGAAAAGTGGAAAAAATCGTTCCAAATATATTATGACGCCTGCGAACTTCATAAAAAAGAGAAGAAAGTGCAATTTAATATTCTATTACATATAATCGGTGAAAAGTGTCACGAGGTTTATGACCAATTCACGGGCGAATGTAAGTCTGTGGAAGACTTATTGAAGGAGTTTGATAAATTTTTTCTTCCGAGAAAGAACATAACGATCGAGAGACATGCATTTTTTACCCGTGATCAACGTGAGTTTGAATCTATAGAACAATACGTATTTGAATTGAACAAAATAGCCTCAAAATGTGAGTTTAAAGACTTATGTAGTAGTCTAGTCCGGGACAAGATGATATGCGGCATAAGAGACGGCGCACTCAGAGAGAGGCTTCTAAGAGAACCAGACTTATCCTTGTCGAAAGCGGTGGACATATGCAGATTAGCGGAAATATCAAGAGTTCAAGCTAGTAATATAAAAGCAGACGGATGTGAGCATCAACACAATGTACATACTATATCAAACCAAGACAGTCTACCCGAAAATGATGTACATTTTGTCCGTGGCTCTCGTGCGTCAGCGTCATCGTCGCGTCAGCAGCAGAGGGGACCGAGATATAACGCTGGCGCGTCCGCGCCTCATCGCCGTCATCGAGGAACGGAAGATACAATGAATTATTCCAAACCTTATTTTCATAATCATTCCACTAAGAGGGAACAAAAATATAGCGCGATTTGTAAAAAGTGTGGAAACAGTCACGAGAAATTTAGATGCCCGGCATATGGTCAGAGATGTCTATCATGTAAGAAAATGAACCATTATGCAAAGATGTGTCGAGTTTTTGAAATCCAGGATGACTCCAGCGATCAGGTAATACACGCTATTGACAGTTTTCCTACAGGTGAGTGGACGGTGCCTATGTTTATTAATCAGCAGTGTATTCATTTCAAATTAGACACGGGTGCGGATGTTAATGTATTACCTAAGAAATATTTACACAAAATAAATGTTACCAAAAAAGACGTGGCTAAAACAACCATGAAGTTGCAAGGCTATTCAGGTACCTCAATTAAGGTTATTGGTAAATGTTATCTTAAAACGATTTATAAAAATAATATGTTTATATTACAATTTATAATTGTCGATGTAGATTCACCTCCTATCATTGGTAGAAGTTCATGCGAAGAACTTAAATTAATAAAGAGAATAATGAGTATAAGTGGAACAGACAATAATAGCACACAAATCTTACAGGAATTTCCAGAAGTTTTTACAGGTATTGGATGTTTGCCAGGTACATATAAAATACAATTAAAAAGTGGGGTACAGCCAGTAGTTCATGCCCCAAGAAAATTACCAGTGGCTCTAAGAGACAAAGTAAAGGAAAAAATATTAGAAATGGAAGACCAAGGCATAATCGCCAAGGTCGAGGGGCCCACGGATTGGGTTAACAGTATGACAGTCGTAAAAAAACCCAACGGTGACCTTCGTATATGTTTAGACCCTCGCGATTTAAATAAAGCAATTAAAAGGGAACATTTCAAGTTACCTACCATAGAAGAAATTACAGCTAACTTGTCTGGTGCCAAATACTTCAGTACGTTAGACGCCAAGCAAGGTTTTTGGCATGTAAAATTAGATAGTAGTAGCACTGACCTTTGCACATTTAATACAGCGTTTGGGAGGTACAAATTTTTGCGTATGCCGTACGGTATATGTTCCGCTTCCGAAATCTTCCATAAAAGGCTTTATGAACACTTCGACGACATACAAGGTGTAATCCTGTTTGTCTACGATCTATTAATTTTTGCAATTTCAAAGAAAGACCATGATCAGATATTACGTACTGTGTTACAACGCTGTAAGGATATAAATATTAAACTTAATAAAGATAAATGCAAAATAGGTCTAACCGAGCTAAAGTATTTAGGTCACAAAATAACAAAAGATGGTATTCGTCCAGACGATTCACACATTTCTGCTATTAAAAATATGCCAAAACCACAAAATGTAAAAGATGTAGAACGTTTCTTGGGTATGGTTACTTATGTCAGTAGTTTTATCCCAAATTTTTCTGAAAAAACGTCCCCCCTTCGTGAATTACTTAAAAAGGATATAGCGTGGCACTGGGATTTAAGACATGAACAATGTTTTGAAATGATAAAAAATCAGTTGATAAGTCCACCCGTATTAAGATACTATTCACTCGAGAAAGAAATAACAATATCTGTTGACGCTAGTAAACACGGTTTAGGAGCTTGCTTAATGCAGGACAATTTACCAGTGTGTTATGCATCCAAATCCTTAACAAAAACAGAACAAAATTACGCTCAGATTGAGAAAGAATTGTACGCATGTGTTTTTGCATGCGAAAAATTCTATACATACATATACGGCCGCTCAGATATAACTATAGAAACAGATCATAAGCCTTTAGTTAGCATAATCAATAAGCATTAGCGAGCGCCCCGCCACGATTACAAAGAATGTTAATGCGCCTTTGTTGAATGTTGACCTTTTTGGTGTTCAGTCAATCACTGTTTGAATCGTCTTTACGTATTCTGTACTACTGTCGTGTATTACTTTAAATAAAGGAATGACAGGAGAATTGGCTTGTCAACGTATCGCTGTGACTGTGCTCATGTGTATTTTCTAAGTGGTTTTAATTTTACAATTACACCTACTGTTGTACAACTCTTTGACTTTGATTGCGATCTACGAAACCCTCTGAACTCTTCTCACAAGAAGTTAACAAAGGGTTATGGGCCCAGAGCGCCTGAAGGAGAGGAATTGTATCGAGATACATTGACCGATCGAGAGCTGGCTGCCATGTCTGCAGAAGGCGGAAGCGTGACTGGATTTTCTATTGAGAAACTGAAAGGGCGAGAAAATTTTCTCCTCTGGAGGTTTAATATGAAAAACCTGCTTATTCATGACGACCTTTGGTGTTCTATCGTTGGGTATCCGGAGGGCGATAAGTCCAGTCCAGAGCTGAAACGACGTAAGGATGAAAGGGCGTTGACTAAGATCTGCCTGTCAGTGGATGCTTCGTGCGTGTCCCACGTGATGACTGCGAAGACAAGTAAGGAAGCCTGGCTGAGTCTGGAGAAGGCGTACGACGATAAGGGCATAGGCAGGAGATTAAAACTGTTGCGAATGCTGTGCTCGGTAAAGTTGGACGACTTCGGCGGCGATATGGACAAATATGTTGGCCAATGTTTATCATTGTCGCAACAGTTGGCGGCTATTAATAAACCGGTTGACGATGAGTTCCTGGCGGCGATAATTCTTCAGGGATTACCTCCTAAATTTGATCCAATGATCATGGCTATGGAGAGTAGTGTAAGCGAACTTACCAGCGACTTCGTGAAGGGGAAATTGCTTCAGGAAACGAAGTGGTCTGATAATTGCAAACATGGAGATTGCCTAGTTGCTGATAAGTCGGGGAAAAAGTTTGGTAAGAAGCGCAAAGAGAAGAAGCCGAGGTGTTGGAACTGCGGAAAGTCTGGTCACGTAAAGAAGGAGTGTACCCAGAAAGGGGCGGCCATGGTCGCGACTCGGTTCTTGGCCGACACGTGGTACGTGGACTCGGGTGCGTCGAGTCACATGACAGGTCGGAGAGACTGGATACACGATTTTTCTACAAGCAGTGTAGAGGTGAACGTGGCGAGTGGGCAGACTTTGAAATGCGTCGGTATCGGTAATGTGTGTTTGAAACTCGGAGATAATGAGTTACGCCTTAAAGAAGTAATGTACGTTCCGGGACTGAGTGTAAATTTACTATCTGTAAATAGTTTAGCGGTTAAAGGGCTTAGAGTGGAGTTTATTGAGTCTACTTGTAAGATTTTTAGGAATAAATCTTGTATAGCTAGTGTTAGGGCTGTTGGCGGTGTATACAAACTGCATACTAACGCGGTAGCTTTAAGTAGTGTAAACAATGAGGTTTCAAAGGAGTCTTGGCACCATAGATTAGGTCACCTGAGTTATGACAGCTTGAAGTCATTGTCACACGTTATTGATTTTCAGAATAATGAAACTGCAAATAAAAATTGCGATGTTTGTATTCTTGGAAAACAAATTAGATTTCCATTCAAGAAATCCGGTCGTAACGTAGCGGCTAAGCGTTTGGATCTGGTGCATACGGACTTATGTTCGATTCCTGTTGCGTCCCACTCAGGTAAGCGGTACATTTTAACATTTCTAGACGACCACTCGCGGAAAGTATTCTTGTACTTCTTGAAAAATAAGAGCGAAGTAGCTAGCGTCACTAAAGATTTTGTTAGGCTTGTTGAAAACCAATGTGAATCCAAGGTTAAGGCTATACGCAGTGATAACGGTACGGAGTATGTTAATAAAGAGTTGAGCGAATTTTTCAGACAGAAGGGCATTGTACATCAGGTCACTGTCCCTTATTCACCCCAAATGAATGGTGCGGCTGAAAGGTTGAACAGAACTCTTTTGGAACGGGTGCGCTGTATGTTGTATCACGCGGGTTTGGATCACAAGTTATGGGCTGAGGCGGCTAACACCGCCGGGTACCTTATTAATCGGTCTCCATCTAGTAGGTTAGGTGGGATGACACCCGAGGAGGTTTGGTCGGGTAAAAAGGTGAAGTATGACCACTTGCGAGTTTTCGGTTGCGAGGCCTATGTACACATTGATGATGTTAAGCGGAATAAGTTACAACCTAAGAGTAAGAGGTATATCTTTGTCGGTTATGATGACAATGGGTGTTCTTATAGGTTGTATGACTCAGAGAAACATGATATAACTAGAAGCCGTGATGTTATATTTAATGAAAGTGTGTTCCCAGCCAAAGAGCTAGGAACTGGACACGGACAAGCCACTATAAAAATATTTCTTTCAGGGGAAGAAGTTGATGATTCCACCAGTGAGGGGAAGTCAAGCGTGCCTGAGAGTGAGGTGGTGGTTGGTGATACAGCTCGGGAGCCTGTCACTGAAGAGCCGGTAGCAGTGAATGTTGAGCCGGTTGTGTCAGCGAGCGGTGATGATGGCGGCGACGACACTTTGGTTTTTGAAGATACCATTGCGGAGGTGGTGGAGTCTCCAGAACCGAGGTACAATCTTAGATCTAGACAACCTAAGGGTTTGTACGCACATGATGAGATCCCAGCTGAACCGCGTACTGTAAAGGAAGCTCTGAGTTCAGGGCAGAGCGACTTGTGGCGACAAGCTATGCAGGAGGAGATTGACTCGTTCAATCAGCATGAGGCTTGGGAGTTGGTGGATAAGCCTATGGGCAAGAATGTGGTTCAGAATAAATGGATCTTCAAAATTAAGTGTGACGCCGAGGGGAAGATAGCCCGGTATAAGGCTAGATTAGTAGCCAAGGGTTTCACCCAAAAGTATGGTGAAGATTATTTAGAAACGTTCTCACCGGTAGTACGGTACAGTTCTTTGCGTCTGTTGTTGGCGATTGCCGTAGAGATGGATCTGGACATAGATCATCTGGACGTACAGACGGCGTTCCTCAATGGTAATTTAGACGAGGAAACTTTTATGTATCAACCGGAGGGGTTCATTTCGCCTGGTAGCGAGAGTAAAGTCTACAGATTGAAGAAGGCAATCTACGGACTGAAACAAGCTTCGCGAGCTTGGTATCAGAGGGTGAAGGAAGTGCTTCTGTGGACAGGTTTTGTTCAATGCCAACTTGAACAATGTATCTTCTACAAACGGAATGGTAAGTCGGTTGTTTACATTGCTTTGTACGTGGACGATTTCATCGTGTGTTACAATGATGTGTGCATGGCTGAAAAGCTGAAAGAGAACTTGCGTAAACCATTCAAGATTAAAGACTTGGGTGCGGTTCGACATGTTCTTGGGGTCGCGGTAGAACGTGACAGGGCGAACAAAACTTTCAAGCTTTGTCAGGCACGGTATGTTGAGCGTTTGCTTGACAGTTTTAGTATGTCGGAATGCAAACCAGTCAAGACTCCTTTAGATCCCAATGTTAAGTTTACTGATACGAATGTGTTAGGCGAGGGTACTGTTCCGTATAAGGAATTAATAGGTTCTATTATGTACTTAAGTGTTTTTACACGACCGGACATTACGTATGCGGTTTCATACTTAAGCCAGTTTAATACCTGTCATACTATGGAACACTGGAGGGCTGCGAAACGTGTGTTGAGATATCTAAAGGGGACTCAAAACGTTTGCCTTGTGTTAAATAGGTCGGGTCATGGTAATATAGAGGGGTTTGTAGACGCGGACTGGGGCGGTGATGTACGAGATCGAAAGTCATTTTCGGGGTTTGTTTTCAAGTATGGAGGAAATACCATCTCCTGGGAATGCAGAAAACAAACGTGTGTTAGTTTGTCAAGTACTGAGGCTGAGTACGTTGCTCTTAGCGAGGCAGCTAAGGAGGCACATTTTCTTAGGGACTTGGTGACTGAATTGACTGGTAGTTCTGGGTTAGTGGTTGATTTGTTTAATGACAATCAGTCTGCTCAGAAACTTAGTGTCAATCCAGTGTTTCATAGGAGGACTAAGCACATAGATATTAGGTACCACTATGTTAGGGAGGCTGTAAATAATAATGTAATTAAGTTGAATTATTTGTCTACTCAAGAAATGGTGGCTGATATTTTAACTAAGTCTTTGTGCGCTCCTAAACATAAGTTCTGTGTAGTGAACTTGGGCTTAGGTCTTTAAGCCATTTGAGCCAGTGGTGATGTCTGAGTTCAAACAGCGATTGAGGGGAAGTGTTGAATGTTGACCTTTTTGGTGTTCAGTCAATCACTGTTTGAATCGTCTTTACGTATTCTGTACTACTGTCGTGTATTACTTTAAATAAAGGAATGACAGGAGAATTGGCTTGTCAACGTATCGCTGTGACTGTGCTCATGTGTATTTTCTAAGTGGTTTTAATTTTACAATTACACCTACTGTTGTACAACTCTTTGACTTTGATTGCGATCTACGAAACCCTCTGAACTCTTCTCACAAGAAGTTAACAAACTTCAGCCGTATTCATTCACATTAAAATATAAGCCAGGTAAATATTTATTTGTGGCCGACGCGTTGTCCAGAGCGCCTGTGTCAGACAGCAGTAGCACTACCCCGCGCGATCATCTAGACGCGCAAGCGCAGGTGTGTGCGATAACAGCGAGTAACCCGCTTACAGACTCGCATTTCTTACAAATTCAAAAATGTTCTAAGGAAGACAGTGAAATACAGGATTTAAAAAAGATAATTAAAAAAGGCTGGCCTACGCACAGAAGTGAAGTCAGTGATCATTTAAAACCATTTTGGGATAGCCGAGATGAGTTAACAATTAATTTTGGTATGATTTGGAAGGGAAATAGAATTGTTATTCCAAAGAATATGCGTAAAGAAATGTTACAGAAAATTCATATTGGTCATTTAGGCATAGAAAAATGTAAATTGAGGGCACGTGAAATCATGTTTTGGCCTAACATGAATTCACAATTAATCGATTACTTGTCGCATTGCCAAGCGTGCTTAACTTATAGAAAGCAAAACCAAAAAGAACCTTTAATCCCACATGAAATACCCGATAGGGCGTGGTTTAAGATAGGAGCCGATATTTTCCACTATGGGACACAGTCATTTTTAATTATTATTGATTACTTTAGTAAATTTATAGAAGTTATAAAGTTATGTTCGACCACTTCTCGTGAGATCATTAAACAGTTGAAGTGTATATTTAGGCGCCATGGCATTCCTCAGATTGTTATGACAGATAACGGTCCTGAGTTTGCCTCTCACCTGTTTAAGGAATTCGCTGTTGGCTGGAACTTTGATCACGTGACGTCTTCGCCTAGGTACCCACAGTCTAACGGCCAAGTAGAACGGGCAGTCCAAACAATAAAAAATATGATGAAAAAGACAGCTTTCAACTCGTCTGATTTCAGTTTAGGTCTGCTCGAATATTTGAACACGCCCATCAGCAGTGACCTAGGTACACCAGCTGAATTATTATATAGTAGAAAATTACGCAGTATTGTCCCATGTTCTCCATATCTTTTGTTACCCAAATTACAAAAAAACACAATAAAAAAGTTAAGCGATCGTCAAGTAATACAGAAAAAGTATTTTGATCGGGGGTCTAGGGTTCTAAAGCCATTAAAACTAGCACAGAAAGTGAAAGTGAACTTCGATAGGGAATGGATACCCGGAGTAGTTGAACGCATACTGAGTACTCGGTCCTACCTAATAAAAATAAACTCAGGCCGTCTTATAAGACGTAATAGAAGGCATATTATAATTGATTCCGATCAACGGCGCGATGAGAGATATATAGATCCGTATTTTGACATAAACATAGGTACACGGCCATCCACCGCACCTGTAACACCGCCCTCTCTAAGTGAGTCACATTCTCACTCTAATTACGTTAATAATAACTCTACAACTCGTTCTGGCAGGATAGTGCGACCTCCTGATCGCTGGGGGTACACCGATTCAAGAACTATGAATTGAAGAAATCTGTATATTTTATGTTTATTAATAGTAGAATAAGAATTTTATGGCATGATACTCATGATTCTTAATATAAGTGTTTTTTTTTAATGGTTTTATTGTGTTAATTAATAAGAATTATTGAATTCAGAAGAATTAATAAGAATTACTGTGTTTGTGAATTAATGAATAGTTTTATAATTATTGCATGATTTTAATCATTTTAATTTTATTTGATTTATCTTGCACATTTTTTTTTATTTCATTGTAATAATTTGCAGGTATGATTTTTATATTTTGTATGATTTTTAAATTACATTATAGGTATTTTTTTTTTCTCTACGGGGATAAGTAGAGGAAACTTTGTATTAATTTGTTTATTGTTTTTATGCAATTGAAAATAATAATTTATAATAATTTGAATTTAAGGATCACATTAGAATGATTAATATTATTTATGTTTAAACAAATCAATGTAATAAATGCTATTTTGATTATGAAATTAGGTTTGTTTTGAGGGGGTTGTAGGTACTTGTACTTGTATGTATTTTATATTGCAGATATGAATGTAATTGTAGGTAGGTGATTATATTTATTATTAAAGCAGTCTGAATCCAATACGCTTGTTTGACTGACGCGTCCCATGACAACAAAACCGTTGACAGAAAATACAATACAATTGAAGTGGTGATCGGCGCTCAGCTCGGATGGCAATGGCTGGCTCAACTACTGAGTCAAAAACGAAACCTATCGAGTGGAGATGGCGTCGAACCGTCTAGAAAAGCCAGTACCTAACTCGGTGGCCGCCTCTGATTGGACGTCACTTTTAGTTATCGGGTACTGAGCATTTATCGCATCGTCTCGCCCTCGGTAGACTCCGCCTATTTTAAATCAAATACCCTCTATTAAAAAGTGATTCTTACCTAGGCCTAGGTATCTAAATATTACCTATGGTTCTATCAACGAAAATAATAAGAATGCCTGATGCAGCTTTCATCGCCTATTATCAGAAATAACTAAAATAAGAGCATAGCATTCCCCAATCAATATAGAAGGGCCGTAGGTTAAAACAAAACGCCTAGTCAACAATTATTAGTTATAAGTAAGATTACTATGGGTTGCTATTACTACCATTATAGGCGTCCTGCTAGAAACAGCTGTCTTTTACCTATTTATTACCGAAATGAGTTTAAAACAATGTAGCTATGCTACAATATATAAATGAATCCTTTTCTTGCGCGAATGAGAAAGAAAGTGCCAGCTCTCTATTGGTTTCTTTCTCTAAGCCTTTAAGTATAAACTACATAATAGGCGCATTTAAATAAATATCCATATCGAAGGACGCTCGATGACACGTGGTCATCTTAGCGTGTCATAAATCAACGGTTGAAGGGAATTACGCCACTATGGTTTGAGGAACAGAGCTTTAGACCTTCTGACTTCTTATTTGAATAATAGAATTCAGAAGGTTGATATAAATGGTAAGAGATCCCCTGGATCTGTGGTTTCCTTAGGCGTCCCTCAAGGTTCAATATTAGGCCCATTTCTGTTTTTAATATACATTAATGACTTACCCTACTTCGTGGGGGATAAACTTAATGTTGTTCAAGGATGATACCTCTCTTTTATTTAAAGTTAAGCGTAAACTCCATGATTATGACGAAGTGAACAACGTCCTCTCTAAAGTTGTCCACTGGTTCAATATTAACAATTTAAAACTGAATGAGAGCAAAACTAAGTGTATAAAATTTGTAACACCTAATGTAAGACCGGTGGCTACCAATGTGGAAATTAATGGAGCATCGTTGGACCTTGAGGTTTCGACTGTGTTTCTTGGTATAAGAATAGACGCTAAGCTACAATGGGGCCCACAAATTGAGAAACTGTCAGGTAGACTAAGTTCCGCGGCTTATGCAGTGAAAAAAATTAGACGCTTAACTGATGTTGAAACCGCTAGAATTGTCTATTTCAGCTATTTCCACAGTATTATGTCTTATGGTATATTACTGTGGGGATCTTCTGCAGAACTTAATGCCATTTTTATTCTGCAGAAAAGAGCTGTGAGAGCCATTTATAATCTGGCTCCTACCGATTCACTTAGAGAAAAATTCAAAGAAATAGATTTTCTAACGGTTGTTTCACAATTCATATTTGAAAATGTAGTTTCATCATCATCATCATCACCAGCCGGAAGGCGTCCACTGCTGAACATAGGCCTCCCCCTTAGACCGCCACAATGAACGACAATTTGCTATTTGCATCCACCGGTTGCCTGCGACGCGAACAATGTCGTCGGTCCACCTAGTGGGAGGCCTGCCTACGCTGCGTCTTCCGGTTCGTGGTCGCCACTCGAGAACCTTTCTTCCCCAACGGTTATCGGTTCTTCGAGCGATGTGGCCTGCCCACTGCCACTTCAACTTGCATATTCTACGAGCTATGTCGGTGGTCTTGGTTCTTCGGCGAATCTCCTCATTCCGGATTCTGTCGCGCAAAGAAACTCCGAGCATAGCTCTCTCCATAGCTCGTTGTGTGACTTTGAGCTTCTCCAAAAGGCCAGCTGTTAAAGACCACGTCTCAGTACCATAAGTCATCACTGGCAACACACACTGGTTAAAAACCTTTGTCTTCAGGCACTGCGGAATTTCTGATGAGAAGATGTCACGTAGTTTCCCGAACGCTGCCCATCCGAGTTGGATTCTTCGGGCGACCTCTTTGTCGAAGTTGGACCGACCTAACTGGATTGTTTGTCCTAGGTATACGTAGTGGTCAACAACTTCGATTGTATCGTTCCCAACAACTACCGGTACGGGTGCAACATGGACATTAGACATGATCTTCGTCTTGTCCATGTTCATTTTAAGACCCACCTGTTGGGAAACGCTACTGAGGTCGCTGAGCATTGTATTGAGGTCCTCCAGCGACTCTGCCATAATGACTATATCATCGGCAAAACGAAGGTGAGTGATGTATTCGCCATTGATGTTGATGCCGAATCCGTACCAGTCCAAGAGCTTGAAAACGTCGTCCAATGCGTTAGTGAACAGTTTCGGAGAAATAACGTCTCCCTGTCTCACGCCTCGCTGCAATGGGATTGGTTTCGTGCTCTCGTCCTGTAGTCGGATCGACATGGTGGCGTTTCTGTACAAACACTTCAACACTTCGATGTACCTATAGTCGATATGGCACCGCTGGAGGGACTGCAGTACCGCCCAGGTCTCGATTGAATCGAAGGCTTTTTCGTAGTCCACAAACGCTAGACATAATGGCCGATTATACTCCTCGGTCTTCTGTATAATCTGGCGGAGCGTATGTATGTGGTCTACGGTGCTAAAGCCTTTTCGGAACCCGGCTTGTTCGGGAGGCTGGAAGTCATCAAACCTGCGTTCGAGACGGTTCGTAATGACTCTCGAAAACAGCTTGTATACATGGCTCAGGAGTGAGATGGGTCTATAATTCTTCAACAAGGTGTTATCACCTTTTTTGAAGAAAAGAACCACCACACTCCCGTGCCATGCTTCTGGCGTAGTACCCTGGAGTAAGACGGAATTAAATAACTTCTGGAGGACTAATAGTACCGGTTTTCCACCCGCTCTCAGAAGTTCTGTTGTGATTCCGTCTTCACCCGGCGCCTTGTTGTTCTTAAGCTGTTTGAGAGCCATTCTAATCTCGTACAGGCTGATGTCTGGGATGTCCTCAGTGTAGTGTCGGGTTAATTTGGCTCTGGTGTCCTGAGCTGTTCTGGCAATGGGTTCCTGTGTTGAGGTGTATAACTGTCCGTAAAACCTCTCGAGCTCTCTCAATATCTCCAGTTTCGATGAGATGACACTGCCGTCGTCGATCTTCAGCCTGGTCATATGGCTGCGTCCAATAGACGAATTCTTTGCGAACACTTTAGAGCCTTGGTTCCGCTCAATTGCGTCCTTAATACATGCTGTATTATAGGAACGCAAGTCGTGACGCATGGATTTCGAGATTCGTCTATTGAGTTCAGCATATTCTGACATATCAGTTGAAGATTGCAGTCTCATCTCAGTCCGGGATTCCATTAACTTAATGGTTTGATTGGAGAGCTTCTGAGGCTTATTACGGCGTGGGGTCTTAAAGAACTTGGACCCCACTGCGTGGACAGTTTGCACCAACCCATTGTTTAACTCGTCCGCAGTTTCGCATTCGGCTAGGCACTGAAAGCGATTGTGTAGTTCGAGTTGAAAGTCTTCGGGGTTTCGGATTTGGGCGGTTCCCGGACGGAGCGTGGACTTCATCAGACGAGACCTCTCGAGCTTGACATTGATATTCAATGTGCCTCTAACAATGCGGTGATCGCTACCGGTTTTCACCCTGCCGATCACGGAGACATCATCGAATATATGCTTCTTGGTCGTCATGATGAAGTCGATCTCATTTTTGGTTGAACCATCGGGGCTTATCCACGTCCACTTCCTGGATGGTCGCTTCTTGAAGAAGGAGTTCATCGCAAAGAGTCCCTCCTTCTCCATGAAGTCGACCAGCCGCTGGCCCCTTTAAATGTAGTTTATGTTCAGAAAAATATTGGATCTTTTAAAAAATATAGTGATATTCATGGTGTTAATACCCGGAACAAACACGATCTGGTTTTGCATTCCACGCGTCTCCACAGAACAGGCAAATCCTTTATGGGTCAAAGTATACGCTTCTATAACAAACTGCCACAGGATATCCGAGATCTTCCACTGAATAAATTTAAACCTTTGATAAAAAGCCGATTGTCGAAAAAGGCTTATTATAAAATCTCGGATTACCTAGAGGATAAAGCTGCGTGGGCTTGAACTGCCTGACTCATGCAAGTTTTGAATTTTAAGGCTTACAATTAGTAACAACATATAAAGTGGTGGATAACTGATGGCTGCTGCACTAGTCAATTCATTGATGACATCAATAATATGTTAAAGTGCTTTGTGTCTTGCCTGACGAGGCACTGCTTAACACCACAAGTTAAATGTTAGACGTGTGCCACTGTGATCTTAGATCGGTCATGCTCGCCATCGAAAAGTCTTTGCTTGTGGCGGCTTCGTGTGGCGGGTCACCCCCTTCCCTCCAATATGGTTGAGGGGAGTGATGGCTGCTACTCGAGTCAACTCGTGCGCGGGTGCTGCTTGGGGGACTGGTCCGACTACTATCCCTTTGGCTTTTTAGTTTGTTGTACTTTCGTCATATTTTATTATTTTTTCTGTCTTATTTGATCTTTTGAACGGCAAGACACACTGTCGCTCTGATCTAATTGTAATATGACACACTGTTTAAGAAAAAAGTGATAAAATGACAAGCCCGCTGAGTTTAATGCCGGATCTTTTCAGTTGAGGCCGCGTTGTGATCCGGTGGTAGCTTTTTTAAAATGTGATCCGGTGGTAGCTTTTTTAAAAAAAAATACATGACCTTTCAAAAGTGCCTAGTTGAAATAAACTATTTTTGATTTGTTTGAGTTTGAATTGAATGCTGACACCGGAACGCACAAAATATAGCCATCTCGTATTCACTTACTTTTGTCGTTATGCATCTGTCCTTGTCAGTCGGTTCTTAGGTTCTTCACCATAATAGGTAGAATATTGTATAGCTAGCTATAGCTACTACGAGTGACACAACTTTTATCGTGCGTTTGTAGCTCAGAGTAATTAGAATGGAGCTAGTATCGCGACGATTCCCCGAACAAATTTTTCGTGGCACTTTTGCGGGGTGCGGAAAGTGAAGTAAACACACACAAATACAATTTCACGCATACTCTTGCAAATGTCTAATACAAACTCTTCATGTTTCTATGAACCTAAACTCGCAACACATTCAAAAAGATACGCACACAATTATAGAATGACCTGAACATATGAACAAAAATTTGGCAGAGGGGTTAGCGCATCATGGTCTCTCCAGTGGTATCTCCTCTAAGGTTTGTAGGGATATAACCTCAGAGTAATTAGAATGGAGCTAGTATCGCGTCGATTCGCCGAACAAATTTTTAGTGGCCTTTTTGCGGGGTGCGGGAGGCGAAGTAAACACACACAGATACAATTTCACGCATACCCACGCTATAATAAACTCGCAACACATTCAAAAAGATAAGCACACAAATAAAGAACGACCTGAACATATGAACAAAATTTGGCAGAGGGGTTAGCGCATCATGCTATGTCAAGTGGTATCTCGTCTAAGGATATCCCAAACCCGCTAATAGGCGCCGCTGCCGACTATATCCCCGACCCCGACCCTGGTCCTGGTCCCTCAGTTCGTCGAACTGCCGTACATCGCCGCCGTCCGCAGCATGTACTGCTCGACCCACCCGACCCGATGTCCGTCCTCCTGGACCATGACACTACACCACAGACTACTCAGTAAGAACTACGTTCACTACACCAACACCAACACCGACAACGACGTCACGAGTCGTAAACACATCAACACACAGACACCGGTCTCGCCGGCGAGGCCGAAGGGTCGTACGCATGCGACCTCGACATGCATCCCCTCGCTGAGTTTCTTGCCGGTTCTTCTCAGCGGGGGCGCCTTGTGAATCGGTGGTAAACTCATACTCTCTAAGCGGCAGCCCAAGCCGAGGCCGTGCCTCCCTGAGCTAGTCGCTACCTTTCTGGCTGGAGCGCTTAAAGCGCTCGCCCTCTTGTCCGGTGAAGCTGTAATGGCCATCTGCGGCCAACAGTACTATTCCTACACAAAAAAAAAAAAGTCTAAGGATATAACATATCTTTAGTAAAATATCATTGCCTCAGAGTAATTAGAACACGACACTGATCGACGACACTGAACGACGCTGAACGACAATGAATGACGCTGATGACCCGGATGACGGTGTGGCGACTAGAACCTCTTTGCCACTTGTTGTATTTTCTATGTCTTTTGAATGCCGAACAGCTCAGTTTAGAACGTGCTGTCTGATGGTATTTGACACATTCTTTGTTATGACTTAGTAGAGTCAACAGCTAAACACATTCATGTTATAAATCTAGTGAAGAACAGTCGTGCAGTTTATAGACAAATAGTCATTGTACATATTGTTAGTAATCGCGGAATCACTAGTCCTAATGTAAACGATCAGTTCCTTCAGTGCTTTACAGGTCAAATAAATGTTTTGAAACCTCTACGGATTTAATTATTTGAAGCGGATATACAATGAAGGGTCAACCGACCTTCATCTGGTGACCAGTGACGAGAACTAGAGGATTACACGTAAGACGTTGAGCACTTAGACAAGAAAAGGATAACAAGGTAACCAACACAGTACCTATAAATAAAGAAAAGAAAAATAAGAAAAGAAACGGTGTTCGTTTTATTTAACGGAATTTACGTCGGCCATTATACAACGAAATTTTATTTTATTTAAATATTGAATATTAAATAACGAAAACATTCGACGTGGAGCGACATACTGGGATTCGACGAGCAATCAGCTCGTTTTTCGCCGTGTTCGTCGTGGTTCCTGCCTGCGAATTTTCGGCGATCGTTTTTTTGTTTCGCAATGACATTTAGTGAAACATTTGAAGGTTTTTATTTTAAAACAACAAATAAAATATTTAAATAAATTTTGTAAAGGTCCTGGTCGTTCCACCACCAACCCACGTAGGGAAAATTCTTTGATTAAATTTAGGGTTCCGCGCCATCCGCACCACCATCCACATGGCTGAAAGCGAAAGTGTGTCCATCTGTACGCCGCCCATCTGCAAGGATCGTGCAACATTGATTGCAGAGCTGTACCTTAAGTTAGAGGCACTTACTCGCGTAGTGGCTTCTTTAGCCAACCGAGGTTTTGACCAACGGGGCCGCTCGCGAGAACGTAGCTTAGGTAGATTTAGGAACCGATCACGCTCGCGCAATAGCGAGCTATGCTATTACCATGACCGATTCGGAACGAAAGCAAGGAAGTGCGTCCAACCGTGCAAATGGTCTGGCCCTCCACCTTCAGCGGCTGGTGGCTGCAACCAGTCGTCGGAAAACCTGTATAGCGTCCGGTTTTGGCGACTGCCCAACGCTCAGCCACGAGTCGCTGTCTTTTCGTAACTGACCGGTATACCAACAGAAAATTTCTGGTGGATACTGGTTCAGACGTAAGCTGCGTACCAGTTATTAGTGTTAGCAAACTGAAAAGCCAGCCGCAGCCGTACGATTTAGTGGCAGCAAACGGATCAAAAATTCAAACTTACGGTTTAGTCACGCTATGCTTAAACTTAGGTCTTAGGCGCAGTTTATCTTGGAATTTTGTAATTGCGGATGTAGAAACTGGAATAATAGGATCAGACTTTTTGTCTCAGTATAACCTACTTCCTGACTGCACTCATGGGAAGCTTCGCGACGGGACGACAGGTTTGTCATCTTTCGCGGAACTCCAAGACGTTAGCCAGTCCAGCATCAAAATTATTTCCATCCCCGAATCGCCTTTCTCAGCGATCCTTCAGAAATTCCCGAGTATCACGCGCCCCCCTGGTGTACTTCAGGAGCCCAAACATTCAACGGTACATTATATTAAGACAACTGTTGGCCCACCGGTATCATCGCGGCCACGTCGTCTGGCTCCATTGAAGCTTCGCGCTGCACAGAAAGAGTTTGAGGACATGGTCAAGGCTGGGACAGCCAGGCCATCTTCTAGTCCTTGGTCTTCAGCTTTACACCTGGTGGAAAAGAAAGATTCAACGTGGCGACCGTGCGGCGACTATCGCACCTTGAATGCACGCACTGTTCCGGACAGATATCCGGTTCGGCACATAGGTGACGTTTGCCAGAACCTTGCTGGAAGCACCATTTATAGCAAAATTGACTTAGTGAAGGCATACCAACAAATTCCGGTAAATCCTACCGATATTTGCAAAACCGCAATAATCACACCATTCGGGTTGTTCGAATTTCCATACATGAGTTTTGGACTTAGAAACGCAGGTCAAACATTTCAACGTTTTATCGACGAAGTCGTGCGTGGCCTTGATTTCTGTTATGCCTACGTGGACGATATCCTGGTGTACTCAAATTCCAGCTCCCTGCATGCTCAGCACCTGGAGATTCTTTTCAGAAGGTTGCATGAGTATGGAGTCGTTATCAATACTGCTAAGAGCGTTTTTGGGGCTAAAGAGGTAACCTTTTTGGGGTATCACATCGATGAGGCGGGTGCTAGACCCCCCGTCGACAGAATCCAAGCCTTAGTGGATTTCCCTCCCCCCAAAACTGTTGAAGGAATGCGTAGATTCCTTGGCATGGCCAATTTTTATCGGCGATTCATTCCAGCTGCCGCCAAATTTCAAGCACCGTTAATTGACGCAGTAGCTGCTATCCAGGGCAAAGGTGCCAAGCCTTTCGTTTGGACTCCTGAGCTTTTGGCGTGTTTCGAAGAGTGCAAGAAAAGTTTAACTTCTGCAAAGATCCTGGCGCATCCAGACTGCAGCGCCTCACTCGGTCTCTTCACTGACGCATCGAGCACTCACGTAGGCTCTTGCCTGCAACAGCGTCGTACCGAGGCAGATGATTGGCAGCCCATCGCTTACTTCAGCAAAAAGTTGAACACTAAACAAACACTATGGCCAGCTTACTACAGAGAGCTCCTCGGCGTTTATGAGAGCGTTCAGCATTTTAGGCATATTCTCGAAGCGCAGCACGCAACAATTTTTACGGATCATAAGCCGTTGATTTACGCGTTCGCCTAGCGAAGAGAAAAGCTCCCGCCTGCACAGCTGAATCAATTATCTTTTATCAGCCAATTTACCACAGACATTGTCCACATCAAGGGCGTCGATAACGTTGTAGCGGATACATTGTCTCGTATCGAGGGTATTTCCTTGGAAGCAGACTACGCCGCACTTGCTACTTCACAGCGTTCTGATGAAGAATTAGCACACGCTCGCGCGAGTTCTTCGCTTAAGCTGGAGGATGTATTAATTCCCGGCACTAATGTAAGCATCACTTGCGACATGTCGACTGGTAAAGCTCGTCCATACCTAACGCCACCATTTCGTAAAGCAGTATTTAACAAGTGCCATAACCTTAGCCATCCTGGTGCGCAGGCTTCTGCACGCATGGTGGCTGAGAGATACGTTTGGCCTGGTATCAACGCAGATTGTAACAGATGGACTCGTTCATGTTTAGATTGCCAGCGTTGCAAAGTGACGAGACATGTCAAGTCTCCGCTGAGTAACTTCAGTAGTCCGTCGGACAGGTTCAAACATGTCCACATCGACATCGTCGGCCCGCTTCCTCACTCTAACGGTCATAATTACTGCCTCACCGCGATTGACAGGTTCACGCGGTGGCCGGAAGCTTGGCCGATGACATCCATCACTGCCGAAGAAGTCGCAGACACCTTCGTGAATGGCTGGGTGTCTCGCTTCGGCGTTCCCAGTATTTTAACATCGGATCAGGGACGCCAATTCGAATCATGCCTCTTTCAGCGCCTTATGTGTGTTTGCGCGACCAAGAGGATTCGTACCACCAGCTACCACCCATGCGCAAACGGCATGGTCGAGCGGTTGCACCGCCAGCTTAAGGCGGCATTAATGTGCCATGCTGAAACGTGGTCGAAGGCACTGCCATTTGTTCTCCTTGGTATGAGATCGGCTTTTAAAGAGGATATCAAATCTTCTTCAGCCGAGCTCGTGTATGGCGAATCGTTACGTTTGCCAGGAGAGTTCCTTGTTCCCGCCGATGCCTCGGGTAGCCCTGATTCAATCATTGATTTTGTATCAGATCTTAAGAAGCGAATGGAAGCAATGCGTCCAGTCGAAGCTTTGAATCATGCACGTCCAGCAATTTTCGTTTTCAAAGAGTTAGCATCAGCGTCTCACGTCTGGCTACGGGACGATACCGTTAGGCGTTCACTTCAACCACCGTACTCCGGTCCATACAGGGTAATTAGGCGTAAGGACAAAACCTTAACCTTAGATGTTAAGGGGCGTGAGGTTACAGTTAGCATTGATCGCGTTAAGCCTGCTTTTATTGAGGCTGATTTAGAGATAGGGCATCACGAGTTGCCAGCCTCGCGAGGATCAATGTTGGACGGTCCAGCTAGTGTTCCGTCGAGCAACGATTCGGATCATCCGTTCGTTGAGCTTGCTCCGCCAGCTTCCTTTTCCCCTCCTGCCCCCATTGTCACTCGGTCCGGTCGTAAAGTTAGGTTTAGAGAAATTCTTGATTTATAATTTAATTTCAGGCTCCTGCCCCATGTTTGGGGGGGGTTTCCTCTCTGCGTGGGGGGGTGATGTGGCGACTAGAACCTCTTTGCCACTTGTTGTATTTTCTATGTCTTTTGAATGCCGAACAGCTCAGTTTAGAACGTGCTGTCTGATAGTATTTGACACATTCTTTGTTATGAATTAGTAGAGTCAACAGTGAAAAATAATTCATGTTATAAATCTAGTGAAGAACAGTCGTGCAGTTTATAGACAAATAGTCATTGTACATATTGTTAGTGATCGCGGAATCACTAGTCCTAATGTAAACGATCAGTTCCTTCAGTGCTTTACAGGTCAAATAAATGTTTTGAAACCTCTACGGATTTAATTATTTGAAGCGGATATACAATGAAGGGTCAACCGACCTTCAACGGTGACGATAATTTACAAAGGCACATTCTAATAGAGCCTTAATATGAATATTTACTCCAACAAAAATGTTTTCTCTAGACTTTCTGATTTGACTTGATTTGGGGGATTTTTATAAAAAGTTGCAACACCTTGATTTAATCTGTGGTACCATCATTGAAATAGTGATAGTGTTGAAATAGTATCGGCCGCTAGCACAGATTAACTGATCTACCGATATCTAATCTGTGATCGGCCGCGCGATACAGCTGTGAGCTGGCTGATTTCATTTCAGCTTTCAGCCTTTTTATTTCAGCTAAAATGGGATAATCAAAGGAATAATGTAATAAAATAGCCTCCTCCAAGATTAAAACCACAGAAATCTGAAGTAACATTAGAGTTCTCATATGAATGAAGCGAAAATGGAGGAAGAGATTTTGACTGTTAGTGATGTTTTACATGAAAATGGAAATATCGAGTGGCAACCACTGGCACTCACTTTGGTTGAATATCCGAAAGGTCATTATAATCCTTTAGATTTTTGGAAAACTATAAAGGAACCTTTCTAAACTATTTATTTTTGCAGATGATTTGCTGGGAAAATTCTTTGCATTTTTAAGCCTTTCTCCATTCGGTATTGGCGCTGGTTTTGTTGCGCTCATACTGTTTCGTCGGGACCTTCATACTGTAAGTGGCAATTTTATTTATCTGATCCACCCTCAGAGAAATAGAATCTGAGGATCTACCGAACTAAAATAAATTCTCTACACTAGTCCAACAAAAGTATTGCTAAACAAGCATGTTGTTCCGGGGCCGGTTGCCGTGAATGGGGTACCTCTTGAAGTTGTCCAGGAGTATGTGTACCTAGGGCAGACGATCCAATTAGGTAAGGACAACTTTGAGAAGGAAATTAAGAGAAGCATACAGTTGGGCTGGGCAGCATTCCGAAAACTTCGTCAAGTCTTCTCGTCACCGATACCGCAAAGTCTGAAGATTAAGGTCTATAATCAGTGCGCCCTACCTGTAATGACATGGTGGTGGTGACGGTGAAACGTGGTCACTTACGATATGACTAGTCCACCAACTGAAGGTCGCTCAGCAAGCTATGGAGAGAGCTATGCTTGGCGTTTATCTGAGGGATCTAATAAGAAACGAAGTAATTCCCCAGAGAACTAAAGTTACCGACAGCTCAACGGATTAGCAAGCTGAAGTGGCAGTGGGCTGGTCATATTTGCCGCAGAACCGATGCTCGTTGGGGAAGACTGGTTCTAGAGTGGAGACCACGAACCGGGAAACGTAGCATAGGACGCCCTGTGACCAGGTGGAGTGACGACATATGAAAAGCAGTTGGCAGTGACTGGATGAGGAGAGCCGAAGACCGGGCTCAATGGCGTGTATTAGGCGAGGCCTATGTCCAGCAGTGGACTGATGTGGGCTGATTATGATGATGATGATGACACTAGTCCACTGTGCCAATGTAAGGACAATGAAAATTTATGTAAGAACAACAAACTTAGTAACAAAATGATAGGCCCTTGTGTATCATTTATAGGGTACACAAGTGTACATTATCACATCAGTGTCATACTGCTACATAGCAGCACAGCAGTGTGTGTGAGAATTTATGTTCTTGTCCGGTGAAGCTGTAATGGCCATCTGCGGCCAACAGTACTACTCCTACACAAAAAAAAAAAGAGAATTTCTGTTCTTGTGTGAATGGCTGGGAAAATTACGTGTCATCAACAAGTGAATGGCTGTGCAAAGCAAATGCGCATAAGTTGACTATGCATGGATTGTTCCATGATATTATATTGTTATTTTTTAAACAAACAAAAATACAGGTTTAGTTTAAATTATCATGAAGTATTTCCAAAACAGTTCTATATTGGTAATTATTTGACATGACATGCCTATTTTATCTGCAACAACAAATAACAAATCTGATTGATTTGTTGAAATTAAGTATTACAGAGATGGGGCCAATCCTCAACATCCAGTGACCTCCACATTAAGTTAAACATCTTGATTTATTGGTTTGACAGGTGGATCTTGTTATTGAACATTGCCACATAGCCATATAGAGTCCATTAATTTTTTTTTAAGCCATCATGCTCCAACCTTAGTAAGCTATTTTGCACTTTAAAGAAGCAAAGGTTGTTACTTTTGCTTGCTGTTCCCTAAAACTGGATGTCTTACTTTCATATGAGTTTGATTTTGTTAAAAAACAAGATGGGAGGAGGATGGTTCTAGATCATAAGCCAGTATAGATATTTCATTTATAATTTGTTACATTAAGGTTTTTTATCTGATGTTATGTATGATGTTACAAGTTGTGTAAAATGTGAAGGCATGGTTACTGAAGTGCAAACCTCAATTTAAATAAACTTGCAGCTAACAAATAGATCCAGTATATTATTTAGATTGATCATCTAACCACATTATCATAATTATTCCTTTCTATATTTCAGATTGCTTTTTTTACTGGAACTTTAGTGAATGAAATATTAAACATTATACTAAAACACATTCTGTGTGAGGCTAGACCATTGAGGAGGGGCAATTTATATAATGAATATGGAATGCCATCTTCACATGCTCAATTTGTTTGGTTTTTTAGCATTTATGTACTATACTTTGTTTTAATTAGGTAAGTGATGCAATATTATTTATTTGCATTCTGGGGGCACTACATTTATTATTTTCTTGACCCCCTTAAACTAAGTTATGTCAAGTGATATGTTACATAAGTCAAGTCATAAATATATCAATCATTTAAATTCCAGATTACACCACATAAACAACAACAGTATAATATCAGCACTGTGGAGGGTCATCATCGTGGGTGGATGTATACTGTTAGCTCTGCTCGTGAGCATTGCAAGAGTGTATCTACACTATCATACCACTTCCCAAGTGGTTGTTGGTGGAATAGTGGGATTTATCTTTGCAACAATCTGGTTTGCAGTCGTACACAGAATTTTTACTCCATTGTTCCCACAACTAGTGTCATTGTAAGTATTGTCAATATAATCAAATTAATTCTGTTCACAAAGTTTTGCGAATTGCTTGTAGAATATTGATTATGTTGAATCTGTCCATGAATAAATAAATCTGTCAATAGCTTATAGATTTCTTATAGTAGGTATAATAATGTCTGGCTAACAAAAATTATGATAGATTTAATTAAGAATAATGATCATACAAGTCATATAGCTATGCTGGCAGTATTTATTTTCTTACATATTCAAAGCGAATACACGCAACGAATGTAAGATCTCCGTTAAGATCAAATAATCGTAAATTTCAAAAATACGGGCAGGATTAAACTGGCACTGTTCATTACAGGCGAGTGTGCGAAATGCTGATGATACGGGACACGACGCTGATACCGAACGTGCTATGGTTCGAGTACACGACATCGCGCCAGGAAGCGCGCACGCGCGGGCGCAAGTTGGCGGCGCTCAAGCCGGCGCAATGACGCTGCGCCCCCGCGCGCCCGCCGCCCAACCGTGCGTGACGCGCGCAGCGACCGCACCCGCCGCTCAGCTACTGAGAACGAACCGATATTCGCTATGTATAGACTCTCTGTGCCTCAGATAGTGATCAAAGTGTTCTGTGCGTCGCCAGCCACGCGACCACACCCGCCGCTCAATAAGTGAGAAGTGAGAACGAACCAATATTCACTGTATCGTGTACTCGTCATTCCTCAGATTGCGATCTATGTGTTCCGCTTGTCATCGTTCACGCACCTCATATGCTGTGGTACTATAATACAATAGTGAGGGCATTATCAATGTTTGAATGACTGCGTGGTGGGTATCTACTGACAGAAACGGGACAGTAGGCCGTTCTCAATGATAATGTCGCCCGTGTTCAGTTCTTGTATGTAGTGAGCAGTTCCCACATTGATAATGCAATACATAATAAGTATACAGGATGTTAAGAAACCCCTGTCCGATTTGTATGAGGAATATTCACATTGATGGTACAAATCGGGAATTTTTTTATGTGCTATTTAACAAATGAGTTATAGGTATATGTATGTTGTATAGCGACACCGAATTATACCCTCAGTTATCGGACAGGGTTTTATACAAATGTAACCCTTTTTAATTATTGGAAAACATTCATAATTAAAGTGGGACCTCTGTTATTCTGTTGTAACTCTAAGATGCAATAATAATGTTAGTGTTTAGGTATTTGTAGTGTATGTTCCTTTGACTTTGTGTTAAAAGTAACACAGTATAACTACAATTTATTTTAAGAGTATTTATAGTCAATAATAGATAATAGAGGCGAGTCTCTTACGAAACACACATTAGGTAGTTTGTGTTGGAACTGTATATTTTATTCTTGTAACCTATTAATATAAAGAAAAATATTCACGGTGTTTGCGGTTGTGTAATAGTGTAATTAAATGTAATGCATATGTATTACTAGTAAATACATACGTTATGTATGGCAACAAATGGCTAAGACCAGGTTAGTTGACATATCTCAATCATTATAATGCTATGAGTAATCAATCAGTATGGCAATGCAAACCAAAATAGTTTTATCATTTTGTTTTATGTTTAGCACTGCATAGCAACTAGCATGACAGTTTGAAACACAAAAGTTAACTACCCTAAGTAGTCATATTAACATCATTTTATTACAGTTCTTTTAATTGTTTTAGATTTTAATGATAAGCAAATATAATGCAATATTCCAAAACGAATTATATTAATGTAATTCTCGAAGTAAAAGGAACTTCTCAATGTACAGTGTGGAACAAATAAACGGGACACAGAGGGGAAGTAAAAATAAAATAATGTGTCCTTTCTGTGAATGTTGATATTCTTTAATATTTAATGTACTTCCCCTCCCTCCGTGACCCGTTCACCTGTCCCAACCTGTATATTTAAATGATTATTGTAATATAATAAGCGTTAAGTGTATTTAGCAACATACTTATTTAAATAAGTAGTTTGTGTATTTGTTATATTAATATATGTTTATATTGCCGAGTTACGCTGATATGCATACACACTTTAACTTCCCGAAATTACATTATTTTTTATTTGGATTCTAATCATACAATAGTAGAACATGTTGTGAAACTCTGTCAACAATGTTACCCCGATAGGTCTATTTGCTTTCTTATTTATTTGTTTATTTAATCTAACAGTTTGGAGCGAAAATCTTAAAGCCTGGTAAAGGTGCGCATGTACCTGCTGTGTTTGATGATTTAAACACTAATTTTTGCTTCTATTATATACTAAAGTGAGAGTATCTTTGGATCGCTGTGCTGCTGATTTAGTGAATTATTAATCTTACTCGAGCTAGGGCTGCTAAAAATTCGCACGATAATTCTTCCATTAATTTTTTTACTTTTTGAATTGCATAAAGACTACTTTTATTGATCGGTGGAAGAAACTTCGATTTTTTATTTATGTTGGAATAAAACCTGTTTTGTAATTAAAAGAACTCTAAAAAAGAAGTGTCTAGTTGCTATGGTAACTATATTACTGTGAAGAAAAACAGTATTGTCAAATTAATATTCGTTTAATATGTCAATGTATACTATGTAAACTATATACAAGTAATTCTTATAAAAAGCACTCCGTCTTTACTTTACGACGTCTGTAGTTAAGGATCGAACGAAAACGCCACTACGTGACAGGTTATGTTACAGCACTATAATCTTTAACTATGGAGAACGTTATAGGAAAAATCCAAGTTGGTCTTTTAGAAGGAAAATCGAATTGGGATACATGGAAATTCAAAGTCACGTCCCTACTACGTATGGTGCCTCATGCGTTAGAGGTAGTGGAAGGCTCGTTCCAGAAACCCATAGAACCAGCCGCCGGAGCTGGCGATGCCGATGTAAGCGCATACAATGCGAATGTAGAGCGCTTTAATAAAGGTGACACAAGTGCCGTCCTTTTACTAACTACCAACATGCAGGAGGATACCCTAAGAAAGTTAATGCGGTTTACGAGTAGTCGTGAAATATGGCTGGAGTTACATAGACTTTTCGATGGAACCAACGAAGATAAAGCATATAATCTATGTATGAGCTTTTTTGGTTATAAAAAGGATGCAACAGATGATTTGGCCACACACATGTCCAAACTAAAGAATATATGGACACAGCTGAATCAAGAGCTAAAGAGAGATAACAACAAGGAGCTACCAGATTTACTATTAATATGTAAAATTCTTGATACTCTAGATGAATCCTACTTATCTTTCCGAAGCAGCTGGCTGTTGCTACCTAAATCCGAACGAAATGTTGAAACTCTTACGAGCCATCTCTGTGCATTTGAGCGCGCAACGGCGCGTAATAATGATATGCAAGAAGCATTTGTTACAAAATCAAGTGGAATTCAGTCTGCTGTTGAGAAGAAGGACAAAAAGTTGAAGTGCAATTACTGCCATACAAAAGGTCATCGTGTGAGAAACTGTCAACAGTGGATCAAAGATGGAAAACCTCCAAAAGGCTGTAATCCAGAACGAACACCATCAACTTCAAAATCCGCAAACATGGTCTTGCTATCAGTAGCAAACACAGAAGTTTATTCAAGCGAACACGACTCTGGAAACTGGTACGTGGATAACGGTGCCACGAGCCATGTTACTAATCGAGCAGATATGTTCCATGATTACGAACACTTTAACGAGAATCGTACTGTAATGACTGCTAATGGCAATGCAATTAGTGCTAAAGGCAAAGGATCAGTAGTACTCGAGGCAAGTGTTAAAGGGAAGACAATTAGAATTACCCTTAAAGACGTTTGGTACGTTCCTGCTATAAATAAGAATTTATTTTCAGTTTTAGCGTTACATGACAAGCATCCAAGAAGTTTTTTCTCTTCAACGACAGATGAATGCATCGTCTCTGTCAATGGAGAAGCTTGTTTGATTGGGAAGAGACATAAGCATGGTGGTTTATACAGGCTACAAGTTGCAAATATATCACCAGATGTCCCACCAGAAGTTTATGCGACCTTAGCAACCATGCAGCTTTATCATGAAAGGCTGGCACATCAGAACAAGAGACATGTAAAAGCTACAGTTAAGCGCGAACTGGGGTTAGATCTGCCTCTTGACAAGGAAACCTGCGATGGGTGCATTTACGGGAAAGCGCATAGACTTAAATTCGGCACAAGAACTCGAGCAACAGAACCAGGAGAGATCATTCACACAGACGTTTGTGGACCATTTGAACCGAGTTGCTCTAAGTTTCGATATTACGTTTTGTTTAAGGATGATTTTACAGGTTACCGTATGGTATATTTCCTGAGACGCAAGTCTGAAGTCAAGGATAAGCTCGCCTTGATGCTAGCTCAGACAAAGACAGCAGGATATAATGTAAAATGTCTACTCAGCGACAATGGCGGAGAATTCGTCAATGAGTCAGTTCGTAAGATCTTGAATACGCATGGAATAAAACATAGACTTGTTACTCCTTACACACCTGAACAAAACGGTTCGAGTGAGCGAGAGAACAGGACCCTTGTTGAAACTGCACGTTCAATGATGTATGCTCACGAACCACTGCCACAACATCTATGGGCAGAACTCATCAACACTGCCGCATATGTTCTGAATAGAACCGGTCCGACAAACACAAACAAATCTCCTTATGAACTTTGGTTTGGGAAGAAACCAATTATAAAACATCTTCGTATAATAGGTAGCACTGCTTACGCCCACATACCAAAACATAAGAGGAAGAAACTAGACAAAAAAGCCACTAAAGGTAGACTTATTGGCTATGATGAGGACTGCTACCGAGTTTGGATCACTGATGGAAAGAGAAACATGCTTGTTCGTTCACGTGATGTCATTTTCGATGAAAAGCCACTTCAATTAGTTGACACTGACCCGCCTTGTGTAGAAACTGATACAAATTCCAGAGAATACACATTACAAATTCCAGTAGAAAAGACAACTAATAATGAAGATACGGCTTCTCAAATCGGAACGCAACAGAATCCATCAACAATCGAAAACGAGGGAGATGTAGAACACAGTGAACAAACAGTTGATAGCGAAGTATATGCGCCACCAGAAGAAGTGGTGGATGAGGAAGAATTTCATGACGCTGCTGATTCTCATAGATACAACCTGCGTGACAGAGGTCATATAAAACGACCTGAAAAACTGAACGACTACGTATGTATAGTAGAATCATATCCATCAACATTTTCAGATGCCATGCAGAGTGAGGACTACGAGGAATGGATGAAGGCAATGAAAAGTGAAATTAGATCCTTGAAAGACCACAATGTATGGACTTTGTGTGAGTTACCGCACAATAGAAAGGCATTGCCATGCAAATGGGTTTTGCGAATAAAAAGAAACCCAGATGGAAGTGTAGACAAATACAAAGCTCGTCTAGTAGCGAAAGGTTTTCGACAGAAAAAGGGCATAGACTATGATCAGACGTTCAGCCCAGTTGCGAGACTTGCAACGATTAGAGCTTTAATAAGTGTATCTGCTCAAGAAGGACTCCATCTGACACAGTTTGATGTTTCGACCGCCTTTCTACACGGAAAGCTTAATGAAGAGATCTACATGCAACAACCTGATGGTTTTGATGATGGTACTACCAAAGTATGTAGACTGAATCGAAGCCTATACGGTCTGAAACAGGCTCCACGATGTTGGAACTCATGCTTCGAGGAGATTTTACTTGAAATGAATTTCGAACAAAGTGAATCTGATTCTTGTTTATTTACAAAAAGAATAGATAATAAGAAGATTCTAATAACTCTTTACGTGGATGATGGTTTGATAGCTGCTACAGATGCAAATCTTGCTAATAACTTTCTTGATGATCTGGGAAAGAGACTCAAAATAACGACGAAGCCCGCGTCATATTATTTAGGTCTTGAGATTAAGAAAGAAGCAGATGGGGCTATTATAATCAATCAGGAAGCCTATACCAAAAGGATTTTAGAACGCTTTAGAATGTCTGACTGCAACGCCGTGTCAACGCCTATTGAAAAAGAGACTTTTCAGACAGGGAAAGTTAGCACTTCTGAGAACGGTGTGTTTCCATATAGGGAGGCAGTAGGTGCTCTCGCTTATTTAATGGTAGGATCACGACCAGATATCGCCTATGCCGTAGGTGTTGTTTCTCGCAAGTTGGAAAACCCTACATCAGATGACTGGAATAAAGTAAAGAGGATTTTCCGTTATCTAAAAGGCACATCCGGATGCGGACTTAAATACAGTCGTGGACCTAAACAAGTTCTAGGTTACAGTGACGCTGACCATGGAGGAGACATTACTACCGGTCGCTCCACCACTGGTGTGGTTTGTCTTTATGCTGGAGCAGCCGTGTCCTGGTTGAGCCAACGTCAACAATCAGTAGCAATATCTACTACGGAAGCTGAAATTGTTGCAGCAAGTGAAGCAGCAAGGGAACTTGTATGGCTCCAAAGAATTTTTGAGAAGCTGACAGATATGGAAGATGTGCCATATTTAAGAGTTGACAACGAAGCTGCAATTAAACTAGCGCACAATCCCGAATTCCATAAGCGGACCAAACACATTCGCGTGAGACATTTCTTTGTGCGTGAAATGGTACAAGAAAATACTCTAACAGTTGTTAAGACCTGTTCAACGGAGCAGCTCGCAGATATTCTTACGAAGCCAGTTCCAAGACCGCGCCATAGAGAATTATCCAACAAGATTGGACTGCACCAAGCAACTACTAGTTCTAATTAATTAGGGAAAGTGTTGGAATAAAACCTGTTTTGTAATTAAAAGAACTCTAAAAAAGAAGTGTCTAGTTGCTATGGTAACTATATTACTGTGAAGAAAAACAGTATTGTCAAATTAATATTCGTTTAATATGTCAATGTATACTATGTAAACTATATACAAGTAATTCTTATAAAAAGCACTCCGTCTTTACTTTACGACGTCTGTAGTTAAGGATCGAACGAAAACGCCACTACGTGACAATTTATTTTCCTCAATGTTGATCGACGGACATTTTAATGTATCATTTGGGAAGAAGGAAAGAAACAATACAGTGCTACAAGGATATTTTGGCACGTGGCCATCGATATACTATACCATACACGTGGCAAAAGTCGGAACTAAGGCGCCATCTTACCAGTAAGTGTTACCATCTATGTGAATCTTAGGGCTCCCACACATAACTGCGATGCGATGCGACGCCGCATCGCAGGAACTTGTATCGAAAATTCATTTGTTTCTCGCAGATATTTGCGATCCAATGCGAATTCGCAGTTATGTGTGGGACCCCTTTATCCGGATTGCAAGCCGTATTTGAATAAAATATCCATAACCTGTGTCATGCTGATTTTCAGTCCACATCGGCGGCGGCACGCCCGCTAGATGTCATATTTTCTACGCTTGTAGCACTGTATGTATATTATGTGTATAATTGGATTGAGAACTTTGTCCTGTTTTGGATTCGAAAGTTAGATTGATTAAAAGCAAGTGCAGTCAAATAATTTACTGTACATATTATTCAGGCACTTTAGTTTAAAGTGGTGTGCTTAAATAAAAAACAAAACGAATATGTAAAATTATTAAAAACGCCAATATTGTCGTTTATAGAAAAAAAAATGTTTTCTAAACGATTGACTCTTTCCTTGAACGAATTAGTGCATTAGTATTAGTACAATAAAAACATATTGGTAGCAGAATAATCTGCCTTCTAAATAGGATGCTTATTTCTGTAAAACTAGAATATCTAAAGCGAAATAGATGAGAATTCTACGATTCTCATCTATTTCGCTTTAGTTATTCTTCTCTAGATAGATTCACATAAAATATTGGGGCATAGTATGAGTTCTGATAGTTTACGAGCTCGAACTGTCAGTTTTCACACCAGCGCCCCCTAGCGGTAGCTATCAAAAACTAGTTAAATGTACGGGGGAAAATGGACAGTTTGATCGAGCTCGTAAACCTACCCCCAGTATTGGTTACAGATGCCTCTCGCCTCTCTCAATGTATTTTAGTTTTTTCCCCACAGAAATCTAATAACGCATATCGCGGTGTCTAGAACGACAGCGGATCATACTATGCCTTTCAAATGAGAATAGCACTATCCAGACACCTTGTCACCTGAATTTTGAATATTCATCACTGCTATCGCCGAGAATTAATAATAGAATGTAAACACAGCATCCATGGTCACGTGACCATGGGTGCTGCAAAGCATTCGAAACGTCGGAATAGTAAAATCTAAAATAAACTTCGCTAAAATCCGTGAAATTAGTTTGATTTCAATGTGTAATATTCGCGTAAGTAAAAGACAACATTATGGTTAGGCAATTTCTCTTATATATGTTTTTTTGTTAAAATGATAGTTAACGATATATAATCAGTACGATTACGTGATATCTATCTAATTACATATTAATGTTCTTTTATTTTTGGATATGGACTTCCAGTATTGACATTGCTAATTTAATGTAAGTAGTACGATGAAATAGATTCTAGAAACCTTGCAAAACCTCTGTAGTAACCTATTAATTAGCTTTTTTTTCTAAGGATGTAATCTGTTCTTCCTCCATCAATGTACTGGTATTACTTCTGAAATATAACAAAGCTAGATTGTTCTTGAAAGCATAAAAGTTAGTACATATTTACATTCATATAACATCAAAGAATATATGCACACCGTTCATCATTATGCAGGAATATATCTTGAGAGCTGGTATTATTTACTTCAGGCAAAACTAAAATTCCATATTTTTTTCTCCTTTTTACTTTAGGTCCTTGCAAATCCTCTATTTCATTGTCTGCTTCATAATCACTTGAGATACCTTTTTAAAATTTGTGTCATCTTAGCATTAGGAATTATAATTATAGTTTGTTAGGCACCTACCAATACAAAGTAATTATATTGTTTGTTTCTATATGGTATAGAGAAAAGTATTAAAATGGGAATCTTACAGTTGCTTAGTAGTCCAGAATCTAGAGAACAAAATGAATTGCTGTTTTCTGTCAAACTTTCCATCCATTGCTGTAAACAATATAATGTATTTATACAAACAATTTTTCATTTTATTTATTTTGCTAGTCAAGAATAACGGCGGTCCAGGGCGATGGGAACAAAATGTACGAATGAATACTAACTAGGTCCGGGATTGTCAGGCCCGGTCATCGAGCACAAAATTATTTTGTGGATCGAGTTAGTGGCTAAAGACCCTGACCGCTACCCAATAGGTCGTGGGTTCAATTCCCACGCAGGAAAAATATTTGTGAGCAAGAACATATTTGCTAGTCCTGTTGGGTGATATTAATATACTTACTTATTTATGTATGTATTTACAAAAAAGTATAAGTATAGATAATTGTATCAGTTTCCATAGTACAGGCTCTGTCTAGTTTGGGATTAGAAGACTTGAATGTATACTATCATACCTGATTGTGTGGAACAGGTTTTTTTTTTTGTAGCAGTAAGTAGTACTAGTAGGCCGCAGATGGCCATGACAGCTTCACCGGCCAACACCGACAACGACGTCACGAGTCGTAAACACATCAACACACAGACACCGGTCTCGCCGGCGAGGCCGAAGGGTCTTACGCATGCGACCTCGACATGCATCCCCTCGCTGAGTTTCTTCTCAGCGGGGGCGCGTTGTGAACCGGTGGTAAACTCATTCTCTCTAAGCGGCAGCCCAAGCCGAGGCCGTGCCTCCCTGAGGTGCCCTTGTGCTAGTCGCTACCCAACTGGCTGGAGCGCTTAAAGCGCTCGCCCTCTTGTCCGGTGAAGCTGTAATGGCCATCTGCGGCCAACAGTACTACTCCTACACAAAAAAAAAACCTTCACCGGACAAGAGGGCGAGCGCTTAAAGCGCTCCAGCCAGAAAGAAGGGTTGGGTTAGCGACTAGCCTTCGGAGTCGCTGTCGCATGCGTAGGACCCTTCGGACTCGCCGGCGTCTGTGTGTTGATGTGTTTACGACTAGTGACGTCGTTGTGTCATGGTCCAGGAGGACAGAGGAGGTCGAGCAGTACATGCCGCGGACGGCGGCGATGTACAGCGGTTTGACGATCTGAGGGACTAGGGTCGGGGATATAGTCGGCTGCGGCGCCGATTAGCGGGTTTGGATGAACACACGCTTTTTCAAAGTAATGTACGGACATTCCTTTGAAAAATTTGCGGATAGGGACTAGATCGAGTGGATCAGGTATGATAGTACCTAGTGTCAACTAATAAGCTTAACGATATTATTATACGGTGCGTAACTTGACACGCATAAACAGCAGTTATACGTGGTTATACCTTGTCCGGTGGAATGAGACGATCAGCTTTTTTCATGAAAGTAAAATTCGCCTTCTGACCAAGATCCACTAAATGTTTTGTAACTTCTGTAGTTGACATGGCTTTGTTCAGCATGCCTTGTAACGTTTGTGGATCTTTATCAAGCAATCCCGGAAACATAATAGCTAATGGTTTCATTTGAGGCCCATCCTCGCAATCTACCTGAGAAAATACTATTTTTATTTGACGCAATATCTTGCTATAAATTAATAATAATACTCAGTTACACCTAATAGATCTTAAGGTTTAACAACCAAACTCAGGGTCTGGGGTCACGAATTCCTTAATGTACTTAGGTTTTCTATTGAAATTGAGTTAATGAAAAATTATCTAATGACGACAAGAGGTAGGTAATGATTCGTTAACCTTTGACTACGGCAGTTAGAGGTACCTAAACCACATACCTCTAATCACTGTTGTCTTAGTGCATACAATTATTTCTCTTATTCATCCTAATATTTTCAATCTGATTCTGGGTACTTAGTTGGTTGGAAACGGATTTTAAATATCAACATTCAACAGGTAAAGTAGGTACCCATTTTTAAATATTTGTTTGCTAAAGTTTTGATTATCTGATTAAGTCTGAATTAGACCTCGCTTCGCTCGTCTAAGACCTTAATTAAGACAAAATTTACAAGTTGCAATACTTCCTCCTCATCTGAAACATTTGTTGAAGATCTTGCTTCGCCGGTCTGATTTGTTTGTAAAATGTCCGCCCATTCTGAGTCTTTAGCCAGCAGAGGACATAATGGTACAATGGGTCTGTTCCCAGAATCGTTTCCTCTAGCTCTTGATGTCTGAAAATCGAAAGTCCAAGCTCATTCAATAGACATGACTATTATAAATACTATTAGGCACTCAAATACCCAGAGTACATTTAGTAGATACAGGTGGTTTAAAAATAAATAGTATGATGTCAGAATTGATATTGACCCACAATATTTTTATAACCACCTAAGTCGGACTAAGTACTTGGAATAAACGCCTATTATGTGAAACTTCCTATAGGATAGGACATACTGAATGTGATTATACAGTACAATAGAAAATGAATACAAATAATACGACATTAATAATATAATATTACTGATGCGCCTGGATTTGTAGTTGCTCTAGTATTTTGTTTCGGTTTTTTGTATTTTTTGTTCAAATCACTGCTCATTTTGTAGATACCATGTTGAAGGTTGCAAAATTACAATATAAACAGAGATATGTTATGGAAACTGGACTACATTGCAATATATTACAACCACTATTACAACAAATTCACTGAGTAAATAATTTCTTAGAAGCTAATCACTTTTATGTTGACATAGAATGTCATGGGCAATAGATTGATGTTATTTTGATGTCATTGTGAGACAATGACAATTAATAACATACAAAAAAAGACATAAAATTGAAAAAAAGATTAAAACCTTGTTGCATACCAATTACATAATTATTACAAAAAAGTATGTAATTGTAATAGGTGTTTAAACTTGTTCTATGATCCATCATAGTATTGGTATCACATCAGGGTATCACCCATTGACCTACAATATTACCACACCTTCCTCTGAAAAATAAATAAAATGTCTATGAAATAATTTGTCATGAAGCTAAACACAAAAGATGGTCAGTGGAGAAAATAAAGCATTGTGATAATGATTTAACATAATGTATGGTCCTCTCTCCAATATAGTTACACAAAAAAATGTTCCACAAAATATCTGATTTATTTAGCATGTGAATGTATATGCACTGAAAATCATAAGACACAGCATTCTTTTTTAAGAATAATCATCATCCTCTTCATCTTCATTTTTTAATCCTGTAGGGGGAGGCACATATGGTTGTGGAGTACCCTCAAGTCCCTGCTGTTGTAGTAATAACCATTGCTGTTGCTCTTGCTTTGCTTGTTCTTCACGTGCCTGGAATATAAATAAATTGTAGGAAGTTTGTAAATAACATTTTTATATAGAACTCTTTAAGTCTCTTTTACTTGAAAATACATAAGACATTAACCTTAGCAAACAACTCTTGTTGTTGCCTTAGTAATTCTTCTTCTGGAATACCTAAATTCTCAAGTCTTGTACTTTGCCTTCTTCTTTTTGCAGCAACAGCTTTGCAGTCTTTTAACACTGCTTCAGCTTCTAATGTGTAATCACTAAATCCTAATCTATCCAATGCTGTAAAAGAAAACATGTAATTTGAACCTATAAAGTAATTTATAGCAGATATCAAACCTAAGAAAACTGCACATTCTGAGAAGTGACTATTAATATTTATTATTAGGTACTAATATAGCTGGTGTAGCTTAACTTCAATGTTCTGAAGATGGATCATATCACTCTTCTGATGAAAGAAGACTAAAATAATATTTTTGTAAAATTTTTACTAATCTAATTACCTGTTAGTACATGTTCAGCATTAATAGTTTTCTTATTGCTTTGATTGCATACTTCATTAGCCTCTGAGCTAAGCAGGTGAATAAATTCCGTACAACAGTTAAGTATAAGTTCTCTCGATTCAAAGGCTACGCGAACTGACGGCACTAACTCCTTTATCATTTTATTAATGCTTGCCCTAGGTAGTGTAAGTTCGTCTTCCTCTGACGGTGGAGGACACAGTTCACGTTCTGGACTGCCCATTTCGTATCGTAAGAAAGAAGATCGTGTAAGTAAATCGCAGAATTTGAAGTAAATAAAAGAATCCGATCGAATCCAATCGATCCGATTAAAACGTAAATAAATAGAATTTTACTAGGTATTTATTTTAATGATAGAAGCATTGAGTTTTTTTTATATTTATTTTTACGGCTCTGGGTACAAGCCCTTTTAAGCCTTTCAGTTAAGAACCATAGAGTAAAACAAGTGACTTGAGTTTAGGGAGACTTTTTCCAAATGATTGCAACACCTTGCTTTACTCTATGTTTCAATCATTAAAATATACTCGGCCGTCTTTCTTTTCCTCTTCTTTTCATTGTGGATCGTCGTCAAAATAAAGAGGGCAAAAATTCTTAATATTGAAATTTACTAGGAAAATCCAATAAATATAAAAATGGCAGACCCGGCCGTTATTGACGCGGATTTAACAATTGATGATTTGGTTCCGAAGAGTCCCGAGAGGTAATTAATTTTGTATTTATGACAGGTATTTTTCGTTTAGGTCCTACAAAACATTTCCAAGACCATTTCGAAATTTAGTAAGTAATTCATAGGAAAAGTTAGGAAACCTATATTGTTCATCTCGTATTTTACTGTTGTAAGTATAGAATTGACGAATAATACATTTTATAGCACCTTGACATATGACCTACTTAAAGTACAAAAGCCTGATCGCGGTGTGTGGGAGAGTTGTGGGTTTACATACTAGATACTCTCACCGTTCATGTTTATATGGCAATGAACAAAGGAACTTACTTCTATTTAATGCTGCGACAATTTGTGGACTGTGTACATATGAGCAAGTTCATGACAATGTTTTTTTTATTTATGTTTACATAAACCTATTGCAAATTACCAACAAAATCAAAACTATGAAATTTTTGAGGTCCTTAGTTTTTGTCATTTCAACTGGTCAGTTAATGGGTAATTGACTAATTTGTGCCTATTTAATATGTTTATTGTAACAGTGGCATAAACATACATAAGCTTTGAAGCTCATTTATCTGTGTCACACAAACCTGCACTCCTGGCTGGAGCGCTTTAAACCCTCGCCCTCTTGACCGGTGAAGCTGTCATGGCCATCTGCGGCCAACAGTACTACTCCTACAAAAAAAAACATGCACTGTTCAAATACATCTACATAAAACATTGTTTTTCTATATAGTTTTCTTGAGTACATGAGCAAGACAACTGCATTTTTTAATTTGTGCTTAATAGTGAAGTTTATGGTTTGATTAATTGATCAACTAAATCATGGTAGTAGTAGTGTAATTGATCAACTAAATCACATGTAGAATTTAACTAAGTTTTTCCACTCTCATACTTACCTGAATTTTATTGAACTTACAGTCAAGTCATATTTAATATTTATTTGTAATTCCCATATTGTATGTGTATAAATAAATTGCTGTGAAAATATGAAACTCAGTGCTCCCAGTTTTTCTTTGTTTTAAAGAGTTTTTGGTAGAAAACATGGACTTTATCATTATTTAATTACTTAAAATAAGTAATGAACAGAAAATATTATGAGGATTATAAGTATAAAAATAAATCACAATATAATCCGTACAATTAGTTTCATTTCAATGCGTAATATTCTCGTAAATATCAGATATCATTATGATAACATTAAGTATTCAAGGCATATACAATATTTTACATAATAATTATGGTAGTTTACTTTAGTTTTCTCATACATATTTCCTAACAAATGGCTATCAGCTATTGCTAATTGGACATTAAAGGAGTACATACAACTTTAACAAAGAACTAAATATAGTGATATTATGTTGTATACAGGTTAGCCGAAGAGAAGAAAGATAGTGGTAATCATTTGTATAAATTCAAAAATTACAAGGGTGCCCTGGCTATGTATGATGAAGCAATCCAACTGTGCCCTGACAATGCTGCATACTATGGCAACAGGTCTGCATGCTATATGATGTTAGGCATGTACAAGAAGGCATTAGAAGATGCTCAGAAAGCTGTATCTCTGGACTCCACTTTCACAAAAGGCTACATACGTATGGCAAAATGCTGCATTGCACTAGGTAATATATACCAACATACTGTATTCGTATTAATAATAATAAACATTTTATTTCAGACATTTTGTCCATAGTAAAACACATTAAAACTACCCACGCTACTTAAACTTTAATGTTAATATAATAAATGTATTCCCTGTGCATCTTGTTTATGTAGTGGTGGTATACAGGCAAAAAGATGTGTGTATGATTTCTCAGTATGATTATATGATAAAGTGTTGGTAATGGTATAGCGGGCTGGTTTCTGCAACTCCACGAAAGAGCGCGTATTTTGCGTGCGGGTGGGAACAGATTTATTCTATCCACCCGAACTCCTCAAAAAAGGCCAGCAAGATATGATATGTATGACAAAGTATTAGTTTCCTTTTTAAAAGAATATCAATATGTCTGTAATATCAGTTGATTTATTGACAATTGAGAAAGCACAATAAAAAGATCACAAACCTTAAGTGGTCTCTGCCTACCCCTACGAGAAAGAGGCGTGATTATATGTATGTATGTACTTACCTTAAGAACCCATCAGTCATTTCGGTAACTTGCTACCCTGTATAAAACTGTGTGCATACCACTGGCTATATCAGCAGTATCACATGTACATTAACTGGGCTGTAGTTTTTTAAATCAATAATTTAGATGAACAAAAAAAAATAAACTTCATAATTATAATGTACCTATTATAAAATCTCCACTACATCTGTCTGACCATGATAAACTCAAAAACTACTAACGGATTTTTATGCGGTTTTCACTAATAGATAGTGATTCATGAGGAAGGTTTAGATAAAATGTTAAGGTTTTGTGTGAATTGGTTTAAATATAATGATAATTGTGGGAAGTGCCGGAAGAAGCGGGTGAAGCTAAATAGCCTATTGTTTTTTAGGTGACCTATCAGGTGGCGAGCAAGCGGTGCGTCGTGCGAGTGAACTAGGCGGTGCAGACTGCGCGTCGAGCGAGCGTCGCGCGCTCGACGCTCTTAGGAAACTACACGAGGACGCTCAGCGCGCCATGGAAGCCGGCGACTATCGACGAGTCGTGTTTTGCATGGATCGATGTCTCGATTACAGTCCTTCTAGCACAAAGTCAGTAATAACTCTTAGTTAGTATGTAATGTGGTAATTGCTCACTGCCACTCGCCACTTAGTCAGATCTTGTCACTTGGTTTAGATTTCAATATAAAATCTGTACTGATTGATACACTCGAAAAGCAATAGCCATTCTGGCATTTTGTGTAAACCCTTACAACACAAAGTTGTTGATACAATACTATACAAATACTCTTTATTGTACACCAAAAGAAAAGATACAGGTTAAAAGGAAAAGAAAATTACAGTGATGTTGTAAGAGAAGATACAGTTTAAAAGGAAAAAAAAATACAGTGGTGTTGATATGTAATCATTACCTATTATTTAAAAAGGCATCCAGGTGACAACTGCAAAACTCGCTTTCGGTAGCGGTGCATGTCTGTGTGAGTGCAGTGATAAGTTTGATGCCTCTGTCAGACTTTCTGCTCCCAATTGAAAAGATTTGAATTACGAAATTTTTTACTTGAAAGATCGCAATACTTGATGAAAATCTTGTTCAGTGATTTATTATAAATTCATATGCTTAAGTCAGTGGATTATTAAGTTGACAATTGATACTTGTTTACCGTATTATATGTGTACTATGTTAGTGACGTCACAATATCTGTCAGTGGCAAACTTGGGTCTCATAGATTTGGTAATACTGATTTCTTTTCAACTCCCTATTATTTTCTTCAGGGTGAAACTCATTAAAGCTGAATGTTTAGCAATGCTTGGCCGTTGCCAGGAAGCTCAAGAAATTGCAAATGACTCATTAAGATTCGACAGTTTAGACACTGAAGCCATTTACGTGCGTGGCCTGTGCTTGTATTTCGAGGTAATAATACTCACTACGCAAATAAAACTAAATTTTATATTAAATAATCGCCTGGATTAATTTATAGTACATAGGAATCATTCTTTCTATACTATACTGGCTGACTGGTTGAACATGGGACTAACTTAAGGATATAGCAATTCAAGGGCTAAAGTAATATGTAAAAAAGTTACATGAAATAAATAGGTACCTATAAATAACAAAGAAAACCTTCAGTACAATAATGTGCAACGTTGCACTATTCATCATAAATCGTCAGCAGCCGAACGACGTCCACTGCTGAACAAAGGCCTCCCCCTCAGAAGGGAGGGATTGCCATAATCCCCGCGCTTGGCAGGCGTCTTGGGGATCGTAGTATAGATGGTAGGTAATCTAATTGAAAGACGCTGCTGCCCGTCTTCTTGTTTTCCCTTAGTCGCCTTTTACGGGCACCCAACGGGAGGAGATGGGAGGGTGCTATTCTTTCTTACCCGGACACCCCACGATTATTATCATATGTTATTAGATAAAAATTTGTCGCTGCGTACCGAACTTCTGTTTAGAGGCGCACGTGGGTAAGTCTCCATTTTTACTACATATTTAGGACTAGAATCGAGAACTCAGTGCCCTGTATCAATATGTCCCATGTTTAACCAGTCACATGGTATAAACTGACATTTATATTTTATTAGATATACCAAAGAAATAGACTATAGAGCGGCCTCTAGGATTTTTTTCAGACAAACACTGTCATCACCTTTTTACAACTGCTATCTAACTGCCGGTCCCAATATCCTATCGATCCCTAACAATAATCTAAATTAGTTACCATCGATAGTTATAATGACATATTTCCGTTTCAATAATAACATATTAGCAGCTTACTGTTTGTTGTTCAAATGACAGTCTGTCAGGGTTCTAGTTATCGCTCCATTTCGGAGGTTTATCGCGGGATATCGATGATTTTAACTTATAGTTAGGGATCGATAGAATATTGAGACCGGCAGTAAGTATATTAAATTCTTTAGTAATTAAACAAAATACATGTGAAAATAAACTGCACCTACTTGCATTCAATAATGTTAAAGTAATGAGATTTGCAACATTGTATCATGAAATTAGCTATTTTAATATAATAATTACCACCGGCATTAAATCTAAAACCAACCAACCAACAATAATAACTAAAAAGACCTTAAAGTACTCCAGCATAATCGTGAAATAATGACGGTCAACATCTTAGTCCTCCGTGACCATGGGTGCTGCAAAGCATTCGAAACGTCGTGTCGGCAAAGTAGAATCTACAGGGTGTAAGGGACATCGTACCGAAAACCGATACCAGGGATCCAGCACATGAATCTGAACACTCTAGTGTTGAAATATATCATCGACTTTTTCATGAATTTCCAAAAAAAAAACATTTTTTTTAAAATAAAATTAGTATAAGTAATATCATTATTGGTATAATAATAAAGCATTATTTTAATTTAAAAACAATAAATAACTTATTTGTGGAAAATTTATTTAATTATTTATTTATTTATTCTTGCACTAAAACAGTACATAGGCAATTAATTAATAGGCAATTATTTATTATTATTTTAGAAAATTAGCAATGTAATTTGAGAAATAAATATTATTCCGCATATATTCATTACATGCTCGAAAATTAATAAGTCAGTCATTTGTCATTTTCCATATAAATGGTTTCTGTAATGTTGTAACTTATTATTTGACATCTTATAATTTTTTTTTCGGTACGATGTCCCATACACGCGTTATAATAAACCGTGATATAATCCGTAGGTAAAAGTAGATTTAATTCAATTTGTATTATTCACATAAATAAAAGACAACATTACATGACAAATATAAAACAACTATTGTTTGATGGAACTATGATTTTTAATATACCTACCATAATATATATTTATAACTAAAGAAAACAACATTTTGATTTTCTTCATTATCTTATTGTATGCGTAGATACTGGCCATTTAATGTATTTTTTTTAAATGTTATAGGACAAAGATGATCAAGCATTTAAACACTTTCAACAAGTCCTGCGGCTTGCCCCTGATCATAAAAAAGCAATGGAGACTTACAAAAAAGCAAAGCTACTTAAACAAAAAAAAGAAGAAGGTATGTAAAATTGTCATGCCGATATACATCCACTGCTGAATAAAGGCATCCCCTCTTAGAAGGGAAGGGTTGCCATAATCCCCATGCTTGGCAGGTATCCTGAGGATCGCAGTATTGGTGGTAGGTAATCCAATAGAAAGACGCTGCTGCCCGTCTTCTTGTTTTCCCTTTGTCGCCTTTTACGGACACCCAACGGGAAGAGATGGGCGGGTGCTATTCTTACCCGGACACCCCACGGGGAGTACACAAGATAATGTATGTACACAAGGTCAATACAATATTATAATTCACTTCAGTTTCATGATATATTCTAATTTATTTAGGAGCAATAATATTACAGCATTGAATAAAATATTTATGTGTATACTATAAACTATGAAGTTTAAACATCGGTGTATTGAGTACATAAAAAAATATTAAATGCTAATACATGGTGGATTTAAAATTGGATTAGATTATTGGTTTGAATTCAAATTTCCACCTGTGTCTTTCTAAAAACGAATACATACATATTGGTATAACGGGCTGGTTTCCACAACTCCACGTCACAGCGCGTATTTTGCGTGTGGAAATACATACGTATATTTATTATAAATTCTCTTTGCAGGTAATGAAGCTTTCAAAATGGGGAGATGGCCACAAGCCCTGACCCTATATAACGAAGCCTTGACAATTGACAAAAACAACAAAATCGTCAACGCCAAGCTTTTCTTTAACAAGGCGACGGTTTGCTCGAAACTGAATCAAATAAAAGAAGCAGCGGAGGCTTGCACGTCCGCCTTAGAGTTGGACGAGAACTACGTCAAAGCGCTACTGCGTCGTGCCAAGTGTTATACTGAACTTGGAGAATTCGAAGAGGCTGTAAAAGACTACGAAAAACTATATAAGATTGATAAAAGCAAGGAAAATAAACAATTGCTGCATGAAGCCAAATTAGCACTTAAGAAATCCAAACGCAAAGACTATTACAAGATACTAGGTGTTGGAAAATCTGCTTCTGAAGATGAAATAAAGAAAGCTTACAGGTATGGCTGGTTTAAATATTGCTCTGCATACTTATGGCCAAGGCTGTATACTAATATATTCTATATTACCTAGTATGTTACAACTCATCACGTCCCGGCCGCTGTCTGCCGAAACGTTTATCGATTGATCCTAATTTAATGAGTACAAATAATAATGTTTACTAGAGCTTACATTTGTACTCGAAAAGCGGTCACAAAAATCTTAATAAGTATGTATTTATTTATTTAAAAAGATGTACCAACTGTCATACATATAAAACATTTTCTTAAAAATTCACAATAAATAGTTCTTATATATATATATATATATATATATATATACCACTTATAGGTATACCAACATTCTCTAAGAATCAATGCAACTTATTACAGCGACTACAAAAAGAAAAATAATTAACATACATAGTCAAGAACTTTAATGAAAAGTAAGGAAAAATGAAGTACCTACCCTTAAGTAGTAAAATAAAAACGCTTCTAAATTAAAAATAAATTACCTATGTATAAATATTTTTTTCTCTAATTATCTTCTATAGCTTTGAACCACAGATCTTGATTTACATTGAGTTATCAATGTAATGCATGTATGTACTTCGCATGACTGAACCCCGACGAAACGTCGGGGTTGGTCGCCGCTTACAGTCCGCACGCGTCTGTGTTCGCAGCCTTGCAGCCTGTAGGCCGCAAGAACTAAAAAAAATCGGCGGCATCGGTGTCTTTGAATCGGTTTGGATTTCCCGTCACTAAATATCGGCCGTGACATCACAGAACTTGTTAAAAAGTCGGCACGCTTGGTTTCAATACAAAAAGTGATACTTGCGTTATCTATGTAAATCTATATCTGTGCTTTAAACCTTATTTTGTAGGTTTAAGTTGTTAAGTTTAGATGGCATAGTTTGTTTGTAATTTGTAGGAAGCGCGCCCTGGTCCACCACCCGGACCGTCACGCGGGCGCGCCGGACACGGAGCGACGGGAACAGGAGCGCCGCTTCAAGGAGGTGGGCGAGGCGTACGGCGTCCTCAGCGACCCCAAGAAGCGCGCCCGGTACGACCACGGACAAGACCTCGACGACGACGGCTCCGGCATGGCAGGTCAGCATACGATAAACACTTCATTTTATTTCATTAACAATTCCGATAACCGGCGTAGTGATTGCTCAACTAATTCAGAGTAATAACCCCTGTCCAAACCCTGATGGTATTATTTAGTGCCGCAATATAATACTCTATTGCAAACACCTTTACAAAGAAGACAAAAACAATGTAGTGTCACAATATAAGGTGGTCTTATCGCTAAAGCGATCTCTTCCAACCTTGGGGTACAGGACAGAATATGGAAGGGTAGGTGCTAATTTTAAGTATAATTATGTTGAATTTCAAATATTTTCTCTGAAATGTACCAACAATATGATTATTCTCCGACTACAAATCGGACAGGGGTTTTCTAACACTGTAGTGTTTGACAACATTTAGAAATTAACCACATTTTGTGAAACAATTTTCGATCGATAATTCCTCAGTTAATCTTTATAATATTCGAAATTATTACCTAAAATCTTTTATAAATTGTGTTTATTGAAGTGAAACTTCTTATGCGACTTCCAACAAGGTTGCGATAAACATTTAATCAATCACTATAGCAGTAGCCCTGTATATTGCAAACTAAATAATTTCTTTATTTCTACATTTAACCTGATACAGGAATAATACAAAAAAAAAACGAATAAAACCTTAAGGCAGAAACACACTATTGTGTCGTGGCGTATTCCGTCGTGACGTGTGCACGGTAACGGTTCATTTCGGAATGTCATTTCTCAATCTCAACAGTCGTAATCGATGCTTTGAACCATGGGAGTGCTCCAACGTTCATAATGTTCTGAGAGTGATTTAGTTAATAAAGTTAAATATTTCTTGATGATGAACAACAGCAAAAATGTTTGGTTAAATAGGATAATAAAAAGATTGAATGCTTTTATAGATGGCTCCTTGTAGTTTTTGCACTTGGTATCATATAATACTACCTACCTCTACCTACCAGTTTGATGAGTTGTTCAATATTTTGACAAGTATAAATTATAAAAGCACAAAAAGCCCAACTGCGACCAAAAAAATAAACTTATATTACATAATACATAGTAGGTACATAAAACGTATACATATTTCAAATTAAGACAATTTGTTTTGACCTTTCATTTGATACCCAAATTGATGTATTTGGATTAAAAAAATTACACAATGTCAGCTGACGTCTGCCATATATATTTTTTAATATATTGTCTTTGCTTGTGGCGGCTTCGTGTGGCGGGTCACCCCCTTCCCTCCAATATGGTTGAGGGGAGTGATGGCTGCTGCTCGAGTCAACTCGTGCGCGGGTGCTGCTTGGGGGGACTGGTCCGACTACTATCCCTTTGGCTTTTTAGTTTGTTGTACCTACTTTCGTCGTATTTTATTATTTTTTTTCCCTGTATTATTTGATCTTTTGAACGGCAAGACACACTGTCGCTCTGATCTAACTGTAACATGACACACTGTTTAAAAAAAAAAAAAGTGATAAAATGACAAGCCCGCTGAGTTTCTTGCCGGATCTTCTCAGTTGAGGCCGCGTTGTGATCCGGTGGTAGCTTTTTAAAAAAAAAAAATATACATGACCTTAAAAAAAAAAATATACATGACCTTTCAAAAGTGCTAGCGTTAAGCCTATTTGAAATAAACTATTTTTGACTTTTGACTTTTGACTATATTGTCTGTCACTCCTACAACTAGACGAGTCTAATGACATAAGTCACAGTCTATCAAGCCTTTTAGGCTGTAGGCCGTGCCAAAGAAATAGACATACATACATACATATTCATACATACTCTCGAAAGACATAACCCTCATTCGGGCAATAAAAATACGCAACGCACGTGTGAGCCAGTCTGGCACGATTGGGGTCGAGCGTCGAGCAGTTGGCGACGCGACAGATAGTGCTGCAACACATATAATAATGTGTCTAACCATACTAAACGTATGTAACCGATATGCCACACCACAATACGACAAAACAGTGTGTTTTCGACTTTAGAGGTGTTAAAATTCAACAAGCTGTTTAGGGCACAGTATGCCAAAACCCGACTTTAGAGGTGTTAAAATTCAACAAGCTGTTTAGGGCACAGTATGCCAAAACCCGAACGTATACAAATATTACGTCATTGGTAAGGGACATTTTCGGTAGATCAACTATTAGAATCGCTTGCACGAGCCGCCCAAAAATACGCGCGGGCGGGATAAGCGCACAAAACGTCGTTCAAACTATTTTCTTTGAAAAGTGGTCAATCGTTCGTGACCGCGACAGTCATCATCGTCCATCATCAGCAGCCCTTGGGGATCGCAGTATAGGTGGTAGGTAATCCAAAAGAAAGACGCTGCTGCTCGTCTTCTTATTTTCCCTTAGTCGCCTCTTACGAACAACCAACGTGAGGAGATGGGACAGTATCCAGTTAGTAAGTAATGTGGTTTTTTATTATTTTCAGACATCGATCCCAATGTGGTGTTCCAGACCTTTTTCAACCGTGGTGGCGGCCAGCAGTTTGATTTCGGTCACTCAGGCAGTGGTTTCCCCGGCACTGCTTTTAGCTTTCAGTTTGGTTAATTTCTTAATTTATACCATAATGTAACAGACAAATTACAAAATGTTATGCAAGAAGTTAGTCCAGTACCTTTCAAATAGTTCTAGCTAAACATGATACAGCATTCCACAATAAAAATAATTCTTGTGAAAGTGTGAAATTAGTAATTAAATTTTGATAAAACAGATGGTTTTAAATTGTTCGATCGATTAAACAACTCCTCATGCTTCAGGGAAAGAATCCCCTTCTACGTGCTGTAAAAGCTGCGAACCTACATCGCCTCGATCGTTGTTAACACTTACACATATAAGTAGCGCTCTATTTTGAAGTCGGGACGCTTAATTTGCCTGTGGAATCAAAAAATATTTTAAGGTTATCGGTGTTGAGGGATTAACTGATAATATAATTTGGATGATGTTTCGTTCCAAATTTAGTACCTAATTATAGTAATGACTGATTTGGTTAAGTGATTTTTTGATTGTTAGCCCTTTTGAGGGTTATGTGGACATATATTTTGTGTATAATAGTGATGAATAACAATCATCTGAAATCTGTACCAATAATACCTCGACGATTTTTGAGTCTATTTTATGTATCCCCGAAACATGTATTACTCGTCGTCAGCTGTATGAAGACAAAATGAAATAATGAATTACCACTCTAAATATTGTGGGCTAGCGTGCTGTACCAGTAAAACAACATTTGTATTTTAAAATAATTTACCTTGTTCAAAGAATAACCTGCCAAAACCCATTTTTTTTGTATTAAATATACTAACATGATTTTTGAAGCACAGTACCTAATGTCTAGTCTTGTATTGTTATCTGTGTTAATAGAATTTTGAAGAAGATGGGAGGGTAAGCCGGAGGCTTAACTTAGCGGTGTACCCTCGCGTTTTTAAATGTGTTCCGATTCGGCTAGTTTTATTTCAAAACATTGTAATAATAATGATAAATAAAATGACAATACTAATCCATGTTGTATCTACCTATATCACAAAATAAATAGCCTTTATTTCAATGTGAAGTTATTATTGTTTAAACAATATTAAATAACTTCAGGCGTTAGTGGCCCATACGTACCTACTGCAAGACCTCAAGATACTGTAAGCTCTTTCTGCGTAGATCGGACTAACAATAATAATTAGAAGACCTGAGGGTACCCTAAGAAAACTATGACATTTGGACAGCTACCACCTCAGTCCGCCCGTGGCCATGAATGCTGTAAAGTATTCGAAACGTCGGGTAATTAAAATCAAAAATAAACCGCGATATAATCCGTAAAATTAGTTTCATTTCAATGTGTAATATTCGCGTAAATATCAGAAATCATTAACATGTACAGGTGAATTTTTCAAGTGGGCTTGGATGGCCCGAAACTTTATGGAATAGCGAAATATGCTCAAATGACTTCTTTAATAATAATACAGGCTACTGTTATTATCATTGTGTTCGATTCCTGATGCCGTTTTAGTTTTAAGCAAAATTGGGCCATTGGGTATTTTTCGCTGTTCCGTATAGTTTCGAATTTTGCCATCCACGCCCACTAGAAAATTTCGTGTCCGTCAGGATGACCGGACCACAGCACGGATTCACGTGAAACTTTACCAAGATTTAGTACCTATTTTGTACCTATGTTTAAATATTTTGTACCTCAGTAATAACAAAGTTATTTAATAAATAAAGTGGGAAGCCATTCTGACGTCAGGATGGCTTCCCACTTTTTACTTTGGGTACTTACGGTCCATATATTGCTGAAATCTTTGCATAATAATTTAGTACCTTTTTTGTACCTACGATAAATATATAAATACTTAATGTATTCCATTTAAGAATTACTTTTATTTCATTATAAACAATTATATATGGAGCATCATTCATCTGACATATTATATTTCACAAACCATGTAGTCCCCTTTCCTGCATCCAGGCAGAGGAGTAAAACCCATACATTTGTTAGTTCTAACGTTGACGATAAAAACTTCTGCCACCTTGATTCTCTGGGAACTTAAACTTTGGCTACAGGATGCGTGGACGGCCGCGGGGCGCGTGAGCGACCGGTTGTGTATGTGTCCTGGGCACTTACCTACCGTAGCTGAAAAACACTATTCTCAGATTGAACGCGAGGCGCTGGCTATAGTGTTTTAATTCGAAAAGTTGCACCAGTATTTATATGGGAGACGTTTTACATTGCTTACCGACCACAAACCGTTGGTGACTATTTTTGGGCCTAAGCAGGGGGTTCCCTCGATGGCTGCGAGTCGGTTACAGTGGTGGGCTATTAGTATAGTAAGTATTAAATCATCACCACATACATACGACATAGAATATGTAAAGTCAAACAAAAGTGGAGCAGATGGGTTATCACGATTGCCAGCTTTGACTAAAACTTTCGTTGTTGGGTAAGTACGATCTTACAAATCGATAGCACCAGTAGTTCCTGAAATATATAGGTGTGGCAAGACAGATAGACGAAGTCATACCATGCACAGCCATAAGGATTCCCTTTTAAACGACTTCAAAATGAGTAGTTCTGTATTCGACGCGTATGTATGTAATATTAATAAAAATAAGTAATATTTACAGCGGTAACAGCTCAGTGGGCGAGCGCTTGCCTTGGAAACAAGGTGCGCAGGTTCGAACCCCGGCTCGCACCTCTGATTTCTTCAATGAATCATGTGCGAATCGTCTTTGTGCGATTGTTACTAGCTTTCGGTGAAGGAAAACATCGTGATGAAACCTGCATGTCTGAGAAAGCTTATATACCTTGTTTTCGAATGACGTGTGAAGTCCGCCAACCCGCACTTGGCCAGCGTGGTGGACTATGGCTTAAGCCCCCTCATCTTGAGGGGAGGCCCGTGCCCAGCAGTGGGACATAAACAAGGGCTGGTATTATTATTATTATTATTTTTGATTTTTTATATTAACACGGGCTTTTACACCCGGACTTTTAAAAGGCTTGCGTGGGGACGAATCCAACACGTAGAGGCCTGTTGAGAGAAGTTAATGGTAGGTATGGAACACACCTGTCAGGATCAACTGCTGGAAATAAGATATAAACAGAAGTTGACTCTGACAGGTGTAGGGACTATTGTAAGTATGTGGAAAGATTTCTAGATTTTATTAATGAGCATTTGGTGGACTGAATACTGGGCTATTGCAATAGGCCGGGGTTCCTTGCCATAATTAGTGTACTAATTATATTTTGGCAAGCGGTGACTTGCCACCCACTAGATGGGCTCTCCATATAGCCGTCAGAAGACGACGGAGTGCAACACCGATGTGAGTGACTCAGGGGTGTCGAGAGGTGTGCTGCGCTTTCTCCGTGGTTACTCGCGGCGTTATGCCCTTTAACACTTCCACCCCTGGAGCATATAGCTCTAACAACTCCTCTCTGGACGGCCAATTAAGGCAAGCCAGAGCTGAGAGTCCTGCGGGCCTTATTATTATTATAATATTTACATAATATGTTAATCTATGTGGGCATAAACAAAATTTATGAGTGATGAGTATACCAATTTCATGAGTGTACGTATGTATGTAGGTTTCTCCCCGTATTTCTTAGAAACTACAAATCCTATTGCGATCGAGCGATATCAAAATTGGTTCAGTAGTTTAAGAGATATAGACTGTTTAAGTTTCCAGTAAATTACTCTTGCATAGCCAGCCATAGTTATTGCAAGTCATCATAAGTGTACTAGTTTATGTTGTTATTAAATAAATGTTTTTGTTGATTTTTTCCTAGTAATATTTTTTAAATTAATTTCCTGAAGTTCGCAAGCATATGCGAATGTGCCAGTTACAGATCGTATAAGATTATATACTATATTGCTAGAATTAAATAATACATTTTGTAATGATTTCTGATATTTACGCGAATATTACACATTGAAATGAAACTAATTTTACGGGTTATATCGCGGTTTATTATTGATTTTTATTACCCGACGTTTCGAATACTTTACAGCATTCATGGTCACGGGCGGACTGAGTTGGTAGCTGTCCATATGTCATAGTTGTCTTAGGGGGTACCCTCAGGTCTTCTAATTATTATTGTTAGTCCGATCTACGCAGAAAGAGCTTACAGTATCTTGAGGTCTTGCAGTGGAATGCTTGTCTTTGGATTTGACTATATTTATCACGGGATCCCAAGCTGGTGGTAGCACCCAGCCATCTTCTCTATTGAAATTTGGATGCTTTTTAATTTCAATAGCCTCACGAATCATCCTTGGCAGGTAGCGCTGTTCTTTTGCGAAGATTTGTGGCTTGTCAAATCTAATATAATGGCGGGTGCGATCCTGAACATGTTCACAGACTGCAGACTTCGTATAGCGTCGATGTTTAACGTCAGCTATATGTTCTTTTACACGGGTTTTTACCGATCGTTTTGTTTGCCCGATGTATGAGGGCCCACAGTCACAATCCAGTTTGTATACTCATGCATCTTGTAGAGGTATATGGCACTTGACTGATGGTAAAAACTGACTAATCTTCTTTGGTGGCTTGAAAAATGTTTTAATTGAAGCTCGCTTTAAGATATAGCCAATCTTGTCTGTTACTGCTCTAACATATGGCAATACAATCCGTAATCCAATATAATCCGTAAAATTAGTTTCATTTCAAAATAATATATTCTGTATAAAATGCTATTCTATAATGAATAATTTTTGATTTATATTTTTTTATGTACTTTTATTTATATAAAACTAGCTGTCACATGCAGCTCCGTCTGCCTAATTAACTAATTTACTGCGCAACTGTTTTGTTTTTTTTCGTCTGACAATATAATGTGGCTGTTTTCAAGGGAGTAAATATCCTTTTAATAAGTTTTGGATCAGATGGGATTGCAGACAGGCTAGTGCTTATGACTACAAAAAAGACTTGCCGCCGTATTTGATGGATGTCTAGGACCCACCCTCGAAATTTCCCAGCAACTCGGTAGTGCAAAACTTACCTAAAGTAGGGCCAATTTAATAGATCACATTTAATATCAGTCAGTTTCTTTTGTCATTATTACAATAAATATGTATGACGGGCCTGTTGGTCTAGCGGTCAGACACCCTGCCCGCTACCCGATAGGTCATGGGTTCGTTTCCCACCAAGTGTCTGGGTGTTATTTATCTATTTAAGTATGTTTTTACAAAAAAAATGTAAATATAAGCATTAGTATCACTTGTCTGATTCCCATAGTACAGGATCTGCCTGGTTTGGGATCTGATTACCGTGTGTGGATTGTCCCAGAATATTATATTAATATATGTAATCGTAATTGAAAAAAGTTAAGAAATTGTGCAGTTCTAACTTCAAAAACAGGTACTTCAAATAATATAATTTGCCCGCCGTTACAAGGTTACGTTGTTAAATTTTGATGAAGTTTCAAATGTGATCTATTAAATTTCATCAGAGAGGGTCGAATGTAGCACATGATTGTTACTGCATGAATGTGTGCCGTGATGGAGAATTACTAAACGCTAAGCGGGGTCGGAATACCCTAAAGAAAATACTGAATACTTGCTCTGTTTCGCAGGATAGGGGACTACATGTTACATTATAATATGTCAGACAAATGTCAGATGAATGATGCTCCATATATAATTGTTTATAATGAAATAAAAGTAATTTTTAAAAGGAATACATTAAGTATTTATATATTTATCGTAGGTACAAAAAAGGTACTAAATTATTATGCAAAGATTTCAGCAATATATGGACCGTAAGTACCCAAAGTAAAAAGTGGGAAGCCATCCTGACGTCAGAATGGCTTCCCACTTTATTTATTAAATAACTTTGTTATTACTGAGGTACAAAATATTTAAACATAGGTACAAAATAGGTACTAAATCTTGGTAAAGTTTCAGGTGAATCCGTGCTGTGGTCCGGTCATCCTGACGGACACGAAAATTTCACCTGTATATTAATATACAGTGATATGTAGTGATTTTCTTCAAGAAAGGTGACAACACTTTATTGAAGAATTATAGACCTATCTCACTCCTGAGCCATGTGTACAAGCTGATTTCGAGAGTCATTACGAACCGAACGCAGGTTTGATGACTCCTAGCCACCCGAACAAGCCAGGTTCCGAAAAGGCTTTAGCACCGTAGACCACATTCATACGCTCCGCCAAATTATACAGAAAACCGAGGAGTATAATTAGCCATTATGTCTAGTGTTTGTGGACTACGAGAAAGCCTTCGATTCAATCGAGACCTGGGTAGTATTACAGTCCCTCCAGCGGTGCCACATTGACTATAGGTACATCGAAGTGTTGAAGTGTTTGTACAGCAACGCCACCATGTCGATCCGACTACAGGACGAGAACGACGAAACCAATCCCATTACAGCGAGGTGTGAGACAGGGAGACGTTATTTCTCAGAAACTGTTCACAAAAGCATTTTCAAGCACTTGGACTGGAACGGATTCGGCATCAACATCAATGGCGAATACATCACTCACTTTGTTTTGCCGATGATATAGGCATTATGGCAGAGTCGCTGGAGGACCTCAATACGATGCTCAGCGTCCTCAGTAGCGTTTCTCAACTGGTGGGCCTTAAAATAAACACGGACAAGACGAAGATCATGTCTAATGTCCATGTTAAAACCAGCTACCGGTACGTACCTAGTTGTAACGACACACGCGAAGTTGTTGACCACTACGTATACCTAGGACAAACGATCCATTTAAGTCGGCAACTTCGACAAAGAGGTCGCCCGAAGAATCCAACTCGGATGGGCAGCGTTCGGGAAACTACGCGAGATCTTTTCGTCCGAAATACCGCAGTGCCCGAAGTCGAAGTTTTTAAGCAGTGTGTGTTGCCAGAACCGATAACCGTTGGGGAAGAAAGGTTCTCGAGTGTCGACCACGAACCGGAAGACAGGTGGAAAGACGATATTTTGCGCGTCGCAGCCTCGCAGGTAACCGGTGGATGCAAATAGCCAATAGTTCATGGTGGCGTTCTAAGCGGGAGGCCTATGTTCAGCAGTGGACATCTTCCGGCTGATGATTAATATACAAAAGAAATTGAGGGAACTTCCTCCTTTTTGAAGTGAAACTTCTTATGCGACTTCCAAAAATGTTATCACATAACGCGTTAAGCGTTAAATGATAGGTGATAGGCGTTAAGTGATATGTGTTAAACGATAGGCGATAGGCGTAAATTTGTTAAGGTTATGAAAGCGCTCATGTGACGCCGTCACTGAGTGAGTGAGTAGAGTTGAGGAGTTAGTGTGTGTGTGTGTGTGTGTGTGGGTGTTTGAGTGAGTGAGGGACCGATCGACTGAGCGGAATGAAGTTTCACTTCTTCCGCGCGGAGGGACTCCACGCACGCATATTTTTTTTTTACTCTGTTTAAAATAGGTACTTACCCACTCATTACCCTATAATAGGTACATAGGTTTGGTTTCTGGTTTCCGTTAAAGTGGTCGGGACTTGTCAATGCACCTATGTATAATACCTGTGGAGCAGTGCGGGTCGTCTTAAGGCAAAGCAAGTCTGTCTGGCCTGCCTAGAGTCCTCCAGGTTATCCCAGTATGATTGGTGTTGTAACCTGATGGTACGTTGACGCAATGGGCACATGGGGCTTTGAACCAGGTACTTACCTATACAAAATAGTCTAAAATCAATTTAAAATAGATACTCAACTATTAATTAATCCTTTTGTCACATAATCAAGTAAGTAGTAGAGGGAGTTTAGTCAAATTACAAGTTTAGTAAGGCGCCGCTTTTTATTTGTGTGTAAAGTACAAAAGGTTAAATAAAAAAGTAGGTGGCGTAAAATGACAACGGTTTCCCTTATTTTAACTTTCTTTAGATTTTTCTTTCTTCTCTTTCTCAAAATTCATAGCCTTGTCATTTCGAGGACGTTTATTTTCAGTTTTGCTTCCTACACCTTCAAATCTAAAAGGAATTCCATACATTTATAACTATCAGCTTTCATTATCACAGAAATGTGCTTACCATGACAATAAAGAGGGATACAAACTTTTTAATTTTAAATGGCTTCTTTTTCTCAGGCTTAGGAGGTTGATGGTTAGTTTTAAAAGTCAAAACATAACGCTTTACAACATCTACGTTGACAGTTGTATTTTCGGGGTACATCCGTTTCTTCCAAGCTTCTCTTTCATCTAACCACATTCTTTGATATTCATAGGACAATAACCATTCGATGCGTGACTTTCCTTCCTATTTATTATAGTTCAAATAAAATCAATCATTACAAATCATTAAAACAATACTTAAAAAGTAATAAAACTAGCAGTGTATTACTACGTAGTAATAACAGCTCACTGAAAACTACATAAGTAAGTAGTATGATTTTTTTAGACCAACAAATTACATACCTACCTAAGTTATGCTGGTAATTTAGAAATTTTGTTACGAATTAAACGTTCAGAACGTATAAATAATCTGGGAGTGTTGTCCCAGGTAATCATTAGCATCTCGAAAATGTCGTGCTTGATCATTTCAAATTAGGCAGTCTACTCTGGTGGCCTGTACTATGGTACTAGAAAACTGATACACATAGGTACATACATTATTATAAAAAAATCTGCGTGCGTGGAGTCCCTCCGCGCGGAAGAAGTGAAACTTCATTCTCGCTCAGTCGATCGGTCGTTCGGTCGGTCCCTCACTCACTCACTCACACACACACACACACTCAACTCGCCCCAACTCACCCCCAACCCCAACTCACCCACTCCACCCACTCACTCAGTGACGGCGTCACATGAGCGCTTTCATTTCATAACTTTAACCAATTTACGCCTATCGTTTAACACCTATCACTTAACGCCTATCACCTATCATTTAACGCTTAACGCGTTATGTGATAACATTTTTGGAAGTCGCATAAGAAGTTTCACTTTGTGAAGTTTTATCTTGTGGATTACTATCCGTGGATAGGTGGCGGAAATATACGAATTAAATAAAACGTTGTTTTATTGTACAGTAGTAAGTAATTATTGGAATATATGACAAGTCTTGAGATAACAAAAGGTGTCGCTAAGCAACTAAAACTACCAGACGTAAAAACATAAACACTATAAAAAGGTTGTATGTCTTCACATCCACGATACTTTTTAGAACTTGGACAAATCTTGAAGTCCAATTCTACTGCTTAGCATGTTAAGTCTTGGACCAAATAATGGCTTTGTAAACATATCTGCTAATTGTAGTTCTGAGGAGACTTGTTTGACATCAAAGTCCCCATTCTGTATACATTCTCGAATGAAGAAATGTTTTAGCTTGATATGTTTAGTTCTCCTATGAAACTCATACGGCGGGTTCTCAGACAATTTGATTGCAGATTGTCAACATAAATTGTCGGTTTTTCATTCAGATCTGTTAACTCTGTCATTTCCTCCAGGAGGTCTTTAAGCCATAACGCTTCTCGCGCAGTTTCTGTCAAGGCTACAAGTTCTGCTTCCGTTGACGAGATTGCTACTGTTGGTTGTTTTTGGCTTTTCCACATTATGGGACCGGAGAACAGGAAAACCATCCCTGACGTAGAATGGCCAGTCGTTTCATCACCACCAAAATCAGCGTCACTAAAACATATTAGCTTCTTGCCCCGGCTTTTTGCGAAGACAAGTCCTTTGTCTAGAGTACCTCGAAGGTATCTAAAAATTCTTTTCACTCTCATTACATCAAGCTTGGTAGGACTTTCTAAATTTCTTGATGCAACGCTTACAGCGTAACTTATATCTGGTCTTGTAGCGACCATTAAATAAGCTAAGGCTCCCACAGCTTCACGATAGGGAAAATGCGAATCTGAGTTTTCATCTCTTTCTTTGATTTTGCCAACTTTAACTGTTGGAGTTGGAGCGGATTTTCAGTTAGCCATCCCAAATCTCTCAAGTATCTTTTTTGTATACGACCTTTGCTTTAAAGTGATACTCCCTTCTTTGGTTTTATTTATTTCAAGTCCAAGAAAATAAGAAGCTGGTTTTGTGGTTATTCTAAACCTATGTTTCAGCTCTTCAATGAATTTTCTTCCAACATTTTCATTAGTTGAAGCCACCAAACCGTCATCTACGTAAAGAGCAACCAAGACATGCTTACGTATGAAAAGACGCTTTGCTTGAATCCAGAATTTGTAAGATACTCTGTTATACAAGAGTTCCAGCATAGAGGAGATTGCTTAAGACCGTAGAGACTTCTTTTGAGTCTGCACACTCTCTTAGTGCCGTCGTCATATCCCTCTGGCTGTATCATGAAGATTTCTTCTTTCACTGCACCGTTTAAAAATGCAGTTGATACGTCGAACTGTTGTAGTACCAGATCTTCTCTAGCTGCTATTCCCAAAACAGCTCTGATAGTACTGAGGCGGGCTACTGGACTAAAAGTCTTCTGATAATCCACACCTGGTTTTTGTGAAAATCCCTTTACTACCAATCTGGCCTTAAAACGCTCAACAGTATCATCTGGATTCTTCTTAATTTTATATACCCACTTGCATGACCGTGGTTTACGGCTTTTAGGAAGGTCGACTATTTCCCAAGTGTTCATTTCATTCAATGAATTAATTTCACTCTGCATAGCCTCTAACCATTTTGATTTGTTTTTGCTATTCATAGCATCTTTAAACGTTTGAGGTTCTGTTTTATTATGTATGTCCGTAACAGCCATTACATAATCCTCAAATCTTTGTGGAAACTCAATCTGAGTTCTATCTCGAAGATTGTATCTTATGGTTTTCTACCTACCCATGTCTCGAATGGTGTTTGGTTGCCAATACTTTGATTAACGCTTCGGTTTGATAAATAATTTGCAGTGTAGACCGCTTCTGCCCATAAGCACATAGGTACTTTGGATCCCAACATCATGCATCTTGCCTTTTCTATAAGGGTTCTATTTTTCCTCTCGGCAATTCCATTCTGATGCGGTGTGTATGGTGCAGTTAACCTCCTAGATATCCCGTTTTTCTTCATAAATGCGTCGAATTTCAAATTTCGGTATTCAGTACCGTTATCACTCTGTAGGCATTTAATTTTGTTTCCAGTGAAGTTCTCTACCTCTTCTTTGAAGTCTATGAATTTTTGTAGAACTTCATTTTTGTTTCTAATGAAATATATTCTGCAGTATCTACTGTAGTCGTCAATGAAGGTTACAAAATATTTGTTGCCATTAAGTGAATTCTGTTTAAATGGTCCACAGACATCACTGTGCACGACCTCAAGACGTTGCGTTGTACGTGAAGTGCTCTTATCTCTCGGCTACCTAGCAAGCCGCACTCTGCTCAATTTTCCTTCTATGCATATTTCGCATTCTCCTAAGGAACTATGTTTGTTGAAATTTAGCCCAATTAGACTATCATTTTTTAGAGCGAGCTTCAAGGCTCTTTCGCCCATGTGACCCATTTTAAACTGCCATTGTTTGATATCATCCGACTCATTTTTCTTTGGCTCATCGTAACTACATTCTGTAGCATTGGCCCTATGTCTATCAACATTACCATCCTTGGTATGTAGGTAATATAGACCATCTTCCTCATCTCTTACTGCTAGTATTGTATCCTTATGCTTGTTGTTTTTAATTATTGCTTTCTTCTTTGAAAATAGGACAGTGTATCCCATATCAGTAATTTTTCAAACTGATAGAAGATTAGCAGTCAAGCTTGGTACATATAGTGCATCTGTTACACCAATTTTTCTTCCTTCAATTTCTATTTCTGCACGACCTGACCCTTTTATTTCAGCTGTTTTATCCTTTGAAGCTAGGTTTAGAGTTTTTGAAATATTTTCCATATTGATAAAGAGCTTATCTGAAAATGTCATATGGGATGTGCATCCACTGTCTAGTATCCAGTGCTTTTGTGCTTTATCATTTATTAATTTACAGCTGTAAAGGTTTGGTTCTCTTTTGATTTTTTTCTTCTGGCTATTTTTAGTCTTGTAATTTTTCTTGAATGTTTTTTTATTATTTGACCAGCATTTAGCTGTATCATGGCCTTTCTTTTTACATATTTTGCAAAAAGTATGCAAACATTCTTCGTCATTATTTATAGTCCTAGTAAGGTAAAACACCCAGTGTCCGACAACGCACCATTGTCCGACATTTAAAAAGTTTATTAAAAAAAATAAGCGCAGTTTCTCCTTTCTAAATGGATTTCAAGAATAAACAATAAACGCGGATTATCTAGTTGTCATTGCAAAAGACATTTCACACATTCGGCCATTTTTAAGAAAATGGCTGGGTATAAGTTTCGACGGCAAGTGATCCTCCATCGTAAGTCTAGTTTTACTAGTAAAATCGTTAAGGAGGTGAGTAAGATTTATTGCTCATAACTTTTAATTGTTTTGCTGTATCGAAAATGTTATTTATTTATATAATTAAGACATAAATTGACTAGTTTTTAATAATTGTTTGACAAGGGTGTGGTTATAATATAATAAGAAAATACGCCTGTCGGTAATTGGAGTTTTTTTCTTCGCTTGTTCCAAATTTCGACACCTGTCGAAAGATTTTTGTTTATTATTTTTTGCACTTTATTTTATTACTTGGCTATGTTTTTTCAGCACTCTTAAAATATAGTTCTTTCATTTAAAACATCAAACTGCATCCAGTGATCGACAGCTGTGTCGATGATTGGATATTCCATGTGTTCCAATGACCGACATATTTTGCAAAAATGGTGACTAAAAATATACACGCATTTTCAAATGGCACAGGCGATAGAAGCAGTCAGTCTGCTAGACTTCAAAATGCTATTGGGTGGAAAGTACGTCATTTGAGCACCGTAATGCGTTGGTACGCAGAGTTTAATCGAGGCCGCCTCTCCATGATAAAATTCGTGAAGTTCGGCTCTCAACTGCGGTCACTGAGAAAATATGGCTACTGTTATGACATTTACGGGGCCGGAAGAGACCGTCATAGCTTATAACCAGCACGTGAAAAAAATGCCCTTAGACCAATCCAGACCAATCAGGTCCCTATGTTTTCAAAAATAGTTTGACCAAATGAAGTGTGTTTAAAATGTACACGGATACCAGAGTTAAACTAACCCGGCACTACTCTGAGGCCATCCCATACATCAGCCTGTACTAGATTGAAATGGCTCTCAAACAGCTTAAAACAAAAAGGTGCCGGGTGAAGACGGAATCACAACAGAACTTCTGAGAGCGGATGGAAAACCGGTACTTTTAGTCCTCCAGAAGTTATTCAATTCCGTCTTACTCAAAGGTACTACGCCAGAAGTGTGGTAGTGCTTCTCTTCAAAAAGGTGATAACACCTTATCGAAAAATTATAGACATATCTCACTCCTGAGCCATATGTACAAGCTGTTTTCGAAACGAAAGAATTGCAGTAGTCTCGAACGCAGATGTAATGATTTCCAGCCTACCGACCAAGCCGGCTTCCGAAAAAGCTTTAGCACCGTATACCACATTCATACGCTCCGTCAGATGATACAGAAGACTGAGGAGTATAATCGGTCATTATGTCGGTCGTTTGTGGGTTACGAAAAAGCCTTCGATTTAATCGAGACTTGGGCAGTATTGCTGTCCCTCCAGCGATGCCATATTGACTATAGGTACATCGAAGTGTTGAAGTGTTTGTACAGCAACGACCACCATGCCGATCCGACTACAGGACGAGAGTACAAAATCAACCCGATTGAAGAGAATGCTGAGACAGGGAGACGTTATTTCCCCGAAACTGTTTGAACGCATTGGAGGACGTTTTCAAGCTCTTGGACTGGTACGGATTCTGCATCAACGTCAATGGCGAATACATCATTCGCCTTCGCTTTGTCGATAATATAGTAATTACGGCAGAATCGCTGCAGGACCTCAATACGATGCTCAGCGACCTCAGTAGCGTTAACCCAACCGGTGGCTCTTTAAAATAAACATGGACAAGATGAAGAATATGTCTAATGTCCATGTTGCATTCATACCGATAGTCGTTGGCAACGATACACACGAAGTTGTTGATCACTATGTCTACCTTGGATACATTTAGTGGGTCCAATTTCGACAAAGAGGTCGCTCGAAGCATCCAACTTGGCGTTTGGGAAACTTGGTGACATCTTCTCATCTGAAATTCCGCAGTGCCTGAAGGCAAAGTTCATTCACCAATGTATGTTGCCAGTGATAACAATATGGTAATGAGACGTGGTCCTTAACAGCTGGCCTTTTAGAGAAGCTCAGTCACACAACGAGCTATGGAGAGAGCTATGCTCAGAGTTTCTATGCGTGACAGAATCCGTAATGAGGACATTCAACAAAGAACCAAGGTCACCGACATAGCTCTCAGAACCTGCTAGTTGAAGTGGCAATGGGTAGGCAACATCGTTCGAAGAACCGACAACCAATAGGTAAAAAAGGTTCTCAAGTAGCGACCACGAACCGGAAGACACAGTGTAGATAGGCCTCCTACTAGGTGGGTAGACGATATTTATTTAACTTTATTATAATACCCAGTTGTCGTTCATTGTGGCGTTCGAAGGGTGAGGCCTATATTCAGCGGTGGACGTCTTCCGGCTGGTGATGATGATGATGAATACTAATTAATTAAAAACAGTTCTACAATTTATGTTAAATATTTGATTAGTTAAAATAATACATACGTGACAAAGAATAGTGGAAGTACGTAACGGGATAAGATCATTTACGATTTTTTAATAAAAAAATATTGTTATAATAGCATTAAAAAGTCATTACCTACTTAACTTTAGATGAGTTTAAGCATGCCACACACATGTACATGTCCCTGTTTGTTTATTATAATTAAAATAATTAATGTACTTAATAAGACTTTTTTGGGCATGGTGTTAAGATTCGGTCGATATTTGGGTGACGATAAATAGAACATGTCGATTACTAGATCACGATAATTGGATCATGTCGATTACTGGGTGTCGATATATAGAATTTCCTTGTCGATAACTAGGCCCAAAAGAGCCTAAATCTAATTTGATTTATTGATCTACTTATTGGTATTACCCTCGTTTTTACTTTAAGATAATATAGAATGAACCCTAAACTTATACCTAGTGCATGAAAGTATCGTATAATATCATAAATAAACTAGATATTTAAAAAAATGTTCACTTGCGATCCTTAAAGTGTCGATGATTGGGGGTTTTACCTTACTTGGTATATCACGACGACGTGCATCACTCTCTTCAATTATTTTTACTTTTAACTTTTCCGGATCTGGTAGTGAGTCTTGAGATTCAACAGCAGTTCTAAAATTTTCGTACTCGGAAGATAGGCTATATAGTATCATTATTGACAGTAGGTCACTGTTGATATCAATATCCATATCCTTTAATTTATCGACTGTGTCCATTATCTGCTTTAGGTGCTCACGTACATCATTCCCTTCTCTCAGTTTTGTTAGAATTAATTTCTTTAAAAGAGTAGCCTTTCTGGCGGGACCCTTACTTGCAAACGTTAATTCGAGAGTTGTCCACACATCTTTGGCATGTTCACAGTTCTTGACCTGTTTTAACTCTGATGGTGCTATCAGCAACAGCAGTTCTGATTTCGCCATTTCATCATTATCAAGATCATCTTGTGATGCACCATCCTTTGGTTTTTCTTTAATGTATTTCCATAGTCTATTTTTAACTAAATATGCTTTTGCATGTATACACCAGGTATCATAATTATCTTTTCCCAAAGATTGCACTTTTACTACTGACATTTCTATTTTCGTAATTCCCAATTGCAGTTTTATTTAGATAAACATTATTACCTTTTTGCTCTGCTTCCATGTGAAGTTTTATCTTGTGGATTATCATCCGTGGATATTTGCATAGGGAAATATACGAATTAAATAAAACGTTGTTTTATTGTACACTTGTACAGTAGTAATTATTGGAATATATGACAAGTCTTGAGATAACAAAAGGTGTCGCTAAGCAACTAAAACTACCAGACGTAAAAACATAAACACTATAAAAAGGTTGTATGTATTCACACACTTCAATAAGTACATTGTAATTATTCATGCACCCAAATAGCAGGTACTCAGCGTGCATTGGTTTCGTGGTCACCCAGGCCGCTACCTAACAGCGTGGGTTCGATTCCCACGAAGGACATTTGTTGTGTCTGGGTGTTATTTATTTATCTACAAAAAGGTATAGGTAATACCTTTGATTATATATAATCAAAGGGTACCTAAGTATTTGTATCACTTGTCTGGTTACCATAGTACAGGCCCTGCATAGTTTGGAATCAGATGACCAAGTGTGGATTATTCCAGATGTCCGTAATCCCAGGATATGTTTTATATAGCTCTAACTAGGTACAATAATAATTAGGACTACGTTTCCCCGACATATTTCGGTCTACCTACCAGACCCTGCCTAGTTTGGAATCACATGACCGAGTGTGGATTGTCCTAGCGGTCCGTGACCCCAAGAAAATTATTATATATAGCCAGTGAGCTGTTATTACTACGTAGTAATAACAGCTCACTGTATATAGCTATATATTAGGACTACGTTTACCTGACAATATTTAGGTCTACCTACTATGAGTTCTTATCATATAAAGGTTCTGAAAGTGCCTATCAGCGCAACGACTCACCATAAACTTCCATGGTTGAGGATTATATTTAGGAAAATCAGATGACATTATGTTATGAATGGGCCTGCACTGAGTTGCTTTTTCCCATTTTATACCACCCATACGCCCCATATTGGTTCTAAATAGACTATTTTGTAAATAATAATCAAAAAGTTAAATTTGACAAAGCTGTCATGTTGACCGTGAACCTACCTAAATTTGACCTGAAATCTCAGCTTATTTTAAGAAAAAAATGCATGTCAATAAAATCATAAAGATTGACCCCAACCAAAGAAGTTGCATACATAAGATATACTAGACCTACTTTTGCAATCTCCTTGGACTACAGTAGACCTACCCTAGAAAACGAACAATAACCTATGTAACTAAATAAATAATACCCATAGATTTAGATTTTTTGATGTCCCCTTGACCGATTCAAGGAACAGCGTCAATAGATAATATTAAAATGCTTCTTGATTATAGGTAATTACTTATTGCAAAAGTACCGTAAAACTATGTACTTGCACCTCAGAGTAATTAGAGAGTGGTATCTCCTCTAAGACTTGCACAGACATAGGTGCACTCCCCCTTCCATTGAGTACGGCGGCGGGGTTGCGACCCCCGGCGGCTGGCTCAAAGGCAAGGCACTGAGGCGCCCCTGATGCAGATCCCACCGGAGAGCCGGGCTCTCACACGCGGACGTTTTAGTGGGTAAGAATCCCACATACCCTGGTTGAGACCCGTCGTCTCAAGTTCACACTAGCACCCCGGACATTTTGAAGGTTTCACCACACACAATCCGTTGTCGGGTCGGAAACCGTCTCGATCGGCTTTTTTAACCGACTTTAAAAAGAGGTTCTTCGACGCGTATACGTAAGTAGTATGTTAATATTAATAAAAATGCGTAATCTTCACATATGTTAGTCTATGTGGGCTTCTTAATCAAATGTACCTACCAAATCATTTTTTTTGTAGGATTAGTACCTACTGTTGGCCAGATGGCCATGACAGCTTCACCGGACAAGAGGGCGAGCGCTTAAAGCGCTCCAGCAAGAAGGGTTGGGGTAGCGACTAGCACAAGGGCACCTCAGGGAGGCACGGCCTCGGCTTTGGCTGCCGCTTAGAGAAAGTGAGTTTACCACCGGTTCTCAACGCACCCCCACTGTGAAGAACCGGCAAGAAACTCAGTGAGGGGATGCATGCGTGCGACCCTTCGACCTCGCCGGCGAGACCGGTGTCCGGGCCGGGCTGCTCACTAAACCCCCGCGGCTGACGCATTGGCACATACATATGAGAGGTATCCGGGCTCTCAGTTGGGATTTGCACCAGGTACTCCTCGTGTGGCACTTTCTGGCTGGGCCACGGTGACTGATCTTAATTCTGATTGAACAGGGATTTAGTCGCTAATTAGTCGAAATTAGTCGTAAAATTTGAGAATTAGTCGGTCCGTGGTTTAAAAGTTATAGGGGTACCCCGGTGGCCCTGCCAGGGAGGACTCTTTCTGGCTGGGTCACCGCTAGATCTCGACAACTAAAGCACCCCACGAAAATCTAACTACGCTCAGATTTAGTCGTTAATTAGTCGTAAAGTATTGGAATTAGTCGGTCAGTGGTTTAAAAGTTATAGGGGTACCCCGGTGGCCCTGCCAGGGAGGACTCTTTCTGGCAGGGCCACCACAATATCTCGACAATCAAAGCACCTTGCGGAAATCTGCCGGCACGTAGATTTAGTCGTTAATTAGTCGAAACTAGTCGTGAAATTGCAGATTTAGTCGTATCTTGGTTAAAAAGATATAAAGCATTGTTTTTTATTAAGAGTAGTCTAAGAGCCAGAGTGGATTACTTATCGAAAAAATGCATAAACACGAAAAAGTTATTTTAATATCCTGGTGGCTACAATTTTAGAACGTCACTGTCAAGGAAATACAAACCGGCTATAATTAGACCGTTGAACTTGACATTATTGTATTTTAGAGTCAAGCAAAGTGATACAAATTTTGTCGTTAATTAATTTATTCCCACTCCTAGACTATTCGCCGCCATCTTCTTTATGCGTACAGTCGCGTGCAATTGTGTATCAGAAATATAGGATAGCAAATAAAATCAGTATCAGTAGGTTTGTCACTGTAAATATATTTCCTTATAAAAATAAATACCATTTTTTTTAATATCAAGGAGTGTGGGAAAATATGGAAGTAAAAGACTTACAGTAACAGGAAGGCGCTGGCTCGATGTCTTCCACAACACCCGGCACTTTGTTTTAGCTTCTCTTTGGGAGCTCCCAGCGTTTGATTGAAATATAACAGCACTTCGATGGCTTTAGCGCCGTAAGGAAGGCGATAATAAAGGGTAGGAATTAATTGAAATTGAGTTAGTGTAAAATGCGTGTTGCGTGCGCGACGAACAAGCGGTGAGAGACGAGCTCTTTTATTTGATTTTGTAACGGCTAAATAAAACCGATGAAAAAGAATGTCAAAATGACATGTGTGATGATGAGTGACAGGTGTTTTTGATGTATTGCGTGTGAGTTGAGTACGTATAGATGGCGTTTACAATTCCGCCGGCCTAGAGGTTTCCTCTAGATAATAATAGTATACAAAATGATAAACGCGTGTATAGGTACTAAAATACTAAGTTAAGAGTGTGAGTTGAACTAAAAAGTAAACTAAACTAAAAGAGAACGAGTGAATATTATTGAGTTGGTAGTGGAGAAACTCGAATTACTGGTCGTATATAACTACCAGTTGAGGTGCGGACTTTAACGGTTCTGATGATGCCATCCTTTCCGGGATAGACCGATTCGATGACTCCCAAAGGCCAACATAGCGGATGCGCATTAATATCTTTGATTACAACCAAGGATCCTAATTCAATTGGCTTAGTGGGGGTATTCCACTTCTCCCTTTGCTGTAAAGAAGTGAGATACTCTTGGCTCCACCGACGCCAAAACATATGTGTTAACTTGGTTACGAGTTGGAAACGAGTTAAGCGGTGGTCTGCGATGTTTGTCACATCTTCAGCGGGTAAAAATTTAAGCGGCGTTACATTTAAGAAATGATTAGGCGTTAAAACAGACATGTCAGATGGGTCTGAGCTTAGCACACACAATGGTCTGCTATTCAATAAATTTTCAATCTGTACGAGGACAGATGAAAATTCTTCGTATGTTAGAATATGCGAGCCTACCACTTTGAATAAGTGAGTTTTAACACAGCGAACGTTTATCTCACATAGGCCGTTAAAATGGGGACCATAAGGTGGACTTCGTTTAAATTGAATACGATGTGTAGATAGAAGTTCTTCGCTTATATAATTATTATATGATGTGGACTGTATAAGATTATAAATTTCGTCTAGTTTGCGTTTCGCACCTATGAAATTAGTTCCCCCGTCGCTATAGATCATAGCTACGGGTCCTCTACGACCAAATAAATCGTTTAAACGCCGAGAGAAACAGTTCTGTACTCAAATCAGAAACCAATTCCAGGTGAACAGCTTTAGTAGTCAGGCAGACAAACAAACATATATATGCCTTTTGACTTTTGACACCGCGACGGCGAATATGCGTTATGTAAAAAGGTCCAGCATAATCGACGGCTGTGTATACAAAAGCTTTAGCTTCTGTTATTCTAAACGCGGGTAAATCGCCCATTTGAGGGTTACTAAATCTAGGATTGAGTTTAAAGCATACATTGCAAGCGTGTACTCTTTGTCGAACAAGATTTCGAGCAGAGAGAATCCAATATTTTTGTCTGAGCAGCGCGAGTAATAATGCGGGACCTGTGTGTAAATTTGTATTATGATAAAAATCAACTATTAATTGAGTTATGCGTTCTTTGGCGGGGAGTAATATAGGATGCTTTTGACCATAATCAAGCTGCGAGTGTGTTAATCTTCCACCAACTCTGAGTAAATTACAATTGTCTATGAATGGACTTAACTTTATGATTCGTTTGCTGCATTGTTTATTATTTTTAATAGCGTTAAGATCTGAAGAAAAATGATTGTTTTGAACATATTTGAGAACATATTGTTCGGCTGTATCTAAATCGGACACAGTTATAGAGTTATTTCTCGGTAAAACTTTTAAAAAGCGTAAAATATAAACTGTTATGCGTAATAACTTTGTCCAACTGGAGACACGCTCTGCAATGTCACCAATCGGATGACAAGCTTGCGAAGATTGTGGTATATCCACGACTAATGAAACCGGTTTGGATTCTGAAAGATTATTATCATGATTTGCTTGAAAAACAGATATCGGCCATTTCGAAAAAGGTTGCGTGAGCCACTGAGGGCCATGAAGCCAATCTTCACGGTTTATAAGTGCGTAAGGAGTCACTGGTCTTGATATAATATCAGCTGGGTTTTCCTGTCCCTTTACATGGTACCAATGACATGCGGAGAGGTTTAGGTTAATTTCAGATATTCTGTTAGCGACAAACGTATGAAACTTAAAAGCGGGTGAGTGAATCCAAGTGAGCGTGACAGTTGAATCAGAGAAGGCAACAATTTTATCTATTTGACAGCGTTTAGATAGCGTTTCGCGTACGGATTCTATGAGACTTGCTAGCAGCAGGGCTGCGCAGAGCTCAAGGCGTGCGAGCGGCATCTTTTTGAGAGACGCGACTCTTGACTTAGAGGCTAGTAGGTTGACAGAGCCGTGCGTATACTCGTCCGGGCTGACACGAACATACACAACCGCACCGTAACATTTTTCGCTCGCGTCAGCGAAACCTATTAGCGATATATGCGATTTCGAGGTAATACCTATATGACGAGGAATTTTAATTAATTTTAAGTTAGGCAACTCGCTATGAAATTGTATCCATTTGTCACGGATCGCCTGCGGTACGGGATCATCCCAACCTAAGTTAGATACCCAACATTCTTGAACGAGGAGTTTCATAAATGCGACAACCGGACTTATAAGACCCAGGGGGTCGAAGAGGCGCGCGGTCACAGATAGAATAGTGCGTTTTGTACATTCCGATATCTCGGAATTTATTTCAAATTGAAATTGATCAGTAGCAGGCTGCCACTGCATGCCTACTATCTTAGCGTTTGCGGATGAAGTAATATCGTCGAAATTTATTATTTGCGGATTTTTTTGTGACAAGGGTATTTTATTCATGAGTTCCGAACTGTTGGATATCCATTTAACAATTTTAAAACCACCGGTTTTGAACATATCTACCATTTCATGATAGATTTCTTCAGCTTGTTCTAATCCTTCTACGGAGCCTACATAGTCATCCATATACATGTGATGTTCAGCTTCGTATGCAGCGAGTGGAAATTGGTCGCGGCTGTCCGCGGCGAGCTGACGGACGACTCTCATCGCGAGATACGGAGAGCTTGACACTCCGAATGAGACCCTATTAAATTCAAATATATGAATATCCGAATCTGAGTCAAAACGGAATAAGATGCGTTGAAAAGACCGGTGTTCTGGCGTTAATATTAATTGAAAGTACATTTTCTCTATATCCGCAGTGAGTGCCACTAAGAACATGCGTAAATTTATAAGCAGATTAAAAATATTAGTCTGCAAGTTAGGGCCTTTATACAAGAGATCGTTGAGTGACTTTCCAGAAGTTGTCTTACAACTGGCGTCAATCACGATACGAGTTTTGGAGGTGGACTTCTCTGGACGATAGACAGCCCGATGAGGAATATAGTAACATTCACTGTTCGGTTTGTGGCCTTTAACTTCAGTTAAATAACCATTATCAACATAACTTCGAATAGTTGCGTTATAATCTGCGCGTAAATTGGGATTTGCGTCGAGTTTCCTTTCCAGAAGACATAAGCGGCGCTTGGCAATGGCGAAAGAATTACTTAATTCCGAGGGGTTGAGTTTAAAGGGAAGATGTACCGTGAACCTACCGGTATTATCGCGTGAATACGTTGAGCGAAAGAGATGTTCACATGCCTCGTCTTCAGGGCTCATGTGAATTTTATCTGGAACATTTTCAAGTTCCCAAAAGCGTTCTGTAAGTTTTGAGAGTGCGTCTACCGAACAAAAGAAATTTCTATCCTCATTATGCGTTTGTACTAGAGTATGCGGAATTGGATAAGAAGCATAATTTGCTTTGCCCATGATTAGATAACCAAGTGTGGTCTCTAATGCTACGAGTGAAGAGTTTGGAGTGGTAACCTTATCGCTACCAAGTATAAGCGGGAATATTTCACTACCTAATAAACAGTCCAGGTTCGCTGGAGCAGCATAGCCATAATCAGCCAATGGTAAACTATCAAACTGCGTAAATTGCGAAACATCTATGGGGAAGGTCGGCAACCGGTCGGTGATGGTATGTATCACCCTAGCGGTAATGTTATATGAACAGGATTTATCGAAGCGTGAGTGTATTTTCAAAGATGTAAACCCTAAAGTTTCACTTTCCGACTGACCTATGCCCACTACGGGTGATTTAATATGCGTTATGGGAAGATTTAAACGATCACAACAATCTTTCGTAATAAAATTACTCATCGACCCCGTATCGATGAGAGCTCTTACATTTAAACGCGTATTAGTATCGTTAAATACGTGTACAATTGCGGTAGGAAGCAGAACAGTAGTTTCATGACGATTATCGGTCGATGTATGCGTTGTTGTGAATGCGCTTGCGTTTGAATTTACGCGGGAAACGTAAGCGGCGGACGCTGTAGTCGAGGGCAGTTGCGCGGAGTGCGATACATGCGACGCGAGCTGAGCGCGGTGATCGTATGGCGCTGACGGCGGCGGGGCCGGTGCGGCTAAGCGCGGCGGTGTCTGCGTGACGACATCCAAGCACAAGTCGGCGGCGCGGGTGGCTCGCGTTCCACTGTCCGCCGGCCATGGCGCAGCGGTCGGAGTGTCGCGTCGAGTCACGGGTTCAAATCCCGGAGACGTTTGAGTATTGGTATTTATGTGTAATAGACTGTGATGTTTTTGTTTACACACATAACACCTGTTCTGCGACTTACATAGTTTTACGTCATGAAAACCGAGACAATTTTTGCAATATAGGTTTTTATAAACTATATCATAGCGTTTACGTGGGTCAAGCTGTAAGAAAGCTTGGCATTTAAATAATGGATGTACCTCACCATTACAAACGATGCAAGAAGTTATTTGCTTAGGCTTATTATTATTTATTTGCGTAGATTTATATTGCGTGGATATCATATGCGGTGTACTGTCGTGTGTGTCAGTATTGACCATAAACGCATGAGTCTTCGGGCGTGACCTAATTTCACGACTAGTCGACGGAGTATTTGACCTTTGCGCAGCAGTTACGTTAAATCGTAATGATTTTATTTTACTTTGTTCCTTAAGGAACTTGGTGACGTCACTAAACATAGGAATATCAACATCTCGATGCGTTTGTTCGAATAAATTTACCATCTCCTTGTCAAACTTAGAGAGTGCGATATGCGTTATCATAAAATCTGACAAATCATCTATCTTTAAGCGTCTCAATGCAGATTCTGTAGAACAAAATTGATCAATAAATGTGTCGACTGGTTGATTGGGTTTAAAATTAATCAGTTGATCTATATAACGCGAAGCTTGAACCCTAATGTCCTGATATTTAGACAAAAGTGCCTTCCATATTATGTCATAGTTGTCAGCTGTTGGTGAAATACCGGCACAGACCGAACATGCACCACCACTTAATTTTCCAACCAAATACTGAACCTTTTCTGCATTAGATAACCTTGGGTTTTCATGTATAATACTTTTGAAGTTTTCATAAAAAATAGGCCATTTTGACGGAGTACCATCGAACCCTACTAACTGGAGAGGAGGCAATTTTTGATTTAATAAATCAGTACGTTCAGCATTATTTTTTAAAACACTTTCTTTTTGTTTTATGAAACAGTACAATTCATCAAAAGCGTTTAACGGCGAGTAATTGGGCTTTACCGAAGGCTGTTCCTCCAGTTGTGCAGCGATTAAATTATCTAGCGTTTCATTAAACTCAGTCCGTGTTTTATCCAATGATAAAACACGGGCCAAAAACTGTTGTTTACTTGTGGGATCAGAAACATTTAAACTTAAGTTGTAAAGTTGTTGTACCAACTCAAATAATCGTTCCTTCTTAGCTTCTAATAGCGTAATCTTAACGTCTGTAGTAGTTTCTTGTTTTTTAGACATATTGAGCGAATGACTTGAAACTACCTACTTTATTTTTGTAAAATGAACGAGACTTAGTCGTATTATAAAATAAGCGGAAACTTTAACAAATATGTTTGAGTAAACAAATTTACGATATATCGTTAGTTTTGCGTATATGTAAGCGTTTAAATGCGATAAATGATTAATATAATAAGTTGTGAGCGAAAAATATGGACGTTAAAATTGTTGTGGTGTATGGTTTAATGTGTTATGAGTGTATTAATAGAACTGTTTTCTACCCCGGAGGGAGGAAAACAATTATTTCAGGTCTTGCCGAGGCTTGACCTTTCGGAGATTAGCTATCATACCTACAGTACACAAGATACCCTTACCTATGTCTAGTTTCGTCTACGAGTGAGTGGTGCGGTGCGGGGTTTGTCCCCCCGCGCCCGCTGCCGGCAGGGCGCGAGCGCGCGAGCCGCGAGGTTCGCGCCTCCGCGCCGTTTCGTCAGTACCTGCTTCCGAAAGAGTCGGCAAGGCCTTGCTCAGGTCAAGCCTCGGCAAGACCTGAAATAATTGTTTTCCTCCCTCCGGGGTAGAAAACAGTTCTATTTCAGTTCTGTGCCTTCGGCTTGACCTTTCGGGGAAGTGTTTCTAATCTGCCGGCTCCTATGATTCCAGCGTACTGTGACTCTAATCCATTAACTTGTTAAGAGTTAAAGAAATTAAATACCAGCATTTTTAGAAATTGAAAATGTATATTTCAATCATAATTCGATAATCATTCCTTATTAAAACTTTAATTACTGAACAACTTCAATCAATAATGAACTTAAATCGCTTCAAAACAATCGTTGAAGGAATTCCCCGCATCTATGCGAGGCTTTTCTACAGTCTTACAATAGTGCTTAAAAAAATTAGTGGCCCCTCTCCAATTACCACGCTTTAGGATAACATCTAAAGGAGTATTATTTTCAAAATCAAATGAAGCTACTGCTGACCTAATAGAGCCCGGGGCACAATCGACGCCTATGTCTAAGAAGGCGGTTCTAAGCCAACCCGCTATAACTGCCCTGGATGCCGCTTTTACTTTACCCCTAGTTGTAATAAAAAGATTATGTAAATCCTCTCGAGACCTGCGTCTCTCCGAAGATACTCCAATCAGGTATTTGACCCAAGTTACTAAATCAAATACCATGTTCTCTGAGCTATGTAATAACCATCCTGACTGACGATTTTTTGCCCCGTCTGTCTTTGAGCCAAATAGAGGCCAAAACGTAACTGATGAATCAGTAAGACAAAAATTATTTTCGCTTAAACTTAAAAGGGTTAGATCATGGATCCTACGACCAGATGCTAACAATAATAACAATGCTACATGGCGCGACACCTGGAATATACTATTTTTGTCCGGTGGGTGAGTTTCTATCCAGTGGAGGAGATCCTTAATGTTCCAAATCTGGGTTTTCTGAGTCCTGGAGACGTGCTTTTGTAAACTGATTGCTTTCAGAATTGATGTCACTAAAGGATGTGAGGATAATCTTTTGGCTTGTTCAGGATCAGAAAGTGTTACTATTACTGACTTATGTACTAATATAGTTGCGTATGCTAACTTTTTCACCCGAAATAGGTAACTAAGGTATGACACAATTTCCTGTGGACGAGGCCGATCTGGTTTTGCCCCATTTTGTCTACACCACGAAGACCACTGTTTCCATGAGGAACTATACGTTTTCCAGGTTGAATCCCGCCAAGCAGTTTGGAGGAGTGCAATATCATCAGATTGGAGGCCAGCAGTTACGTGGCTCCACCCCGTACCTTCCAAACCTCTAAACAAAGGCCTTTCATCCCCGGAGGGGTTCGATTCGTAGACAGATCCGTTAGGTGACGTTCCAAGTCGTGTATTTGGATTGGGGGCTGTACTGCCCTTTTCTTCAGGTCCTGTCTCCAGAACACTTTCTCCCACCGTGGAACCACCACTAGGAACCATCCCGATGCTTTGTTCAAATGTTGGAGAACCTTCGGAATGAGTGGAGGGGGTGGAAAGATCCACGCCAGTGGGAAGTCCCACCTCCTGCTGAAAGCATTCACAAAAAGTGCCCAAGGATCCTTGGCATCTATCGTGGCATAATGAGGGACTACTTTTGATTGATTTGTGGAAAACAGATCTATTACCGGAGTGCCCATCTTTTGAAATATCGTTACCGTTATTTCTTCGCTCAGGTGCCAGTCTGGGAGAGTCATGCCCCGAGAAAGGGAGTCCGCGATAGTGTTGTATTGTCCTGGGATGTAGAAAGGGAAAATTTCTGTATTTTGTTGATGGGCAAATAGAAGTATCTCTTTTGCTAACTCTAATAGTCTCAACGATCTTGTACCGCCCTGGTTCTTCAAATAGGCTACGACTGTTCTGTTGTCTGACTGTATCATTACAGGCTGTCCGTTTGTTACTTCCGGAAATGCTGTTAGTGCCTTGTGCACTGCAAACAGCTCCTTTTGATTGATGTGCCAATTCAACTGCTCCTTGGCCCATTCTTGTGAGAGGTGAAGATTTCCTACTTGCACTCCCCAACCGAGGTTTGAGGCATCTGTGGTGATAAAAATACTCGGCTCTGGCGTGAAAATCTTTCCCGGATTTGTCAGGTTTTTTATCCACCAATTTAGGTCGTCCATGGCATTCCCTGGCAGCGAAAACATCTTTTCGGGGTTTTCCTCTGGCAAGGCGCGACTTGCTCTTTGGAGATGTCTTGTAAACAACCGCCCTAGCGGTGTCACTAGTGAAGCAAAACCTAGTTTCCCTATCAGAGACGTGCCCGACTTCCAATTCCAACGACGATTTCTCACCAATTTTTCCAGATCCTTTGCCAGTTGGTGGCATTTTTGAACTGGAAGACTTTTTTGGTTTGTGCTTGTGTTCCACACGATGCCTAAGAACTCTATCTCTTGTGCTGCTTTCATTATTGATTTTTCCTTGTTGACTACCCAGCCAAGATTTTGAAGAAGATGACACGATTCTTCCACTTGAGTTTGCAATGCCTGAGGATCTTGGTGAGCAAAAAGAAAATCGTCGAGATATACCAGTACGCGAATGCCCCTTGCTCTTAACACACTTGCCAACCATTTGCTCACTCGGGAGAAAGCCAATGGAGCACTCGAGAGGCCGAACGGAAGCGACGCCATTTGGTAAAGTTGGCCCTCGTAAGCGAAGGCCAGATAACGACGATGGCTTTCTCTTATTGGAATATGAAAATATGCTTGGGAGATATCTAATTTTGCCATGTAATCGTTTTCTTGAAGAAATTTGGGGACATAATTCTGATTTACGAGGCGGAACTTGCTTGGGTTTAAATAGAGATTTAACTGCCGAAGATCGAATATTTGTCGTACCTTTCCATTCTGCTTTGGTATGAGGAACATTCGAGACAAAAACCCTGTCCTGGCTGTCGACCTTTCGACTACACCCGATCTTAGAAGAGAAGACAACTCCGTGGCCATTAGTTTTGAGGGTTTTGTTGTAAATCTCTCTCCCAACTTTGCATCCAGTGGTACTGAGGGCGGTTTCTTTACGAAAGGTATCGCATAGCCTAAAATAATTTTCACCACTGAAGCTGGAGCTCCCAGTTCTCGCCATCGTGCTTCGTAATGTCTTAGCTGTCCCCCTTTGAAATTGTCAATATTTGCGATGATGTTGACGCTGGTCCTTCCTACTTGGTCGTTTCTTCGCTTGGACGTTTGACTGTCTTCGCTTTCCCGACGTCTGGGCTGGCCGAGGGTGCCATACCGGGTTCCTAGACTTCGTTGCTTGAAGCATGCCAGAGTGGCGAGTGTTTTGTCTGGATTGTTGAAAAGTCGGTCTCTGCTTGTCGGGCATTCTCCCAAAGCGAGATGGAAAAATTCGTGATGCGCCCCCATGGTCCTTTATAAACTCAGACAACTTTTCTTCATGAAAGAGATGCGTGGACGACGGCGGGATTCGCTGAAGCATTGCAGCCAACGCTTCATTTTTAGGCTTGAACGGTTTACGTCTCATTTCAAAAATATCTGCCCTATGGGCGCAAACGAACTGCAGCAAGTCATCGGACGTGGCTTTAAAATCTGATCCTTCTGACAAAAGCCTTCTTACATCATCCGCAACAGTCGGAACCTTTTTGGCTATCTTCTTCAACTCTTCAGCCAATGCTTTTCTCTGGCATAGGAGTCCATGGATGATTGTCCCCAAAACGCTATCCTGTCTACTCAAGGAATTGGATTGCTGCACACCAAGGTCTGTCAGCTCGGGGTTAATTTTTAGTGCACTAAATACCGGGGAAGCCTGAAGGCGTTTGGCTACCTCCTTGTATCGTATACGATTCCACCCTTCCGCACCAAGTCTTTGACAGGCTATTCCTTCCGCTTTAATATGCTCGTTGGGTGCGGGTATAACAGGTTCCGCTTCCTTTACCTCAGGGAGAAAATCCAATTCCGGCAAATGCTGCTGCTCTAAAGAGCCTGAATCCATAGGCGGCACATGCCAATCATCCAGCGAGCCCCCTCGTGAGTTAGCCTGTGGGTACTCTTCCTCCGATGATTGCGAATTCTCACTGGAACTTTGCTGATACGATGGCGTCTGGACTCTTTTCTCTGAAGCTAATGAGTCAATTCTTTCCATGAGGGTTGAAAACATGGCGTTCATTTTTTGATCCAAAGAGTCCAACCTGGAGCGTTTTGTTTTAGGAGCCCACGCATCGTTCGATTCTGGGTCCGACGAAAGCTGTCTTCTTCTTTGCCTGGTTCGGGGGGGTTCAACATCGACTTCCAAAGATAGAGCCCTGCCAGCGTCTTTTCTTGACATGAGTTTTTCGACACGAACAGCTTGATTGAATAATTCAGTCGCTGCAGCTGACCCCCTAATCTTGTTACATACAGCTGGTGGGCTTATTATCAAGGCTCTTGTGAATGCCCAGTCTAACATTTTAACCTTCAGCTCCCGAAAACCCTTTTCTGATAAATGTGTTGTCTCTGGGACAAACGCCTTAGCGAGCTGGTCCGTCGGAAGTGCGAACCGAAGTTTGTTAAGGACCTGGGGATCAATACGTTCCCCAAAAATTTCGTCTTTAGACATACGCGTTACCCTCCAAGAAGTCCAGCCATCGGGTAAATGCTCTTGTGCTAGAAGCTTCACTCGTTCTAAAATTTCGCTGTCTGCATCTGTCTCGCCCGCTTCATTTAGTAGATCTCCTATAGAGATGAAGGCCGCTTCTTGAACCATCTGTAGCAAACAAACAGACTGCTATCAATCTCAAGCATGGAGAGTTGGAAATCGTGATGCGCCCTATAAGTCAGGCTACCGCGGCGGTGGCAGCTCACGGGTCAAGAAGGCTGCGGCTCACGAGCCGAACGGCTGCGGCTCACGAGCCGTCGGCTGTGGTATATGAGCCGGACGGCTGCGGCTCACGAGCCGTCGGCTGCGGCTCACGAGCCGTCGGCTGTGGTATATGAGCCGGACGGCTGCGGCTCACGAGCCGAACGGCTGCGGCTCACGAGCCGTCGGCTGCGGCTCACGAGCCGTTGGCTGCGGCTCACGAGCCGTCGGCTGTGGTATATGAACCGGACGGCTGCGGCTGCGGCTCACGAGCCGTCGGCTGTGGTACACGAGCCGGACGGCTACGGCTCACGAGCCGAATGTCACGGGTCGTCAGACCGCGGTGACAAAATCTAGCATAACTAGGGAGTATGACTGCGCCTAGCTCATAATGCAACGACTTCTCATAGTCAATCCTTCTGCTTTATTGGCATAAATGGTGTGCGCTGTCTAGCCGCGGTGCTAACCAAATATGCCATCTACCATTTACACATTATGCCTTTGCTTAGTTCAGCGAATTACCACTCGTTTTCTCCTAGACAAAACTATATAGTAAAAATAAACTTACCCTTTACAGCGATACGATGCACTTATCACTCTAGTAAGTTCACTAAACTCTAAACGTTACAACAACGTTATGCACGCATAAATCGAATACCGTGTGCACTGAAAGGTAAATAACAGCGTACTGACGAAACGGCGCGGAGGCGCGAACCTCGCGGCTCGCGCGCTCGCGCCCTGCCGGCAGCGGGCGCGGGGGGACAAACCCCGCACCGCACCACTCACTCGTAGACGAAACTAGACATAGGTAAGGGTATCTTGTGTACTGTAGGTATGATAGCTAATCTCCGAAAGGTCAAGCCGAAGGCACAGAACTGAAATGAGTGATTGTGTCTTGGGGATTACAGTATAGGTGGTAGGTAATCCAATAAGAAGACGTTGCTGTCTGTCTTCTTCTTTTTCCCGTAGTCGCCTTCTACGTACACCCAAAGGGAAGAGTTGGGGGGGTGCTATTCTTACCCGACACCCCACGGGGTACGTAATATGAGTGAGTTATGGTATATAGAAAGGTGAAAATAAGTAAGAGTAAGTACGAGTAAAAGAGTATAGTGTGCGTAGATACAATTATGGATTGTTAGTTGAAAGGATCGGGGAGAGGGACCAAAAAGGGGGTTGTGGGAAAATATGGAAGTAAAAGACTTACAGTAACAGGAAGGCGCTGGCTCGATGTCTTCCACAACACCCGGCACTTTGTTTTAGCTTCTCTTTGGGAGCTCCCAGCGTTTGATTGAAATATAACAGCACTTCGATGGCTTTAGCGCCGTAAGGAAGGCGATAATAAAGGGTAGGAATTAATTGAAATTGAGTTAGTGTAAAATGCGTGTTGCGTGCGCGACGAACAAGCGGTGAGAGACGAGCTCTTTTATTTGATTTTGTAACGGCTAAATAAAACCGATGAAAAAGAATGTCAAAATGACATGTGTGATGATGAGTGACAGGTGTTTTTGATGTATTGCGTGTGAGTTGAGTACGTATAGATGGCGTTTACAAGGAGTAAAGGGAAGTAATCTAAATTCTAAAAAAAAATATTTTGAAAAAAACCTTAGTTATGCGGTTTGATATTTTCGTTATCTGGGGGTGTTACAAAGTAACTTTTATATGTATGTCAACATGGTACGGAATGGTGCACGAGTCCGACTCACACTTGACAGGTTTTTTACTTACTGGTTATGCGTTATGCGGTAAAGTATGCGTAGTACTTTAATACTTACTTACATAGTTACCTTAAATAAAATCTTTTTAGTAAAAAATTGAACCGACTTCAATATACTGAAAAGTATAAAATAATTTAATTTATATTAAAGAAGTTGGTGTTAGCGTACCTGCTGTGTTTATTTGTCACCAACTTCAATAATATTTAAAAAAAAATCTACTTTTCAGTGATATATTGAAGTCGGTTCAATTTTTTTCTAAAAAGATTTTATTTTAAACTTTTTAGTGATATTTTCATACATAAAGATTGAACCATCGAAGACGGTAAAATGATCTAGGTAGGTTATGATCACATTATCGTCTACATAGTTTTACATATTTCATGTTTCGTCAGAAAAAAATATCCGGTCGTAATGAAATTTGCATGGAATCATCATAGTAGTTTACTCTCTCGAATAAAAAAAAACATCGAAATCGGTTCATATTTGTCAGAGTAATGTAAGTTCTCCATTACATCAGTTTTATGGTTTTTACCAATTAAATTCCGCCACATCGTTCATGTTCCTCCAGGAAGTTCTTATCCGGTTGTGATAAAATTCATACACATTCATTACAGTGGTTTTTGCTTTCGAATAAAAAAAGAATCATTGAAATTGGTAAATATTTGCCAGAGTTATGACCATTTTTGTCCTTAAAAAGCGACATAAAAAGTCATCTTATAGGCATTCCTGCAGGTTTCCTGCGCAGTCATCATTATTGTTTTTTCAGGAATTATTATTCGGAAGCAATAATTTTCTTATCGGACCCAACTAACGGATTAAAGAATGGATGGAAGAAAGATTTTTTCAAATCGATTCATAATTGCCAGAGTTATGCGCGAACATACATAGCAAAAAATATATATATATACAGACGAATTGAGAACCTCCTCCTTTTTTTGAAGTCGGTTAAAAATAAAGTTCTCCTGGCCAATACGACCACAGCTGCATAATATCAACCATCTACTTACGCGGGAAACCTTATATTGCACAAGTGCTTTCGCAGACAGAAGTACATCTCTTCCTTTACTCACATAACCATATGGGACTTTTTACATACCTATCAGACGCATGAATCATTTAACTTGAAGGAACAAGCGGTTTCCCGCTGCGCCGGGCCACGGAGATCTCTTTATAATAATAATAACGTCCTGCTGACCGATGTACGTGCACTCTCTCTTCCTTTTACCTCTCACAATCTGAAGGGCCTGAAGACCGACACGACCGGGGTGAGGTCAGGCGCAGGACCGACTTTTTACATGCCCATCCGACGCCGGGATCATCTTACTTTACAATCAGGTGATCGAACTGCATTATCCAAGTCGGTTAGTACCAACTTCACAAAGTTGCTCCCCCGCGGGGTTCGAACCCGCGACCTCCGGTTTGCAAAGCAAGCAGTTTCCCACTGCGCCACGGAGGCGCCAGAGGAAGTATATTTAATTTCATCACATACTTACTCGGTTATACAAAAGTATTTTCTACTCGCCTGTACCTATTGTATGGAGAAAAAGTATTCATCAATATCTTTTTATTTACTTGCCGACTAATTCTGTAACTTTGCGACTATTTTCGACTAATTAACGACTAAATCTACGTGCCGGCAGATTTCCGCAAGGTGCTTTGATTGTCGAGATATAGTGGTGGCCCTGCCAGAAAGAGTCCTCCCTGGCAGGGCCACCGGGGTACCCCTATAACTTTTAAACCACAGACCGACTAATTCCAATACTTTACGACTAAATCTGAGCGTAGTTAGATTTTCGTGGGGTGCTTTGGTTGTCGAGATCTAGCGGTGGCCCAGCCAGAAAGAGTCCTCCCTGGCAGGGCCACCGGGGTACCCCTATAACTTTTAAACCACGGGCAGACTAATTCTCAAATTTTACGACTAAATCCCTGTTCAATCAGAATTAAGATCAGTCACCGTGGCCCAGCCAGAAAGTGCCACACGTACTCCTCACCTACCTTGCCTTTAAACCCGCTGCTGGGAGGTGAATTAACTGGAACCCCTGCATGGCCGCGCGGCCATAGCATTTAAGTTCCGTAGGTCGTGAAGTCCAAACATTTTGGGTAATACTTTCTGCACATTTTCTCCGAAATCATATCACCGATTAGCAAAAACCTCTACCTACTCTTTTAGACAATTTTCGTATTTCAAGTCCATTTTTTTTCTGAAGGTCTTTTTACTTATAATGCTTTTTAATGTAGTACTTATAAAAAAATATATTCTTCAGTTTTTGAACTATTAATTAATTCTAGGTACTTTTTAATGCCACTTACTGCCGGTCCCAATATCCTATCTATCTCTTACTATCAGTTATAATAGATAGCTTTATGACCTATTTCCCTTTCAATAAACAAAGATAGAAATATCTGTCCTTACTATTGGTCTTGTAATTACGATTGTCGTGTCATATTGTTTAGGTACTTTATAAATGAGATTGTAGGTAGAGTATTGGACCGGTCGTTACTGCTCTCCCCTTTAACCGTCGGTCCCAATATCCTATAGATCCCTTACTATAAGTTAAAATAGTTACCATCGATAGCTAGGTTTATTGACTTAATTCAGTTTCATAATAACATATGTAGGTAGTCGTTCAAATGACAGTCAGTCAGGGGTTTACTTATCCATTTCGGAGGTTTATCGCGCGGGATATCGATGACTTGATAGATGATTTTAACTTATAGTTAGGGATCGTTACGATATTGGGACCGATATTAAGTGTTATTAGGTTAACTATTAAGTTATTCCAAAAACAGCCTAAAATGAATACGCTTTAACTGAGTTCATAGAAATTAAACACTTTTTAGATTTTTAGGTGGTTTTATTAGACACACAAGCAGCTTTAGAAAATCCAACTCCACTCATGTACCTGTAACAATAAAATAACATATTTTAATTAATTTATACATGCAGGTACTCAATTACTTACCATGGCAATTGAAGAAATTACTATTTTGGGCTAAAATAAGGAAATTATAGTCACAACTTATTAATCTTTTTGTATGCTTTGTAATAGTCCTCATGATAAACAAATTATATCACAAGGGTGGAGAAAGCATTTCATATGTCCTCACAATTCTTTATGCTTATCTCATTGTGAGAGAGCAACTGCCTTGGAGGAGCACTTTACTGAATAGGCCCACTGGTTAGACACCCTGGCTGCTAACCGATGGGGCGTGGGTTCAATTCCCACCCAGTGTTTGGGTGTTATTTATCTATTTTAAGTATGTATTTAATAAAAAAGGTATATAAGTATTAGTTCTCTGGTTTACATATTACAGGATCTACCTAGTTTAGGATCAGATGACCGTGTGTGGATTGTCCTAAGATATTATTTATAATACCTGACCCACGCAGAGCTTTGCCAGCGCTTTTCCTGACACTTATTATTGTTATATTTCAACCAATTTACACAAATCCATGACAAATTATATGTTTAAACCTTCCTCTTGAATTGGATTTTAATGCAATTTTCAGCAAGAGATAGAGTAATTCAAGATGAAGGTTTATATGTATTATGCACAGGCAAAGCTGTGCGGGTCAGCTAGGTTAATTATAATTATAAATGATAAGTACATCAAAGGTGCAAAGACAGTGTACTTGATTCACTCGGTTGCTGACCTCTGCCTTAAAATCAAAATGTGCATTAATTTTATAAAATATGATATTTGAATTTATTAAATACCTATGTGTTCTAACATGAGAATGGAGATGTACATTGTGGTTTTGTGCAAATATTAATAACCATATTCGGAAATTCTAGGACAATACTGAATTTTCTGGCCATCTGACAAACCTAGCTCACCTATAAAGAATGTAAAAAAACATGTGCCCGATCCATGAGGGTTGTATTCAGTGTATCAATACAAACACATGTATATAACTCATTTAACTATCTCAATATTTTTTTTCAAGTTATACCCGAAATACAAGATCAGATTCGTTTTTCTGGAATAAAGTAAGAAAAAAATATGAGATAGGTACCTATTCAACACTACATTCTGTATACCTATTTTAAATAACCTCATATCATTGCATGAATTTGCATGTAACAGACTACACAATAAAGAAACTTGCTAATGCCAGCCTTCCTTAGTGCTTAAATGTGCATGGCACCTACATGAGGAATAGAGAGCAAACCAAGATTCTACGGTACGGTTAACCTACTAGGTATTAGGTTACGTAGTGCATTCAGGAAAAATGCGATGCCACAATATCTCAATGATGCCACATGGGGATTTGTGTATATAAGTATAACAATGATTTTAAATAGCCAAGTTAACAATAGTAGACTACGCAGATACACGGCATTCAGAACAACATAACACCTCTACATTTAAGAAAACAGAAGTCAGCTTAGACTGTCCTAACAAAAGGCGGCGAGCGTTTCGATAAATCTGAAATTTATCGAAACGCTCGCCGGCATCGTGTTTTTTAATCACATGGAGTAGTGACGAATAAACAACTTACCCTTTTTATTTAGACCTCGCACGCATCTTCCTCCTTTTACGCTTTAGCCTACGCATACGCTTCTTACGCCACTGGAACAAAATACACCATAGATCAAATCGCGGTAATGTGAAAATACGCCAAAACACAAACACATGTTAAATTGTAATAAATAAAATAAATAATAAAATACCTTAGCTCTCATGTTATTAAGTTAAGAACTTTAACTTTTAGTACCCAAAAGAAGCTAGATTCCCCGTGATTACTTCACAAATTCACGATAACATTTCTGGATGTCGTGCTCGAGATCGCTCGACCGACCAAAAGAAAGATTAATTTTTGTATGACATGAGACATCGACAAATACGACAATCGACATCTATCTGTATCTGTCAACTGTCAAAAGTCTATACTATAGTCTAGTCTATACCAAACCCTGTGGGCTGTGACATGGCTGTGACCGTAGACCTCAGAGTAATTAGAATGGAGCTAGTATCGCGTCGATTCCCCGAACACATTTTTCGTGGCACTTTTACGGGGTGCGGGAGGCGAAGTAAACACAGGCAGATACAATTTCACGCATACCCACATTATAATAAACTCGCAACACATTCAAAAAGATAAGCACACAAATAAAGAGTGACCTGAACATATGAACTAAAATTTGGCAGAAGGGTTAGCGCATCATGGTCTCTCCAGTGGTATCTCCTCTAAGCCGTAGACAGAATATAACAAGACATCTAGCTAGCGTGCCGCCGATAAGGACAGAAAATAATCATTCGTACACATAACACACGATATGGATATTTATTCAAATGCGCCTATTATGTAGTATAAACGATATTTCCTAATGCAATTCAATCAAAACTCCAAAGCTAGATCGTGAACTAGAAAATTTCATGAGTACTCGAAGAAAACGCACCGGCGGTGCGCCAGATTTTGAACACACGCTGAGGGACAAAAAATCATATGCTCTTGTTTCTTTCTATCACATATAATATATATAAATGCATTCTTTTCTTGCGCGAATGAGAAAGAAAGTGCCAGCTCTCTATTGGTTTCTTTCTCTAATGCTGTGACCGTAGACAGAATATAGGTAACAAGACTTTTTTTTTTGTTTTTTGTGTTGGAGTAGTAGGTACTGTTGGCCGCAGATGGCCATTACAGCTTCACCGGACAAGAGGGCGAGCGCTTTAAGCTCTCCAGCCAGAAAGGTAGCGACTAGCTCAAGGGCACCTCAGGGAGGCACAGCCTCGGCTTGGGCTGCCGCTTAGAGAGTATGAGTTTACCACCGGTTCACAACGCGCCCCCGCTGTGAAGAAACGGCAAGAAACTCAGCGAGGGGATGCATGTCGAGGTCGCATGCGTACGACCCTTCGGCCTCGCCGGCGAGACCGGTGTCTGTGTGTAGGTGTGTTTACGTCTCGTGACGTCGTTGTCGGTGTTGGTGTTGGTGTTGGTTTAGTGTCATGGTCCAGGAGGACGGACATCAGGTCGGGTGGGTCGAGCAGTATATGCCGCGGACGGCGGCGATGTACGGCAGTTCGACGATCTGAGGGACCAGGACCAGGGTCGGGGTCGGGGGTGTAGTCGGCAGCGGCGCCGATTAGCGGGTTTGGGTGGACGCACGCTTTTTCAAAGTAACGTTCGGACATTTCTTTGAAAAATTTGCGGATAGGGACTAGACCGAAGTCAGAATGAAGGTCGACATACCACGGGGCACCGACGGCATGTCGAAGGAATCGGTTTTGAATAACCTGGAGGCTATTTATGTGAACGGGAGCCGCGTGTGCGAATACGGCACTGGCGTAAGCTAGGATGGGACGGATGCAGGTTTTGTAAAGTGTCAACTTATTCCTAAGCGACAGTTTACTCCGCCTGCAGATCATGGGGTAGAGCCGACCAAGGACGAAGGCCGCTCGGTTGCGTACTGACCGTATATGCGGTCCAAATGACATGTGGGAGTCTAGGGTGACGCCTAGATATTTGACCTTTCTGGTCCAGGAGATGGGACGCCCATAGAGGGTGATCGGACCTAAACGACGACTGAGATGGCCCGCAGTGTGGGATCTGATGGTACCCCGGGAGAAGAACACCGCGGTGCTCTTTTCCGGGTTCACATCGATGAGCCACTTACGGAACCATTCGCCTAGGTCGTTGACGGCGACTTGAAGAGTGCGCGTCAGGAAAGCCTTATTTCTGTGTGAGAAATATAGTGCGGTGTCGTCCGCATATAGGGCTAGCTGCATCCTGTCTGAACGAGGGATGTCGTTCGTGAACAGGCTGAACAGGAGTGGAGAGAGCACAGAGCCTTGAGGGACTCCGGCCTGAATAGGGTGGGGAGTGGATCGCGTACCTTCGACACGATATACAAAAGTGCGATTCTTGAGAAAATCTCGTATGATGAGAACGAGACGGTCTGGCACGCCCATGAGGTAGAACTTGTGAAGCAAGCCATTGTGCCAGACCTATCGAATGCCTTGGCGACATCGAAGAATAAGGCTCCTGTGTATATAGGTCTGGGCTGGTTGAGCCCGGAGAGGACATGCTCCGTGATGCGGTGCACTTGATGGATGCAAGAGTATCCAGCTCGAAAGCCGAACTGCTCGTGTATGAGTATGCCCTTCGAGATGTAAAATTCTTTGAGTCTTGCGAGAAGCAAGCGCTCGTAGAGTTTGCCCAGGGCGCTAAGGAGACTTATGGGGCGGTAGCTCTCTGATCGTCTGCTTCTTTCCACTCCGAAGGGAAGATAGCGTGCGTCATGGCGGCATTGAAGATGGCTACCAAGAGATAGATCAAGTGGTAGGGAAGGATTTTTAGTACGCGGTTCGAGATGCCGTCAGGGCCGGGGGCTTTCTTAGGCTTAAGGCCTTTGATGAGGTCTTCTACCTCGGAATGGGTGGCCGATGTTGTTGGGAAAATGGGTGGGGCGCATTGGAGCAATGACGTCAAAGTCGAGAGTATCGACTAGAGCGTCGAGGCGCACGCCGTTATAATTGGTGGTGTGACAGTTCCACCTGACGTGTTTGCAATTAAAGTCGCCGCCAAGGATGACGGCGCTATCCATGTCAAGAAGTGCTTCGATGTCACTTCTGAGAAGTTGCTTGTCTGGTGGAAGGTACACCGAGACGAGAGTGACAGGGGGATGACCCGAGAGAGAGAGAGGTGGCAAGCCGAGGCCTCGATATTGGTGAGCGCAGGGGCATCGAGTGGAATGCAGTGCAAGGATTTCCTATAATAGATGACAGTGCCGCCTCCACGGGAGGCAGTTCTGTCATTTCGCACGAGATGGTAGTTGGCGATGTTGCGGCTCCTATGAGCGGGTTTAAGGAATGTCTCTTGCACTAGCATGACGTCAACTTGGTGATCCCTAAGGAATTCACCAATTTGATCACGCTGGGGAGAGAGGCCATGTGCGTTGAAAAACGCCAGGCACAACGAGCGGGGCTTAATTCGTTTCGGGTGTGAATCCATTAATTAAGGATAAGATTGGGTGGTGGGAACCACTGACAGGGAACTGAGCACACTCTCATGCTCGACAAGGGCCATGGTGCGTTCGTAGTCGTTTTTAGCGACTCGAAGCTTGTGCGCGAGGGCGCGGATGGCGGCAATGTTAAAATTGCTCATAGTGTTTCGGATCAGTTGGATGTCCGACACTAGGGAGTTCTGTGCTGAGGGCACTGGGGTGAACCCGGCATGAGGCACCGGGGCGCTTGTCGCAGGGTGCATGGGCGCACTGGGAACATGGGTGTTCCATGCGTTGGGACGCGGAGCAGAGGGCACGGGATGGTTGAGCCGTGGGTCGCGGAGCGCAGAAGGCGCGACGCTTTTAGGACCTGGGTGCAGGTCATGAGGAGCCTGCGGCAAGGAGGGTGCTGAACCAGTCGGTTTCGGGACTAATTTTTGCGCAGAAGGCACAGGAGGAGCAGGGGGCCCGGGCACAATGGGTGCCGAAAAGATAGGCGCTGTAGGCGCTGCGTTCCTGGGCGCACGGAGACCGTTGCGCCTCGCCACTCGGCGATTTCTCTTTGGGGCCCTCGAACAGGCGCGATAATTCGCGGGGTGTCCGACGGTCCCGCAGAGGACACAGCCGGGAGGCTCGGTCGCGGTCTCCTGCTTGCGAGAGCAGGTGGATGTCGGGTGGTCCCCGATGCATTTAACGCATCGGGGAGTGGCGTGGCAGTTACGAGCCGAGTGGCCGTTGTGGCAACTGGCAATTGTGGCACTGACCGGGAGTGCCACGCTTGTGGGGGGCTTCGACATAGAAACCCCCGGTGAGGTCGCAGATATGCGATATATTGAATATCTGCTTGCCTTCGGGGGTAAGATCGAGTATGACGGTGACCATACTGTATGGTCTACCTTTGGGACCGCGGCCACTCGCCATGCGGTGGACTTCGTGGGCGGGGAATCCTTGGGACTGAAGGTCCTGAAGGATGAGAGCGGGCTCGAATTCTTTGGGAACTCCCCTAATGACCACTCGAAGAGTGCGGTCCTCTTCGAGGGTGTAAGTATGGAAGGAGATCTTCTCCTTCCTTAAGTGGGATGTCAGTTAACGGTGGTCGTCGGTGGACATAGCGGTTACGCTGATACCATTGGCCGTGTTCGAGGCCTTGGTATATCGAATGTTCTTCGCTTTAAGAGCGTTAGTGACGCGCGGCCATGCGGCTTTGTCCTGTATAATTACAGGAGAAGGCGGGCGAGGCTTGCGGCCTTCGGGTTGGCTCACCGGGGCGGCTGATGCGCGCGGAGTGGGTGAGGTGCGAGGGGACGGAGAGGCACGCAGGGAGTTTGGGGAGGACGCAGAGGCCTCCTCCTCAACACACTGGTGCTTAGACGGGCGCTGGTCCCGGGGTTGGCGCGCCCGTTTCTTGTCGCTAACCAGCGTCCATTCGTGCTCCGAGGAGGAGATGGGACGCTTGGCGGACTCGTGTTCGACCTCCATGTCCGAGACTGACTGAGGGTCGGCCTCGAACCCCGGTGGAGGGAACTGGGTTGGCGCATCTAGGTGCGCCGGGGCGGGTTGCGGCGAGGTGATCGCGGCGGTGGGCGGCGGGGTAGGCGCCGCTGGGGTCGGTGCGGTGTACGCAACGGAGGGCTGCGACTGAAGGTCGGGTATGGTTTGCGATAGAGTATCGCTCGGAGAGGCGGCAGCGTTCATGGCTGAGATTAACTCCGTCAAGATCGTTAGATACTTGACGGAGATAATCTCCACCAGCCTCACCGCGAATTCGGCACTGCGGAGAGTGCGGGGGACGACATTTCAACGCGGGTGAACGATTCTCCCCGCCGGCAAGGCGGGGAGAGGGTGAGTGCCTAACGTGTGGCCCTAGTGTGTGGGTGAGTGAGTGTGTGTAGCCTAACAGCCCCGGGGCAGAGGAGACGAGACCGGCAAGCCGTGAGAGCGTAGTGACAGCGCACGTCCGATCGGGACCGGAGCGCGCGGCGGAATCAGGTAACAAGACATCTATATACCTAGCGTGCCGCCGATAAGGACAGAAAATAATCATTCGTAAACATAACACACGTTATGGATATTTATTCAAATGCGCCTATTATGTAGTATAAACGATATTTCATAATGCAATTCAATTTTAAAACTCCAAAGCTATATCGTGAACTAGAAAATTTCATGAGTACTCGAAGAAAACGCACCGTCGGTGCGCCAGATTTTGAACACACGCTGAGGGACAAACAATCATATGCTCTGTTTCTTTGTATCACATATAATATATATAAATGCATTCTTTTCTTGCGCGAATGAGAAAGAAAGTGCCAGCTCTCTATTGGTTTCTTTCTCTAAGGCTGTGACCAAACCTTCTTTCGGAAGCACTTTTTACACTACACGGTATTCAGGGTCCGGTGGCAAGGGTGGGCGTGGCCCTTACTAGGGAGCCGCTTATTACCAAGAAGCTATTACTAGCTTCATGGTGTCAGTCAATGCATCCAGAATAATGATAACATCAAGCCATGGCGGTCTATAAGCAGTACCAATTATCAGTTCCGGATTATGTACTTTGGACAATATTTCTTAGTGCAATTCAATTTAAAAACACCAAAGCTAGATCGTGACCGAAAAAACTTCAAAGTATACTGCGTCGGTGCGGTTTTTCTTCGAGTTCGCGACAGATGCTGAACACACGCTGAAGGACAAAAAATCATATGCTCTGTTTCTTTCTATCACATTAAACCTACTTAAACGCTTAATTTTCTTGTGTGAATGAGAAAGAAAGTATCCAGCTCTCTAGGGATTCTTTCTCTAAGCACTACCTAGTCGATTGGGCTCTAACTCAGTCAGTGTTGCCAAATTAGGACCGTGAATGGCATATTTTTGTGAGCGCAGGTAGAAATTTCTTATTTCCGGAAAATATGATTCAACTGTTTATAGGCCGACCGTTTAACTCGCGAATCGCCTGAGGGGGTAGAAGGGAGCGAGGAAGGATGTTAGCGGATGGGTGAAAGGGGTGCGCGGAGCAGAGAGCTTACGTCAAATGCGGCAGTGCCATAGATAATACACTATATACTTAGCTATAGATTGGACACTCTCGTTCAACTTTTAATAAACTAATTTTACCCTCGCCAAAAGATGGCGTAACTTCACAGGAATCCAAAATGTGCCAACAGATGGCGCTTTTTTAATAATCATTTTACGTATAGGGAAATGAAACTTTATGTTGAATGAATATTTCTAAGGAACATGTTTAAGGCAAAACAAAGAGATATTTATTGTAAAAAGTTTACTTGGTAACCAATAACTTTATCTAAACATATCTGACGCACAATCGTACTCTTTTATTTACATATATTGTCCAATCCCCTTAACTTGAGTTTCTTGTTTCAGTACAGCTTTGCATTAAATATTTCCAATTCAAGCCATTGTGGTTAACGACAATGATGTAGTGGACCTGAAATAGTTCACGAGTAGTATAGATGTTATTATAAATAAATACTTATGCCATGTTCTTAATGACTTGTTTTAGCTTTTATAAATGTTTTCGTAAATAAGTAAGTACATACCTACCTAAGTAGATAAATAACACCCAGACACAGAACAAACAGAATTCTTCAAAAACATATTTGTAAATAAACTGTAAATATTTAGTTTCAATAAATGTATAAAGCTTTTTATCTTCCATGAAACAAGTCTTTTTAAAAAAATGACTTAACAACCTAAGTTGCCATAGTAACCGCCAAAGGCAATTTACAATACCACAGATATAACAATACTATACGGAGCGCGTTCCACTTGGGGCCCACACACAACGATAATCCGTTGAGGCCGGCTGTTACATTATGGAAATTTAATATAAATATTCGAAATATAACAGATTTACTCAAATAAATTGAAGATATACAATAACAATAGTAAACTAAATAAATAAAAATATATAAACTGCATTTTTAACGCCATCTAGGCAAATTATAGTAGAAACTTAAAATTTAGTTCCTTCCCTCGCCTGAAGGTGTGCTAGTTTCCATACATTAAAATTTTGTCACCTGTTTTAAGGAGAGTGCCACTGGCATGGGCAGTGCGCTGGCTGTGCTCGCAGCGCGCGGTTGGTGTTTTTGTTACGGACGCTTGAAGATAAACGCACAAGGTATACGACTGCCAAGATAAATCTCAAGATGAATCGCTCTTCCAGTTTTGCGAACAAAATTAACAAGCAAGCTAAACAAATAGCATACAATGTATATTCCTTTTTTAAAGCCAGAAAACAAGATCATGAATGGATATGAATATTAGTGACGAATAGTCCTATAAATTTTTTATCTGTGGTTAAATATTTCTTAAACGAAGTTAATTATTGTTTTATGATTTGTACTATGAAGCTATTATAAAATATTTGTAAAACTTAAAAATAAATACTTAAAAAAGATACTTATTATTTTATTCTTTACCAACAATGTCTATCTCGAGATAAATCTTTGGATTATTGACTCCGTGTGTAGCGTTACCCGCCCCCGCTCCCTTCTTACCGCGCAGGCGAATCGCGAGTTAAACGGTCGGCCTATAGTTCCGGTGTATTGGCAAAGTTCCTGCTAGTAGAATTAACCAAAAACGTTGAATGTCATAAGATTTTTTTTGTACCTTATTTGGAGTGAATAGCCGGGAACCGTGAACAGGGGAGTTTGATCATTCATTAATTTCCTTCCATGTTACGTAAATATCAGATTTGTATTTAATGGTGTTTAATTGCCGCACTCCCGAACGCTAATTAAAGTTAATTATCATTAATGCAGTTCATGAAAATTATTTTTACGACACTGGAAGTGAATTAATACTCCGAGGGTCGAAATAATTCATCGAATAAACATCAATATTCGCAAGGACAACGGCTTACAGTGATAGATTTTTTTCCCCAATATTAACTGAAAAATACTGACTTCCAGCAAAATACCGATAAAAATACTGATCTTCAAAAACGACGTTACAAAAGACATTAAAATACTGAATCTGGTCACACTGATACCACCCTAACGCCATAAACGCTATTACACTGCCTGGCAGCAAGGATCGGTAGACCGAGCCGCTTCGGTCGCCCTAATTAGGAAGCCTAACTCTTATTACACCACCATTAAATCAAGACCTAGCTCCCTGAATACCGGGTGGTGTAATAAGTGCTTCCTTCCTCCAACCCTCCAAGACCAAACCCAAGAATTGACCAAGCCTTTAGCCAGAGGTGCCAGCCAAGCTTATAAGCTTGGCTCTGCACTATAACTCAGGGGCGTATTTAGTATTTACCCTAGGGCCAAGGGGGCCATGGCCCGGGGCGGCAGGCTTCGAGGGGCGGCAGCGCGAGCCGCACCTCGCTTCGCTATGTGTGTCTTTCTTTTTGGTTTTAGATGATTGAAGGATTAAAAAACCTAGTAAGTACATAATTAACATAGACTAAAACTCATTTGGTTGAACTAGTCGGAAATTCGGGATGTTTCACTTTCAACGATGTTGCACGTGTAGTTTTTGTACATAACCAGCGAGAGACGGTGGGGCGGCGCAGGCCACGGCGCCGGCGTGAGTGACGCCGCCTGCGCCAAGCGTTTTCCATAAAATTAATGAGTGACTAGGTTTAATTAGATATCAATATAAACTTTGTAAACAAAAAAAAGAAAAATGAATAGTTCAATCTACAATATCAGTTTACCTACTATCTATCTAAATGGGACTTAGCTTTTCGTTGACACTCGAAAAGATTTTTTGTATTCTTATTTGGAATTAATTCCAAAATGTTAAGCGAATTAAGAAAGCGCTAAAGTTCGTGTAATGCAGTAACCGCCAATTTTCCAATTTTGTGTAAATTGGATACAATGCCCGAAGCCAGTGCCGGATTAAGCCAGTGCGCGGCCCATAGCAAATATGAACGCGGGCCCTTGACTTGCTTAGGTTTTGTTGTTAGAGTAAGGTCACTTAGACGTTCTTGTTGAAAAATTTGCTATTTTTTTGCTACACTTTACTACTATTTTGCCCGAATGCCCCAGGAAGAGTGGAGAGTGAGTGTGCCGTATTTTCACCGATATGGTTAGGTATGGCTGGCATGGCTTGACTCCACCACTCATACGTACCGCACAAGGGCTTTGTGCTGTGCCTCCCTTCGCCACGGCTAAACTTTACGAGGAGGTGCTTCGCCCTTTCTTTGCGTTTTTTTGTTCTGCTGGTAAACTGCAGTCAGCACCTTCGCCTCCAAGACCCAAGGTAGGACACCCACGCCTCACACAAAATTACGCGGTATCTGGGTAGGTATCACCCGGACCACCTTGACCTTCTGTGGTCGTTGCAACGGGGTCTTGGTTTGGATAGTTAGGGTGTCCGCCCATACTGGCGTGCCATAGAGGAACATCGACCATACCTACTGCCCCGGTATATAGGTGACGGCAACTATCACTCTGATTCGGCAGGAGCCGCGACAGATCTGGTGGTATCGTAGGGCCTCCGTTACTCATCTGAATCGAAGTGCGTTGAAAGCATTGGCGTCGAGAGACACCAACACACCGCCCCTGAGACACTGCCTCATCCGAGAGGGCCTTGACGCGAAGGATCACGTTTGGCTGAGACTCTCGGAATCCATATTGGGCATCGGAGACTCAGGCGTTACTTTCTAATAAGAAAGTAGCCAATAGACTATCAACAGAAAACTATTGTAAAAGGTCGGGTTATACGAAAAGCTTGAAGCTTAGAGGCTATTTAATTTCCTTGGAAAGGATAGACTTAAAGACAATATAGGCATCTAGATATTCCTCTGTAAGTATTGTATTGTCGTGTTATCAACTTGCAAAATCATAATATGATGCGGCCAATGGTCACTTTTAGAATAACTAGAAAAGAAAGAATTATAACTTTATTTGACTGTTATAGACTACTACGTATTTCAAACAAATAGGTGGATAATACTATCCACCTATCTATTTTAAATACGAATAAAATACACGTAAATGTTCATACGAACATGTACTTGTTTTCTTTTCTTAGCTATAGGTATGTACGGGGGCCCCTAGGCGCGGGGCCCGTAAAATTTGCTAACTCTTACTCAATGGCTAATCTGGCACTGCCAGAAGCAGAAATTTAAATAAATTCCATAAAACTCAAAGTATACCCGATTGATCTGGCGTGTTTGGTCCATCGAAAAAAAAATGTAAATCTGTAATATTTTAAAATCTAGTTTCTTTTTCCATACTAATGTATTGGGCGGCAAATTCTATTGGCCCGGGGCGCCAAATTCCTAAATACGCCTCTGCTATAACTTATAGTTTGCACCATCCTCTTTGGACTGCACCAACCATTAGTATATCGTATATCGATGGGTTAGAGCATAGATTTAAAAATTTTCACTTTGGGTTAGAGACACACTAGTTAAGGCGTGTTGTGGTGCATTTCGATAAGCTGCCGACGCGTTGAGTCACGACACGTCAGCCTAATGTGCTTTGGTCTTTTGTACGCCTCCCTATGTTGGTCTCTTGATGTACGTAGGTATAACACTATATTGGTCTAGTCCCTCAGATCGTCGAACCGCCGTACATCGCCGCCGCCGTCGGTGGCATGTACTGCCCGACCCACCCGAATCGATGTCTGTCCTCTTGGACCATGATACAACACCTCAGAGTAATTAGAATGGAGCTAGTATCGCGTCGATTCCCCGAACAAATTTTACGTGGCACTTTTGCGGGGTGCGGGAGGCGAAGTAAACTCACACAGATACAATTTCACGCATACCCACACTATAATAAACTCGCAACACATTCAAAAAGAAACGCACACAAATAAAGAATGACCAGTAACCCGATTCTCGTAATCAAAACAATAACGTTAACGTAGCGACTTAGTCGTTGAAACACTTTTCGTATTCACGTCCGTCAATTTAACTTCAACGGCAACGATTTAAAAGTCGTTCGATTGAACTATCGTTGGAGCGTATTCTGGTATTATAACGGTCGTTCAATCGTTTACTAAATGGTATTCTCATATGAAAACGACGTTACTACCGATCGGATGCCAACGAGTAAGCGTCAAATTCTGCGATTCAAGAGTCGTTGAACATACGTTGGTTTGTTGAGACGATTTTTGCTTTTCTTATTCATTTGGTTTGAGTCAAAGTAAAAAAATAACTTTAAAATTAGCCACGGACTTAAGTATTTACTATTAAATTCGTCTGCACAGTAAGAAATTCAAAAAGCAAGCCTTTATGGCGAAATATAAATAAATATGTAAGATATTGGATATGGAATGCGACTATGCATGTTAGAGATATTGAATGTAGCACTAAGCAAGCCGGAATGTGAGAGCTGAGAGTGAGTGAGACGACAATACGATCGTACGCTGTGAGTGAAAAGAGTAATTAGAAGATAGTGTGAGCGAGATGGTGTTAAGGTAAATATAATTAGAGTAAGAGAGATAGAATAAACTAATAAATAGAGAAAAACACGTCTTTTAATGAATATGCAATTAGTATGTCTGTGGAGGGAACGGAAACGAATTAACCCCGAGTTTCCCAAAACCTAAACAAACAGGGAATAGCAAAACGTACAGAACAATGAATCGTTGACTAATCGTTTAGTTTCGATCCAATTGAGTTGAAGTCCTATCGAACTACGTGTATGGTATACGAGAATACCGTTTTTAGATAGGACTTCGATCGAACGACAACAAAACGTCAACGAAATTTGGACTGTTTGTTATTACGAGAATCGGGCTACTGAAGTCACGACACGTCAGCCTAATGTGCTTCTGGCTGTTGCTAGATCTCTAGATCTAGATAAAAAGTGGCTAAAGTGGCAACACTGTACTATCTGTCACCCATCACTGTCAATCGGTCTGCTCGTGTTCGGTGGTCGAATAGTTAATTCGCGCCAAAAATACATTTGTGATCATTATTACTGCTTTACTGAACTTATTTAACCATTACGAGACTTGAACCTGGTAAGTATTTATGAATATTGTTTGTATACCATAAAATAGGTGAATAATATTGAAAAAAGTGATAAATAAATGTAAGTGAATTATTGTGTGTGAGAATGTAAATAATACAGTGTTACCAACTTAATCAACGTCAACCAACATGGAGAATGGCGCCCGTGGCGACCGCGTTATTGAAGTCGTTTCATCCTATATTTATGTGGTTTCATGATTCTGTTTATGCTAGTAATTGTGTTGTTTCATCACACATTTATATTTTTGTCTTATTAATATTTCTAGCATTTGAATAAAGACATATCAGTGCGAGAGAAGGAAACGTAAAAGAAATGAACAGTTAATTTTGTGTAGCTTTAAAAACAGCTGTAATGTTACATTATTACAAGAACACTTAGTGAAAATGGTTACTTCAAATAAACAACCCGATAAAAAAGTTGTGACAATGTCTGAACATAACAGTGTTGCGGTGGTGCCTCAAAGAACCTTGTTAGGAGAAGTGAACGAACATATATCATGTCCTCTATGTCGGGGATATTATATAGACGCAACAACAATAGTAGAGTGCTTACACTCGTTCTGTAGAAGCTGTATAATTAAACATTTACAAGTGAAGAGTTACTGCCCTGTTTGTGAGATGATGATCAATTCTGCAAAGCCTAATATCAAGTTAGACAAAGCCCTGCAAGATATTGTATACAAGCTTGTACCAGGCCTCTTTCAAAAAGAAATGGAGAGACGGCAGCAATTTTATGCTTCAAGACCAGGCCCTGCTGCCTCGGCTACACCAGAGCAGAGAGGAGAAGATACTGAAAGGATTATTTTTAGTCCTGAGGATGTAATATCCTTCTCCTTGGAATATGCTGATGTGACTGACACTGACAGTATTTCCAGCAAATCATCTGACAGCAATGAACCACAGCCTGTACCAGCTGTAGCAAGAAGATATTTGCAATGTCCTGCAGTTGTAAACATAAGCCACCTCAAGAAATTCTTGAGCATGAAATTTGACATTGATAGCACTCAGTTTGCTATTGACATTTTATATAAAAGAGTACCTCTACCAGATTATTATACTTTAATGGACATTGCTTATATATACAATTGGAAACGTAATGAACCAATGAGGTTTTTTTATCAGATAATAGACTATGTTGCTATAAGAAATAGACTTTTTGAGATCAATAGGAAAGGTTCGTCATCATGCAATTTACAGGATAGAAAAACAAGTCCCGTTTCAACTGAAGATACTAATGCTAGTAGTCCAGCTACTCATTTGAATGACCAAGGGTCAGAATTATCTTCAGGAACAGACAGTCCTATGCCTGATGATAATGTTAAGCAAGAGAGTGATATTATAAACAAAACTGATAAAACAATTGCAACACATAGTAAGGAAACAGTGGAGGAGACTAATCCTAATAAATGCATGTCTCCTAAAAAGAATGATGAAGATGTTGAAAAGTCACAGTTTCTTAATTCTTTTGAATTAACACCAAAAAGTAACTGTATACCAGTTAAATCCTCACCTGTGAAATGTAATAATATTGAACCTTCCAGTAAACAATCAAATCAGCCACCACCCAAAACTCAATCTAATCCATTAAAAATAGAAGATAAAATATTAGAACCACCTAAAAGAAAATATCAGTCAACTACTCATGCACCTGAATTGAAGAAGTTGAAAATAGAGATAGAGAAAGCAAAAATTACAGGTATCGCAAATATTCCAAGTAATGTCAGTTCAGGGTCTTTAAATCAAAATAAAGTCCCTGAAAATTCTGTTAAAAGTAAAGAAGTTGAAAGTTTTTCTAAAGTATCTACAGCACCTGCAACCACATCTACTATAGTGCCAGTAAAAGATGTTAAGCAAATAAGCTCAAATAAACACCAGGAAAATCCTGGAATGAAGAGGGTGGTTTCAGGTCCTCAAAACATTTCATCACCAAAGCGCAAGCCAATTTCTGAAGGCACATCTTCATTACAAAACATATCTACAGGGGGCCAAAAAACTGTTTCACCTCTGAAACTTCAAGTACCCAAAATAGATGCTCAATCATCAAATTTAAAAACTGAGGCACAGAAAGCTCCTTTCAAAAAAATTCCTGATCTAAAACCAGGTATTCCTCAGTTAAGTCAGAATAAAGGACAGTCAGTTAATAAAGTAAGAATGGATCTATTAGCCAACAACAGTGATCCTACAATTGATCGCAGTAAAATATTATCACAAGTCAAAACCTCACTTAGTGCTTCAAATGCAGGAACTCAGCCAACTGGGGACCCCTTAAAATCTTTGTTTGACTCATGTAGAATAAACATTCCATCATCATTATCTATTACGTTAACAGATCAAAAGTTAGATGCAAGAAATCCAACTGAGGTAACAAACCTTGATACCAAAAAACCCATGGTGAACAAGAATTTAACTGGTGTTAGTAATACCACACATAAAGTACCAAGTCCACCTGTCCATAATTACATAGAAATACTTAAGTTACCAGATACTGAAACTAAAAAACAAAGTAAACCTGAAAGCAATATTGATACTAAACTGAATCCTCCAAATAAAACAGAAACTACACCAGTGACACCTAAACCACCAGGTAAATCTTCAGAAACGTCAGCTAAGGGCCCAGTTCCTAACCTGAAACCTATAGCAGATACTAAACTTGGTAAACAGGCTGGCAATTTCTCTGCCCCTATAACATTTCAACAAACATTTGAACAACAATTACAAACCATGCAAAGTGATAAAAAGACTAAGGTGCCAAAAAACAAAACACAAGTTCCTAAACTTGTACCAGCTACCCCAAAATCTTTAAGTGCTGCAAACAAACCCAGCAATTCCATTAATAAGTCAAACACTCTAACTAGTATTCCATCAGTGGATAATAAAACAGGCACTGCTTTAGACTTGTCTACCCCACACAATGTACAAAACCAGCTAGGTCAACAACAAACTTTCCATAAAGCATTTGAGACTATGCAGTCGATAGATAATTTGGCTAAAAAACAACATTTGCCTACCAAAAGCCTGTCTTCAAATATGTCACCTGTGAATCAAAGCAATGTATTTACTAGTAGTGTTACAAATAGACCTTTAGCCACTGGCATCAGTCCGTTGAGAATTCCATCTACAAGTAGTATCAATCAAATGAAACTTGATAAAATGAGTCCTGGTGGTTCACAGATGAATAACAATAGACAGGAAATGTCTAGCAACAAAAATAATAGTACAAAGCCAATAAATAATCCTAGTAGCTCTCCATCAACTGTATCAACACCAAGTTATCAAAGTGCTCCACATAATATGTCACCTAGCACGGCACAACCTTCTCCAAGATCACAAACTCGATCACCTAGCTCATCACCAAAATTAGTCATTGCAGAGGAGAAACAGACAAGTGTTTCCACACCTGAGCAAAATATCAATCAGTCTAATCAAATCACCAGTACACAGATTTCCAATATTAACTCTCCAATTAATGATATATCGAAGCCATTGCCAGGTCCTTCTAAACCAGCATTGAAGCCTTTATCGTCTTCAGGAAAATTACCAGGTATCAGACAACCTATAACACCTACGTTGAAAACAAATCCTACTATGAACTCACCAGCTGATTATATAATGTCTCAAGCAAGTCCACAACTGATGTCTCAACATTATGCACTATTGAGACAAAGAATGGAAATGAATGCATGGGTGAAATCTAGGCAATTTGATCTATTTAAAATGTCAAGTATTGCCCATCAAGCTCAAAATGATTTCAATAATAAGGACAAACAGTGAATGCCTATTTTATAAAGAAAATAGGTACTGAACGGTACATAAATATGTGTTTAACACAATGGTTTGGATAATTTTAAAATGTCATAAGTGTAGTGTAACTTGTAATGTACCGATTTTAAAATAGTTCAACTTATTAATTTGATAGATTGTATGTGTCCGGAGCAAGTTATTTCTTTTTTATTTTTGGTTTAATTTTGTAAAAGTGTGATGAACATTATATTGTTTAACTATACTTGTATAATACAATAATCAGAATTGTTCACAAATTGATGCAAACCAAATTGATCATATTTTTTACAAGTTCCCAAATTGATCATATATTCTACAATTATCATGTCATTATCTTTTTATTTACTTACCTAGTTATAAAGTTAATTGTAATGTTGTTTTATGGTAAGTAGTTATATTGGCTTTATCTATCCATTGTAAAAAGTGTTGTATTGGTGCGTGTTCAAGTAAATATATTTTATTTTGATAACATTCTGTTAGCAATTTCTTTACAAAGGCATCATCTGTATCTTTCTCTCTATGGAAGGTATTTATAAAATAATGAATTGATTAAAATTAATTATGTACACTTAAATTAATTATGCTGTGTTATTTCATAGTTCACACTGCTTTGGGTGACGTTATTAAGACTGCTGTTTGTAGGTGAAAATATTAAAAATAATATAATAATAATAAGCAAGATATACAGAACCTCCTTTTTGAAGTCTGTTAAAAATATGAAACATTTTATTAAAATTCAGCCTTTTCCTATAGTTTGCCATTTGTCATTACTTGCCCGAATTTGATCCCTATTACCAAAGTGAAAAAAATCTAAATCTATGCCTATTACTGACAATATAGCGTATAGCGTAATAATACAGAAATACAGGTGTATTTTTTGTCAAAATCGTTGGCAAAATCTGGCTAGGAATATTAATTTTTCAAAAAAAAGAATGATGCTGTTTTAGTTTTATATCGAAATCGGGCCCGTGACTCCTTTGAGCATTTTTTGCTATTCCTTTTAGTTTCGGATTTGGCCATCCAAGCCCACTGGAAAAATTCACCCTGCATAATCCTGACAGAAAACTTGTAAGTCAATGAAGTACTGTAAAATGCCATGATAGGTAAAATAATGTTTGATTTGGACATTATCTGTGACATTATTAAAAGTGAGCTTTATTTTTGCATAATTATTAACAATTATCTACAACATTCAGTGGTCCTTAATAAGTCATTATCATCAGTGCAGGTTTTGTATTAATATTACACTAACTGCCGCACTTACAAACCCCAATTAACTTGAATTATAATTAAGTCACTTTTTATAATTATTTATTTTTACTGTCTGAGCCGTTTATGATTAATTTCGATTATTGAACACGAGATAATTTATATCTCTACTCACTATCTGCGTATTAATGGGCTTCGAGTGTCGAAATAATCTGATTTCAAAAAATGGATTAATGTTCATTAACTTTAATTAACGTTTGTAGGTTCGGCAGAAAGTGCGAGTTATTGATTTATTAACGGAGTGTATGATCGGCAGTAGGTATGTGTATGTACTTTAAATGATTTATGTTGTTCAAGCGTACCTATTTATACACATTTTCTTTTACGATTTTGATCTTGATCTTGTCAAGAAAAACAGTATATGTATGTGCCTATTTGACATGGCCTGCAAGCAAACTAGGCGTTGTTCTGACCTAATACAACGCGATTACGCGATCGTCACAAGACCGCGCGAATTTTAGCCGTACGAATCCGCGATCAGACATACTGATGTCGAATAGGTGTCCTAATTGGCATTCGCACGATGCGGTGCCCGACTAAAATGATTGATAATCTATTCGTAAGAACTAAGTGGACATAGAAACATAATATTGATGTCGAATATGTCCTAATTCGCGTGATAGACGCGTCGCGTCAGGGGAGCGCTTAGAGGATACTCTAAGGGGGAGCGTGGTGATGCGTAGGGCAGGACCCGAAAGTACCTAATAACGGCGTTTCCGACGTCCATGGCTAGCGCCGATGATGCCATGCAGACTGCAACTGCGGGCTCAGCGGCCGGTCTAGTCGTTAATTCGCGCGATGATCGCGTATTCGCGTTTTATCCGGTCGAAACGCCTAAAAATGCATCTGCACTATTTTAGCAGACTGCCACGGTTAATGGAGTAAGAGCTAAATTACTATCATGTTTAGAGAAATAAACGATTGTAATAATACAATAAATTAAAAAAATTGCATATATATATAATTAATGTAATAATTTATTTATGATTCACTAAATCTAAGTAAGTTTTTATTGTCTTTTATTTGCATATCGTATACCTACCTTATATTTTCCTGTTATCACAAGTGATTCCTGCGCGCTGCATATTTACTAGAGAAAGGTATAAAATTATCAATTTACTAGAACATCTAGCTACATACTACATATATTATTTTTTTGAAAGGTTTTAGTAACCGTTTTCTTTTTTAGATGGCGACAATTCAAGCAAAAATTCCATTTCGATCGCGCAAGAACGTTTATATAGAAGCAGAAGATAAAGATGTCTGCTCAATAGAAAATAAAGACATATTGAACATCACAAAATTTTCGAATAGACGAAAAGTAAAGAGACATTTAGAAAAGGGCGAAGGTCAAGACTGTAGTGATGGTAATTTAATAATAACTAAGTACTATATTCGAGGCATAAATTGAATAAATAGAACAAATGAAAGATAGTTGTAGGTACTATAGGTACCTACAACGCTCCGCGCTCCAAGGATGAACGTGAGCTTAAAATTGGGGAAGGTGTTCTATTAAGAATCATCATCAGCCGAGAGATTTCCACAGATGAGCAAACGCCTCCTCTGGGGGCTTGTTGTTGCCATAATCCAACTAGGTTTATTATTTAAACAATTTTATCGTGCCAACTTGGTTAAAGTACCAACTTTGTTAATTAATGAAATACTTATATCGTTTTTCAGATTGTTCTCCTGAAAAGATATTACGAGATGCCGATCCGACAGATAATTTTAAAAATAAAACACAAGTATGCACAGTCAGGTATGCACAGTCAGGTCACACTTTATATTTTTTCTAACCCTGTAAAAATACGTACCTACTTATACAGGTTGAATTTGTCAAGCTAAAACTGCATCATTGGTTTTTTTTTTTAAATTAATATTCCTAGGCAGGAATAGAACCTGATGATTTTGAAATATAAACACCTGTATTATTTCACCATCCGATAGTGTCGCTAAGATCAGATACTGGAAAGCAATGACATGTGGCAAACTAAGGGAAAGAGCTCATCTTTAACAAAATACTTATTATTTTATTTTAAACTACATTAGGTACGTACATATTAAACTTTTACCATGCGAAACCGCGAGTGGCACCTCTCTTATTGATAAAATATGTCTCAATATGATCGAATTATTACTATTGGTTAAATCCATCTTCAAATTACAGAATTTAAATTCCTAGTACCGGTAGGGATGAACTACCCATTTTTTAAAAATTATGCTACAAAATACGAAACAGTTAACAACAACGTGACGTCGAATAAAATGTTTTAATTTCAACTGTTGTAAATACGATAAAAAAATCAAATTAATGTTGCATGTAATGAAGTGTTGTGAAGCTGACTTCACACGAAGACTGTAAAAAAAAATTGAGCATCATATCAAACAAAGTACGAATGGTGTTAATGTATATGAATCAAGGACATTGGTTAAAAATATGAAGCACTTTATTAAAAGTCAACCTTTTCCTTTAGTTTGCCATACGTCATTACTTTTGAGAATTTGACCCTTACTGGCACCACACTTTCAGATGGTGTAATAGTACAGGTGGTGTTTTTTTTTCAAATGGCTAAGAATATTAATTTTTCAGTTCAGAATTCCAATGACGGGGTTTTTGTTCCCATCAGAATCGGGCCCGTTACTCCTTTATGTAGTTTTCGCTATTCCTTATAGCTTCGGGTTTGGCCATCCACGCCCACTTGAAAATTTCACCCTGTATACTTTTTTAAAGCACTTATTTAATTTATTGTGGTGTTTAATAGAGAAGAGGATTCTTTGAAACCACTGACGAGTCGAGAGAAGGAGATAGAGTGGTTAGAAAATTTCTTAACAGAATACCTTGAAGAGGACAAATCTGGATCATTATACATATCGGGACAACCGGGCACTGGGAAAACTGCAAGTCTGTCTTACATACTACAGTTACCTAAGGTTCGTATAACAGCATTGTTTCAGAAATATTTACCCAACATTTACCTATCTTTTAAAATATTTTTTTGTACTTAGACTTCCATACACTATTACGTTCTATTTTATTACATTGATGAATTAAAATGTTTGCTATGTTTTCAGTTCAGGGATGGATACAAACAGGTTTATATAAATTGCACAATGGTCAAATCAGCCGCGAGCATTTATAATAGAATTTGTAAAGAACTACAACTGAAAACGTCAGGTTCCACCGAAAAAGCTTGCTACAGTGCTATTGAGAAATATTTAAATCGACAACATAAAATGCTGTAAGTACCATATAGCAAGTGAATTAAACACGACACTAGTTTCAAAATGACTATATCGTTTTACTATGTGTTCATACACACGTCTTCTATACATACCTAGTTTATAACAATCTAGCTTTCCGCGCTTTCCTGTCTATATAACCGCTAACCCCTACTAATCCATGCAACGGATTTTTTAGCGATTTCCACCATCAGTTACATAATATTTCACTGGAGGGTTATGTATAGTTCTAAAAAACCTAATTAATGATTTTTGATATTTATGCCAATTTTAAAAATCACCTTTTATTAAAACTTTTACGGATTATATCGCGGTTTATTTTGGATTTTAGTATCCCGAAGTTTCGAACACTTTACAGCATTCTTGGTCACAGGCGGTCTGAGGTGGTAGGTAGTTTTCCATACGTTATAGTTGTCTTCAGGGTACCCTCCGTAAAGTTAGTTTCATTTTAACCTAATTAAGTTTTATGTAGGTATAAAAAAACAATATTTGGAACATATTGCGTTATTTAAAAGACTCTGTTGTCTTTTAAATAACGTTAAGCACTTTAGTATACTCTATAAAGTAATACCTACTTTATTGACTAACTTTGTTTAAGTTTTAAAATTAGGTTTTTTTAAGTACTGGGCTACCACCACCTCGTGACGTCATTATACGTGGTTCATAGCTCTGTCACTTTCTATCGAGAAAGTAGTGAAAATAATATTGTTTGTAAAGGCGATGGTACCGGCCCGACCGAACAAAATGATGCTTAATATTACTTTTTTTTTTATGAAAAACCATATTTTTTTGAGTTTAGATAAAGTAGTGTATGAAACTGCACATAATTCTCGTGATAAACACACACTCGTGTTTTGATAACCCTTATTATGCAAGTTTCATAAACTACTATTATTTTGTACAGGCTGTTAGTATTAGACGAAATCGACCAGCTGGACAGCAAGCGGCAGTCGGTGCTGTACTCTGTGTTCGAGTGGCCGGCGCGGGCGGGGTCGCGCGTGGTGCTGGTGGGCGTGGCCAACGCGCTCGACCTCACCGAGCGCGCGCTGCCGCGGCTGCAGGCGCGCTGCTCGCTGCGCCCGCGCACGCTGCACTTCGCGCCATACACCAAGCAGCAGATCATCGACATATTCACCACCGTGCTGGCTAAAGAGGATAGAACCAATATATTCTCGCCGGTCGCTCTGCAAATGCTCGCAGGTATGTTTGTAACGTCATCATCATCTGCTGCCGAAATTAGTCCATTGCTGAACAAAGGCCTCCCCCTTTAGAAGGGAGGAGTCGCCGTACCCATGCTTGGCGGGCGATTTGCGGATCGCAGTATAGGTGGTAGGCATCCAATATAAAAGGGTGCTACCCATCTTCGTGTTTTATCTTAGTCGCCTCTTACGGTCACCCAACGGGATAAGATGGGAGCGTGCTATTATTACCTGGACTCCCTACGGGATATGTATGTATGTACAACGTACTTAGATAATTATTGGTTAGAAGGGTGCGCGGAAAGAGCCTCCTCGAAATAATAAATGTTCGCCGGGCGTATCCCGAATGATAAGTGTTAATAACCTTGAAGTATGAATACTTCACCCCTGAAGGGTTATGCATGATTTAGTGGAACGGTTGCGAAAAGAAGATTTGCTATTCTAACATTGGATATAATCATCATCATCATCAGCCGGAAGACGTCCACTGCTGAACATAGGCCTCCCCCTTAGAACGCCACAATGAACGACAATTGGCTATTTGCATCCACCGGTTACCTGCGACGCGCACAATGTCGTCTGTCCACCTAGTGGGAGGCCTGCCAACGCTGCGTCTTCCGGTTCGTGGTCGCCACTCGAGAAGCTTTCTTCCCCAACGGTTATCGGTTCTTCGAGCGATGTGGCCTGCCCATTGCCACTTCAACTTGCAGATTCTGAGAGCTATGTCGGTGACCTTAGTTCTTCGGCGAATCTCCACATTTCGGATTCTGTCGCGCAAAGAAACTCCGAGCATAGCTCTCTCCATGGCTCGTTGTGTGACTCTGAACTTTTCTAAAAGGCCAGCCGTTAGAGACCACGTCTCAGTACCATATGTCATCACTGGTAACACACACTGGTTAAAAACCTTCGTCTTCAGGCACTGCGGTATTTTGGACGAGAAGATATCGCGTAGTTTCCCGAACGCTGCCCATCCGAGTTGGATTCTTCGGGCGACCTCTTTGTCAAAGTTGGACCGACCTAACTGGACAGTTTGTCCTAGGTATACGTAGTGGTCAACAACTTCGAGTGTATCGTTCCCAACAACTACCGGTACGGGTGCAACATGGACATTAGACATGATCTTCGTCTTGTCCATGTTCATTTTAAGACCCACCTGTTGGGAAACGCTACTGAGGTCGCTGAGCAACGTATTGAGGTCCTCCAGGGACTCTGCCATAATGACTATATCGTCGGCAAAACGAAGGTGAGTGATGTATTCGCCATTGATATTGATGCCGAATCCGTACCAGTCCAAGAGCTTGAAAACGTCCTCCAATGCGTTTGAGAACAGTTTCGGAGAAATAACGTCTCCCTGTCTCACACCTCGCTGCAATGGGATTGGTTTCGTGCTCTCGTCCTGTAGTCGGATCGACATGGTGGCGTTGCTGTACAAACACTTCAACACTTCGATGTACCTATAGTCAATGTGGCACCGCTGGAGGGACTGCAATACCGCCCAGGTCTCGATTGAATCGAAGGCTTTTTCGTAGTCCACAAACGCTAGACATAATGGCCGATTATACTCCTCGGTCTTCTGTATAATCTGGCGGAGCGTATGTATATGGTCTACGGTGCTAAAGCCTTTTCGGAACCCGGCTTGTTCGGGAGGCTGGAAGTCATCAAACCTGCGTTCGAGACGGTTCGTAATGACTCTCGAAAACAGCTTGTATACATGGCTCAGGAGTGAGATGGGTCTATAATTCTTCAATAAAGTGTTATCACCTTTTTTGAAGAAGAGAACCACCACACTCCTGTGCCATGCTTCTGGCGTAGTACCCTCGAGTAAGACGGTTATTAAATAACTTCTGGAGGACTAAAAGTACCGGTTTTCCACCCGCTCTCGGAAGTTCTGTTGTGATTCCGTCTTCCCCCGACGCCTTGTTGTTTTTAAGCTGTTTGAGAGCCATTCTAATCTCGTACTACACTGAGGACATCCCAGACATCAGTCTGGGATGTCCTCAGTGTAGTGTCGGGTTAGTTGGGCTCTGGTGTCCTGAGCTGTTCGGGCAATGGGTTTTCGTGTCGAGGTGTACAACTGTCCGTAAAACCTCTCGAGCTCTCTCAATATCTCCGATTTTGATGAGATGACACTGCCGTCGTCGATCTTCAGCTTGGTCACTTGGCTTTGCCCAATAGACGAATTCTTTGCAAACACTTTAGAGCCTTGGTTCCGCTCAATTGCGTCCTTAATACATGCTGTATTATAGGAACGCAAGTCGTGTCGCATGGATTTCGCATATCAGCTGAAGATTGCAGTCTCATCTCAGTTCGGGTTTCCATTAACTTAATGGTTTGATTGGAGAGCTTCTGAGGCTTATTACGGCGTGGGGTCTTAAAGAACTTGGACCCCACTGCATGGACAGTTTGCACCAACCCATTGTTTAACTCGTCCGCAGTTTCGCATTCGGCTAGGCACTGGAAGCGATTGTGTAGTTCGAGTTGAAAGTCTTCGGGGTTTTGGATTTGGGCGGTTCCCGGACGGAGCGTGGACTTCATCAGACGGGACCTCTCAAGCTTGACATTGATATTCAATGTGCCTCTAACAATGCGGTGATCGCTACCGGTTTTCACCCTGCCGATCACGGAGACATCATCGAATATATGCTTGTTGGTCGTCATGATGAAGTCGATCTCATTTTTGGTTGAACCATCGGGGCTTATCCACGTCCACTTCCTGGATGGTCGCTTCTTGAAGAAGGAGTTCATCACAAAGAGTCCCTCCTTCTCCATGAAGTCGACCAGCCGCTGGCCCCTTTGGTTCCGCTGCCCGTACCCATATGACCCCACTTTCAACTCATCGCCATTCCGTGTGCCCACCTTCGCGTTGAAGTCCCCCATAACAACGGTGAAGTGTGTTTTGGAGGTATGTATGGCTTCTGCTATCTCCTCATACATAGCCTCTACTTCATCGTCAGGGTGTGCCGAGGTCGGCGCGTAAACCTGTATAACCTTCAACGAATACCGGCTGGTTATTCTGAGTATAAGGTACGCTACCCTGCTCGACACACTATCGACCTTTATAACGTTGTTGATGAGGGACTTACGGACGAGAAACCCAACACCACCCTGAGATTTTCGGTCTCCTTCCCGGAAGAAGAGCAAGTTTCCGGAATCAAGGGTTATCGTATCCTGTCCCTCTCGTCGGATTTCAGATAATCCCAAGATATCCCAACGTAACTTGCTCAATTCTTCCTCCAGCTCGATAATCTTCTCGTCAGTCCTAAGCGTGCGGACATTATGTGTTGCCAGGGCCAAAGTTCGGTGGGGGTGGTAGCGGGGCATCTGCCGGAGATTCTTCGCACCCCCTGCTCGACCGTTACCCCGCCCGCTACCAAGGCGGGGAATAGAGGAGCTGCCTGGTCATTGGGGGTGGGGGGGGGGGGGGGGGTTTGCCATAATCCCCACGCCTGGCAGGCGTCTTGGGGATCGCAGTTTCGAAAAGATGGATATATTACACAGAAGACGCTGCTGCCCGTCTTCTGGCTTTCCCTCAATCGCCTCTTACGAAACCCACGGGAAGAGAGGGGGGATGCAAATTCTTAGCCGGCATCCCACGGCTATATATAATGGATATAATGTTTAATGTTTATTATTTAATATTTTTCGTATACAATCTACTATCATTAAAGTAATACATCCATCTTAAAGCCATCGAAACTAAGCATTTCTTGAAATATGATAGTAAAATTAAAATTAAATGTAATATTTAAAAAAAAAAATCATGTAGGTATTTCGCCTCATCACCTCATGTATTTCGTTTATATTAACTGAATCTAAATTCTTTATCTAAATAAAAACGGAAAATACATTTTTTTTTGCAGCCAAAATATCCGCGGTGTCCGGTGATATGAGAAGGGCGTTAGATATAGGCCGGCGCGTGATAGACGTCGCCAGACGTAGCAAGTTCTCCGAGAACCGGTCGGTCGACGACATGATGAAGGACTCTACTGTAACGGTGGAATTGAAGCAGGTGCTCGAAGTACTGAACGACGTGTACGGAGGATCGCAGAAGATGGAAGCGGACATTGACGAGGGCTTCCCGCTCCAACAGAAAATAATACTCTGCTGTCTGATGTCAATGGTGACCAGAGGACGTGCGAAGGAAGTCGTCATGGGGAAATTGCACGACGTGTATAAAAAGTGAGTTTCTGTTGATTTTACTTTCTATCGTCTACTCACAAAAAGAAGACAAACTCGCTGAGTTTCTTGCCGGATCTTCTTAGTAGCGGCCGCGTTACGATCCGGTAGTAGTTTTGTAATAAAATGATTTTTGTGTGAGTGCCTCCGTGGGGCCTATCTTCTATCTATATCTATACTATATATAATAAAACTCAAAGAGCACTTTTTCTGTACATTGAATATTTTTCCAAAATTTCTATGTGGGGGTACTATACTATCGACATAGAGGCCAAAACAATTTTTTTTGGAATTATTGTCTGTCTGTCTGTCTGTCTGTCGTTCTGTTCGTCCAGGTATCATTTGAAAACCCGTGGATGGATTTTGATAGGACTTTCACTGATGTGTTGTGTAGAAGTCAAGGTGTAAGTTGGTATATAAAACATCACGCTATGTTTCATAGGGGCTAAGCAGTGAAACATTACTTGCACATATTACCATGTAATTTCCTTTGTATGTGAATAGGGTAATTATAGACTGATCAGTTAATCATTAAGATATGTATTATTACGCTATATACAATAGGGACTGAGCAGACATTTAGTTTGCATAAGATATGGCATTGGCGAAGGGTCAATTATTGTAAGGGGTAAGCCGGTCCGGTACACCCAGGACATTTTCATTAGATTTCTGTATTGTTCTAAGTACTTTGCTGATAGCAATATGACATTATATCTTTGAAAAGATAAAATCTGTAAATCCCGAGCGGATCCAAACTAGATTATGTATGTATTACAGTCGCAACAATAAAAGATGCGGAAAACTTAAAACTTTCATTATCGAATATCATTAGACAGTAATTTACGATGTTAGCGTGATTTACATTATGAACAGCGCCATCTATCGGTGAAATTGAACATACAATAACTATAGAACTTTAATCTATATATTATATCAAAGAAAGTCGTGTTAGTTACACTATTTATAACTCAAGAACGGCCTAACCGATTCGGCTGAAAATTGGTGGGGAGGTAGCTTAGAACCAGTAAACGGACATAGGATACTTTTTATCCCGGTAGGTTAAGGTTAAGCAACGTTAGGTAAGGTCATTAAATAGATGGGTGAACCGATTTGTATGAAAGTGTGCATATCGGGTAGGTCTGAGAATAGGTCACACAGTATATTTCATACCGCTAGGTTAATGTTAAGCTACATAAGGCAAGGTCATTAAATAGATGGGTGAACCGATATGTATGAAATTATGTGTGCATATCGGGGAGGTCTGAGAATAGGTCATAAAGTATATTTAATGCCGCTGATACCATGATTGACGAGGATATATAGAACGAGAGGAGGGTGCACGAGAGGAGAAAGAGGGAGAGGGGATTCGAGAAGAGGGCGATGGGGTGAGGGATCGGGGGAGTTAGGTGGAGTAAGGGGGGAGTGAGAAGGAGCAAGTTCGTAGAAGAGAGAGGGGGAGAGGGTTCAGAGAGGGGATAACAGGGTAGGAAGAGGGGGAGTGTGACAGAAACCGAAGCGGGAGGGGGAAAGAGAGAGGAGAGAAAGAGCATATAATTAGATTTTTTTTATAAGAGAGAGAGATATGGAGAGAGATAAATCTAGGGAGGAGGGAGAAAAGGGGAGCAAAATGTAATAAAAGCGCGGGCGGAGCTGCACGGGTCAGCTAGTACATAATAAAGTTTTGACTTTGACTCACAAACGTCAATTAGCGTTAATTCTCATTTAGCCATTTTTGTATTTGATTAGTTGGTCTTTCAGAGCCGTGTATGCTTACGTTCCGTTATTAAAGTTAAAGATAATGGAGGTCAACTTATTATTTTATTTTTAATGAAAATACTATACATATATAACATAACAGTTTGCACCAGGGGCGTAGCTACCGCCGTATCAGCCGTATCAATGATACGGGGCCCCCGGGCTACAGGGGCCCTGAACGTGTGTAAGCAAAATTTCGGTAAGATAGGTTCTTAAACTAAGGCCGTATCTTCATTTAGGCCCCCCCACAAAATTTGATACAGGGCCCATCTAAGAATAGCTACGCAACTGGTTTGCACCAAGTCGTTGCACAGTTAGAAATTCATTATTATCAGTCAGAGTATAAAATATTGTCTTTTAGTGTCAAAATAATCCGATTTCAAGAACTGCATACGTAATAAATAAAACTAATTGACGTTTGACGAATCTAGTATACAAATAATAAATCGATGGGTGCCACAGAAAGTTGTGCAAGGGGCCGTCCAGGTAGAGACCACCGCAGTGTCAGATATTCTGCCGCCAAGCAGCAGGGTATAAACATTGCTGTGTTCCGGCGTGCAGGACACTGTAGCTGTTGAATGAAATTACCGGACACGAGGCTTAATAACTAATGTCTCGGGTGACGAGCGTAAGTGCTATGGAGCTGTCTATAGGCAGACGTGTCTTACCATCAGGCGTCTTACTTGTGTCGCCACTAGTTTGAATAAAAAATACGGAACGTTTTTTTCGACCATTGAACTAATGTGAGTAATGTGTGCCCATGAAACTATATTATCCAAAAAAATTGCATATGTCTTACATCTAGAATGCTGTCTGCATAAAATTATCCAAAAAAATATCACTCTATGTCTATGAATTTACGGTCTATATTATTGAACTACTGAACTTAACAAGAACCCCCTATTTATGATAGAGAGATCATCCCGCAAAAAGAGACAGCTGCACAGACTAAAAATAATTATTGATCGTGTGATTGATTCCCTTTGGATCGTTTTTAGTTCGGCAGTCAGTTATCCTGTTAGGGTAGCACATCGCTGATATTATCTGACTGTCCTCTTTAATGTGTGTTTGTGTCAATCGTTTCATTATACCAATTATTGCTTAAGTCTCATTCCAACCTACCTACTGTTAAATTCGGTATTAGAAAGAGTGTATGGACCGACCACAGAGAATGGGATGGTGATATTAGCCGTTTGCTTTAAATATGTATTTGAAGTGTTGTCTTGTTCACCTTTATTTTTGTTGGCGAGAGTAGACCTTTAATAGGTCCCCGGGACCTGCGGTGGTCAACCGGGGTATTTGGGATTCTTACCCACTAAAACCCCCGCGCCTGTCGCATCGGCACATGAGATATGGCCTCTCCAATGGGATAAAGGGATCTGCACCAGAAACTCCTCAGTGTTTCGCCTTTGTGGCCCCCCGGGAACCTGACATTGTGCTCATGGGGACGGGGGTCCCACGCAACCCTGCCGTCGTCCTCGCAGTCACCGCCGTACTCGATGGGCCCACTCACAGATATAGATTTACATAGATAACGCAAATGCATGTACTTTGCGTTTTCGTACCACCACCGCGTCTGTTGTTGCAGCCTTGCAGCCGGTCGGCCGCAAAAACTAACGGTGGGCGGCATCGGTGTATTTGAATCGGTTTGGATTTCCCGTCCCTAAATTCGGTCATGACGTCACAGAAGGTGTCAAAAACTTGTTTCAAAAGTCGGCACGCTCGGTTTCGATACAAATACTGATACGTTCTTGCGTTATCCATGTAAATCTATATCTGTGGGCCCACTACTTCACCACTATAGCTTCACGTGTGTTTATTATTGTTATGTATTTGTCATTCAGTTGTCACAAAGCATAAATAAATGTCAGTGTGTTACCGGCCGCCTTGTTGTTTACTCGCTCCCCGTGCACGCAAATCCTCTAGTGGCGACGATTCATTACCCTCGCGTAAAAATAATTTAAAAAAAAATGGCTTGTGTGAGCTTTGGAATTTTAAATAATTTTGATCACAGTCTACAAACATGGAAGACGTGGAAGTGCAGGCTCATGCAATGGTTTATCGCAAATGATATCGATGCGGCGAAAGATGCAGCGGGAATTAAAAGGCGAGCAATTCTACTTAGCGCACTCACCGAAGGCACGTACAAGCTTGCCGCGGATCTGGTGCTGCCTAAAGACATCCAGGATGTGCCATACGAAGACATAGTAGCCGCCCTGGATAGCCACTTCACACCAAAAACTGTGGGTTTTAGCGAGCGTCACAATTTTTATGCCGCCATACAACACCATACAGAGACGGCATCGCAGTGGGCTGCACGCTTACGCGGTCTCACTTCTCATTGTGAGTTCAGTAACGTAGAAGAGGCGTTACGGGACCGGTTCATAATGGGTATGCTACCAGGCGTGGAGAAAGAAAAGCTGTACATGCACGATTTGTCGGGGCTGACGCTAGCCAAGGCTGTGGAATTGGTGGAGAATCTACGCAGCGCGCGCTCAGCGGCCACTGCCAGCGCCGCCACGGTGGACATCAAGGATCAGCAGCTGTATAAAATTGGCAAACGGGTTCCAAACAGTGTTGGTCAAAGTGCAAAAATCAAATGTTCGGTCTGTGGTTATACCAATCACAAAGCCGCGGAGTGTCGTTTTGCGGGCTATACTTGCAAAAAGTGTAACGTAAAAGGTCATTTGCGTAGAATGTGCAAGAAAGTAAATTGTATCGTGTCAAATGAAGTACAGGACGAGGACGATGACGATGACGATGACGGTAAGCTTTATAATATACGTTCATTTAGGGGCGAACCACTAATTGAGACCGTGTGTATTAATGGTATCCAATTACAATTTGAGATAGACAGTGGGTCAGCGGTAACCGTCATGTCACATGAAACGTATAAAATGCATTTCAAAGATGTTCCATTGCTCAACACTAACAGGAAATTGCTTAGCTATACGGGTGAACGGATAGGGTGCGCTGGCCGTGTGCAGTTGTCGCTGCAATGGCGGGGGCGCACACGCACACTCGACGTGTATGTGGTGCACGACGGCGGCCCCCCATTACTAGGGAGGGACTTCATTTCACAATTCGAGTTACAATTAGGGCCCGTATATCATTGTCAAATGACACATGACACGAACTTATTGGAGTCGCTTCGCTTACATTACCCAACAGTTTTCTCTGGAACTTTAGGGCGTTTTAATAAGCACGAGGTGAAATTAACGTTAAAAGAAAATACCCGGCCGATATTTTTCAAACCACGTCCTATTGCGTTTGCACTCAAACATAAAGTGGAAGAAGAACTCAGCCGGTTAGTCGACCTGGGAGTTCTTCGTCCAGTAAAGCAGTCAGATTATGCTTCACCAATAGTTCCCGTATTAAAACGGGATGGCTCGGTGCGTATTTGTGCAGATTACTCGGTTAGTATTAATAAACAACTGGTTGTCGACCAACATCCGTTACCAACCATAAACGAATTGTTTTCTAAATTACACGGCGGACAAAAGTTCACGAAATTAGATTTATCTATGGCCTATGGACAATTTTGTTTGGAAAAAGAATCTCAGAAGCTAACTTGCATAAATACGCATCGCGGGCTATTCGCTTATACGCGTCTGGTGTTTGGTTTATCGAGCGCGCCGGCTGTTTTCCAGCGCGCGATGGATACGCTTCTAGCGGGTCTTGACGGCACGCTCTGTCTATTAGACGATGTGCTGATTACAGGAAAAGACGACACAGAGCATCTGCACAGACTGCACCAAGTCTTACAGCGCTTACAAGATGCTGGCCTTACGTTGCAAAATGATAAATGTCATTTTTTTCAAGACGAAATTTGTTATTTAGGCTACACCATTAATAAAGACGGTTTAAAAAAGTCACAAGATAAGGTAGAAGCTATTTTAAAGGCGCCTGTACCTACCAGTGTCAGCCAATTGCAATCATTTTTAGGGTTAGTTAACTACTACAGAAGTTTTGTACCTAACGCATCAAGTATTCTTAGTCCTTTGTACGACCTCTTGAAAAAACAATCTAAATGGCGTTGGTCGAAGGTAGAAGATGACGCGTTCAATAAAATAAAAACAATGTTAGCGTCCGATCAGGTGTTAGCACATTATAATCCCCAAGCTAAGCTTATACTAACGGTAGATGCTTCTCCAAGCGGGTTAGGCGCTATCCTCTCGCAAATTGATGCAGAAGGTCAAGAACGACCTATATCTTTTGCGTCGCGAACGCTTAACGCGGCTGAAAAGAGATACTCGCAAATCCAAAAGGAAGCCACCGCGATTATTTTTGGTGTTCGCCGTTTCCACCAATATTTATATGGTAGGTCCATTCCATTTATCTTAAGGACGGACCATAAACCGCTCCTCTCGATATTTGGACCACACCGTGGAATTCCAGAAGTGTCCGCAAATAGATTGCAAAGATACGCAATATTTCTAAGCGGCTATAATTACATAATTGAGTATGTGAAAAGTGCAGACAATAGTGCGGATTACCTGTCTCGTGCGAGCCTACCGGTTTTAAAGGGTGACGAAGGCGGCTCGGCGCGGGGGGATGCCGAGCCATACGACCGCGCCACGTACGTGTGTTTTGTAGTGCAAGGTGCGCTGCCGATCACAGTGGACGAGCTTCGTGAGGCAACGAACGGAGATAGCACTTTGCGTAAAGTAATGACTTACGTCACAAAGGGTTGGCCTAAGAAAACTTTAGATGTTAGTGTGAAGCCTTACCATCAGTGCAAAGACCAACTTTCTGTTGAAAACGGTTGTATTATGCGAGGCCATAAGGTCGTAATACCAGAGTCATTGCGCAATCGGGTTATATCGGAGTTGCATACTTCACACTTGGGTATAGTGAAAACAAAAGCAGAAGCTCGCTCACGTATCTGGTTCCCGGGTATTGATGACACCCTGGAACGCATGATAAACGCATGCGAAATATGTGTGCAGCTCCGACCGTCGCCGCCGCGCGCGCCTGTAGCGCCGTGGAAGTATCCTCCGCGCCCTTTCCACCGCGTACATCTAGACTTCCTTGGCCCTATAGGCGGTCGCATGTACCTTGTCATTGTCGATGCGTACACTAAATGGTTAGAGGTGTATGAAATGCCATCTTCAACTAGTGTTGCGGTTATAGAAAAATTATACGAGTATATGTCAAGGTTCGGATTACCGCATACTCTTGTCACTGATAACGGTACTTATTTCTGTTCTCAAGAATTTATTCAGTTCTGTAATTTAAACGGTATAACACATCTAACTTCACCGGCATATCATCCGGCCAGTAACGGCCAGGCGGAGTCGTATGTAAAGGTTGTGAAACGGGGAATTAAATCATGCCTCTTGAGTGGTTCCAATATTAGAGAAAATAGACTAAAATTATATAAATACATTTTCGATTATAGGAACTCTATACATACGACAACAGGCATGTCACCGGCTCAATTAGTGTTTGGCCGCAAATTAAGATCGCGGTTGGATATAATGGATCCTTCATCGTCGGCTTCCCCGTCTTGTACTTCATTGGAAAATTTTGTTAAATCCAAACAGTGTATGCAAGCTAAAGCGAAAGGTGGAAAATGCAGAAAATTCCTACCTGGACAAATCATTGGATTTAAAAAGTATTCTAAGAATAATAAATTTGTATGGGGTAAAGGTGTAATTGTTAAACAAATTGGTAAAAATGTTTATGTTGTAAAAGATTACTTTAGTTCAGCACAATTTAAAAAACATAGCGATCAGTTAATTTTATGTAGCCCTAAAAACATGGAAGAACGACCTTGGGACAATGATGGCCCTGATTTCTTATCTTCGGCCACAGTCACAGCCGCTCAGCAGTCAACTGCTCCACCATCACCTAACGGAGATATTTCTGACGTGAATACGGACTTCAACGTCGATGGGGAGAGAAGTGTCGGCGAAGAGGACCCTACGAATGCAGTTTCCACTCCTAGCGCTGGTCAGCCGGAACTGCATCACCACCAGTCACCCTCACCGGACTACGTGACAGTGGCGCGAGGAGTGCGTCGTCCAGTGCAGTCAGATGGAGAAGACGAGGATTTCTTTGAAGCTGAAGGCACAGATGAGAACAGCGGAATGAGAGAGGAATCGACAAACCAGCTTAGTCGTCCGACACGTAACCGTCCCAGGGTCGACTACAGTCAATTCTTCTAAGGCTTAACCAGTTCTTTATTTATATTATATTTAGAGCTAAAAGGGGAGGAATTGTTATGTATTTGTCATTCAGTTGTCACAAAGCATAAATAAATGTCAGTGTGTTACCGGCCGCCTTGTTGTTTACTCGCTCCCCGTGCACGCAAATCCTCTAATTATCATCGTGGTGCGTGCAGGGTGTCGTGTGGTCGGCACGTGGCGGCGCTGGGCGCGGGCGAGCTGGCGGACGCGTGCGCGCTGCTCGAGGCTCGCGGCGTGGTGCGCGTGCGCGGCGCCGCCTCCACCGCCACCGCCACCTCCGCGCGCATGCGCCGCGTCGCGCTGCGCACCGACGCCGCCGACCTGGCCGCCGCGCTCAGAGACAAGCCGCTCGTCAACGCGCTGCTAGCAGACGCCGCGAGGTATTCAAACACCTCTGACTAGCGCTGCGAGACACTACTGCTACGTTTCAATCATCGTACGACGAGCAGCTCACTGACGCCGCGCGGTATTCGACCACCGCTGAATAGCGCTGCGAGACGTTAGTTCTACTGCTACGTTTATATTATCGTACTACGATGTAATACGATGATATAAACGTAGCAGTAGAATGATTCAAATACCGATGACTAGCGCCACCGCCGTGAAACACATACTGCCGCACCTACCTACAAACGTTAATTATAGATAAGTATTATTAATCCTTTTCGTTAAAACTGACTATTGTGACACTCGAAGCCAATTACTCAAAGCCCGGATAGTAGATACGAGTATATCAATTATCTCGTACTCAATATTCGTAAATAATCGTAAATGACTTCGAGAGTCGATATAATTAGAGTTAAAAAAACGACTTAATTAGAATTAACGCTAATTGACGTTTGTGAGTGGCAGATACTGCTACTATACCCGGTTTTTCTTTTAAAGATCAAAATCGTAGCAATTAATGTATGGACACAAGAGACAATATGGCTGACCTGTGACCAGCCAATGACAATTGGTAGTGTTAAATATGACATATCGAAACCTACCAATGCTTGCCTACCTACCTGCCTACACCTGCCTTGCTACCTGCCTTTGGCTGGCCACCCAGCTGACTGGTTGGTGAGCCATGACTCCTGTATTCATACATTTGTTGCTACGATTTTGATCTTATAAAGAAAAACAGGGTGCACGTTTCTAAAATGGCACGATGCAGCGACTAGCGCTTCGATAAGATTGTTCAGTACATATTTTTAAATATGGACCTCATTGAGACTGTATTTTTATTATTATTATTTTTAATTAATTTGACTGTTAGTTTTTGATTATTTTTGTTCAATGACATTTTGTTATGTACTTATTTTGTATTGTACACGTTACTACGTTAGAATCGATTGATAATAATGTACTCACTGATTTTACGATTTAGATGTTGAACAGTTTTTTAAATAAGATCGTGTTGTCGTTTTACATATTAAGATAATTTTATATCAGTGACCCTAATCGAAAGATTAAAGTATTTTAATTGACCTTAATGCTTTGGAACTTTGTTAAGTTTTCAAACGTTCTTTGCTGCCCAGGGCTTTTCAGGAACCCTAAATGGTTTGTGTAGCTAAAGCTATAGAACCATAATTATAATCATGTTCATATTTACCTTATGATTGACTGATGGTCTTTAACAAGTCACCATCATATTTAGTGTGTGTTACGTTAATAAACTTTGAAATTAAACTAATATAGAGTAGTTTGGGTTTACGTAACGAGTATTTCACCTCTATACAGTGTGTCTGAAAATAGGGTAGGTATAAATAACATTGTCAGTCCCAAAAGTGAATGTTTTGTTTTATTTATATGTTTTTTTTTTACCTTTTTGGATGAAATTTCTATTTTTCATGTACTTCGAAGACTTCTCATTCGATGCTATACCTACCTTTTGGTGTTGTTAAGTCATTTCAGAGACACCCAGTATAATAATATAGATTAGTAAGAGTATGTTAAAATATGATTATAAGGCTGTGTTTAATTGTGTAATTTTAATTTATTTAAGCCATTATATTAAGTTATTTGACTAATTTTACACCATACTGACTTCAGGCGTTGTGTGGGTTACTTGACAATACCTTTGTGACCACGTGGTATACTGTTTGTCTAAGCCCTAACACAAGAAATAATTATTATTTATTTTCAAATATCGAACTCACACGGCAGTTAATTGTGAATTGCAAAGAGGATGTACTATGCGTTTCAACTAAGAATGTGGCCGCCATCTTGCCATTTCAAATATACAATTACTTTTTTAGTAATACAAAAACAAATAAACAAATAAAAAATATACAATTACTAACAAATTTAAATATACAATTACTTTTTTAATTATGTTTTAGCAAAAATAGATAGCAAAATAAAACATTGCAATAAATAATCAAAACCGGGGCGAATTTTTCATTTTGTGTTTACTCTGCTGCCGGTATAAAAATCGTAAAAAACGAGTAAAGTTCGCGCTCGACATGGCGGCCACATTCTTAGTTGAAACGCATAGTATCTACTATGGAAGTCTTACTGTCCGTCACTGCTACACAACTGCTATAGTGCAGTGCGTCTTAAACCCATGTTACACGGTGAGCAACAGTGTCCCCGCCAAGGTGACCTTGCTGATTGCTAACTATGTGGGCAGTAGTGAGCCACCAAATTTCCTTTCATCCTTCTTGGTTGGCAACTACGGTGGGATTCCACCTTGTGTGGAATGATTTGCACCGCAGGCGATTATTTGATTGTGTGCGTATCACTAAAAAATGGCTTTGTACAAAGGGGTCGTCAATTAATCACGTGAGGCTCGAAAGGGGGGGGGGGGATCCGAAAAAATCACGAAATATCACCAGGGGGAGGGGTATAATGACACATCACGTGTATTTATTTTTCGTATTTTTCGTTGAATGCACGATTTCTAAATCAAACAGCGGCACGGGGCCTTGACTCACCTGACTTGCCGGCAACGACTTCCCCTTCAACATTTAATCAGTTACCTGTATTTAAAGATAATATTCCGAAAATTTCAATATAGTTTGTACAAAAAAAAAACACGTGATGTTGGGTAGGGGGGGGGGGGGTAGTTTAAAACCTCACCACATATCACCAGGAGGGGGGGGGGAGGGGTTAAAAAAGTTGCTATAAAGCATCACGTGATTAATGGACGACCCCAAAGATATCTTTATGAATTTGTCATCGGAGAGATACCGGGACATGATGTTAAAAAAGTCATCTTCATCAATTTTTTTTTCGTCACTTACGCATATAAGTATTAAGGCCAAGCCAATTATTTTAAATGTTGAAAGGCAATTAGCCATATTGTTTGGGCCATGTAATATCGGCGACCGACGTCGGGACGATGATTACTCACCGTGTTAGACAGCTTTTATATGCTTGTGTTTGCCTGCCTGCCTGTCTTCTATTTATTTACTAGAATATAAGTTTTATATGTAGTCAATCTTTTTAGTACCCCCAAAACTTAAGCATTTTCCTTAATATAGATTTTGTTATTGTATTATATAACCTTCCTAACGAATGCTTTAATTTTGAAGATATTGCAGTTGTTTGTTCAAAAGCCTGCTTATATCTTGTTAGTTTTTATTTCTGTTTAATAGTTATAAAATACAGTAATATTAGGACCTCGTGACTTTATTACATTTTGGTTGAAATGGAAAATAGGCACTGATAATAAAAATACCATGATCGTAATAATATTTTATTTTCCTAATCCTTACAAGTTAATCCTATTTGTGCAAAAATAGAGCTTTTTACAAATTACATATAAATTATTCAGGTGAAATAATACTAGGAATAGATCTTTGAAAGGATGACTGACGAAAGCAACAGAGAGTAGGTGGTATTATTATGCTGTTCTAAGTGGTTTAGCTATACATAATATAGTTTTATGACTAAACTTTCTCCAAATTTAACATATTCATATAGATATGTTCTGACATTGTTTATTCGGAATCCATCTAATTATCATAGCGTTTCATTGAGATATAGATAGATTATTATGTTACTTTCATCAGAAGGTTTCCTAATTCTGTCTTCACTTTCATTGCATAAATAAATATTAGTTATCGATTGTTCAATAGATACAATAACCATTTCGTGTATAATAATATTTGTTAATTTAATAAATAACTTAACATTAGAGACACTTGGATTTGTACAATGTCAGCCATCTCAGATAGCGGAAGAGCGATGCGCGTCACTGAACCCCATTTCAAATAAATTTAATATTTTTTGCGTTCCAAAAATCACGCCAGTCATATATTGAGAATGCAACGCGACAGCAAAAACGTCTTGGTAATACAAAGTCGATATTGCTGTCTCGCTACGTTGACAATGTAAGTATGATGTGGTTATTAAGGTGCAAATGTGTTTGTAATAGCTTTTAAATTCATTTGAAATAAGTAACCATATTTCAAGTGGTTGAGAATCATAGGCGGAGGCTGGGGTTGCGCGAGCGCACGAAGTTCAGCAACTCGTCACTGTCCTCGCACACGAACGGCTTCACGTGGTGGCACGCGACGTCGTGCCACTTGACGCCATCGTTGTAGAAGTTGTTCAGGATCGCCAGACACGACTCGTCGTTGCCCTAAAAAAAATACAAATTAAAATCACATCATCGGCCGAAAGACGTCCATTGCTGAACAAAGACATCCCTCCACGAAAGGATCCCCCGCTTGGCAGACGTCTTGGAGATCGTAGTATAGGTAGGTAATCCAATAGGAAAACGCTTCTGCCCATATGTTTGTTTTCCTTTAGTCGCCTCATACCATCCTCATACGGATACCCAACGGGAGATGGGTGGGTGCTTTCTTACCCGGAACCCCACGGGCAACGCAATCATAGTGGTGATGAAATATGCTACTAAGTAGATAGCCATGAGATAAGGGGATGATAGTTTACTCTCTCTGATAGTTTTCTCCCGTACATTTTACTAGTTTTTGATAGTTACCGCTAGGGGCGCTGGTGTGAAATGTATGGAGAAAACTAACGGTTTGATCGAGTTCGTAAACTATCAGAACCCATACTAGACCCCAAGTAGTTCTAAAACATCATAACGAGAGTTAATAATTAATTAGAATTACTAGGTGGTAGGTTCCTTGTGCAAGGAACCGTCCAGGTAGGTACCACCGCAGTGTCAGATATTCTGCCGCCAAGCAGCAGTGTGTAAGCATTGCTGTGTTCCGGCGTGAAGGACACTGTAGCTGGTGAAATTACAGGACACAAAGACTTAATATCTTAAGGGTCGGCAACGCGCTAGCTAGCGCGACGAACCACTAGTGGTTCGTCTGGTGTTACTAGCGTCTAAAGGCTGCGGTGACTGCTTACCATCAGGCGGACCGCATGCTTGCTTGCCACCTTGGTAGTATAAAAAAAACTATTAAACTTACTTGGGCCGCTTCACGGTTATCAGGCTGCGGTTGTCCGTATCCTCCGGTGTAAGACCAGTCGCCGGTGTTTCGTTGAGTGGTAGGCCCAACCTTGGCGCCGGAGCCTGACCAGAACCAGCCGTTCACATTGGGAGGCTGCAAATCGGGGCGGTCACATCCGGCGAAGTTGCACTTACGGCCGGACGTCCAAATGTATCTGATATTACCACGTGCGATCCTTTGCTTTATAAACTCGTTTTCCTGTAGAAAAAAAAACAAGATTTAAAAAGGTTGTACAAATATGTTCATTCATTTATAAGTATACAAATTGTAACGAGATATTTGCCTGATGTTGAGTGAAAGCCCATAACCCATGCCTGCACTATCGCTCATCACCTGTCCCCCTAGACAATGTAACATTCTACCAGCGCTATCGCTAATAGAAAGTTTAAAATTGTATGAGAATGACATAAGTCATCGAAAAATCACGTGACATATTGTAGGGAATTGACACCATTAGCGAATGAAGAAATAGATTCGCTATGAAGCGATTGCATCTTGTCTAGGCCCTCAGATTAGTTATTATTCTCTTGAGCGCAGTAATTTCTACAGTTGCAATGCCCTCACACAGCATGGTTTAACCCTCAGAACAGTTTAACCAATTATTGATTTGAGGTAGAATTTATATTCATTTATATGACACTACGGTGTGGTGTAGGTAAACTACCATATAGTAAAATCTAACAGGTTTACCTTATCTATACTTATAATAAAACTGTAACAGGTCCAATTCTGTACATTGAAGATATTTTTAAAATTATTTTTGGAGGGCATTCTTTAACCGATACTGAGGCCGAAAATGTAATTTTTTTAATTTTTGTCTGTCTGTCTGTCTGTCTGTCTGTCTGTCTGTCTGTCTGTATCACGGCTGAGCATCACGCCGAAACTACTGAATGGATTCAAATGAAACTTGGCATGATTTGAGATCTTACTACGAGGTAGGACATAGGATACTTTTTATCCCGTAATCTAGCACGGTTCTTTTGGGAGAGGGGATTAAAGTCAAAACGGGTACTTGGTTATACGCTTGGTCCGATTTTATCAATTTTTCTATAAAATATAATAAATATTAGTAAGGGAACACTCATAGAGAGTTGTTATCAAGGTTTTGTAATCGATCGGGTTAAGCAACGTTAGGTAAGGTCATTAAATAGATGGGTGACCGTTTAACGCCATTTGAACTAAACGGGTCCGTGCTTCGGAGAGCAAGTAAAAAGTGGGTCCCAGTTTTAAACCGACTATAAAAAATGAGGTTATGTATTCGATGCGAATGTCTGTTATTCAAAGTTTAGTTAACGTAAAAATAGCGCAGGCGGAGCTGCGTGGGTCAGCTAGTCATTTATATATTTATTTGAATCTCTGGTCTTAAATAAGTAGGTAAATCCTCATCTCGTTTCCTTGAGATACTTGAGTGACCCAGACAACAAGTTACTGTATAAGGAATGTGTTACACACGACCGTGGAGAAGAACTAATGATTCCATACTATACCTACGTGATTGATTAAACCGGAGATAGGTATACCCTGTTTTTCTTTACACGATCTAAATCGTAGCAATAAATGTATGAACACAGGAGTGATGGCTGACTGGTGGCCAGCCAATGACAATTGGTAGGTTTGAACATAACGTGAACCCTACCAACCAACTGTCTTTGGCTGGCCACCGGTCAGCCATCACTCCTGTGTTCATGCATAATAATAATATTCTGATACAATCCACACACGGTCATCTGATCCCAAACTAGACAAAGCCTGTGGAAACCAGACAAATAATACTTATCTACTTTTTTTTTGTAAATACATAATTGAATAGATAAATAACACCCAGACACTTGGTGGGAATCGAACCCACGACATATTGGGTAGCTAACCACTAGACCATCAGGCCCGTCACATTTATTGCTACGATTCTGATCTTGTAAATACTGTATTTCTGTAAGTATATTTTTTATACAACTCGTACAGTAGTATTAAAGTATAATTTAGGTTGGCATGTCAATTCATAGTCGTCGTCGGGAAGTGCACGTCCGTATTGTAAGTACGTCCGGCAGAAGAAGTGTGCAACTCGGCTGTGACAGGAATTTGTGCCATGTGCCACTTGGCGCTCCGGCCGCCTCCGCGGAGTCACCGTGGCGCACTCCGCGCACTCGGCCATTGCACCCCTTTCACGCGACGCCTTTAACGCTCTACAAATCTACTCAATGATAATAAATATTTATGCCTGGCACTTACAGCCGCACTTGATTCGGCTTTGGTCGGCGGCGATGTGCGTATTTGCTAAACTACCTACAGTCGGAATGGCGGTGAGAGTAAAAGCAAGTAGCTAGATTAGGTAAGTACATGTCGTCTGCCGCCATTATAAAGCAATACAATAGACGCGCACGTTTGTTGTCATCGAAGTTGGCATCATACGGTTGAACAGGGAAGTGTTATAGAAAGTGGTAACTTTTTTGATAAGCTACTAGCTACACGGATGGGTATTAAACAATCGGTTGGCACAGGCACACTTCCAGTTTTTTGCGATTGCTTTTAGATATACCTACCCAAGCTTTTATTTGTTCTGTGGATACCTATATATAGGTAGTAGTAGTACCTAGTACCTATTTTGACTTTTTCATAGTAAGTCTATGTTAATACAACATAAGGACGAGACGTCGACGAGATCGATAAGTTAGCCGGAGATGGTAAGAGAAACGCCTGCCCAAGGCAGAATATCGGACTGACCATAGGACTGACGTTGCGGTGTAATATGAGATCACGTGTCGCAGGATGCGCTTTGGAACAGCTTCGGGATGGCTCCGAGAATTATGCTACATTATCCGTATTTGTCCTCGGTCATGATCTTGCACTAATTTTGGTATCAAATAAAAGGTACCTGTTAGATTCGATGTAAGTATTAAAAAGAAAAATTTAAATAGATGTCGCGCAATCAACAATATCCCGTCCGTATGTTTACCCTGTTATGTACTAACCGTTGGGCGGTAAAGATTAATGTTTCGATCTTGGTCTTGTAAAGAAAATCGGGGTACAGTTAGTACAGTACCTATCTGTAGCCTCAGAGGCGCAACGAGAAACCATTTGCTTTGCAAACCGGAGATTGCAGGTTCTAATCCCACGCGGAGCAACAACTTTGTGTAATAGTTCCTTACTGACTAGGACAATGATCCATGCGTCGTATGAGCATGTAAAAAGTAGGCCCTGCGCCTAATCTCCTCACAGTCGTGTCGGTCTTTCATCCTATCGGATTGTTGACTGAACTAAAAGTACAGGAAGAGATAATTGGGCACTCTAATAAATATCTAACACGTAGCTACTTAGATGGCTGCTCTTGAGAATGATTGGGCGCTATGATCGAGGACAAAATATTCAATACAAAACACACGATAACCTAGAACAGTAGAGTCACGTTGTTATATTACGAATGCATGGTATTCTACATCATTACCTGTTCGTAATTACTGAAAAAAAGTAATTTTAAATGTTCTGTTTTCTAAGTACCCGGTGTGGGGAAATGGAAGATCATCATCACGTCACTGGCCTACTTACGCGGTACAACCACATTACATATTGTGTAGGTTTGTGTAAGTATGTCACGCACGTAATCAATTGTGGTTACATGTAGGTACTATTAGCTATTCTAACTCTAATGTGGTCTTTAGATACCTCGAGATTCAAATGCCATTAAAATAATTATTTGGTGTTTTACATGTCAAATAACGAGTAGATATAATAGTGTGCTTTGAGCTCGCTTTTACAAAGATAAGTCATTAACTGCGCTACTCAGTTCATGAGTCAATTGATAAATAGATTTTGTATAAAATCTAAACTAAAAGTAACATATTAAGCTTGATTAAAAATTATTCACGAGCCAGTTGGTCTAGTCAAGTGGTTAGTTGGCCTGGCCCACAGATTTAGTGGTCGCTATGAGTAGCGGTACCTGGGATAGGTCGTGGGTTCGACGCCCACTATGTGGGTGCTATTTATCTACAAGTACCTACTTATTTAACTAATTGTATCAGGTGTCTGGTTACCATACAGGCTCTGCCTAGTTTGGGATCAGACGATCGTGTGTAAATCGTTACATGACATTATTATCAAGAAAATTTCCAGTAATTTATCGCTTAATAAATTAGTGTGGTAACTACCTGAGGAGTTTCCAGCGAGACGGCGTCCATGCAGTGACGTCGGCAAATGTTCCTGGCGTCTAGCCAGTCAACTTCCAGGCTACGGGTGGGTGCGTGTTCCCAGCTGAAGAAGTAAGAGTGCAGGACTCCTCTACCATCGCGGTATGTCGAGTGACGAACTCCTGCAGGCAACAAGTCGATAAATTAGTACATACTCAGAATATACTAATATTAAAAGCTGTAGCATAATAGTTTGTAGACTTGCCTTGTGGGGAAAAAAAGGAGAAATATCGGACTCAACTGGTATTTACAAACATGTTTTGGCTAAAAATAGACTAAACGGCATCAGAACCTTCGGAGTCGCTGGACGTTCGGGGTGTGGGCCCTAGGGGGTTGCGAACCCCGTCCCCGTGAGTTCCGTGACAGGTTCCCAGGGGGCTACAATGCTCCTCCCGGCGGCGGGCTCAAAGGCACGCACTGAGGGGCCCCTGGTGTAGATCCCCCTAGAGAGCCCTGCGGTCTCATGTACCGATGCGACAGCCGCGGGAGGTTTTTTGTGGGTAAGAGTCCTACATACCCCGGTCGAGCCCCACCAATATAGCACTTTTCGGTCACAGAATCATAAAAGCAGTAACACGTCGCATAGTTTCGTAACTGTTACGAAACATAGTTACTGTGTGGGGTTTGGTCTCTATGTGTGGTAACAGTTCCCACACAATGTGACCAGAAATTTTTTAGTTACTATGTGTAGTCTTTGTGTTCACACGTAACGTAAACATTTGTGTCGACTTATTTTTAAACGCAATGTGTTTATGTGTAGTAACGGTGTGGTAACTATGTTACCAGAATAGTAATTTAAAATATATACTTACACGAAGTGTTGTAACGTTACGACATTGTTACTGAACAATATATTGCTAAAATGTAAATAAATAAGTCGTCATAAGACACTGTTTTTCAAACTGTTCCTACAAGTGTAGTTAAAAATGAGTAAAAATCCGAAACTCACACGTCTCACATCAACTTTCTACAGAAAAGTAAACAAATTAATGGTTCCAGAAAATCTACCTCCAAGTAAGTACATATTTTTAGCTCTTAAAGTTACTTCATGATAGATTACTGGTTCAAAAGCAAATATTTACCATCAAAATTCGTTGCTTTATATGTGATACACCTGCGAGGTGCTTTATAAAAGGTGAATGCAAAATTAAATATATTAGTAGTGTACCGGAGTGGAGGTACGGTGCGTTTTAAATAATGTAATATATAAGTATTTCGTGATATTTTTTATTTCAGGTACTGTGGGGTTTAACAGTTACCACGGATGCATGAAATGTACAGTAATCGGAGAATACGATAGAAGAGGTCAGCATATGAGTTTTCCCAGAACGGACATGCCTTTGCGTACTGATGATTCATTTAGAAATCGATTAGATCCTGATCACCACTTGCCACACTTGCCACCACATTTGCTTGTAGTCGTCATTTTATTTGTATGGCCTCCAAAAGTTTGAGAATTGCTGGAAACAATATACCATTTTGTAAATTCGGTAACTTTGTAACTACTTCTGATTTTGCGTCGACATATGTCGACACAGTCTCGTAACTTAGTGACCAGTTGTGACTTAAATATTTTCTTTAAATACAAATGTTTTATCCAATTATTTACCAACTTTATGGTTATATTCTTGGTTCCATAATATATAGTAAGTATTAAAAGAGATTAATCTATTAAAGCAAAAGCTTCCAAGCTCTGGGAATGTAAAGATTTGTCAGTAAAAATATTGTTTACATTGTACTACACAGGTGAAATTACATTAATATGATGGCGCGTTGATAAATTTCAAACTATTTCAACAAATTACACAATGAATTTCCTTTCCCACCTCTATTTGAACGATAAAAACCAAGTAATTTAGTAATAAAAACTTATGTTGACAAAACAATGATGGCCGATAACTTTTTCTTCTTATTATTTTTTTCATTTAAAACTTCACTTCGCTAAACAAAAAGTGAATGAAAGAACGAATGATTTCTGAGAAGTGGTCGCAGACTAAGAACAATGTTACCACACAGCAACGTAACTTTAAAACCAAATGTTACTGTGTCGACTGTTCCCCATTTTTAGTCGTAGCGACGGAACAAAGTCGACTCGGCGACCAGAAAATGTTACTAGAATCAATCAGTGTCACAAAAGTGTCGACTTGTTTCGTAACGGCTACCAAAAAGCGCTATATGGGCACAGCTCCCGGGAACCTTTTGAAGGTGTCCCCCACAAAAAAAATAAAAAGCGGCATCAGAAGGTTCAATCGATAACGTTATAGAAAATCGAATAAAAAACAAAAGTTGGGTCGAAGCATAAAAACAAAGTAGAAATGAACACATGAAACATCCGAGTTACTAAAAAAATGGCTTAAGACAGACTGCGTTGTGGTAGGTACGGTCGCGTTATGCGCCGTGTATTTTTTGGTAAGTCTATGGCGCCGTGGAAATGATGACAATGACTGACAAAAACAGAGATGTAAAAGCCTAAAATAGGCTGTAGATACCTAGATAGGATCAGTAACAAATATACGGGACGTCGCCATCGTCGTCGCATCAGCGTCACATCAGCAGGGAGAAGTCCCATAACTTCTCCATGCTGATGTGACGCGAATAGGCTAAAATAACAAGTAAGTATAGATGAAAGAAATATACATACATACATACTCTAGAAAAACATAACCCTCCTTCTGGGGCAGTTGGGCAAAAAGAAATGGGAAATGGGCACAGAAGAAAAAGAAGTTATGTGCTTAAGTTAATCACAGAATCAAAAAGAGAGCAGTATTTTTTTATCTTACTTTTACTAAAGAAAGCCACAGAGCGATTGAACTAATTCAAATCTAACGGTAAAATAAGATTAGCTACATTCTCATTTTAATAAAGTTATTGTAATATATAATATTATATACTTAGTGTGTTATTGTGTTGTTATCTATTAAAGTATTATTTACAAATAAAATGTATTTAATAAGTATTAGTATCAGTTGTCTGGTTACCATAGTAAAGGCTTTGTCTAGTTTGGGATCAGACGGCCGTGTGTCGATTGTCCCAGGATATTATTGTAGTGTATGTGGTAACCCCTGGTCATCTTCAGTATAATGTAGAATGTGTGAAATGAGGAAGTTAACGCAATAGTCGTAAGTTAAGCCTTAAGAACCACTAAGTATCTACTACAAAAGCATGTCACCGATTGAACAGTCGATGACGACATGTCTAAGCTAAGCATTTCGAAATGGTGTTTATTTAAAATGACTTGTTGCTCACAAGTTTGTCGTTGCAAAACAGTGTTGTTCTGATTCACACATTCATTGAGGCACAGTTTCTAGCTAGAGCTTTGTTTAATTATATGCCCCTTAGTGGATCCAGCACAACAGCAACAGGTAACACATTTTACGGCCGTTTTATGGAATCTTCCGTTGTACCTAAATACTACGTATCTGCACCACTAATAGAAAATGAAATAAATAGAATAAATACATTACTTAATATTCTGGCATCTCTTTGTTTGTTCGCTTACTTCTTCTAAACTGCACATACATTGGATTTTGATGCGGGTTTCACTAGCATTTGAGAATTTCACATCAATGTTCATAGATTAAGGGTAAAAGTTATATTATAATTAAAGTATTTTAGGTTTCAAAATTCGAAATGTAACCGGGCTCTATAAAATCATAAATGATGCTAATAAAAAAAAGGCTCTAATGCGTGACATTATGGTCCATAAAATGCGTGTAATCATAACAAACCAATTGTCAGTTCGTTAAATGAAGCGATTCTTTCGTAATTAGAAAGCGTCCATTGGCGTCCATGTTTAGCTTCTCACCTATTCATTTCTCCAGATTACATTGTGTTTAATTATTATTATCTAATGTCTGCGCACACAATGTTTCTAAAAGTGATTTTCTAACGAGTGAAGTGACCTACCGCATAGCGGAACTGTTAGTGAATCTTCCGCAAAAGAACGTTTTAGAGGAATGTAGTTGCGTAACGGTGAACGTCTTTGCGTGAATAGATGAATTATAATCGCAGATAATTTTTACAATGTTTATTGAGAAATTTCCATAATCGTTAGATACTTTCTGTGGAAGTGTGATTGTAATGCGGATGATGTAATTGCATAATATTTGATTACATAGATTTATTCCTTGCCAGCACAGTTCTTGGAATCGATTACCTACGTTACATACCATGGTACCACACACACCTAGAACATTCCGGATTCCGTTTTTTTTTAATTAACTACCAAATTCTTTTTTGTTTTTTTTTTTGGTTATTGAGCATATTTGTATTTTTCAATAGTAGTCCTCATGGCGTTTGGCCATCCACCACATGAAAAAACCCCCTGTAGGTAAGTACCTACTTACTTATATATTTTTTGGTCATTACGGATTAGGTATACGTAAGTAGGTACATCAAATCCGTAATGACCTACAAAATGACTCCTTTTATCTCTACAAAGGTATGAGAGATGAGGGTTTTAGTCCAAAATACACCTGTGTGGATCGATGAATCAGCTATACGCGTTTCGATTTTTTATGTTTTCTCTCATCGTTAATAGCGAATGACGAATAGCAAATCTTGTCAGACTGAGTCAGAGTTTAAAAGACGTTTCTTTGCCTTAGTTATTACTGTAAAATGAGGTTATATGTAAGGGTTAACGGTTGTGCCTGGTATTAATTGGTTAAAATCTATCACTTTAGTTATGAACTAGCTCACCCACGCAGCTCCGCCTGCGCCATTTTTACGTTAACTAAACTTTTAATAACATTCGCATCGAATACATAACCTCCTTTTTCATAGTCGGTTAAAAACTGGGACCCACTTTTTACTTGCTCTCCGAAGCACGGACCCGTTTAGTTCAAAAGGCGTTAAACGGTCACCCATCTATTTAATGACCTTACCTAACGTTGCTTAACCCGATCGATTACAAAACCTTGATAACCACTCTCTATGAGTGTTCCTTTACTAATATTTATTATATTATAAAGAAAAATTGATAAAATCTGACCAAGCGTATAACCAAGTACCAATTTTGACTTTAATCCCCTCTCCCAAAAGAACCGTGTTAGATTACGGGATAAAAAGTATCCTATGTCCTACCTCGTAGTAAGATCTCAAATCATGCCAAGTTTCATTTGAATCCATTCAGTAGTTTAGGCGTGATGCTCAGCCGAGATACAGACAGACAGACAGACAAAAATTAAAAAAATTACATTTTCGGCCTCAGTATCGGTTATAGAATGCCCTCCAAAAATAATTTTCAAAATATCTTCAATGTACAGAATTGGACCAGTTACAGTTTTATTATAAGTATAGATGAGGTATGGTATTCTGAGGGTACGGTACGTACTTACCTACGGGTTTTGAAAGTTTAAGAACTCGATCAAACTCTCAGTTTTCTTCACACATTTCACACCAGCCCCCCTAGACAATGTAACATTCTACAATCGTTATCGCTAATAGAAAGTATAAAAATGTATGAGAATGACATAAGTCATCGCAAAACCACGTTACAAATTATAGGGAATTGACACCGTTAGCGAATGAAGAAATAGATTCGCTATGAAGCGATTGCATTTTGTCTAGGCCCTTAGCGGTAACTATCAATAAAATCTTTTAAAAAAAAAATTGAACCGACTTCAATATCACTGAAAAGTATAAAACAATTTAAATATTATTGAAGTTGGTGTTAGCTTACCGGCTGTGTATATTTGGCACCAACTTCAATAATATTTAAATTATTTTATACTTTTCAGTGATATTGAAGTCGGTTCAATTTTTTTTTAAAAAGATTTTATTTTAAACTTTTTAGTGATATTTTCATATATAAAGTTTGAACCATCGAAAACCGTAAAATTATCTAGGTAGGTTATGATCACATTATCGTCTACATAGTTTTACATAATTCATGTTTCTTCAGAAAAAAATATCCGATCGTAATGAAATTTATATGGAATCATCATAGTAGTTTACTCTCTCGAATAAAAAAAGAATCATCGAAATCGGTTCATAATTGTCAGAGCAATGTAATGGAGAACATCAGTTTTATGGTTTTTTAACCGACTTCAAAAAAGGAGGAGGTTCTCAATTCGTCTGTATATATATTTTTTTTTTTTGTTTTTTTTTTTATGTATGTTCGCGCATAACTCTGGCAATTATGAACCGATTTGAAAAAATCTTTCTTCCATCCATTCTTTAATCCGTTAATTGGGTCCCATAAAAAAAATATTGCTTAGTAATAAGTAGTTCCTGAAAAAACAAGAATGGTGAGTGCGCACTGAGAGTTGGAGGAAAGCCTATATAGATGACTTTATGGTGCTTTTTAAGGACAAAAATGGTCATAACTCTGATAAATATTTACCAATTTCAATGATTCTTTTTTTATTCGAAAGAAGAAACCACTGTAATGAACCTGTATGAATTTTATCACAACCCGATAAGAACTTCCTGGAGGACCATGAATGATATCATATCATTCATGGTCCTCCAGGAAGTTCCTCCATATCATTGATATGGAGGAATTTATCTGGCAAAAACCATAAAACTGATGTTCTCCTTTACATTTCTCTGACAAATATGAACCGATTTCGATGATTCTTGATTTTGACGGGCCCGTTGGTCTAGTGGTTAGACACCCTGGCTGCTAAACGATGGGTCGTGGGTTCGATTCCCACCAAGTGTCTGGGTGTTGTTTATCTATTTAAGTATGTATTTACAAAAAAAAAGTATATAAGTATTAGTATCAGTTGTCTGGTTACCATAGTACAGGCTCTGCCTAGTTTGGGATCGGATGACCGTGTGTGGATTGTCCCAAGATATTATTATTATTTATTATTTTTTTATTCGAGAGAGTAAACTACTATGATGATTCCATGCAAATTTCATTACGATCGGATAAATTGTTTCGGAGTTTCTGAAGAAACATGAATTATGTAAAAGTATGTAGACGATAATGTGAAATCATAATGATGTCATAACCTACCTAGATCATTTTACCGTCTTCGATGGTTCAATCTTTACGTATGAAAATATCACTAAAAAAAAATTGAACCGACTTCAATTACACTAAAAAGCATAAAATAATTTAAATATTATTGAAGTTGGTGCCAAATATACACAGCAGGTATGCTAACACCAACTTCTTTATAAATTCCTCCACATCGTTCATGGTCCTCCAGGAAGTTCTTATCCGGTTGTAATAAAATGCATACAGATTCAATACAGTGGTTTCTTCTTTCGAATAAAAAAAGAATCATTGAAATTGGTAAATATTTGCCAGAGTTATGACCATTTTTGTCCTTAAAAAGCGACAAAAAAGTCATCTATATAGGCTTTCTTGCAGCTCTCAGTGCGCAGTCACCATTCTTGTTTTTTCAGGAACTACTAATTACTAAGCAATAATTTTTTTATGGGACCCAATCAATGGATTGAAGAATGGATGGAAGAAAGATTTTTTCAAATCGGTTCATAATTGCCAGAGTTATGCGCGAACATACATAAAAAAAAACAAAATATACAGACGAATTGAGAACCTCCTCCTTTTTTGAAGTCGGTTAAAAACTGTGTAAAATGTACGGGAAAATACTGACAGTTTGACCGAGCTCGTAAAATATCAAAACCCGTACTAGACTCCCTGGAGTTTGTTCCTGTTTATTGGTGTCTACTTAGACGACACAAAGAATCTTTGTTCACTTTGTACAGAGAGTTGCCATGAATACTCCGACCGATTGTGTGTGAGTACGCTCCCACATGGCATCGCATGAGAGACGCCGCGCCTTGCATGCGGGCGATGCATTGCGAAACAGTTAACGGAATCAAATAGAACATACAACTTTTTGCTGTACAACAAACTAAATAATTGAAGGATTGCTGTGCGTCAAAAAACAATGCAAACGCATGCAGCAGTAGCGCAGCTTGCCTGAGACGGCCCCTGTATAAAAAATGTTGGGGGCCCAAATGAAGGGTAACCGGACATATGTAGCCCGGGGGCCCTGTCAAATGGGTACGGCTATAATTATATTATAAATATAAATATTACTTATATTTTAATTGATGCGGTATGCAGCAAGCTAATACGCATGCCTAAGATTTTGAATGGTGTCTGTCAGTAGGTATGCACAACTAAACTACTAACAACTAAACTAGGCACAACTCCAACTAGAAGCTAGTAAATGGACGACCAACATAACCACAGAATTTATTGCGTGTATGAATGTATAAGCGTGAATGGAATATAACGTTAGTTTTAAATTAGCTATAGTTGTTATTGGGAATCCTATGCAGGTATCTCATTTGTGCACGGTATTCAGTGACTCTTCATGGAACATTAGAGCATCTTCTGTTTAACTGGTCTGTGCCGCAGGAACACAATATTTGGCCGGTGGAGGTGCTTTCCCAGTCGGGCTGCTATGCTTTTGAGCGGAACTGTCATATTCCATAACATTCCAGACAATCCGGTGATATCGGCCTATATTGTCCTAACCAACCAGCAAGAAACACTTGCTTTAAAGGCTACCTTAAATGTCTTTGGCTATAATCTTAAACGCCATTGGCTGTTTTGCTCGAAAACATAGATCTATAGCGTTTAGCTGTACCTACCTAGGAAGAACTAAGGAATAACTTACGTATAGATATCTAACTCTATAATTAATTCGAGATTCCGTTATTTTCTTCTATTGGGTAACGCGACATGTCATAAACATAATCGTCATATTCATGGAAATAAGAAGTGCAGGATATGCTAAGTACCTATTATGGCTATTATGTAGTAGCAAGTTATAAAAATGGTAATGTTCCTACTCATTCGCATTGAAATACTTACATATGAAGAAATATTATTTCATTTTAAACACTTAGAAGTTAAAAAGTCAAGAACAATTTACATTGGTGCGTCAATCAAACCAAATATTATGAATGTAGTAAGGTACGTACCTACGCAATACATGAATACACTAATAATTAAATTATATCGACATTGACATTTACTTTGATTTGAAAACCATTTGAATTATTTTATATTTTTTGGATGCATGCGAGTTGTTTATTGCGTCACATTGCCCAAAGGCTAGGTAAAGTTATGAACCAACGCGTATTTTAATAAATTGCAGTAGGTATGCAAGCAAACTGACTTGCTGTTATGATAAAACTATGTTGTTATGATGTAACTGGTACAATAGTATTTTGCTAAGAACTTCGATGAAGGTATGATGCACCAAAGTTATACATTCCTTTTCCTGGTTGCGATGCGATTGTAATTTGAATTCACTGCGTTACACTGAGCTGTCTATAAACATTTCTATGTAAGTCATCGATATAGCCCATCCCGAAAATGTCTCTCCTAGATAGTTATTTAGGTCCCAGTAGATAATTGACGAGGTAATTAATATGTTTATGCATTTGAGAGGCTTGCCAAAGTACTTACGGAACAGAATCTTCTTGTTTTAGAGTACACTTCTTTCTTTTAGAGTTCACTTAACTACGACGGCGGCATGACATGTCAAAGCGGAATGATTGATTACTTAATAAGTCAGATCTTCCAAAGCCGATTGTCCAATGTACAGAATAAATAATTTAAAGGGAACTCCGAAAATAAAGAACTCCCTTAGGAAAATATCTGTTGAGTGTTGAGTAGGTAGGTAGTTACTTTATCAGTTATTTAAAATTTATATAATATAGATAGCTACAGATTTAATGTCTCAGAACTACAATTAATGTCCATTAAGACCAAATTACCCGTAGGGTGTCCGGGTAAGAATAGCACCCTCCTATCTCCTCCGCACTCTGTAAGCCTACATACAAACTCGTTCCTACTATTAAGCCAGGTTGTTATTGGTATTCAGGTGAAAAGAACAAGAATAGAATAAGTTTTGCAAGTCAAAGTATATAGGTGCCTACTAGTTAAGGATCATAATGTAAAATGTATGTATACAATGTCTTCACTGTCTTTCATCTCTTGCATTCCTAAATGGATTTACAACAACTTAGTGACGAAGTAGGACGTAAGTTTTGATGGTAAACGAAAACGTTCATACTTTCAGTTTTCTCTCATACATTTGACTAATTTCTAATAGTTTTCGCTAGAGGCGCTGCTAGTCTTGCATCTATGACGATGGATAAGTAGTACGAGTATAGAGACGGAGACAGGACGTTCGAAGGGACTCTTTTGTTTTGGAATTATCATCGATATACTATATATCGATGGGAATTATGAATGCTGTTGACCGTAAGTTGGTACAGCTACACTGGGCGAGACGGCGAGAACCAGGCAGAAGGGGAAGAGGTGCCACTAACTCAAGAGGGCATCACACGAATGCACGGCCTCGGCTTGGGCTGCCACTTACAGAGTACTGAATTTACCACCGGATCACAACGTGTCCCTTCCTACTGAGTAGATCTGGCAACAAACTCTATGGCATGTGTGGTCGTTCAATCTCGCCGGAGAGACAACGTCGGCGGCGTCTGGTGAGTGCATGGTGAGTGTGCTAGCTATATTTGCCCGACTGCCCCAGAAGGAGGTTTATGTTTTTCGAGAGTATGTATGTATGTAAGTATGTATGTAAGTATGTATGCAAGTATGTATGTAAATATGTATGTAAGTATGTGTGTAAGTATGTATGTATGTCTTTTTCTTTGGCACGGCCTACAGCCTAAACGGCTTGATGGATTTTGACTTTTAATATGTCTAGATTCGTCTCAGTTGTGAGACTGACATTGGCTATATATTGTTTTTCAAAAAAGTTAATATGGCTGGTGCCAGTCGCCATTTAACATTTTCCAAGCCGCCTGCCAAGCGTGTGGGGATTAGGGCAACCCCTCCCTTCTAAGGGGGAGGCCGTTCCGCAGTGGACGTCATTCGGCTGATGCTGCTGCAGTCGCCATTTTTTTTACTCCCGAAATCAGCAATATGGGTAGGTATATATGAAAGATCTTAACGAAACGACTTGAAATAATATACATGTGTATATGTTTTATGTATGTCAGTACTTATAATTAAATTTAAGTCCATTTTGTTTGTTCGCTTATGCTATTTATACTTGTCTTACTTGTCAGTGCTGAGTCATGGTCGTGTAGGACAGACAACTACCTACGGAGGTTCGATAGACTGAGTGACCGAGGTCAGGGTCGGGGATATAGTCGGCCGCGGCGCCGCCACATGCCGCCGATGAACGGATTCGTCAAAACGACATGCGACAGTTCCGTTACACTGCTATCGTCACCTGAGACATAATAACGAATATATCAGTGTCTTGAATTCAGGGTTTTTTTATAAGCAGTAGGTTTGCGCTTGGCCACAATCTCACATGGTAAGTGAAGATGTGATCCAGGATAGACCGCGCTTACCCATTCGATGCCTGTACAATCTAGACTTGAATACTTGACTCTAGACTTGAAGTTATATTTTTTCTTTGAAAACGGTGTCCGGGAGATAATTCCACAGCTTGGCCGTGCGCATGAGGAAAGAAGAAGCGAAACGCTTAGTGTGGCAAGTTGGAGTGTCAACGACAAAGCGTTGGAGACTCTGCCGGCGCTTGGTAGTCCGGTAAATGTAAGGGGATTGCGGTAAAAGATCAAAGAGTGCTTAAGCGCATTCACCGTGGAACAAACAATCTGTAAAAAACCGATAAACAAACAACAAGACGTCGATCCAAGTGTTGCAGTGTTTCAGTTGTTAAGTCGTTATCGTCAATTAACCTACGAGCGCGTCTGTCTATCGAATCCAAAGAGTCAAGTTTATATTTAGCAGAGGACAGAGCCATCCCACACTTTGTAAAGACTCAAAAGCAGTAGCGGTAGATAACTCCAACTTCCATTGATATTTTACGATAAACTATGGTAACTTACAACTTGTAATTATAATGCTAGTAAGACGGAGGTAAATTAAAATCTACATACTGTTAGCACAACTCCTGGGGTCAGGTAGTGCCAGCCGCCTCTGGGCTTCGGTGACGCAAAGCGCGGCAAGCAGGATGGCTGCTGCCAGGCATACGTGCCGGCTCATCTGTGCATGGAAATAAAACTAGATTATCCTTATTATCCTAAAATATTATAAAATAGTATATTACACTCAGTAATTGGTCAAATTTTGCATAAAACAGCTCATTAAAACAATATTATGTGTTGTTTTCATTTCTGACAATGATGAAAAGACGTACAACATAACAGCTCGCGTATAGTACGCGAGCTGTTATGTTGGAATGCCCAAGTCGTCGATCGTCGATTCAAACTATTTGCTTTACAGGTGCTCCTGATTATTTTTCTGAGCAGTTATTTTTACTTATCTATGTTTGTGAGAAGGAGCTTGGAGGAAGGAATAAAGGAGTCGGTACATAACTGTGACTTGTATCTTCGTGGTTTGGAGCGGATTTTAATTTACGAGTAGTTACTGCCATGAACAGGTATTCGATATTCGGTTTTACCGTTTTTTAAGAGGACCCACCCTCCCCAAACTCTTAACCACGTGGTCGACCGAGCCGCGGATGCAGCCATATAACATAAAAATTCAGTTTTCTAAGTACATTATAAAGTACTCTGTGAAATAGAAAATATTTGGTGGAAGCAGTTTTGTCCGCACTCCGCACCTGCGTCCGCGCCTCTGTCGTCGCTCAGCTGGTAGTGCCGGCACCACTGACGCCTGTCGTTTTGACGAAAGTAGTCACGGGCCCGTATTACAAGTTCGTTTTCTTTTTTTATGCAGATCACGAATGCTCGAGGACAATCGATACGTGAGATGAATTTATTTTGTTGTATTTGTGAAAGCAAAACTCGCCTCGGTGACCTCCTTGCTGCGAGTAAACGTTTGCGTGAAAAGCTACTGAGTGCGAGAAATCGTTGATTTGGGACGCATTTTATGGTAACCGAAAGCTGTGCGCGGTTCACGTCACGATAACGAACGTACGTAACGTTTGTGCATAGTCGTAAGATAAACACAAATGTTACTTACTACTATAATTGCCTCAAAGTTAAATAAATAACTATTACGTTTTTAGTTATGATTTAAGATTATTTCGAGTACTTAATTAGTTAATAAGGAAATAGTAGGTACTTACTTACTTCAATTATTTCTAACGTAAGAATTTCTTTATTTTTTTTTCTAATAAAGTAACGTAAGTACTTACTTAGTCCATTGTTAAATTGTATATGATAATTATTAAGCTACTTTCGTAGCTAGCTTTTTTCGTAGGTTATAAAATTATTTTCTTAATGTTGTCCCTCGGTATAATAACTAAGAAAGTACACAATAACACTTCAATTTGTAGTTCATAGAGTTATTTTTTACTAAAAAAGTTTTTAGTATATACTTCTTAATTATTATTAAACCGATAGACACACACATTTGTAAAATATCGTGATATGAAACACAGTACGTAGTGGTGCTAGATGGACCGTGCCGTACCTCAAAGTAGGTGGTAGAGTAGTGTTTGTAGCGGGCTGCGTCGGCGCGGCTGTGTGGTGGGTGAGCGCGTGTTGTTGCTGCGGTACGCGGGGCACAGGTGACTAGCGCGGCGTTGTCGGAGGGACTGACGCAGCCGCAGGTCTCCTCTCTAATTAAGCCTCCGACATTCATTCACTTTCACTTCCAATACCAGAGAAGACCCGCCCGCTACACGCCGCACCTCTTCTCCACACAGGACCCGGAGACCTTCTGGAGGTCGTAGCCGGATGCGAGAGCGAGTTTACATAATGCTTGTACACAATTACAAGGCAAATTAAATGCTCCTGTGTCGGACTTTTGACCCGATTTTAAAAATACTTACCTTAGGTAACCTACATAACATGTTAATTGCCATTAAGTAAGTAATATTTTTTATTCATTCAGAGAATGTTATAACCGGTCAAGTGCAAGTCGGACTCGCGCACCGAGGGTCCCATATCCATCATTGGACGTATTAAGCAGGAAAGTTGGCTTGTAGCCAATACTGGAGAGTAAAAAAAATGACGATCATACACAATCAGATTGTGTATTCGGTTTTGCCCTTAACAACTAGTTCAATCGGTATTGTCATCTTTTGGTGAACACCCTGTGCAACTGCAACCTTCATGGACCCATTTTTTACATTTCGAGGAATGAACTCAACCATCACCTTTATTTATTTAGTAGCTGACCCGCGCAGCTCCGCCCGCGCTTTATTTACGCAGGCACTTATCACATGAGCTTTTCTGTAAGTGGTAAGATATCTGTTATATTAATAAGTAAACAGAATAAATGTTTTTTTTTCTTTAAACCACCCCTGGGTTAGAGCGAACTAAACAAAAAAAAATTAAATCGGTCAAGCCGTTTCTGGGATTTAGCAAGACTAACGGACAGCTATTAATTTTTAATCGACTTCAAAAAGGAGGAGGTTCTCAATTCGTCTGTATATATATATATATATATATATATATATTATGTATGTTCGCGCATAACTCTGGCTCTCTTATGAACCGATTTGAAAAAATCTTTCTTCCATCCATTCTTCAATTCATTGATTGGGTCCCATAAAAAAATTATTGCTTAGTAATAAGTAGTTCCTGAGAAAACAAGAATGGTGACTGCGCAGGAAAGCTGCAGGAAAGCCTATATAGATGACTTTATGTCGCTTTCTAAGGACAAAAATGGTCATAACTCTGGCAAATATTTACCAATTTCAATGATTCTTTTTTTATTCGAAAGAAGAAACCACTGCTGTATTGAATCTGTATGAATTTTATCACAACCGGATAAGAACTTTCTGGAGGACCATGAACGATGTGGAGGAATTTATCTGGTAAAAACCATAAAACTGATGTTCTCCATTACATTGCTCTGACAATTATGAACCGATTTCGAGGATTCTTTTTTTATTCCAGAGAGTAAACTACTATGATGATTCCATGCAAGTTTCATTACGACCGGATATTTTTTTCTGAAGAAACATGAATTATGTAAAACTATGTAGACGATAATGTGATCATAACCTACCTAGATCATTTTACGGTCTTCGATGGTTCAATCTTTATACACACATCAAAAGTGTCTAGGGATCAACATATATTTTTGCAATAACTTTTCTCCTGATTGATATTAATTAAAATTTTCTTTAAGGATTCATCAAATAAAGTGTTTTCGTTTGTCACAGTAACGATAAACCAAGTCACCTTTGCATTAATAAAGAAATTTGCCATTTTCCTAAGGGATTCATTTCATTTTTCAAAGGGATTTTTGACATTTGAACCACTAACACAAAAGTTCGAAAAAAAGACTGAAATAACAGTTTTCTTTAAAATTTTATTGGGTAACTTAAACAATTAATAATCCGTGTTTCTACCGCGAACACTAACAACACAAGAACATCGGTTTGGCATACTCAAAATGAGTTCATCCAAATCACGCTGTGGAATGGCCGCCCATGTTCGTTGCAACAACAAAAAAAGGTCTTCTTGCGACTGGATACCCTCCATATTCGACAGAGCTCTTCTCTGTAGCATATCCCATGCATGCTCAATCGGGTTCAAGTCTGGCGACTGAGCAGGACAGGGCAGGACATTGATGTTAGCTGCGGCGAGAGTCTGTCTTACAACTCTTGCGGTGTGCGGTCGTGCATTATCATGCATTAACTGAAATAAGGGACCGATTTGCACTTGTAGAGGAACGATGACGTCTGATACAATCGTCTCAGCATAAATTTGAGCGTTGAGGTTGCCTCTGATCCAAATCAACTCAGTTCTTCCGCCGATCCAAATACCCGCCCATACCATGATGGTTCCACCACTATAAGGATGGACTTCCTGGCAGGATTTTAATCGCTGTTGGCGTCCAGGGGTTCTCCAGTGTCGTATACGTCTTGTATCCGGTCTCATACCAAAACGAGACTCATCAGAAAAGCACACGAAACGCCATTGTTCTTCTGCCCAATTTCTGTGTTCAAGAGCCCATTGATATCGAATCCTACGATTGTGCATTGCTATAGGTGGTACCCGTAGCGGTCTTCGGGAATGAAGGTTCACTTCATGCAAGCGGTTTCTGACTGTTTGGTCGCTAATTAAGTTCCCTGAAGAGTGATGAAGCCTCACGGCTAACATCATGGCAGTTATTGTTGGAGCTCTTCGAGTTAAGATTTGAATATATCGGTCTTGTCTCAGTGTGGTGCAGCGATACCGTCCTCCATGGCGCTCAGCCACGGTACCAGTGCTTCGGTAACGTGTCCAAAGTCGACTGATAACACTCTGACTTGTATTCAGAGCTAAAGCCACAGTACGTTGCCGGGAACCAGCTTCTATCATTCCCACGGCTCTGAGCATTTCTTCCCTGCTTAAATGACGTCGCCGCTCCATAATAACGTTGGTTTTAATCAGTAGTAGGGAAACAGTAGCACTAATAATGTCTTCAATGCGTTGTATGTTTTTATAGGGAAAATATTGACAGCTGATTTTCATCTTTTACTCGAATTTGATTCACAGTTCCTGATTCAAATTATGAAATGCACCAAAAAGGATCCATATAAATTTATAAAATCATAAATTTATTACAAAGCCACATCTCAATCTCAAGAAATCCGCTTAAAAATGCTTGATCCCTAGACACTTTTGATGTGTGTATATGAAAATATCACTAAAAAGTCAATAAAATCCTTTTAAAAAAAAATTGAACCGACTTCAATGTCACTGAAAAGTAAAAAATAATTTAAATATTATTGAAGTTGGTGCCAAATATACCCAGCAGGTACGGTAACACCAACTTCTATAATATTTCAATTATTTTATACTTTTCAGTGATATTGAAGTTGGTTCAATTTTTTTTAAAAAAGATTTAAGTATTTATTTATTCTTATTGTACACAAAGAAACACAGATACAGTAATTAAAAGATAGTAAATGCATGTACATTGGCGAGCTTAACTCAAACATGAGTTTTCTAACAGCAAACCAATTTACAAAGAGAGATTTGTAAAGGGGTACAATTAGTGTACAACACACCTTAATATTAAGTTAAAAATACAATACATACCTACTTAATAATATACTTAATATATAAATATATACTATAAACTATGCTATTTATATATATACTTGTATATATAGAAATACATAAATATCATACTACTTGTGACAGAAAATGCTCCTTAGTCCTTGTCTTAAAAACGTTTAATGATGAACTGGCTCTGATAGAGTGTGGCAACGAGTTCCATAAACGAACTGCGTGGACAGTAAAGGAGCCACCATAACAGCTAGAGCTGTGAGATGGTGTACGCAACAGAAGGATTTTATTATACTTATAGATTTATTTATTTTACAATATACCTACCTACAATGTACCTACTTACATAAACATAAGAAAACAAGCATACATAAAATTAACAAGAAAGAAACATTTTCATGGATATCCGAAATTTTCTTCCCAATAGAATATACTTAGTAAGTAAGTACTTAGAATACAATATTCTCTGTTCGGCTATTCTTTTAATTTTCTAGTGTATTAATAAAAATAGAAGTTACCTATTCTACTTTCAATTTTGAATAGTGTAGGTATTGCTAACTTACATATTATCTAATTAAATATTGGCGATTCACCCCCTCCCTCCAATATGGTTGAGACTGTTGAGAGGCAGTGATGGCTGCTGTTCAAGTCATACTCGTGCGCGGGTGCTGCTTGGCCGACTAATCCGACTACTAGCCGTTTGGCCTTTTGGTTTGTTGTATTTTCGTCGTATCGTTTCTCTCGTTTTATCTTTCGAACGCATCGATATACTATAGATGTTCGAACGGCAGGACACACTGACGCTAATGCTGATGTAAAATGATATTGTTTAAAAATGATATTGTTTAAAAAAAATACCGGTCAAGTGCGAGTCGGACTCGCGCACCGAGGGTTCCATACCATCTTTGGACGTATGAAAGTAATTTTACTATTCATGTAAAACCTCAGGTAGCAAAAAAAAACAAACCGCAAAACTAAGTTTGTTTGTCGAGGTTTTTTAGGATTACTAAAAAACTGTACATTTTAGAAAGATCATTTTATTTTTTCTGTAAAATATAGATAAACATGTATTATTCATAATTATTTCAAATTTTTCCCTCCACAAACTTCGGAGATAAGGGTGGGGAACTGTATTTTTTTTGACATTTTTGATTATCAGCCAAAAACTACGTGACATAAACCAAAATAAAAATCAGTTTTGCGATGTGCAAATGAAGCCCTTTCATATGATACCCCCACTCGATATAGTAGTCTCACTTTGAAATTTTTATGACCCATTTCGACCCCCATTATAAAAAACGTAAAAGAAAAAAATATATATTTTTTATTTGCGATGGGGTTGGGTAAGTAAGGTCTAAAACTATTCTAAGTTTCAAATAGATTGCATCAGTGGTTCCTGAAATATATACAGGTTCTTGGCGGATCTTCTCAGTTGAGGCGCTGCATTGTGATCCGGTGGTAACTTTAAAAAATAATGACCATTCATAGAAAAATAAAAACCAACTTCAAAGAAAATTATCTAGTAAGCATTAAATAACGAAAATAGGTTATTTATTGATTATATATTGAAGTCGGTGCTGCTTGCTGCATAGCAGCGGTGCTGACTTTTCAGCAATATACTTAGTTGTGAAGTAAAAAAAATGACAAGCAAAATAACGAATTACTATTATTCATCAATATATATAACATACGTAGCGTAACTATCCTGCAAATTGCTATGCATAAAACGGCTCCTACTCAATATGTACTTACATACAGAATAGTAACTTTGAAATCAAACTACTTTTACGGATTTTATCGCGGTTTATTTTGCAAAGCATTCGAAACGTCAGGATAGTAAAATCAAAAATTAACCCGCTATAAAATCCGTAAAAGTAGTTTGATTTCAATGTGTAATATTCGCGTAAGTAAAAGACAACATAATAGTACTTAACTTACTGGAAATATAGTAAACAGTCCATATCTTTTAAACTAATGTATCGATTTCGATGAAACTTGTGATTTTCCCTAAGTTGAAAGTTGAAAGATAATAAAAGTATTCCAAAAAGAATGCTGATGTAAGAATTTAAGTCTATAATATACCTAGTTGACTGAACTGATTTTAAAAGTGCACTATGGCCTAAATATTGAAAATCCTAAAATTATACAAAAAGATTTATCACAATACTAATAATAATTGTAGTTCTTGAGAAATACCGGGACCCCCTCCATACCAGGGAAAACCGGATACCAGGGATCCGGTACATGATTCTGAACATTCTAGTGTTGAAATTTTTCATGGGCTTTTTCATGAATTTTCAAAAAATATGCCGATTTTTATAAATAAAAATTTATGGATTTATGGATTGGTATAATAATAAAGCCTAATTTCAAAAACAATAAAATCCTTATTTGTGAAAAATTAGCAATGTAATTTGTAAAATAAATATTATTCCGCACGCATTCATTACATGCTCAAAAATTAACAAGTTAGTCATTTGTCATTTTCCATTTCGATGTTGTTATAACGGACATTATTTGAATCTAATACTGTACGTGGTCCCTTACACCCTGTATAAACAACTGCATAAAACATCCATACATCCATACATATGTATGGCGCTTAAACCATCGATATAACAATCAGGAATCAGGTGACCGCAATGCAGGCTGCATTGCCCTAGTCAGTAAGGAGCAAGTACACAAAGTTGTTGCTTTCCGTGGGATTCCAAACTACGACCTCCGGTTTACAAAGCAAACGCGTTCCCACTGCGCCATGGAGGGTTCATCTACGTATTATATGTATATCGCGTCGAATAGAGAACTTTATACTGCCGCACGCACAAACATCAATAAAGCCATTTTTTAAATAAAAAAAAATCGACATTTTTTTTTAAATCAAATTATTTCGGCGGCTCAACGGCTCCGAAACCGTTTATGCATATCTATCTTCCATCTGTCTACCATATGGCGGGTAGGTATGTGGCAAATAAAACATTTTCAGATAAATGAAAATCGACACCGAAGAAAATGATCTAAAAAGCATTAAATGACGAAAATGTATTGAAGTCGGTGCTAAGAATAGCGTTGTGGTGTATTAACTAAAATCAGCACCGATTGGTACCGACTTCCAATTTTCGTTAATTAATGCTTTTTAGATCATTTTCATTGAAGTTGATTTTATTTTTAACCGACTTCAAAAAAGGAGGAGGTTCTCAATTCGTCTGTATATATATATTTTTTTCTATGTATTTTCGCGCATAACTCTGGCAATTATGAACCGATTTGAAAAAATCTTTCTTCCATCCATTCTTTAATCCGTTAATTGGGTCCCATAAAAAAAATATTTCTTAGTAATAAGTAGTTCCTGAAAAAACAAGAATGGTGACTGCGCACTGAGAGCTGCAAGAAAGCCTATATAGATGACGTTTTAGTCGCTTTTTATAATCATAATCATAATCGTTTATTTGCTCTCCATATGTCACAAAGGTCTCCATATGTCAAACTTTTTAAGGACTAAAATGGTCATAACTCTGGCAAATATTTACCAATTTCAATGATTCTTTTTTTTATTCGAAAGAAGAAACCACTGTATTGAATCTGTATGAATTTTATTACAACCGGATAAGAACTTCCTGGAGGACCATGAACGATGTGGAGCAATTTATCTGGTAAAAACCATAAAACTGATGTTCTCCATTACATTGTTCTGACAATTATGAACCGATTTCGATGATTCTTTTTTTATTCGAGAGAGTAAACTACTATGATGATTCCATGCAAATTTCATTACGACCGGATATTTTTTTCTGAAGAAACATGAATTATGTAAAACTATGTTTACGATAATGTGATCATAACCTACCTAGATAATTTTACGGTTTTCGATGGTTCAATCTTTATATTATATGAAAATATCACTAAAAAGTTTAAAATAAAATCTTTTTTAATAAAAATTGAACCTACATACTTCAATATCACTGAAAAGTATAAAATAATTTAAATATTATTGAAGTTGGTGCCAAATATACACAGCAGGTACGCTAACACCAACTTCAATAATATTTAAATTATTTTATACTTTTCAGTGATATTGAAGTCGGTTCAATTTAAAAAAAAAAAGATTTTATTTCTGAAAATATTTTATATGACTCTTTTTAGTGAATTTTATGCTATTAAGATATCAGCAGTAGGTACGTGGGCTGCATCATATAAACTGTACATATACAAAAATATACTTCTCTGACTACCTTTTTTCGGAATAAGGTCGTGAAGTCCAAAAAATGACACAAGCTAAATGTGATTGACTATTATTCATCATTATAACTTGCGTTCACGTTATCACGCAACTCGAACGGCCAGCATAGGCTGGCAGAATCATCGGTGAACGATCGGCTATGCTAGAGTGACTTGCTGAAAACTTTAACAGTCCATATCTTAAAAACTACTGAACCTAATGAACCTACTGAAAAAATTAAAGCGCGGGCGAAGGTGCGCGGGTCAGCTACTTTTTAACCGACTTCAAAAAAGGAGGAGGTTCTCAATTCATCGTGTATGTATTTTTTTTTTATTTTTTTTTTTTTAATGTATGTTCACTCATAATTCCGCCAAATATGTACCGATTTGGATGATTCTTTTTTGTACCTTATGGACATTCCATCAAGTTGGTCCCATAAAATTTTTATTCCTTATGAACCAGTAGTTCCTGAGAAAACATGAATGGAATGTTAGAATTATCTGGTAAAACGCCTAAAAATAGATGATGTTCTAATCAATAATGGTTATAACTCATACAAATATTTACCAATTTCAGTGATTCTTTTTTTATTCGAAAGCATGAACCATAAGAATGGTTCGGTATGAATTTCATCAAGACCGGATAAGAACTTTTTCGAAGAACATGAGTGATGGGAAGGAGATATAACTGGGAGAAACCATAAAATAGATGATGTCTTCGTCTACAAAATGGTCATACGCCATCCAGATCATCGTACCGAATTCGATGGTCTCTTTTTGACCCCCGACCAAAAACGAGGTGTTATTAGTTTGGGGGGGGGGGGGGGGTCGTGTCTGTCTGTCTGATAACTGTCTGTGGCATCGCAGCGCTCAAACGAGTGGACAGATTGGCGTATGCTGGTTTATTGGAGATGGTTCTTAGCGATGTTTCTTGAAAATCGGTTTAGCTTTGAAAACCATCAGCTCTTTTCCAAGTCAAGATAGGGATATTTCGTATACAATAGACATTTTTAATTACTTCTATTACTCCGAAAGATCTGAAATTTAGAACATATGTAAATCCGTTGATACTAAAAAACTGGTACTAAGAAAATGGTAACCTTCACCAGGGTCTGACGATGGAGCAGGAAGGTGGTCACAGGATTTCTGCACCAATAAACGTAGACCCACTGAGTTTGGGCTCGTTGTGTAGGTCTCGACGAGTATCTGCTAGAAAAATGATGTTCAGAGTCTGGTGATGGGAGCAAACAGTATGATGTTAACAGGAACTCTGTTCCATGAAATGTAGGACCCACCGAATTTTAGATCTGTGGTTGGTTTGGGAGATTTTAATTAAAATAAATTTGTACCTGTTGGTATTAAAGCTTTATATCCAAATCGGTATATAGTTGAATAAAGACTTTTCAAGAGAATATGACTAAAAAGAATAAAATAAAATTTTTATAAAAAAAAATAAACCGACTTCAATAGACACCACACTAAAAAGTGAAAAATAACTTCAATATTCTTGAAGTTGGTGCTAAAATAAACACGATACTTACCCCAACACCAGAATCAACTGACCAGCACCAACTTCAATAATATTGAAGTTATTTTTCACTTTTTAGTGTGGTGTCTATTGAAGTCGGTTTATTTTTTTTTATAAAAATTTTATCCAATATAGAGTACATACCTACGAGATTATCGATTTTAGGGAGTAGGTACAAAGTAATAGCTTGGTTAGAATGTTGAGAGCTTATATATATCGATGGTTGAGAGCAACTATTTGATTGAAGTATTAGAGTCCGGCAATTAGTCCTCATATTCGCCTTAAAAAAACGAGTCATCTAAGTAGATGAAAATAAGTTTTAGAAGACAGCATTCCTATGAAATCGCTTCTTTCGATAAAACTGATCATCTATCAAATTGATTATTTTCTTGTTTTTTTTTTGTATGGTATACTATTATATGGTATACTACAGAAGCATATAAGTAACTACTTACCTGATAATATTTAATTATTTAACACTTCCTTGTTTTGATATTTCTGCGTCTGGCAATATTATAATTATTGTACGTGCACATATCATCATATTCAAATAAGTAAGTATAAGTATTACGTCACAAGCTTTCTTGTCTAATTGTCGATTATATGCCGTAAAATAAACGGCTTGAAATTACGCCTGATATTCTTGACCTTTAAAAAATCAGACACCTACCTACTCAAACATGAACAATTTGGCTGATATGTTGTAATATTGTTACGTTTTATCACAACATAACCGTTTTTTTTACCTAATTGTTGAATCTTGTTTTGCAATAGTTAAACTAATTTTAGCCCAAATATGTGATTTGTTCATATGCAACGCAAGTCAAGTCAATTTGCAATAAATGCAACATCGGATGCGAGGTCGCGAATGTTTTGATGTAACTATGTGCTACAGTGAAAGTAAAATAAAACTGAGGTGTGTTTAGTGGTTTTATTATTTAATAGTCTCTGCTCATTATATTAGGTTAGAATTTGCAAAGTTATCGCAGGGCAAATATATGCATGAAGTTCAAGACCACAAACATTACGCATTTAGACGCATGGCGGATATTATTTATATTTCCATTGCATAACAATGAGTGAAAGTTTTATCCGACAAGCCTCCGCGTTCCATAACTCCATTGATCGTTTAAACCATTTTTCGACAGCCATTCTCCTAAAAGCCAATTGCTTATGACCACATCAGAATAAAAATTACATTAATGAGTCGTTTCATCGTTGGCGTAAACTTACTGAAGTTTGCGTACCTTCACCATCACTAAATGCGAGCCTTAGGTTATTGACCCTATTGGGGTCCTGATACTCTATAAATAAGTAGGTACGGTTAAATCATGCCTATGAAACCATATTGAAATCATCATATATTTTATTAAGATAAAATGACGTATGAAGTTAACGGGTTGTAATAGGTAGTAACATAAAATATTAAACATTGCTCAGCAACAAGAACATTACCAACCACGCCGGTTTTCCTTGGGCAAGTTTGAAATAGGTCCGAAAGTCTAAGGACATAATCGTTCAGAATAAAGGAATACAGTATTCGATTACGCTACATTGATTTCGAAGTGAGTAGGCCTACAACAATCAACAATGGAGACGATAAACCTATAATATAATGCGGTTACCAAAATAAGCCTTGAGGATAAATTGCTTCGTATATTGCTGGGTCTCAGTGAATTGTGAAGGCTAGGCGTAAGATACAATTGTACTTTACAATATTCTCGAAGAATCTCCAGCGATATCCTCGGTATAGATAATTACTCGCGAGGTTACTGTCGAAAGGCTTGTTGAAGATGAACGTCGAGCGGGGAGCGCCGAGCGCCGTGAGTTGCGTAACATCTCCGTAGACTGGCGCATGACCAAGTCGTCGTAAGGTTATTGGTGGCCCCTGCCCCCTTGCAAAAGCTACAAACCTCCTTTTACTAACGTCAATGTAGTTAGATGTAACAGTGTACTAATTACATCGATTTTAAGATAGGATAGTTGCAAAAGAAGAACTGGCCTAGGATTTAGGGAATTTTAATAATGAGTAAGTAAGTAGGTAGGTCAGTTACCTCCCGGAAACTATTGAGAAAAACGGCTATTTGGTCTCAGTTAGTGGTATCAGTAATAGTGTTCGGTGAGTGGTATAGTGCAAACATATTTTATATTCTCTCGACTAAAGGGCATTTACTTATCTTATAAATATAATGAAGATTGACGGCTCGGTTATCTTTCTACCGGTCTCTGACGTTTCATTATTCTGCTATGTTAAAATACTGCAGTTTCTATCTCTGAGGTTTCTATCCATATACTTAAGTACATATATAAAACTATGTTTCTAAAATTATTTGCTAACGGTACTTCCTACAACCAGTTACTTACCGACCATCTTTTATTTTCTTCTCGCCGGGTTAACCTTCATGGTTCCCGAGAATATCTGTGTGGATTGTCCTTGAATATTATTATTATTACTAAGGAAAAAACTTATCGCCGCACTGGGAGGGAAGGGTAGGTACAAGACTGGCGGCGTTAAGTACTTCTTTGTATGGCCAAGCTTATACGTTGGCGTTGGCAGAAAAAGCTAATAGCCCGATGCGACGCCTGTCGTCGCGCGCGTCGGTCCCCATACCACAGAATTACATATCGATAACTTTGGATGAACTTTCTTTCACCAAACCCGTGAGTCTGATGCTAACTCAATCGTGATATAAATAATTTAATAATACAACTCTGCAATACATTTACTTACCTCCATGCAATGATATTTTATTGTAAGTAAGTATATAATTTATCAAATTTAATGTAAATTTAATTTAAGTAAGTATATAATATCATTGCCTAAGTACATGATAAACTAAGCAGGTACTTACTTTTGGATGTGAAATTATTATAACAGGATAAAATTTTGGAGCGTTCGTATTAGGTACCTACGCATTGTTTAGAGTTTCCCATTAATTACAGACGTTACATAATAGCATTATGCAAACGTTCATGTTTGATTAACCATAAACCAAACACTTTCATCGCTTTCGAGGTAAGTAAATAATATGAATTCGTACCTCCAGCGCACAGTTCGATTTTGTTTGTCGAGTGCATGAAGAGAGGTACCTCTCTGCAGCCAGCAGGGTTTCAATGCCGTGCACTTAGAAGGCCGTGCATATCTTCACAGATCAGTGTAAGACGTAGATTTCCGAGGAGAAGGTGCCTGTCACCCTACCTATGTACATATGTATTTAGGTGTTTAGTATACTTAAGTATATGATAAGTAGAGATGATGGCTGGGTGATGCCACCGACTTAGGATCCTGTGATAAATATGTTATACTTACTTAACGAAATCCAAAAATAAGCATAGCAAGACCACAAGATAGGTACCTACTGTAAGCTATTTCTGCTTATATCGGACCAACAATAATAAGAATATTTAAGTAAGAAGCAATGTCGTAGCTTGCCTTAGACTGGCCTTGTATAAAAAAAGTTGGGGGGCACAATTGAAGGGTAAACACTCTGTCTGTAGGCCGTGGCCCTGTATAATAATTGATGTTGATACGGCGGTAGCTACGCCCCTGGTAAGAAGACCGGAATGACCATGTTGACAACAAGCGCTCCGACTAAGGTCAAGTCGATGGTTCGTCTTTGCAAACAATGATTGTGATACTGGGGATGACTGGGGTACGACTGGAATTAAACCCAACCACCAAAACAAATACCCGGGGGTATTTGTTCAACAAATACGGCTAAAAGTCGTTTTAACAATATGTCCTATTGCAATTCAATTTAAATAAAGTAACCGACCTCAAAGAAATTAATGTAAGTAAGTAAGTAGGTACTTAATAAACTATTTACAAAAAAAACCGACTTCAAAGTAAATTAAGTAAGTAAGTACCTACTTATCAGAAAAGAATAAAAACAACGAAAGTATTGAAGTCGGTGCTCTAGCACTAGCTGACACTGACTTCAATATATTTTCGTTATTTTATGCTTTTCAGATAATTTACTTTGAAGTCGGGTTTTTTAAATAGTACTTATAGTTAACACTTTTTAGTGACTTTTATTTAACCCAAAAATATTGGTATCAGCACTATCACGCAACTCGAACGTCTACGCACAGAGGGCCTAGACAAGATGCAATCGCTTCATAGCGAATCTATTTCTTCATTCGCTAATGGTGTCAATTCCCTACAATATGTCACGTGATTTTTCGATGACTTATGTCATTCTCATACAATTTTAAACTTTCTATTAGCGATAGCGCTTGTAGTATGTTACATTGTCTAGGGGGACAGGTCTACGTTACAGCAAAGAGGATTTAAAACTACGTTTATACGTTACGGAAAACATATAAAATATTTAAAAAAAAAATTCAATAACACTAAAAAGTATAAAATAATTTAAATATTAAAGAAGTTGGTGTTAGCGTGCCTGCTGTGTGTGTGTGGTGCTTTTTGGCACCAACTTCAATAATATTTAAATTATTTTATACTTTTTAGTGTTATTGAAGTCGGTTCAATTTTTTTTTTAATATTTTATCTTATACTTTTTAGTGATATTTTCATACATAAAGATTGAACCATCGAAGACGGTAAAATGATCTAGGTAGGTTATGACATCATTATGATTTCACATTATCGTCTACATACTTTTACATAATTCATGTTTCTTCAGAAATTCAGAAACAATTTATCCGATCGTAATGAAATTTGTATGGAATCATCATAGTAGTTTACTCTCTCGAATAAAAAAAGAATCATCGAATTCGGTTCATATTTGTCAGAGAAATGTAAAGGAGAACATCAGTTTTATGGTTTTTGCCAGATAAATTCCTCCATATCATTCATGGTCCTCCAGGAAGTTCTTATCCGGTTGTGATAAAATTCATACAGGTTCATTACAGTGGTTTCTTCTTTCGAATAAAAAAAGAATCATTGAAATTGGTAAATATTAGCCAGAGTTATGACCATTTTTGTCCTTAAAAAGCGACATAAAGTCATCTAAATAGGCTTTCCTGCAGCTTTCCTGCGCAGTCAACATTCTTGTTTTTTCAGGAACTACTTATTCGTAAGCAATATTTTTTTTATGGGACCCAATTAACGGATTAAAGAATGGATGGAAGAAAGATTTTTTCAAATCGGTTCATAATTGCCAGAGTTATGCGTGAACATACATAGAAAAAAAATATATATATACAGACGAATTGAGAACCTCCTCCTTTTTTGAAGTCGGTTAAAAAAGTCTATCTGCGAGAAACAAATGAATTTTTGTATTAATAATTCATTTGTTTCTCGCAGATATTTGCGATGCCATGCGAGTTCGCAGTTGTCAGCAGCCAATCGGATAGCTCGCACTGTGCCACGACACGCCATAACCTCTAAGCCATAATAGTTTGTCTCTAACTTAGAGGAAGAAATCCCTAGAGAGATGGACACTTTCTTTCTCATTCACGCAAGAAAATAATGCATTTATATACGTTACACAGTTAACGAGTGATCGTGCAACAGATTATTCATTATTTCCGTAATAGGCTACAAAAAACTTAAAAAAAAACCCATTACCCAAATTCCTCCTATAAAAGAAGTGAACGGAAAATGGGCTGTAAATAATGAGCAAAAGGCAATCAGATTTGCACATCATTTGGAAAACACATTTCAACCAAACAAACTTGACACTGAAGAGATCATATTTGAAGAACTAACAAACAATAAACAAACAACAATATTTGAAGAATAACACAAGACGAAATGGATATAAAACTCGCTACACCAAAAGAGGTTCACACAGAGATTCAACATTTAAACAAAAAAAATCCCCTGGCTATGATCTCATTACCGGGTAAGTCCTCAGTAATCTGCCACATAAAGCTATAGTGAAACTTGCGACACTTATAAATGCTTCGTTCAGATTACAATTCGTATCTGATATGTGGAAAGTTGCTGAAGTTATACTGATACCAAAACCTGGTAAACCACCTCATGAAGTAACTTCATACAGACCGATCTCGCTGTTGCCAATACTATCAAAATTATTTGAATAGATCTTATTGAAGCGTTTGAAACCTATCATAGAAGCTAGAAATCTTATCCCTAACTATCAGTTTGGTTTTAGGGACAGACATTCTATAATATAGATCAAGTTCACAGAATTACAAACATAATTACAAAAGCATTAGAAGAGAAGAAAGTGTACTCCACAGTTTTCCTGGACGTGGCTCAGGCATTCGGCAAGGGGATATCCGGGTAAAAATAACACTCTTTCCTATCTTCCCGTTGGGTGTCCGTTAGAGGCGACTAAGGGAAAAAAAGAAAATGGGCAGCAGCGTCTTTCTATTTAATTACCTACCACCTATACTGCGATCCCCAATATGCCTGCCAAGCGTCGGGATTATGGCAACCGCTTTCTTCGAAGGGGGAGGCCTTTCTTTATCAGTGGACGTCTTTCAGTTGCTGCAAAACAAGCAAAACTTTCTCAGAAATATAGAATCATATTTTGTTCAAAAACTATTATCAATTTAATAAGGATAATAATTTTTGAAGGCTGCTATTTCTCATTCTCATGTATTTTTAACCGACTTCAAAAAAGGAGGAGGTTCTCAATTCGTCTGTATATATATTTTTTTTTCTATGTATGTTCGCGCATAACTCTGGCAATTATGAACCGATTTGAAAAAATCTTTCTTCCATCCATTCTTTAATCCGTTAATTGGGTCCCATAAAAAAATATTGCTTACGAATAAGTAGTTCCTGAAAACACAAGAATGGTGACTGCGCAGGAGAACAGCAGGAATGCCTATATAGATGACTTTATGTCGCATTTTACGGACAAAAATGGTCATAACTCTGGCAAATATTTACCAATTTCAATGATTTTATTCGAAAGACAAAACCACTGTAATGAATCTGTATGAATTTTATCACAACCGGCTAAGAACTTACTGGAGGACCTTGAACGATGTGGGGGAATTTATCTGGTAATAACCATAAAACTTATGTTCTCCATTACATTACTCTGACAAATATTAACCGATTTCGATGATTCTTTTTTTATTCGAGAGAGTAAACGAGTAAACTACTATGATGATTCCATGGAAATTTCATTACGACCTTATATTTTTTTTCTGAAGTAACATGAATTATGAAAAACTATGTAGACGATAATGTGATCATAACCTACCTAGATCATTTTACCGTCTTCGATGGTTCAATCATTATTTATGATATTTCATATCACTAAAAAGTTTAAAATAAAATCTTTTAAAAATAAAATCTTTTTAAAAAAAAATTGAACCGACTTCAATATCACTGAAAAGTATAAAATAATTTAAATATTATTGAAGTTGGTGTTAGCTTACCGGCTGTGTATATTTGGCACCAACTTCAATAATATTTAAATTATTTTATACTTTTCAGTGATATTGAAGTCGGTTCAATTTTTTTTTAAAAAGATTTTATTTTAAATTTTTTAGTGATATTTTCATATATAAAGATTGAACCATCGAAAACCGTAAAATTATCTAGGTAGGTTATGATCACATTATCGTCTACATAGTTTTACATAATTCATGTTTCTTCAGAAAAAAATATCCGGTCGTAATGAAATTTGCATGAAAACATCATAGTAGTTTACTCTCTCGAATAAAAAAAGAATCATCGAAATCGGTTCATAATTGTCAGAGCAATGTAATGGAGAACATCAGTTTTATGGTTTTTACCAGATAAATTCCTCCACATCGTTCATGGTCTTCCAGGAAGTTCTTATCCGGTTGTAATAAAATTCATACAGATTCAATACAGTGGTTTCTTCTTTCGAATAAAAAAAGAATCATTGAAATTGGTAAATATTTGCCAGAGTTATGACTATTTTTGTCCGACCGAGCGAGTCCGAGCGACTAAAACGTCATCTATATAGGCTTTCTTGCAAGTCTCAGTGCGCAGTCACCATTCTTGTTTTTTCAGGAACTACTTATTACTAAGCAATAATTTTTTTATGGGACCCAATTAACGGATTAAAGAATGGATGGAAGAAAGATTTTTTCAGATCGGTTCATAATTGCCAGAGTTATGCGCGAACATACATAGAAAAAAAAATATATATATATACAGACGAATTGAGAACCACCTCCTTTTTTTGAAGTCGGTTAAAAAAATTGAACCGACTTCAATATCACTGAAAAGTATAAAATAATTTAAATATTATTGAAGTTGGTGCCAAATATACACAGCAGGTAAGCTAACACCAACTTCAATGATATCTAAATTATTTTATACTTTTCAGTGATATTGAAGTCGGTTCAATTTTTTTTAAAAAGATTTTATTTAAAATTATGTTCTGCTGTAACGCGCAGTTCATTTATTACATTGAAATGATTTAGCTTAGGTCAAAGGTAATTTTCTCCTAACCATGTTTAATTCATCGTTTCCTTCTGGATTGCTTTTTGGTATAATTAATTAAACGTGTGCACACGTATACTAAAGGACTGACTGAGTCAAACATCGATATACTATCTAAACATTTCTTTTTTTCTTCTTTTCTCCCTTGCTTTATGTTTCGAATGGCAGGACACAATATCGCTAATGTCGATTCATTTGTAACAAAACAATGTTTAAAAAAAAAAAGTGAAAAAATGACAAGCCCGCTGAGTTTCTTGCCGGATCTTCTCAGTTGAGGCCGCGTTGTGATCCGGTGGTAGCTTCTAAAAAATGACGATTCAAAAGTGCTAGCGTTAAGCCTATTTGAAATAAAGATTTTTGACTTTGACTTTGACTTTGAACAAGATTAGCTGTCACGGCCCGAAAAGTGGTCACGAAAATAGAGAGGCTGTCGCTTATTTCAAATTAGTACGAGCCGACAACAGGATGTATCGAAATTCCTTATTGCGCGTTTATAAACTGTCCAAATATGTAATATAATACTTATCGTAATACTAAAATTGCAGATGGGGAAATTTTTTTCGTTTCGTTTTCTTATTACTACTAGTTTAAATAATAAATATAAGTAAGATATCATTATAATACGAAATAAAAATTATTTATTTGATATTTTCTCCGCTAGAGACTGACAAAATTAATGTTGCCGATAGGCGTGTCGCCACTGTCTATACGAAACTGTTAAACTACACGTCATTACCATAATAAAAAAGTTAGTTCTCATTTTTGCCACCAGCACGGATAAGTTTGTAAGTCAGTACACACACAATGGAAACACACCCGTTTTGAACCTTATTTTATAGTGGTTAAGATTTTCTTTTAAATGAGTACAGTCAAAACAACTACTATTTTCGTATAATTTTGGCGGTTTTATTGATTTTTCTTTGTCTCCGATGTAAAGGTTTTATGTGCCAACATTACTGCATACAGAATTAGACTTTATTACTACATGTGAAGGCTGCTATTAGTCCGACGTTCCGAATTATTTAAAACTATTTTCTACAATTTCTAGCTACGTGTATAGTTGTGTAAATAAATGTAACCGCGACCACATTTTCGATGTCATTTTGTTCGTGACAGCTAATCTAGTTGGTATAGTATATCGATGGAGTCAAATTATACCACGAAATATTGACAATAATATTGCATAGTGTGCGGTTAAACAATTTTAATTTATTTATAATAACATTTCTTTTGTGATTTACCTACTCTTATCGTATTTTGTTTCGTATACATCTATTTGCTACCCTTTTTACAGAAATATATTCATTTTAGTAAAAATATGGACTTATTTTTGAAATATGCCAAAATATGGAAAAATATGGAAAATAAAAATTGCATTTTCTCATTCTAAATGTCATGATTCGTGAAGAAAACAACATACTGAGCAAAAACTATTGAAATTAAAAATATGTATTCACATATAAATCCGGTCCCTACTCATTAGTCTTCGGCTAGCCGCACACGCTCAATATTATCTACACTAATATCTACACTAATATTATAAAGAGGAAAACTTTGTTTGTTTGGTTGTAATGAATAGGCTAAAAAACTACTGGACCGTTTTTAAAAATTCTTTCACCATTCGAAAGCTACATTATCTACGAGTAACATAGGCACAAAGTGTAAAAAATCAACCAGAAAAGTTACTTATTTTGCGTACGATGCCTAAACTATAAAAGATAGAACCATAACATGTTCTAATTAATTGTAGATCTTATAAATATCTACAAAAAAGTCCGCGGCACACGCGTGTATCTATGTCGAGTGAGGCCCAACAACCATTTTTTTTTATTTAAAAATCTTGAATTTTGTTTGGACTACATTTAAACGCATTTATTTTACTTATGCTATTAATCCTTATCAAAATAAATTATTTCATCATTAAGTACAGTTTATTTAGATAATATTTGGTCTGTGAATGATTAAAATTGGACATTTGGTTTTGAAGTTATGGCGAAATTAAAATATTACTGCTTATAAATTAAAAGATTTCTGCTGCACGGCCCGTTGCGAAGTGAGCGTCACCAAGGCGGGGGTGCGCATGCGGGAGGGGAGTTTAGATCTATGAGTAAGGTACCCGCGCGGCTCAAACGCGAGGTCGGCTCCCTACGCAGCGGTCGTGCGCGAATTCTAATAATTGTAGTGCGATTTTTTTTATATTTCTTTCTTAAAACTACACCTACGCAAAAGTTCTTCTCAGAGCTAAACAACAGTTCTTCTCAGAGCTAATCAACAGTTCTTTTCAGGGCTAACCAACAGATTTTTTCAGGGCTAAACAACAGTTCTTTTCAGGGCTAAACAACAGTTCTTTTCAGAGCTAGAATATTACACGCTATTAGCATTTTCTTAAACATTTGAAAATGCCTAAGAGAGCCAGGTCTCAACTTTCTAAACATAGTTCTCAAGCACGGGCAGCAAGAATACGTCGTATGGGAGAATCTTCACCTGAACGTTCACAACGCCTTGCTGAACAAAATCAGAGAAACTCTCAGGTACGCGCACAAGAATCGAGTGTCGAACGTTCGCAACGCCTTGCACAACAAAATCTGAGAACCTCTGAGTTACGTGCACGTGAGTCGGGTGAACCGATATGTATGAAATTTTGCGGGTAGATCTGAGAATAGGTTATAAAGTATATTTTATGGCGCTGATACCATGATTGACGAGGATATATAGAACGAGAGGAGGGTGCAAGAGAGGGAGAAGGGAGGGTGATGGAGTGAGTGATCGGAGGAGTTAGGTGGAGCAAGGGGGGGGGGAGTGAGAGGGAGCAAGTTGGGAGAAGAGAGAGGAGGGAGGGGGTTCAGAGAGGACAACGGGGAGAGGAAGAGGGGAAGTGTGACGGGGACCGAAGCGGGAGGGGAGAGAAATAGCATAGAATTAGATTTTTATTATAAGAGAGAGAGATGGAGAGAGATAAATCAAGGAAGTAGGGAGAAAAGGGGAGCAAAATGTAATCAAAGCGCGGGCGGAGCTGCGCGGGTCAGCTAGTTGTCAATATAGTGCATATTGTCAATAATATTGTGTGTGTGCGACCCGTATTGCGGTATTGATCAATATTATTGTCGATTTCCAGATATTCTGATTTTGTCGCGACAATATCGGAGGGAGGCAGGGTTTTGTCAAAAATATTGACGTGTGCGGGCGCACGGCAATATTTTAGTTGAAGAAACGATTTCTAAGCAAGCAGACGTTCGTGTTTTTGTTCTTTAATTTAATTTAATTTATTAAGGATCGCCAACATTACATACATTATCAAAAATGAAGAACATGAGCACAGAACATGAGTTAAATGTTGTAATAATTATAGGTGACCACGACATGCGCAAATACAAGTGCGATAACAACCTGGATAATAAAATAGTTGTTACCAATCATTAAACATTAAATTATCAAACAGAATTAATTAAAATGAAAATAATTGAAAGAAATGAAATGAAAAGAGAATTTATAATAGATATAACACAAAAATTGCCAAATATCTTAAATTAAAACTACTCGTAGAATAACTAACTACATACCTGTAGAATAAGAAGAAAATAGATAATAGAATCAATAGAATCGATAGAATCAAAGAAAAAAAGATATATACACATATATATATATAAATACGTATATATATTTGCATTAAAATGTCATACAGTGTCAGCTAAAAGACTCATCAAGGATTTACGAAACTTAGTCACACTATCAGAAAATATATCGATATCATCGGCAGCAGTCTTATGTAAAATGTTATATTGCTTAAACAAACGACTGATTGGTGAATTAAGGCCCAGATTAGTGTAATAATTGCGAACATAAAATGGAGCATATTTTTTTTGCCTTGGTATATTTTTGGGGATATTAAGATTAAGTTTGGAAACTAGCTGTGGGCTGTCTATATTACCATTAACCAACTTGTGTAAGAACATTAACCCTAAGAGATTCCTACGAGTAGATAAGGAAGTCATATTAAAGTGCTTAAGCCGATCGGGGTAATGAGGTATTTTTTTGGTTAATTTGCAGCTGTAACATAAATGCCACAAAAAACGTTTTTGTATGCGTTCGATTTTTTTAACATAAATTTCATAGAATGGGCACCAGATTTGACTGCAATATTCTAATCCACTTCTGACAAGACATTCAAAAATACGTATTTTAGTTTGTGGGGATTTAAATTTTTTACAGTTCCTAATCAGAAAACCGAGGAGTTGAAAAGATTTCGTAACTATGGAATCAATATGCTTATCAAATTTTAACTTACTGTCGAAAATAATTCCCAAAACTCTTATAGTGCTAACTCTTTCAAGTTCTTTGTCTCTTATGTAATATTTCCTACAGAAAGGTGTTTTGTTTCTTGTGAATGTTATAGTATAGCATTTGTCAGTATTAAGAGTCATACGATTTGTATCACACCAAATAATTAAACGATTCAGATCGTCCTGTAATAAATTTGCATCGGTTATAGAAGAGACAGAACGTAAAATTTTCAAGTCATCAGCATAGAGATAATATTCTGTATTTTTAAAGCAGTCACTGATGTCGTTAATGAAAATATTGTAGAGGATTGGGCCTAAGTGAGATCCTTGCGGAACGCCTGAATTTACGGGAAATGATTGTGAAGAGTATCCATTTGCTACTACTATTGAATAGCGATTTTTAAGGTAAGATTCAAACCATTGTAGAAGAGTACCAGATATGCCAAGTCTGGCTAATTTTAGTAGAAGTAGATCATGATCGACCGTGTCAAAAGCCTTAGAGAAATCCGTATAAATTACATCTACAGGAACACAAGAGTCGACAGAATTAACCAAGCTATCATGGTAAAGTAAAAGGTTAGACACGGTCGATCTCGATTTCATAAATCCATGCTGCTGTTCTTTAATGTATTGCTTTGTATGAAAATAAATAGAGAACGAGAAAAATTAAAATATTGTAGATAAAAAACTAAAAACGTAGATAAATTGTGGAACCCAAAACCAATATTTATTAAAATTTATAAAACATTCCCCGTGGGATATGCGAGTAAAAATAGCACTCTTTCCTATCTCCCCGTTGGGTGTCCGTTAGAGGCGACTAAGGGAATACAAGAAGACGGGCAGCAGCGTCTTTCTATTGGATTACCTACCACCTATACTGCGATCCCCAAGACGCCTGCCAAGCGTGGGGATTATGGCAACCCCTTTCTTCTAAGGGGGAGGCCTTTGTTTAGCAGTGGACGTCTTTCAGCTTCTGATGATGATGATAAAACATGGGAAACTTTCCCGGAAATATAGAATCATATTTATTTTTTACAAAAACTATCAATTATCAATGTAATAGTTTTTGAAGACCGCTATTTTTATTAAAATTATGTTCTGCTGTAACTCGTAGTTCATTTATTAGATTGAAATGCTATATGTTAGCTTAGGTAATTTTCTCAACCATGTCTAATTCATCGTTTCCTTCTGGATTGCTTTTTTTGTATATGAAACGTGTGCACACGAATCTGGCCACTAAACGACTGAGTCAAATTATACCACGAAATATTGACAATAATATTGTGTAGTGTGCGGAGCTCTTTAGGGCCTCCGCCCACTAGCGTTTTCTAGCTGCAACGACTGGCAACTTTGCGACTGCATCGCGTTTTAGCAACTCATTAGCGACCATTGAGCTACTCCTTGCGCTCGGTCGCTGTATCGGAGTCGCGCGTTTTAGCAACCGCATCAATGCTGCACCGCGTTTTAGCGACTGCTGTCATCGATGCACAGTGGGCCAAAAATAAGATTCACTAGCTTAATTTTTTTGAAAAATGAAATATATTTTATGTAGTTCAAATACACGGATTTGTTAAAATTACCATAACATCGAATTACTTAGTAATCACAAGTTTTATTTTTAACTTAACAACATTAAATGTTGTAACAACATTCCAAATGTATCAAAATATAATTCGTTTCCCCTTTTTTTGTGTTTGAATTGTAAAGCTAAATCTTTTTGGTCACGTTACGGTTATGGTAACAAAACCGTCTGAGTTTCAACCTTAACCCTTTTACAAATATCACATGCTGCTATTGCGGTATTATAGATGTCGTTGTTATTATGTTGATATACATATAAGTATGTATAAACTAATACCCAGTAGGTACTTTATAAAAAAACAAGTTCGCTTTGCATCTAAGTCACCAGGATTTGACTAATCCTTCTGAATAATGGTAAAATCGCTTAAGAACTTTGAAATGCAAATACATAATCAAGAAGTTGATATGAAATATAAAAAAAATGATATTATATACTTCACCCAAAACAATTTTCAGGTATTATTTAATTATATAATCTTTACGATAAACAAGCACAATAAGAACAATTTAGACAGAAAAAAAACTACAAATGCTTATTTTTTTTTATAAAAAGTGAACTTCATCTGCCTTTTAATTAAACCAATGTATTTAATAATAATATACGTTTATTTCAGACTCTTGATCCATACAAAAAAAAATACAAAGACACATTGACAAAAAAAAGGAAGACACCGAACAGAATAAATAAATAATAACCAAACTAAACAAAAAAACACACATTCCAGTAAAAAAAAAGAATTTTAAGCAGCTATTTCACGCCAACGTCTACACATGTTCGTTATAGACCAACGGTCCGCGATTTCTTTAATAATACCGTTTCTACACTGACCAACCCTGGCCATATATGAAGCAATTCAGCTTCTCTGAATGGCATTGAACGTGTTCAGACGCGCCTCCGGAAACTTGCTAGAGGCACTACAGTACCTATTTAAAACCCATGAGGTGTCTGAAAATGTAATTATATTGTACACGAATACCATCCAATGACCTCCTTTTATAATTTGTCCAGAGTTGGCAAGTGTAGAAGTTTTTACAGTATGATTCAAATAAATGCACTTAAGTTTGAACATTAGCTTTAAAAAAATTGATCTTCTCTCACTTTCTTGGTAATAGATATGTATTAGTCTATCATAATATATTATAATATGTAGTTTATTTTTTTTTATGATTTTTTTTTAAAATATATATATATTTTTAATCCACTTAAGTTATTTATATAACTGCACCTGCCCATAAGAATGCTCTGTTCTGTACCCCAAGGTTGACTGGAAGAGATCGCTTTAGCGATAAGTCCGCCTTGTTGTTCACTGTTTTTAATTGTTTTAATTTCAAATGTATATTTCTTTTGTGTGCAATAAAGAGTATTTGTATTGTATTGTATTGTATATTATGTACTAGCTTTATCCTGCAGCATCGCTTGCACATATTTAGTTAATATCCTGGGACAATTCACACACGGTCATCTGATTCAAACTAGGCAGAGCCTGTACTATGGAACCAGACAACTGATACTAATACATATATACTTTTTTTTTTGTAAGTACATACTTATATAGATAAACACCCAGACACTTGGTGGGAATCGAACCCACGACCTGTTGGGTAGGAGACAGGGTTACTAACCACTAGACCAACGGGCCCGTCATCAGTTAGTACTTAGGTATAGATTGTTTATAGGTTTTAAACAATCAGTAACAACGCATATTGTATAATAATTTCATGCAAGAAAACTTCGTCCTTTACACGTCGTCATCTCATTTTCATCTTATTTTCAATCGGCCTGTATTGTCCAAACCAATAATAAATAACACTTAAAGCTTGCGAAATATTTATTTATTTATTTTATTTAAAAAGTATTTTCAGTACCTACGTATTGTGGTAATCGAACGCAATGATCTTATATCGTTATGATTATGAATACGGTTGTTTGTATTTAAAAACCACAAGAAATACATTATCAAAAATCTTATGAAAGAGAAGCTTGTTTTAACGCCCACTGTGCGCTGTAACGTGTGAATCCAATACACTGTAACTACGAAAAACTGATTTTGAGAAAATGAGCAAAATAGATTTTTTTAGGTTTTTCAAGATCACTCCAAAATTTTCGTTAGAAAGTTTTTAGTGTTTGCTGCCAATTTAAAAATAATTTTATAAGTTATCCAGCCTATTAAGTTTTATATATATTTAGAGTATACATAATGAATTATCGTCGATAACTTGTGTTGCTCTAATAGTTGTCAGAAGCTAAGGAAGATATTGTTAAGGCAATACACAGTATCATATAGTTACAGTGTATTGACTTGGGAAAACAGGGCCTAAAAGTGTATTGGTAGGTATAAGTTGGAGAACCATAATACTGCACAGACGTGGCAGTTCTTGATATATTTTGGTATTTTCTATTGAGAATGCTCCATATTTAGATCTTGATTTCAATTAATGCACATTTTTAGAAGTCACTTGTTACTCTTGATAATGTTAAGTTGTCCACTTTAAATTGTCTCTCTTAGCTATCTTTGCCTTTATCTTCTCCTTTCTCTTTGAGTTCGGTTACTGAGGGGGTTGGGAATTATATCATCATGGTCTTCAGTTAAAATTGTTGTTACCTAACATTGAAGTAACCTTGACCAATCCTTGTCCAATAATCACTCGTTTCTTAAACTTTTAAATTGAATCCTGTTCTTTCCCGTCTTGGGAAGAACGCTTGTCATTGTCATTCCTTTTCCCAAACAGTCAAATTTTTCTGTTACAAATTTTAGTCCTATATCTACACTCCTTGTTCTGTTCTGGAAGTCCTGGAAGGTATTTATTGTTTACAAACAAATGACAGACTATTTTACACCTAATTGTCTTTTAGTCCTTAGTTTTAGTAAAAATAAGTGATGTTTGACGCTTGGTTATAGAAAGCAAACAACTGATTATTCTGGTATTATTGGATCTTGGTAGTGACTTCAATTCTGTTTATTTTGACATACTTCTAGGCATTCTTTCCTCTCTCTATGTCGCTTTTTCAGCTATCAATTGCTTTGATCATATTCATATCATCGTGGGCGCTCCCAGTCTGTCCGCTTTGAGGTGACATCATCTGTGTGGTGTGAGCTTGAGGCGGGTGTTCCACTGGGTGGCGTAATCTCTCCCCTTTTCAGTTTTCATGAATGTTATCGCGAGGGTTTTCTAACTATCATCTCTATGTATGATCATCCTTAGCTTTATCGTCATGCCAATATTGATAAGCTTCGGTAAGCGATATATACGCTTAATAAAGATTTAGATAGCATAAGTCAGTGGGCAAAATCATTTGGCTTGTTAGTGAACTCTACTAATTCTCAGGCTATCATATTTGGTGGCGGATACGTGATGAATCTGGTTGACATTAACTCACTCTCCAGTTTAGTTTTCGATTCCGTACCAATTGCATACTCAAATAAAGTTAAAATTCTTAGAGTTCTGTTTGATTATAATATTTCTTGGGAATCTCATGTTGGAGATAGGTATAAGTAAGAAGATTTTTTACTCTTATCAGTCTCACAAGCGTCTCCAAAAATTTCTTCTGCGTCAGACAAAAATCTTTTTTGCTTGATCTTTAGCTCTTTTCGATTATGCTGATGTATGTTTCTAGATGCAACTGAGGAGCTTGTTAATAAACTGGAGCAATTGTAAAATTTGTGTATTCATTTCATCTTTGGTCTGCGGAAATATGATCGTGTCGGAATTTCGGGCTCAACTAGAATGTCTGCCAATCCGTCAGCGGCGGAACTGGTACATTTTTTATTTTCTAAATTGTATACTTAACAATCCTTAATCTCCTCTTTATCTTTGTGAGCGTTATTCCTTGCTGGTGTCTTGTGACAAGCCTTGACGTTCCAGTATATCTCTGCATTTTGAAGTTCCTCCTCATTATTATAGTAGCTATAATGTTTTTTTTTACCATGCAAGCAGTGCGGCTATGGAATTCGCTTCCACATTCCTTGCGTAGTAGCTGTAATTTAGTCATATTTAAAAAACAACATTTCCTCTCCAGATAGATTTATTTTAATATTTAGTGTATTTATAATACTATATTTATTTTTAAATTTCAGTACGTATTAGTTCATCAGCTCATACTTTCCAGCCACTGCGCCGCCGTCGCTCTCGGCCAGATCGACCAATAATAATTGAAATCGATAGCCCAGCCTCAATCTGATTGGCGCAGCCGCGTCGCGCTAGCCCTTCTACTTTGTTTTGACAAAACACTGTATCTTGCAATCCGCGAAGATTATTTGGACAATGCACTGCATCATCAACTGCCGTGTTTTACTGTTTCAGGCCTGTAGTTTTTAATAAAAACAGTGTAATTTGCATTGCAATATCTCAGTATTTTTCATACAATGTAAAAAAAACTATGAATGCTATAACATCAAACAGGTTAAAAGAAATCGAATGAACGTTGTTAATTCAAAACACTGTATCTGAAGTTACAGTGTATTGGATTCACACGGTACCGCTGGTGTGACATGTTTTGACTTAGGGGGGTTACCAACTTTTTCTGGTATTCTAGATTATTTTCGGGGTCGATTTAAGTTACCACTTTTTAAGGAATATTGCTGCTTTGGTTTTTAATTTCAAAGAAAGCACGTATTGCAAAAATATATATTTCATCTTCTACATGATTTTTAACACAAATCTACATGAATGATTGAATGATAATGTTTGCTTCAACACATAGGTTTTTGAAAACTGGTAATTGGATGTAGCCAGTGCCGCCTTCACCGTGATTTATATTTTCACTTTATTAGTAAAGCAAGAAGCAGTGCAGCTTTATAAGAGTCCATGGTAACGTTTAGCATCGTCAATATTTATTATTACACTGAACACATATTGCACGAGTCTCGTTCCGCACCGGGCCGACTACTACTATTAAAAAATATTTTTTACAAAAAAAAAGAACCGCCTTCAAAATGCAACTAAAAGGCCTGAAATAATTTCTAAGAATTAGTGGTTTTTACATATACTTAGTTGGACTTGGGCTACAACATATTATAAATACATATTACTATCAAAGACGGCGCCAAACTGGAAAACAGTTAGGTACCTACTGCCCTTGTAAGTATTTGCTAGACGTTAGGCACCGACTTCGATAGTAATATGTATTTATAATATGTTGTAGCCCAAGTCCAACAATGTATTATGTATATGTAAAAACCACTAATTCTAAGAATTCTTTTAGTTGCATTTTGAAGGCGGTTCTTTTTTTTTGTAAAAAATATTTTTATTTTATTCTTTTTAGTGGTTCCCTTGGTGTATTATTAGGTTAACTTTTAAAAACTTATATTTTATTCTGACAAACAGCCAGTTTAATATTTATTTTAAAAACACCCACTACATAACACAACTATGAACCATCACTAAAATATAAGCTTAAAAATTTAAAAAAATGTAGATGTGACAATATCTTAATAAAACAAACCAATTGCCATAAACCGAAGATATCTAGGTGTTATACTCGTAGTTCTCGAGAACCATGGACTGCAAGCTCGGTGGGTCTACATTTATTTGTGCCTAGAACCCGTGTCCACCTTCTTGCTCCATTGTCAGACCCTGATCACCATTTTTCTAGCAACTACTCGTCGAGACCTATCCAACGAGTCCAAATTCGGTAGGTCTACGTTTGTTGGTGCCGAGATCTCGTGACGACCTTCTTGCTCCATCATCAGACGCTGATCACCATTTTTCTAGCAACTACTCCTCGAGAGCTACCCAACGAGCCCAAACTCGGCGGATCTACGTTTATTGGTGCAGTGATCCCGTGACGACCTTCCTGCTCCATCATCAAACCCCGATCTCCATTTTTCTAGCAACTTCTCGTCGAGACCTGTCCAACGAGTCCAAATTCGGTAGATCTACGTTTGTTGGTGCCGAGATATCGTGACGACCTTCCTGCTCCATTATCAGACCTTGATCACCATTGTTCTAGCAACTAGTCGTCGAGAGCTACCCAACGAACCCAAACTCGTGGGTCTATGTTTATTGGTGCATAGATCCCGTGACAACCTTCCTGCTCAACCATCAAACCCTGATCTCCATTTTTCTAGCAACTACTCGTCGAGAACTATCCATCGAGTCCAAATTCGGTAGTTCTACGTTTAGTAGGCACGGCTAGGATAGGATGGATTGTTAATTTTATTACAAAGTTCCGGTGGCCGTCTATGGCCTTCTTCATCAGATCCACTTCACCAAATGATACTTTCTGAATGAAAATGCTTGACTAGTTTCTAAAAATACCAAAAACGCTATATGTATGCCTATAATATTTAAGGAGTTCCCTCAGTTACTCATGGTTCCCACCATCAGGATTGTAGAAATTGGGTCAAAATTCAATGTTTAGTTTAGATTAAGGAAACAAACAAACAGGAGCGACTATACGTATAACACGGATAGTGACTGATTTTATATCTAATAAGTACCTAGGTACCTATTTATTTAGATTGTTTTAAATTTCATACACTACAAGCGGCTTTGCACGGTACGAAAAAATATTTCAACGAATAAAATTTTAACAAAATTAATCAAACTCAATATATTTTCTTCGAAGCAAGTTTTTTACACTAAGATCTTAACTACAAGTCGGTTTTAAGATTAATAACATTGCCCATTAATAAATGTTACGTAATCAGAATACAAATAGTTCAATGTATTATGCTCCATTTATTTAGGGAGAAATCCTTAAAGTTGGGAACCCCGGAACTACCAAAGTCGCGGCGACTGGCATCTGTAGTGTGCGTGGTGTAGCGCGCGGTTGCTGCATCCAGCGACCGGAAAGCGTCGAAATCGCTGGTCGCTATCTGCTAGTAGTGTGCGGGGGTTCGCGATCGGCTGCGGTATCAAGCTTCCGAAAAGCAACAGAGTTGCCGAAAGCGGATGCAAAAAGTATCGTGTCGGCGGAGGCCCTTATTGATGAAAAATATTGTCA